>JALAZF010000086.1:9577500-10777500 GCA_022829125.1 Lathyrus tuberosus
ATTGGTGTTATCCAAATTGATAAGGTTGCCTTGAGAGAGAGAGAGAGAGAGAGAACTTCAAAATGAAGAAAAGAATACTTCAAAATGAAGAAAAGAATACTTTAAAATGATCGAAATCTGTAGTAGTACTTATGTACACATTCTGTAGTTGTGTTTGTGTATATCTTATGTCATTTTGGAACATGTTTAATGTCATTTTAGTTTAAGAAATTTGGTTTGAATTAATGAATGTAACAAAATTCTAGTTTAATGCCATTAAATTCAAGATTATGTTGATATGAAATTCTGATATGGTAAATAATAGATTATGGTCTAATAAAATGTTATGAAATTTTATTCTAGTCACTTTAATCACAATTTGATAATCGTTCAAGTTTGGTCCCTTAACTAACTATAAGATTTCAATTTAGTCCCTTAACGAATTTGCTGACTCATTATTTTGATTTTTGCCACGCTGTCATGCCACATCATCAAACTTAACGTTTTTTTCATAACATTTAACAGAAAGGATAAATTTGGCTAACGAAATGATTTTTAAGGGACTAAAATGTAACGTTTATTAAATAAGGGACTAAAGTGAATTTTGAAATTAAGTTAAAAGACTTCGGGACTAATTAAGCCTTTATTTTAATAATGGAGGAGAGAGAAAAATAAAAACCACACATAATCTCCACGAGTTATTTTAAAATCTAATAATTCATATTCATTATCATGTCTCACATAAAAATGACATTCTCATGTTCTCACATAAAAATGACATTCTTATAGGATATGTCCCCTATTATTATTTTAAACATAATACATTTCTATAACACATTTTAAGCACTATATTATCTTTTATCATATTATCTTTTATCAAAACTATAATGTGTTTTTAAATACAATATATGTCTAAATTGTGTAAAATAATACTCGAATATTTAACATAAGGGAAACTAATAGAATAGGAGAAAAGAGTATTGATTATATTAATGTATAATATTTAATAGAGAAAGTTTGAATAGAATATATATAAAATTTAGTGAAGTGAGAAAAATTAATGTGTTATTTTGGAGTAAGATAATATAAATATTAGTATAATTTTTAAAAATTTATAGTGATATGGGTCTAATGGGCTACTCACGGCCCATATGGGCTAGCCCTAATGGGTAGCGGGCTTTTAAGGGTTGGGCTAAAAAGACCGTGAAAAATATGGACATTAATTTTAAGGTCCAAGCTCTATGATTCTTTGGGTCTAGCAGAACGGCTCATGTGAGCTAGCCCATTTTGACGGCTATATATATATATATATATATATATATATATATATATAACACTAAACGAAAAGCTATGAACAAAATGAAAATAATTATTATATTAAAATATATAATTATTATTTGTGATTTTTTTTTTGAAATAACACATTTTTTCAATAAAAATCCCAAAATAACCAAACTTTCAAACTATTTACGGATGTAGCGTGTTTTGAGAAAAAATAAATCTTGATGCGCCATATGATATGGCGACAGCATTGAAATTAAAAATGTATTAGACTGAGGCGCCATACCATATGACACCATGAAATTTTGCCATAATATTTTTAGAGGAGGCGCCATATGATATGGCGCCTCAATTCAATTCTTTTTTTATTAATTATTATTTTAATTAGGAAATTAGGAAATTAAATGGAAAAAATTAAAATAATCCAAAGAAAAATTAAATAACAATATTTGCAATATAAAAAAGCGTACAACAGATGGAAAAAAAATTCAATGACCGACCCTATCAAAACGTCCACCGGTTCCACATACAGGTGCATTTGCACGACGTCGAGGTCTACCATGATTTTGTTGAGGTATTTGTGGCCTTTGCGTGTTGACCTGTGGAAGAGGTATTTGTTGAGATGGTCCCGGCGTATCAGACAAATTCTGAGCCATCTGTCCCAAATAGCTGCGAAGGGGTTGCTGCCAACGGTGCTTCCGTAATTCAGTTCCATGCCTATGTTTTCGTAGTTGGGACGGGAGGGTTGGGTTGGGTGTGGATGGTATGGTTGGGCGAATTGGTACATTGAATCGTTTTGGAAACGATGCAATGGTTGTTGTGGGGTTTGGTAGTCAAATAGTGGGTGGGTATTTTGGTGGTAGGACGATTGTGTGTTCATTTGTAGGGGGCTATGGTGGGCTGGGGTGGGGTCAAAAGAGTTATCAGGGCTATAGGCAGATGTGGTGTCGGTGTCGAGAGGTTAGCGGTATGGGTAAGGCTTTTGTTGTTGTGATTCGGTTTGCGGCATGAATGGGTTGCGGTTCTGGAAGATTGATTGGGTGGGTATACTTGGTTATTGGGTATAACACGATGTTTGATGTAGGGTATGTGTTTGTTGTTGTGTGTGTGAGGAAGAAGCACGTTGGTGCGGATCAATCAAATATGTTGGCTCAGACATAAATTGTTGTGGTGTTGTAACCGACCTAAACCAAATCATATATTGATGACTTGGTCTATCCCCTTCCACAACAGGGTCGGCTAAGATGTGTCGATGTCGATTCTTCCAATGTAGGCACATCTCTTTGCAAAGTCTTTCCAATGACCTACACCCTATTGTATATCCACCCTAAGTTGATGCCATTCTTCTAAAGACGTCTGAGCAACTGGAATATCTTGATGCATGGCGAACTGCAGTTTCACCCGATCACTTTGGTGCATCTCCACTGTAGTGAACTGAATGATCGGTGTTTTAGCCGTCCACACTGCAGCATCATCTACATTGGGCTGATGGTCGAGACCCTCATACGGCCTCTAGATAAACTACATGAACAAAAGATTTAATGAGAAAACTACTGTGTGGTAATTTAATAGACAAATTTATGGTAGTGTAAGAATAAATTACATCGTCTGGCCCAATGTGTTCTAAAAGGTTGCGGTAGACAATTATTGAGTTCCTGGGACATCGTTGGTAATTCATTCCCAGAACTGACCACCTAAAAAAAGTGACACAAATAAATTAGTTACAAATAAACATTTCATCAAAGTATACATGTTTGATTTTAAAAAATAAACTTACTTGTTTGTGTAGGCGAATGTGAATGGATTCCGGTTGATAGGAGCTAGTGTTGGCATTCTAAACTAACCTCACACTTAAAGTAGATAGGCGCAACCATAAACAGTACAAGTATTTTTTTTTAATGTTGTTTAACAATGGTAAATACATAATATTTACACTATTTCTAGTACTTTTTGGAAATAAAAAATGTCAAAATAAGATCATAATATAGCACCGAGTTTTAACTATCTTGTCATACTCGGTGGATTCCTCGTCTAATATGATAGATTTATAATGTTATCTTAGGTATTTTAAATTAATACCTTGGCCCCTTGGTCGACCTTCATGTTGTGGCTGAGGTGTTTCGACACAAAGAGGGGCACCCAAAAAATCTTCGCAAAGTTGGTTATTATCACCAACTTTTCTGTTGACGGCCTTACCATTGATGCGTAGGCCAAGTAACATATAGACATCTTGTAGTGTGACAGTGCATTCACCGAAAGGAAGGTGAAATGTGTTGGTCTCTGGTCTCCAACGTTCTAGCAAAGCTAGAATAAATTTGGGGTCAAGTGATTACGATTTGATTCTTATTAAATCACCAAAACCACGTGAATTTAGGTATCCTTCTATGAATGGGTCGTGTGGTATGTAGTCATGCCCACGACAACAAAACCTTGATTCATCCTGACAAAGAATATAAATAACCTTAGTTTTAAAGAAAAATACAACTAAATAAGGGAAGACAAAACAAATAAAGCAAAACACTTACAAACTCTGCGTTATTCTCAATTGTTCCTCTGTGATCGTTGCCCATCGTGAGACATTTTTTAGCAATTGGTATAAAGGTAGGTTGTGATGAAGTTATTGGCTTGCTTGCTGAAAGTTTGATGAGAAGAGTTTGTAATGGATGAGAAGAGTTTGTAATGTGATGAGAAGAGTTTGTAATGTGATGAACATTTATTTATAATGGCGAAATTTGATGGGAGGAGTCACATGAAAATGCATGGTGAAATGTGATGAACTCTGTATAAGGAATCGGTTAAGTGTTCTCTTACAAGATTCTTGGTCATTGTCATGCAGAGAATCTTGCAGGCATTGCATGTGAAGCCATTTAATGTCTTGTAAGTGTAGTTGGTAAGACTTTAGTGTAGTCTTGGAAGACTATTAGTGTAGGCATGTGAATAAATATTTCGTATAAAGCATACAAGAGGAAGTGTAGTCATGCAGAGAATCTTGCAGGCATCACATGTGAAGCCATTAATTCATGGAGTGTAGTCTTGTTATGCAGAGAATCACATGAGGCATGCAAGACAATGATTTTGTTTTTTAGTACTTTAAGACTTTAATGTCTTGTAAGTGTAGTTCCTAAGACATCTAAGAAGTGAATAAATATTTTGTATAGTGTGCTAAAGATATAGTTTGTAGGGATGACAGTTTGTAGGCATGATAAGAAGTGTGATTGCATGTGATAAATAATAGTGTGCTAAAGACATCTAAGAAGTGTGATAAAGAATAGTGTATTTTTGCACCCCGTGTGAGATTCTTGTAAGTGTAGTTGGTAAGACTTTAGTGTAGTCTTGGAAGTGTAGTCTTGCAAGACTATTAGTGTAGGCATGTGAGAATCTTGTAGGCATGCAACACTATATGGTAGTTTGTAGGCATGATAAGAAGTGTGTATGCATGTGATAATGAATAGTATGCTAAAGAAGCTAAACTTCGTATACACCATGTGACAGAAGGTAATAATAATAGTAATAATAATAATAATAATACAAGACATGTGAATATATATTTCGTATAAAGATAAATGTTTCGTATATAGCATACAAGGTTTTATATATTATTGATGAGAACAAGTTCATAGTAATAATAATAAGTATTACTTTAAGACTTTAGTGTCTTGTTTTTTATCACTTCAAGACTTTATGTGTCTTGGAAGATATAAATGAGACAAGACAATTGCATGGAATGTGATAAGAAGATATAAATGAGACAAGACAATTGCTGGAATGTGATATAAAGATATACAAAAAATAAATGAGACAAGACAATTGCATGGAAGAAGAAGTACAATGATAATTGAGACAAAACAATAATATATTCAAACTATATGCCTATTAATACACTAGAGATATACATTTTATTATCATATCATTTAATAACATATTCTTCCAAGCACTAAAAATTGTAAAACAATTCTTCCTAACACGAGTTTAGTAACATATTTGTTATGGCTCAAACACCATAATACATGATCAGTGCACATCTCAATGGTGAGATATTTGAATGTACCATAACCAGTTTCAATTTTTGAAATACGGAAGGTACTAGGTTTTTAATTGACAGAAGATCAAATTTTTTACATTTGAATGCAAGATTAGAAAAGAAATTACAGTGTGGTCCAGTTGGCCAAATCATCTACAAGAATCTTGTGTTTTTTGGCGGGCACCATCAATGCAAATTTTTCCAGTTAAAGATTTGAGACGATGAAGATGTGTGTAATATGTTTCTCAGTCATGAGTATTTTGGTTTCAATGATATTGAGCTATATATTATGTTACAACAACAAAAATTATCTCAACAACTTGATTCTTCTCAAGTTTTTTACGAATCTGATGACGAGCAAGCTGAAGTCGATGTCATTGATGAAGAAGAAGAAGAAGCTGAGGTCATTATTGATGAAATGGTAAACAACGAGGAAGACATATTACCAGCCAGTCATGTTTATTGCCCACCACAAAACACGACAAGTCTCAACTTAGGTGAAGATGAACCATCAACAGATATTTTTACAATCCATACATGAAAATAGAAGGAGTATTAAAAGAGGGAGACAATTTTTGTAGAAAAGAAGACTGTGTCCGAGCTATAAAACAATATCACATGTACTTATCAGCAGATTATAGAGTCGATCAAACGAATTTGACTCTGTATAAGATCTATTGTCGTAATAAGGTGTGCCCATTTCTATTAACCGCATCTTTCCGGAAGAGAAGTGATTCATGGAAGATAGGGTCAATGGGTCTAGAGCACACTTGTATAATCACTAATCCTATGCAGGATCATCGCAAGCTCAACTCTCAGTTGATATGCAATGAAATTCTGTAAGTCATTAGTGATAACCCTTCTTTGAAGGTGAGTACCATAATCCCGCATATGGTTCAAAGATACAAGCATACTCCTTCGTACAGGAAAACATGGATAGCTAGGACTAAGGCAGTTGAAACAGTGTTCGGAAATTGGGAGGAGTCTTACAAAAAACTTCCAAAATACTTAGTGGCACTTAAACAATATGCTCCAGGGACTGTTGCCATATTGGAGACATTGGCGGTGTATACGCCAGACGGGACTTGTGTTAGTGGAAATGGCATTTTCCACAGACTCTTTTGGGAGTTTGAACCATGTATCAAAGGCTTTGCTTACTGTAAACCTATTATTCAAATTGATGGAACATGGTTGTACGGCAAATATAAGGGCACGCTACTCATGGCCGCGGCATAGGATGGCAACAACAACATTTTTCCAATCACCTTCGCTCTAGTTGAAGGGGAGACTGCTGGAGGTTGGAGTTTTTTGCTAAAAAATCTCTGATTATACGTGTCTCCCCAACCTAACTCATGTTTGATCTCTGATAGACACCCATCAATCGAGAGTGCATACAAAAATCTTGATAACGGTTGGCAGGATCCTCCCTCAACCCATGTGTATTGCATAAGACACATCGCTCAAAATTTCATGCGGGAGATCAAGGACAAAACGCTAAGGAAGAAGGTTGTGAACGCAGGGTACACTATGCCACGGAAGGGAAAAGACAACGTTTTTTTTGGCTTTTAACAGCGCTTAAAAGCGCTGCCTAAGGTGGTGCTTCTATAGGTAAAGACAGCGCTTTTGTTTTATGCAAAAGCGCTGCCTTATGTACATTTAGGCAGCGCTTTACCTTGAAAAGCGCTTTCTAAAGTAGGCCTTTAGCAGCGCTTTTTCCTGGAAAAGCGCTTTCTAAAGTGGGCCTTTAGCAACACTTTCTCTGGCCTTTTATGCTTTCTATTGGCATCTTTAGGCAGCGCTTTTTCGGGAAAAAGCGCTTTCTATTGTCCCCCTTTAGACAGCGCTTTTTAAAGCGCTGTCTAATGTATTTTTTAGTTCACTTTAAGGCAACGCTTTTAATGGAAAGCGCTTTCTATTGTGAACTATAGGCAGCGCTTTTTCTGAAAAGCGCTGTCTTTTCTTCACGTAAATTGTGCTTTTTAAAATCACTTTTTTAAAAATCAGAATTTAGGAAGCGTTTTTTATTTAAATGCGCTGCCTATTCTTTCTTTTTTAGAAAGCATATTTTTGGAAATAATACCATAAACCTATATAATTCAAGCCTTTATTTAAAATACATAGGCATTATATGACATTCAACAAGCCTTTATTTCAACACATAGGCCTTATATTTCAACCATTGAGCCTTTATTTCAACAAAACAAGCTTTTATTCAAACATAGGTATTATATACCATTATAATCCAAAATATATACACCATTATAATTCAACACATAAACCATTTGATATAAATGTACACAACAACTTTCATACCTTATATGATTCTTTTCTCAATAAAGTATTCACACAATTCCTCCTTGATTTCTTCCAATTTATCTTTCGAGTAATGAGCACAATTGTATTCATCAAAGTACTACATAATAAAACATAATATGCATGATTTAGTTAAAAGTAATAAATTATATGAAATATTCGATAAATATTAAAATAAATCCTAAGTTATAAATCCATACCATGATTGGAATCTCTATTTGATCCAAATGAAGGTTTTCTCTCATAAACCTCAAAACGTAATAACTGCAATCTATACTTGTATTTCTCTAACAAAATAAAAACAAATAAGAATATATAGTTGTCTTGTTTTAACAAGTATCATCACTATCATAAGCAAAATTGTGAAAATTAATATACCTCCACTCTGATCCATGTAATGTTGTTTGCTTTAGACCGTGATACTCGAGCTTCTCTTTGTGATCGGATTAATAGTAACCAACAAACCAGTGACCATTTTAAAAAAAAAACAAAAGTTTAGATGGAAAATTTCTACGCAAAAGATACAAAGATTAGAATGAAATTAGAATGAAAATCTAAGTTGTTGGTAGTATTATACGGGCGGAAGACACGAAATAGAATCTGTTTGACAATTGATTCACGTGCATCAATTTGTCATACAAGAGCCTTAAATAAAAACATAATAAACATTAGACTATTTTCATTGAAATGTGTAAATAAATTGTTCAACTAATTAAATAATAGACATGAAATAGTACCTTTTGCACTAACGTCTCTTTCTTTTCTTGGTTGGAATATGTTCTACTCGTCTCTTAACAACACGGACGGTTGGATTGATCCAAATACCCTCATTATGATCATTTCTAATATATGATTCATTTGCTATAATATTGTCATCTTGATCATTTCTAGTAAACTATTCAATCTCAACATCAATATCACCTTGATCTCCAATGTTTTCATCAATTACTTTGTTAGATAAAAGCACTATAGACCATTTCGTACTTGTCGGATCAGTGACATAGAACACTTGTTTAGCTTGAGAGGCTAGAATAAAAGGCTCATCTTTGTACCCCACCCTATTAAGATCCACTTGCAAAAATCCTGACTTATCCATTCGTAAGCCATTATTATTTTCAACCACTTGCAACCAAATATAGGAATCTGAAACTTCTCATAATCAAACACCCAAATGCGCTCGATAACCCCAAAATATGACAGATTTGCAAATTGGGGTTTAAGTCCTTCACACTTGAAATGTGCATTGCTTCAGCTACCACGGTGACACCACTATTTTGTATAGTACTTTTATCATCTTGTTCTTTGGTATAAAATGTGTATCCATTAATTGCGTATGCGCTATAAGAAAACACAGCCAAACTTGGACCATATGCTAAACATCGCAACCTTTCTGTTATTGAAGCGGGATCTGAATAATACTTTGAATAAATATAATCCTTAAACCAAGGTATAAAACTTCGATTGTGCTCTCGTACTATCCAATTTTCATTTCTATTTGGATTTAAACCTCGGAGAACATCCTTGTGCATTTCAACATACGACTCAACCTCGTTCTCATTGTGCAGAACATACAAATGCACTTGATCCCGTTTGACCCTTGATATTGTCATAACTTTATTTCCAATTAACTTTTTTCCTTCTTTTTTTTCGACAATATGTGATTTGGGGAGTCCAATTGATTGAACATTGGACAGATATTCAGAACAAAACTCAATTGCTTCTTCAACAATGTATTGTTCAGCAATACAACCCTTGGGTCGACTTCGGTTTTTCACATACCCTTTTAATATTTTCATATAACGTTCAGCAGAGTACATCTATCTCATATAAACTGGTCCACATAATTGTGTCTCTTTCACAAGATGTACAACTAGATGTACCATTATGTCAAAAAACGAGGGAGGAAAATACATTTCAAGCTCACACAAAGTAATAACTATTTCTTTTTGCAATGTTGGTAAGATCGCAGGATCGATCACCTTACGGCAAATTGACTTGAAGAAAGAACACAATTTAGTTATTGCGCTTCTTACTTTTTCTGGCAGAATAAAACGTATACCTATTAGTAGAAAATGTTCCATTATAACATGGGAATCATGCGTCTTTAAACTCTTTAACTTGAGGTATTTCATAGACACAATTCTTCTAATATCTGAAGAGTATCCTTCTGGAACTTTAACTTCACTTAGAAACTTACACAATACTTTTTTCTCCTTTCTAGATAGAGTATAGGCAGTAGGTGGTAGATATGTTCGACTTCCTTTCTTCAAGGGTCCTAATTCAGTTCTTATCCGCATCACTATCAGGTCCTTTCTTGCTTTAAGGTCATCCTTATACTTTCCTTGTATATTGAGTAACGTACCAATAACACTGTCAAATACATTTTTTTCAATATGCATAACATCGAGAAAATGTCTTACATACAACGACTTCCAATATGGCAATTCAAAAAAAATTGACCTCTTCTTCCACCCACTCTTAACAAGCGTATGTGCAATAGGCTTGCCAAACTGAATACTCACATCTTTCACCTTTTCAAAAATTTGATCACATGTCAATATAGGTGGAGCTCTACCTTGTTCTGGTGCTCCATTGAAGGCTTTTCTCCACCCACGGTAATGATGATTAGAATTTAAGAATCTACGATGACCAAGAAAGACATTCTTCTGACCAAACTCTAATCGCGTCCAATCTATTTTATCTTCACAAATAAGACACGCACATTGACCTTTTATGCTATACCCTGATAGATTTCCGTATGCTGGAAAATCATTAATTGCGCCAAACAACATCGCCCTCAAGTTGAAACTTTCTTTCTTATATCCATCATAAACCTCCACACCGTTCTCCCACAAAGTATTTAAATCTTCGATTAAGGGTGTCAAGTATACATCTATGTCATTCCCTGGTTGTTTAGGCCCAGAAATTAACATAGATAACATCATGTACTTACGCTTCATACATAGCCATGGAGGTAGGTTTTAAATCATAATAATCACAGGACATGTGCTATGTGAGATACTTTGAAGACCGTGTGGGTTCATTCCATCAGTAGATAATGCCAAGCGAAGGTTTCTTGCTTCTTTTCCAAATTCAGGATAATCATTATCAAGTTTCATCCACTGTGGTGAATCTGTCGGATGTCGAAACTTTCCATAAATAATTCTTTCATCTGCATGCCAAGTCAAGTGTCTTGCATCGGTTTCACTACGAAACATTCGTCTAAATCTCGGAATTATAGGAAAATACCATAAGACTTTTACTGGAGACAACTTTTTTCTTATATCGAGATACACCGCATTTAGGACACTCATTTAACGATGCATACTCATTTCGAAACAAAACACAATCATTTGGACAGGCATGTATCTTATCATAGCTCATGCCAATAGAGCACAACATCTTTTTGGCCTCATATGTTCGATTGGGAAGAACATTATCCTCTGGAAGCATATCTTTCATAAGGGCTAATAACTCTGTGAAACTTTTATCTAACCATCCATTGCCCGCCTTTATGTTGTACAACTTTAATGCCGCAGACAATCTTGTGAATTTAGTGCAACCATTATACAACGGTTTCTCTGCATCGCTTACCAACCTCTCAAACATTTTGGGACAATCCTTAAGATCTTCTTCAAGTGCTTCTGCAATCTCTTCGACTCGATCATAATCGTATGTATCTGTGCAATTGTCGTTTGAAGCATAGGTCGTATTATCCCCCAATTCAACATTCCCGTTACTTTTCTCACCATGCAAATTCCCACATGTATAACTTCGATCAATTCTATACCTCATTAAATGTGATGCCAACTGAACCGCGTCAACCCGACTCCCATAACAGCAATCCAAGCAAGGACATGTTATTCGACTGGGGTCTTGGGCATGCACGACAGCAAACTTAACGAATTCTGATACCCCATTCTCGTACTCTTTCGACAATCGACTTGAAGGCATCCATTTCTTATCCATGGTTTTACTAATTAAGCTAAACAAAAACAAAATAAAAACTATTTACCTGTAGGGAAGTCAACAGCTTCTGGACCCACACAGTGTAAGATTCTTGGAAACAATCAGACTTTCACTCTTCACAAGTAACCCCTATAGCAAATTCACTAAGTTAGTGATGATGGTGTATGCCAAATATAACAGGACAAATTTAGTATATAATAGGACAAACAAGATATATCGGAGAAACAAATCAAAGTCTCAAGAATCAATTAATTTCAACAATTTCATTTTCATTTTCATCATTAACATAGCAAATATAACAATTAATTTCATTATCATTTTCAATCAACAATTAGATTAAAATAAAGTAATCACTAAAAAGTATCCATCAACAATGTCATTATCATCAATTAATTTTAACAAATCACCACTAACATTCAACATCAACTTAAAAAATTAACACCAATTCCCAACATAAATCCACCACAAATATCACTATTTATCATCTTCAACTATACTGTAACAACAATTTCAAAATCAAATTCAAACAACAACCACATCAACACTAATTCACCAAATCGACAATAACCACATCAACCCTTTGATACTCTAACAACACTCATTTTTCTATAACACTCTTTTTTCTAACAACCCTCATTTTTGTAATGGATATAATTTCCTATAATATAATAACACTCATTCAAAGTACATTCAAACTACAAACAAAACAAAAACAAAACAAGATTCTCAAGAACAAACCCTCAAGAACAAACAAAAGAAACTATATAGCAAGCTAAAGAAGATTAAATAATCACTGAAACTCAAGAACAAACAAAAGAAACAGTGACACTCACGGAGGAATGCCGGTCGGAGAAGATGGAGATACGAACATAGGAACAGTGTCGGTCGGAGAAGACGGACAGAGGAACGCCGGTCGGAGAAGACGAACAGAGGAACAGTGCGGAGGGAGAAGTCGCGAGAGAGGGAGAGACACGGCGGAGGGAGAAGTCGCGAGAGAGAGGGAGAAAGAAAACAAATTATTAGGGCGTTCTGAAATAATGAAAAGTTTTTTAATATTTATGAAATAATAACATAAGACAGCGCTTTTGGAAAGCGTTTTCTTATGTATTAGCTTTAGCAGCGCTTCTCCTCTAAAAGTGCTTTCTTTTTAATTGCCTATAGCAGCGCTTTCAGAAAAGCGTTTTCTAATTTGTGACCTACGTAAGGCCTTTAGCAGCGCTTTTTAAAAGCGCTTTCTAAAGCGTTCCTTTCGCAGTGCTTTCCTTAAAGCACTTTCTAAAGTAAGCCTTTGGGCAGCGCTTTTTTTAGCGTGTTTTTTTTAACACATATAGCAGCGCTTTTGATAAAAAGGGTTGTCTATGTGGTGCTGCCAAAAAGCAATTTTGGCGTAGTGGTATGCACTAACAGAGCCTACTTTCAAACACTACCGTGACGAGATCAGACTAACAAACGCAAATGCATTAAGATGGATTGATAATATTCAACTAGAGAAATGGATAAGGGCATACGACAATGGCCAGCGATGGGGCCACATGACAACAAACCTCGTTGAATCAATGAACTCTGTATTCAAGGGCATCCAAAACCTACCGATAACCGCTTTGGTAAGGGCAACATATTTTAGGCTCGGGGCACTTTTTGATACCAGACGTACAAAGCGGGGTTCTGTCTTACAATCTGGGCAGCTGTTCAGTAATAGTTCAATGAAATTCATGAAGGATGAAGCTGCCAAAGCCAACACACATGTGGTCACAGTCTTTGACCGTAATAAAGGTTGGTTCAATGTTGCAGAGTCAAATGATCACAATGAAGGGAGGCCTAGGGGATGTTACCGAGTGGAACTAGATAGGAAGTGGTGTGACTGTGGTAAGTTTCAGGAATTTTGCATGCCTTGCTCCCATGTTATAGCAGCATGTTCGAAGGCTCGCCAGGACCCAACCAACTATCTTTTTGTTATTCACCAAGTCATTAGTCTATGCAATGTCTACAACACTATCTTTCAGGTGGTAGCAAAGGAGGACTATTGGCCTCCATACGAAGGCGAAATTGTCTGGCATAATGATTTGATGCAAAGAAAGAAAAAGGGCCGCCCTAATAGCACCGTATTCGAAAGAAAGATGGATACAGCAAACAAAATGGTCAGATTATGTAGTTCGTGCCGTCAGCCAGGATATAATCATAAAAAATGTCCCAAGTAGGATTAAGCAAAAGATCATAGTTTCAAATGTAACCTTGTCTCTTTATATCAACAACAAATTTCATTCCATTTAAAGAATACCTAAGCGATTACAATTAACAACAACATAACTTAAACAAACAAAACTTCATATCTCAACAGCAACAATTAAGAACGACATGACCTAATACCAAAAGTCTACACCATTCTTAACAATCTGAAAATAACAACAACATACCCAAATAAAACAACTCCATGCATCAACTTATCTAGGCAAATAATAAACACACAGATGCTCAGTGATCCCTGCAAGGCATAAACCCAAAGATGAAAGGGATAGAGGAACCAAAGCATGATCTTGTTTGTGGTATGAGATGCAAATGAGATGTGAGAAATCTTAGGGGTGAAAATTAGGGTACAACAGCTGACCCTATTTAAGTTTCTTCTATCAGGAGATATGAAGGTTGAAAACTTCGTCTCGACAAGATTCAAAATACTTAAATACATAAAACCACATTTTTAGCCCTAAGATGCCACAAGATGATATGAATCCAAAGGATAAAACACTCTGCGGGGAAACTTAAAACAAGGGATTTACGGTAAATTGAATGAGATGTCGTTAAAGGACACGTCGGGGAACACAAGCTATTTCTGGAGATCTGTCAAGGTGACAAGAAGTATCCATCAATAGTTAAGAAGAGAGGGAAAAGACCTTGGGAAAACGAGTAGTAACATCTAAGAATAGCATTGGATGGAAACTACGAACGAGACAAAAGATATCTCGGAAGATGTCCAAGAATGGCATTGGACAAACAACAAGAAAGTTTCTGATAAAAACTACGACGCCATCCAAGAATAGTATTGAATGGAGGTGAAAAACATTCTATTGAGGATAGGATATCCAAGAATGGCATTGGATGAAAGGAACTACAAAATTCAAGAATGGAATTGAATGGGGCAATAGTAAAACATCAGAGACATCCAAGAATGGCATTGGATGGAGACGATGTATCAATCAACATCCAAGAATGGCATTGGATGGAAACAAACTTCCATTTGAAAAACTTCATTGGGGACACCCAAGAATGGCATTGGATGACAAGGGTAAACATCAGAGATATCCAAGAATATAATTGGACTCGGCTGGGGAAAAGGTGTCCAAGAATGGCATTGGATGACAAGGGATCACGACATTCAAGAATGGAATTGAATAAAGTGAGAAATAAATTTCAGGATTGGTACTGAAAGTAAAGTTAAATCACTACATTCAGGAATGGCATTGAATGATAGTGAGAAAGACATCTAGGAATGGAACTAAATGTAAAGGAGAAAACTCACCCGGGAATGGCACTGAATGATCAAATAAAACTTCCAGGAAGGGCACTGAAAGATATCCAAGAAAAATCTTATGGGAATTGCAGAAGAGAGAAAAGACTTCCAGGAATAGTAATGGGAGAAACAAGAGGAACAAGATATCCATGAATAGCACTGAAGATCAAAAGAAACAGACATCCAGGAATGACACTTGGGTGAAGAAAAATAAAGATATCCAGGAATAGCACTAGAGATCAAAAGAGACAAACATCCAGGAATGACACTGGAGTGAAAAAATATAAAGATATCTAGGAATAACACTGGAATGAAAGAGACAAACATCAACAACACTAGATGCACAGGGAAACCACAACATCCAGGAATGGCACTGAATGAAAAGACAGGTAAACATTTGGAAGGCGCTAAGTAAGTTGAACTTTGATTACAAGGTAAGATGTTGATAGCAACAGGACTCCGGGAAATGCACATGAGCACGAAACACACTTCGAGATATGAAAATCTTTCTATGTATGATATATCAATGATTTATGTATGCAATGCAGATGATTGGGATAACCAAGATAGACTCTTTTGTGAGGGAATAATGGAACTTTGATTCCTCAAGACAGGGAACACTACCCACTCTGCTTGGAGAGAAAATGTTGAACATATCTCTGTCACTTATGAATTAAATCAAGCTGATGGACTTTTGAGAAAAGACATCTTGAGTTGCTAGGGTATTCTTGAAGAAGACTGCCCCATACTGATTGACTGATGAGGATAAACTGATCATAGCTTCTGCTTGACTGCTGTGGGGGAAAAATGAACTGATCATGGCTTTAATTATTGAAACGAATGCTGAGGATAAACTGATTATGGCTTCAGATTGACTATTGTTGGGGATGAACTGATCATGGCTTCAGTTCTTGAAATGAAAAGGCTAAACTCAGTATGGGTCTTGAAAGAGATCTTCTGGTTAACCAAATCTGAGAATAACTTGCACTGAGCAACAAATCATGAATAATATTTGGTAGTAATGTGCCTCTGATAGGATCACTGGCCAAGTTTCTCAACTGTTTGAAATTTCTGGATGAGGAAAGTCTGTCTGCAAATAAAACCATTCGAACATGGTAATTTTAATGCAAAGTTCTTGCGATTTTGAAATAAAAAATCATTTTTGGAATGATATTATTGATGCAAAGCAAATGAATCACTTGTCAAAACACAGTGGTTTAGTCATTCAAAATGAAAAAGAAAGCAAAGGTATGACATCAAAACAAATGATTGGCAACAAACTTAGGAGTCAATTCACGCAACCTTGCCGTAGTATGGTTTCAAAAGAAACATGGCTTCAATTAGGTCTTTTGAGGGTTGTAACATGGTCTGGTTCACGGTTTTCGAAACAAAGGATATAAGCTCAAAGTTTATTTGTTCCCAACCCATTATTCGTGATGATCCTTAGTCCTATGCTTAGTTAATTCAAACTATGCATTCAGGTTCCAAGCGATTTTGGAATTGCAACACTGTTATGATGATGACTCAAGAGCCAATGGATTTTTAAGATGATAGTCACTTTTTCTTACGACATTTTGCCGTTTTTGATGAGGATCTTAGTCAACTCATTTTGTCTTTGAGCATTTTAGTAACCTCTTGATTGATTTTTTTTGTTATCGCTAACTTTTGCCTGAACTGTGTCATTTGAGCTTACACTCAGCGGGATGCCCAAATTTTTTCCTAAGTCTCCTTCATAGGTTTTAACTTAGTGGGCTTTTCTTTTGATTTTTTTCGTTCTTTTTTTTAAAGATAACGACTGCCTGGCTTAATGATTACAGTGAACCATCGTTGTCTTTGATTTGAAAGACATCTTCGACACTTCTTTGATGTGTACGAAGGAAAGCTTGTGATTGCAACCTTTATTGGAAGGCGTCTTGAATGATTCTCTTGTGTTTACATACACTGTCAAATTAACTGAGAACTACCCATCCCCAGGTTAAGATTGCGGGTTTTTTCGTTAGAAAGAAACTCCAACTTCTAGGCTCAAAGGGGTTGACAAGGGATTAACTTCCTTATTTCTCCAGTGTTTGGGAGTTGAAACAATGCTTGTGCATCATCATCCAAGTTTTAATTAAAAGCATACAATTCAGCAATTTTGGGTATTTCGTTTTCATCATCCTCCCTCAAATCTTTGCATAAACAAAAGCTTGATAAAGAAAGTGAACAGGAGATATATTCTTGTTTTGTGAAAAAGAAAGCATAAAGATGCACACATTGGATATAAATGAACTGAATCAAAATATTGCAATGCTCATTTCATTAAAATTAACCATGAAAGTACAAATAAAGTTCGAAAGCAAGCAGTCAATACAATCAAAGAAAAATGCAAACAGAAAGAAATAAGGCCTAGTGACTAATTAGAAAAAAGGATGAGCTGTCCTGTCTGAAACACTGGCTTTAGGAAATGATCTGTCTGAACTGACTCAAACTTCACTTGGCATGCTCTGGTAAATGATTGTTGACAACATTGGGATTATCATCATGAAAAGTCAGAATCTTTGCTTTCACCAATTCTTGTACTCTAGCTTTTAATGCATAACAACCTTCCAAGTTATGGCCTACCCCACCTTGATGGAACTCACAATGAAGATCAACCCTATAGTCGGCTGGGAGAGGATTTGGAGAAGGAGGTAGAGACCTTGTTGTAATCAACCCTTTCTGAACAAGACCTAGATACAGCTCAATGTAGGACATTGGGATAGGATCAAAGTTAACCCTTTTGCAATTCTGATTTTGTCTAACAGCCTGACGAGGAGCTTGAACTGGTTGAGCATTGACAACAGGACCAAGTGCAGCTACATATTGTTGTTGCCTGCGACGAGGTTTCCCTTCAACTAAAACAACATGGGTATCACCATCCTTATTCTTTTGAAAATTCCCAGCGGAATTTCTAGCACCATTAAAGACTTCAGCATTGGTAATCTTTCCCTTCTTGATACCCTCTTCTAGTCTTTCTCCAATAGTGACTAGGTCAGCAAAGCCAGATGATACACTGCCTATCATATTTTCCCAAAAGAGTGGTTGAAGTGTGTCCATGAACAATCTAGTCAATTCCTTTTCTGCCAAAGGTGGTTCCACCTGTGCAACTAGCTCTCTCCAGTGCTGAGCGTACTCCTTAAAGGATTCTTTTTCTTTCTGAAACATGTTTTGTAGTTGACGGTGATCAGGTGCCATGTCCAGGTTGTACTTATATTGCTTTAAGAAAGCATCAGCCAAATCCTTCCAGCTTTGGATACGGTTCTTCTCAAGTCCCATATACCATTTCATTAAAGCCCCACTCAAGCTGTCTTGAAGCAGTGAATGAGCAATTTGTCGTTGTTGGTATAGGCAGCCATCTTGTGGTAGTACATCACTAAGTGGCTTCTAGGACATGTGTGCCCCTTGTATTTCTCAAAATCAGGAGTTTTGAATTTGGCAGGCACAACCAAGTCTGAAACCAAACACTTTTCTATTATGGCAGCACCAAAGACATCATTTCCTTCCACGAAAGAAGGATTCTCATGAGTAGCTTGAGCAGCAAAATGCACAACAGGCTGAGGTTCAGTGAATAATTGAGCTTAAGATACTGACACTACAGACTGGACAACCATTGGAGTAGTTGCAAAGGGTGGCAAGTAATTCAAAGGTAACCCAAATTTTGGCCAAGTAGAAGCTGGTTTCTAGATCAGTGGAGGGTTAACAGCAGCAGTTGAGATTTCAGAGATCATGGTCCTCTAAGGTGGTTCACCTCTAGCAATCAGAACTTTCATCATTTCTGTGAGCTTGGTCATGCTGTCCTTCAACTCATCAATTTCCATTCTGACTTCGACATTGTGTTGTTCTTGATTTTCCGTTCTCAATCTGACAGCATTTCTAGTTCCGTAGTTGTGTCGAGGAAACAACTTGACGGTGAACAGATAACTGAAGAAGGAGATAGTTGAAATGAGTTTCTTTGACAACTTGGATAAATGCATATGTATGTTCATGGATGCAAGAGTGCATGGATTCAACAACCACAAACAAGATCACTCAAAGCACACGGGTCAAGGGTCTGAGCCACGAGCATGGAGTCAAGGTTAAGAACCAACCTACAAAGGTATGTACTAAGGGTATAACACCTGTCGAACAAGGTTTTAAAAAGTGCCCAAAGTCTTCAATCCACTTTTGAATATTACTAGCACGCGGATTACTCGGGAATCAGTAATATTATCAAGAGAGCCTCGTTTGAGTGTAGTATCGCGTATCAACTATTTCAGGTTTACACCTTCATAGCCGCCGCACTACGTCCTAAGAGGCCAAGATGGATTAAAGGGTTCTAAAGTCCTCAGTGTCATGGGCCTGAGGTCGAAAAAAGTAATGTTTTTCGCGATTACTCGCTAAACATCAGTAATTCCGAGGAAGCCTCGACTGAGTGGATGGATTCTCAATTCAGCTAGTTCAGGATTACTCCCTAAAAGCATCCTTGACTATACCATCCTTCTATCATAAGAGCTCTCAGATCTGGGTATAGGATCTATCTCACCTCTCAAGATCACCCAAACAGAACAACCAATAACACTCAAATCAGACAGATAAAGCGTAAATAAATCAAAGTAGGAAAAACCCACTAAGAACCAGAGTCCCCAGCAGAGTCGCCACTTTTCTGTAGCCGCAAAAATCGTGAATGTAAGCTATTGATTAACTTAACTCGAAAAGCAAGAGTCACCACCGCACTTTTATTTTATCCAAAAGGAAAGGAAAAAGAGCGAATATAACCTTAACAAGTTCTGAACAAGAACAAGTAAACATAGACTGGGTAAGAGGGTTGGTTACGCTAAGGGAAGGTGTTAGCACCCAAAACGTCTATAGTACTCTATAGTAACCCTTTGAAATATCTACACTTTTTGGTTTGAAAAGATTTGTTTGAAATGAGATTGAGGAGATGAGAAGAGAAGTATTTTTTAGATTTGTGTGTTTGGAGAGACTTGTCGCCTCATGCCTACGTACCCACAAAGTGCAATAAGAAACACACAGATGCTCAGTGATCCCTGCAAGGCATAAACCCAAAGATGAAAGGGATAGAGGAACCAAAGCATGATCTTGTTTGTGGTATGAGATGCAAATGAGATGTGAGAAATCTTATGGGTAAAAGTTATGGTACAACACATTGCATTTCTCTTCATCTTCACTCTCACAATTGCATTAATCAATAATCACACATAATCATCTTTATTGATTGTGCTTTGTCAAGAGTGATAACGTCCAAACATAGGATTCATATATCAAGTTTGGGTAGAGATTCAGTGGGATTTTCTTTAATAAACCCATTGGGGTTTTGTCCCCCAAGATCTTGGTAGATTTTGGGGTTTTTGCACAAATCTTTGCATTACAGATTCAGCCGAGTGAAAGCCTTGAAGAACGGTGGGTTCAGACAAGGGAGTAACGGTAACCGGAGGATTTTTTTGAAAGAATTGGGGTCAAACATCTTGCGATTAAAATCAGCCGAGTGAAAGACTTGAAGAACGGAAGGTTCGGTCAAGTGAGTAGCGGTAACTAGAGGTTTGTTTGAAGTATTTGATGTTCTTGATTCGGATGGAAACAAGGGGAGAGAAGTGGTTATATTCAACTTCAACAATTGGGTTAGATTGTTGGTTAGCCAGGACTTCTCTTGTACAGAAATTTGCAAACACATGTTATACATATCTCAATTCTATTTTTAGAATTGGGGGCAAATGTACCCGAAGCGAGGACGAAAGGGGAACTGTCTAAACAAATTATAGTGCTTTAAAACTGTTGTGAAAAACTATTGCAATCACTTTGATTGCAAGTGTGAAAAATTCTGCACTACAAATTCAAAGAAATTTGACTTGGTGTGTTTCGCACTTCAAGTGTTTAACATATTGACAGCACACAAACTGTTCGTTAAATTGTTAATTCAATTTTATCGTCTATTAAGCATTGGAAATTGGTTCACCTTAACTGGTCTTTATTTGAATTGTTTGATTGAGAACCTTATTGATTCTAATATGTCATTAATATTATTCCATTC
Source organism: Lathyrus tuberosus (assembly GCA_022829125.1). Taxonomy (NCBI): domain Eukaryota; kingdom Viridiplantae; phylum Streptophyta; class Magnoliopsida; order Fabales; family Fabaceae; genus Lathyrus; species Lathyrus tuberosus. Next base: position 9,598,615 of record JALAZF010000086.1, read on the forward strand.
GGTTTCACATATCTGATCTTACCAATAACAATTCGTTTAGACGAGTTTTGATCCAAGGCCACTTTTGCATATTTTTAAAATGAATTTTAAAGCGCAAATCATTATTAAAAATTAGTGATCTATTCAACCCTCCTTCTAGATCAGTACCATCATCTAACAATATATATATATATATATATATATATATATATATATATATATATATATATATATATATATATATAGGGTTCATATCTTATGAGAATGTCATTTATATATATATATAGGGTTCATATCTTATGAGAATATCATTTTTATATAAGAACATGATAATGAATCTGAATCACTAGATTTTAAAATAAATAGTGGAGATTATGTGTGACTTTTATTTTTATCTCTCCTCCATTATTAAAATAAATGATGAAGGAGAGAGAAAAAAATTGACACCTAATCTCTACCATTTATTTTAAAATCTAATGGTTCAGATTCATTCTCATAGTCTCACATAAAAATGACATTCTTATATGATACGTTCCCTATATATATATATATATATATATATATATATATATATATATATATATATATATATATATATATATATATATATATATGAGAATGACATTTTTATGTAAGAACATGAGAATGAATCTGAACCATTAGATTTTAAAATAAATTATGGAGATTATGTGTCAGTTTTTTTCTCTCTCCTCCTTCATTTTTTAATAATGGAGGAGAGAGAAAAATAAAAAACCACACATAATCTCCACCAGTTATTTTAAAATTTAATGATTCAGATTTATTCTCATGTTCTCACATAAAAATGACATTCTCATGTTCTCACATAAAAATGACATTCTCATGTTCTCATATAAAAATGACATTCTCATAGGATATGTCCCCTATTATTATTTTAAACATAATACATTTATATAATACATTTTAAGTACTATATTATCTTTTATCATATTATCTTTTATCAATACTATGATGTGTTTTTAAATATAATACATGTCTAAATTGTGTAAAATAATACTCGAATATTTAACATAAGAGAAACTAATAGAATACGAGAAAAGAGTATTGATTATATTAATGTATAATATTTAAAAGAGAAAGTTTGAATAGAATATATATAAAATTTAGTGAAGTGAGGAAAATCAATGTGTTATTTTAGAGTAAGATGATATAAATATTAGTATAATTTTTTAAAATTTATAGTGATATGGGCCAAATGGGCTACCCACAGCCCATATGGGCTAGCCTTAATGGGTAGGGGGCTTTTTAGGGTTGGGCTAAAAAGACCCTGAAAAATATAAACACTAATTTTAAGGTCCAAGCCCTATGATTCTTCGGACTTGTCGGACCGGCCCATGTGTGCTAGCCCATATATATATATATATATATATATATATACATATTAACGCTAAACAAAAAGATGTGAACAAAATGAAAATAATTATTATATTAAAATATATAATTATTATTTGTGAATTTTTTTTTTGAAATAACACATTTTTTCAATAAAAATCCCAAAATAACCTAAATTTCAAACTATTTACGGATGTATCATGTTTTGAAAAAAATAAATCTTGATGCGCCATATGATATGTCGACAGCATTGAAATTAAAAATGTATTGTACTGAGGCGCCATACCATATGGCGACACCATGAAATTTTGCCCTAATATTTTCAGAGGAGGCGCCATATGATATGGTACCTCAATTCAATTCTTTTTTTATTAATTATTATTTTAATTAGGAAATTAGGAAATTAAATGGAAAAAAATTAAAATAATTCAAAGAAAAATTAAATAACAATATTTGCAATATAAAAAAGCGTACAACAGATGAAAAATAAATTCCATGACCAATCCTATCAAAACGTCCACCGGTTCCACATGCTGATGCATTTGCACAACGTCGAGGTCTACCAAAATTTTGTTAAGGTGTTTATGGCCTTTGCGTGTTGACCTGTGGAAGAGGTATTTGTTGAGATGATCTCGGCGTATCAGACAAATTTTGAAGCATCTGTCCCCAATAGCTGGGGGGTTGTTGCCAACGGCGCTTCCGTAATTCAGTTTCATGCCCATGTTTTCGTAGTTGGAACGGGGGGTTGGATTGGGTGTGGACGGTATGGTTGGCCGAATTGGTATATTGAATCGTTTTGGAAACGATGCAATGGTTGTTATGGGGTTTGGTAGTCAAATAGTGGGTGTATATTTTGGTGGTAGGACGATTGTGTGTTCATTTGTGGGGGGCTATGGTGGGCTCGGGTGGGGTCGAAAGAGTTATAAGGGCTATAGGCAGATGTGGTGTCAGTGTCGGGAGGTTGGCGGTAGGGGTAAGGCTCTTGTTGTTGTGTTGGGTTGGTGGCATGAATGACTTGCGGTTCTGGAAGATTGATTGGGTGGGTATACTTGGTTGTTGGGTATAATACGGTGTTTAATGTTGGGCATATGTTTGTTGTTGTGTGTGTGGGGAAGAAGCATGTTGGCGCGAATCAATCAAATATGTTGGCTCAGACACAAATTGTTGTGGTGTTGTAACCGACCTAAACCAAATCATATATTGATGACTTGGTTTAGCCCCTTCCACAACATGGTCGATTAAGATGTGTCGATGTCGATTCTTCCAATGTAGGCACATCTCTTTTGCAAAGTCTTTCCAATGACATACACCCTATTGTGTATCCACCCTAAGTTGATGCCATCCTCCCAAAGACATCGGATCGACTGGAATATCTTGATGCATGGCGAACTGCAGTTTCACCCGATCACTTTGGTGCATCTCCACTGTAGTGAACTGAATGATCGGTGTTTTAGCCGTCCACACTGCAGCATCATCTACATTGGGCTGATGGTCGAGACCCTCATACGGCCTCTAGATAAACTACATGAACAAAAGATTTAATGAGAAAACTACTGTGTGGTAATTTAATAGACAAATTTATGGTAGTGTAAGAATAAATTACATCGTCTGGCCCAATGTGTTCTAAAAGGTTGCGGTAGACGATTATTGAGTTCCTGTGATATCGTTGGTAATTCATTCCCGGAATTGGCCACCTAAAAAAAGTGACACAAATAAATTAGCCACAAATAAACATTTCATCAAAGTATACATGTTTGATTTTAAAAAATAAACTTACTTATTTGCGTAGGTGAATGTGAATGGATTCCGGTTGATAGGAGCTAGTGTTGGCATTCTAGTCCAACGCCACGCTTGAAGTAGATAGGCGCAACCATAAAAAGTACAAGTTTTTTTTTTGAATTTTTACACAGTGAACTTTACATATGGGCCAGGACAGCTGAACCCCAACTATAGGTGCACACTTTATTAATGTTTTTTAACAATGGTAAATACATATTATTTACACTATTTCCAGTACTTTCTGGAAATAAAAAATGTCCAAATAAGATCATAATATAGCACCGAGTTTTAACTATCTTGTCATACTCGGTGGATTCCTTGTCTAATATGATAGATTTATAATATTATCGTAGGTATTTTAAATTAATACCTTGGCCCCTTGGTCGACCTTCACGTTGTGGCTGAAGTGTTTCGACACAAAGAGGGGTGCCCAACAAATCTTTGCAAAGTTGGTTATGGTGAAGTGTCGAAGTGACTACCCCAGCCTGGTGTATCCAAAGTCTCCCCAACAAACAGCTGTATGTTGCTCGGATGTCTATGACCTGGAAAGTGACTAGGAAAGTGTGAGGACCGATAGTTATGGGAAGGTCGACTTCGCCGATAACTATTTTTCTGGACCTGTCAAATGCTTTGACGACGACCTCACTGTCTCTCATCAGAGATCCTTTGAATGATAGTCACATTAGGGTGGACTTCGCATAACGTTGAGAGCCGGTCTGGTGTCTACCAGTACGCTGGCTAAAGCATCGTCCTGGCAGTTAACTGAGATATTGAGCGCCATGCTGTGGCTTTTGCCTTCTTCTGGAAATTCCTCATCGCTAAACCCCAAGTTTTTGCAGGAAGTGATGTTAGAGATGATGCTATCGAACAGTCATATTGACACATCCTGTTCCACAAAGGCCTATTCTAAGATTTTCTGTAGAGCCTCTCTGTTGGCTTCGGAACTGAGCAAAAGCGATAGCACTGAGATTTTTGAAGGAATTTGTAACAGCTGATCAACAATGTTGTATTCACTCCTTTGGATGAGCTTAAGCATCTCATCATCGTTCTTTGAAAGGTCGGGATCACTGGATTGACCGACTGGTGGATTGGGAACTTCTGTTTGAGGTTCCTTTTCTCTGTTAGGTTCTCCAACTCCTCGGTTGAAGATTCGACCACTCCGGGTCACTCGACCGATGTCTGCAATATTCACGACGGAGGGTAATGGAATTTCCTTTCCATTCTCAATTTTTGTTGCACCGTATTTGTAAGGGATAGCCTTAGTTGATTCATACGGTACTTGTCCCGGCAGATAGATAACTACAGGAGCCTTCTGATTTTTCTGACTGTCGTAAGTAACTTCAATCAGTTCCTGGTTAAGAACCTTCGATTCGTCAAGTAGAGGGATGATGGTACAAACATCTCTGGTCCTCTCATGATCAGAGATTACGACAGCGTCCTTGATTTGATCAGCGAAATAGTCTGGCGTCCAGTTGATGGACCCCGAAACTAGGCATGGTCGAATCTCTTTATGGTCCAACTGACTCTAAAGAGCTGCTCGCACGAGGTAACATCCTTGGTTAATTTCCGAACAGACTCTACAGCGCTCGAAGTTGTGTGGTGGCACCTGGCCACGTCCGATTTGTATGCAGTGTAACCTCACTAGATCTGTTTTCATTTATCGAACATCCTGACTTTGATGCCTAGTAGGGTTCCCATTAACCACACTGATTTGTTGCGTGTCTTCATCCATATAGATCGGAAGCCACCAGTGGTTTAACAAGTGCTGTAAAATTCTTTGAACGAGAGCATATTCTTGATTGCTCTCACAGCACACTTTACAGTTCTGATAATTATGCGAAGTCAGGAAACTGAGTTGGACTTGTGTAGCGTGTAACTCCACCAAGCTGGTATTCATCAAGCGAATATCAAAGATTTGAATCATATTCACTTGATACTGATTTCTATCGCGGTAATCCTGAATCCGCCCAAGATCCATCTGACGCTGAAGGGTCTCTTGTACAAAAGAGCGTCCCTGTTTGATTACCGAGAAAATCAGACAGGAATTATAGTCGTTCCGCGGCAGATTATGGTACTGGCTTTGCCTTGAGTGCATTGCCACCAAGTTGACATTCATCACACGGATGTCATGGTTTTGAATAATGTTGGAATTCGTATGGGTCATGTTAACTCCACGAGCTCGGTGCTCTTGGATCCATCTGAGATCCAATTGTTCCTGTAGAGCTGATTGCACCACACAACATCCTTGATTGTTTTTAGAACAGATATCACACTTGTGATAGTTATGAGGTGGCACATGGCCGTATCTACTCTGTCTACAATGCATCTTGACCAAGTTGGCCCTCAATAAGAGTACATCAGGAATTTGATAGTTGTTGTTAGACTCTCCTTCTATCAAATTTACTGCAGCTTTCTCGTGTTGAGACAACGGGTTCGTGAGAACATTAGGATTTGTATCCTTGAAGGATAAGACCCCGCTCCTAACTAGCGTTTGCACATCGGATTTGAAACTGAGACAGTTTTCTATGTTATGCCCTGGTCTTCCTTGATGATAAGGGTAAGTCTGATCTGCTTTGAACCAAAAGGGCAGATTTTCTGGTACTGTAAAAGGAGACCTGGTTTGGACATGCCCATTGACCAGTAATAATGGAAACAGTTCTGCATACAACATCGGTATAGGGTCGAACCCTGGTGGTCGTGTTGTACGGTTGTTGTTATATGGAGGACGAGCCTGCTGAGGAGGATTTTGTGTCCTTTGCTGGTATTGTTGTTGATTAGGTTGGCTCAGAGCAACCTGAGGTTGATACGTATGAACAGGCGCAGAGTTAATAGCAGGAGTTACAACTGCTACTGGTTGGTACCGTCGCCTTTGCTTTCCGAGAGAGATATTGCCAATATCTTGCTCTTTTTTCTAAGGGAGAGAACTACCATATCGATTTGTACTACTTGATGATCCAGCATCTTTAACTAAACGTCCCTCTCGGACTGCTTCCTCCAGACAAACTCCCATGCCTACCATTTCAGTAAAGTCACTGGGTGTACTGGCGACCATTCGGTCGTAGTAGAATGAGCTCAAGGTCTTTAAGAAGATATTTGTCATCTCTTTTTCCTCAAGAGGTGGACAAATCTGGGCGGCAATTTCATACCATCTCTGAGCGTACTCCTTAAAGGCTTCCTTGTCCTTTTGTGACATCGATCTGAGTTGATCTCTGTCCGGTGCCATGTCCAGGTTATACTTATACTGTTGAACTAAAGCAGCGCCAAGATCTCTGAAAGTGCCGATCTTAGTGCGGTTTAAACCCATGTACCACTTGAGTGTGGCACTGGTTAAACTATCCTGAAAGTAGTGAATCAGTAGCTCCTGGTTCTTTGTCTGAGTTGACATTCACCGAGCGTACATCACCAAATGGCTTTGAGGGCAAGAGTTACCCTTGTACTTTTCAAATTCGGGCACTTTGAATTTGTGCGGAACTTTCATATTGGGGACCAAACAAAGGTCTGCGGCGTCTTTTCCAAATAGATCCTGACCGCGAAGGGCTTGCAGTTCCTTCTGCATCTCCAGGAACTGTTCCTGGAACTCATTTATTCTGTCGAACATACTTTCGTTCCCACCAGAAGGTATCTGGGAAATCTGTCCTTCTGGGACAGTGTGTACCACGGGTGGTGGTATAGTCATCATGGCAGTGACTCTAGGTCTGTCCCTCTCCCGAAGTTTGTAACCTTCAAGAGTTATCGTCATGCCCCTGGCATCTTCGTTTTCCCGAAGTTTGTAACCTTCAGGCCTAGGGGGTCCTGCTGCGGTTCCCTGATCTTCAATGATCGGCAGAATATATCTTTCCGGGATATAGTTAATAGGCATGCCCCAGGGACGATCTTTCGGCATTTTATACCTAGGATCATACTTTTCAACTATGGGCGTCGATGTGATCTCTGAGATCACAGTCCTTTGTTGTTGCATCTGAGCTTCTGCTAAAGCTTGCATGTCGTTATGAAGCTTTCTCAGATCCTTTTTCAGAGTGTCGATCTCTTCCCTCAACTCTCTGTTCTCTTCCTTGAGATCATCCATCCTTTTCTGTCGATTGGCCCGAGTATTGTACGAATGAGACAGTTTGACTCTAGAATCGAGACGCAAACGTGAGATTCGTAGGTAAGAAGAAGGCGTTATGTGAGAATGATGAATGATATGCAATGATTATATTAATTGTATATATTTTTTTTATTTAATGTAAACTTCGACAATTGGATTGCAAATATCAAACAGTGGGGAAAACCCGTTTTATTGAATTCAAAGATTGCGGAAATGGAAATACAGTAATTACAAAGTGTTGTAAAAGGAAATCTAAACTTATGGGTCCCGAGTCCTCTCTGAGGGGAGCTCAGGTGCTGGTTCTGGTACCTTTATTTTCTTTGACCGGGGCTCTTGAGCCGTTGTCGGGTTGTCATTCCTTTGCCAAGTGAAAAGAGCGAGCAAATTCCTCTGGTCATCCTGATTTTCTACAGCATGTTGCTCTAAAATCTCGATCAGAGCATCTTTATCTTTCAATAGTTCCTATATTTTCTTACACTCCACATTGAGAATACGGTACTTGTTCCTCCAAGACCTCTTCTCCTGTTGAAATTTGTTGAGAGTAACCTGAAGTTTTTCCATATCAGACATAAAGTAAACGACAGGGTCCCTTAACGGAAGAACTCCCTGACGAGGGTAAGGCATCTTCAGCTTGAGAGCTCTAGTTTGTACCCAGTGGAGATAATGTTCCACCGAGATACAGTCAAGTTTTCCTAGAGACTCTCATCCTTTCCTATGAACATGTTTCCAGGCATGCACTATTTCTGTCTTTAGTGCTCTGTCATTTTCTCCTTCCTTGAAGAAAAGACCTTCCATATGAGCATTACACGGGACATGCCTCATCGGGTATCCGAGTTGACAACGAACTAAAACCGAATGATAATTGATTCCTCCCTTAGTTTTTGTAAGGGGTACATTTAGGAAATTTCCACAACGGTCAATGATTCTGATCCCGTCATAGATTCGATTGGACCAATCGATGTCAGAGTTGGTAAGAGACATGATTCTCTGCGACCAACGTAAAGTATTCTTTTGATCCCAAAATGCAGCAGACTGGGGCAAGTGGGAAATGAACCATTTGTATAGCAGGGGTACACAACATGTGATCATTCCTCCGCTATACAAAATCCTTAAGTGTACAGAATGATAAGCATCTGCGAGTAGGGTTGGTATAGGGTTTCCAATGAGAAAAACCTTAATGGCATTGATATCTACAAAGTTACCGATGTTGGGAAACAAAAATAACCCGTAGGTAAGCAAAACAAATATGATTTTGAAAGCGGCCACGTTCCCTATACTAGCAAAGTACAGAGCTTTCTTTATCAAGAAATGGGCTGGCAAACCCTGGATACCACCCTTAAGGATCATGTGAGTCCTGACTTTTGACTCGTCCAAATAGATTGCTCTTGCAATGGTTTGATCCTTTGGAATCTCTTCCAGTCCAAAAAAGGGAGCTTGATCAGTAATATATAAATCAGTCAGGTGAGAGTACTCCTCTAGTGTTGGTGCTAGTTGATAATCTGGGAATATGAAACAATGATAGACCGGATCATAGAACTGGATTAGTGTGGACAGGATTCCTTCGATTACATGGACCCTTAACAGAGACAACAGTCCTCCATACTTAGCTCTGAAAGCCTCAGGGTTGGTTATCATCCTCACCAAACCTCTTAAATCCTCTAGTTTTGGAACCTTGAAGGTGTACTTGTGAGTTTTCCTTCTACCGAAATCCATTAGCAATCTCTTTATCTGACATTTGCAATCATCGTCTTAGTTTAATTTGAAAAAGAGAGACTAGAAGAGAAGATTTTTCTTTGTTTAAAGTTTTTTGATGAAATGAATGCATGAATGCAACACACAAAAACATAGAAAAAACATGGGTTCAAAGGGTCGGTGTCATGAAGTCAAGGCTCTACCTATCCCCAAAGGTTTATACTGGTGATTTTTTGTACCTGTCCTCAAAATCACTGACCCCTCTTGGGATAACGACAGCAAGCGGATCGCCAGCGAGCTGTAGTATCTTAGAGTAGTCTCAAATGAGGATAGTATCGCATGACAACTATTTCTGATAGATTCCACACTACAAAATGGTTTTAGTCTACTAAAATCCTCAGCTTCTCGGATAACCCAATGGAACAATCTGCTTTCAACAACCGAAGTCGTATAGGAATTGAATTCGCAAAGGGCATCTTCACTGATTTGATGGTCGATCGGGACCTCTTATATGGGATTCTCTCTCCATAAGATTACCCATATAATGCAATCACTTATCTTAGGTGTATACTCAATCTTTCCAGATGCGGCATCACACGCATTCCCATTACCAGAAAAGTAAACACAGATATCAATTAGGAAAAACAGTATATATATTTGTCCTAACATCCTAGACCTCCAGTCCTATGATCCTGTACAGACAATGACTCCCCAGCAGAGTCGCCATTTCTGTGGTACTTGGTGAATTTAAGGCTTTCACCCTAAAAGAGGCTAGAAAGAATGCCTCCCACTGTGGTCGCCATTCTTCTGCAGCGCGATTTTTGTGGTTTCGAATCACTATCGCTTTGGTACTATAGTTCGATTCATTTTTTATCCTGTGAAGTTGATTAAGGAAGGGAAATAGTTGTCTCCAATTAACCCTGCTTGCATACTGAGGTTAAACAGTCAAAACTATTGGTTTACAGATGCTATCAAAATAAGGGGGTCTGTCTTTGGTTATTTGCTTAAAAACAGTGTCTAGACTATTGGCTAGGTTTTTGGTAAGGTGTTAGGTCTGATGCTTTTGATGGATGTATGAAGGTACGGGATTTTGGGTTTTTTGATTAGTATGCTCGCTAAGATTTTTGCAATCTTATGCCTACGTATTCCCGAAACAGAGAAATCAGCGATCGTAGTTCCTCCTATTCTATGGCAGGAAAAAGGTGTTTTGGTGTCTTGTTCAAAGCCCAAGACAGGAAGCTAAAGGTGGTTTGTATCTTACTCAAAGCCCGAGATATGAGGCTGAAGGGTTGTTCGTATCTTGTTTAAAGCCCAAGATATGAAGCTAAAGGGTTTTGACTGAGAGAGAATTTGTCATCTCTAAAGAGGGATTGTTGATGTTTATATGCTGTGAGCAAAGCACAAATTTGATGCTAAAAGGTTGATTGACTCAACCGGGGAATTCTTTATACAAAGCCTAAGAGGAGGCTAGAAGTTTGACTTTTCCGGGGAAAATGTTTTTCTGTCTTGTACAAAGCCCAAGATCGAGGTTAAAAGGTATTTTTGACTCCGTTGGGGAGAATGCATCTTGTATAATGCCCAAGATGGAGGCTGAAATGGTTTGACTCAACAAGAGAGTACTTTTATCTGTCATGTATAATGCCCAAGATGGAGGCTGAAATGGTTTGACTCAACAAGAGAGTACTTTTATCTTTCATGTATAAAGCCCAAGACAGAGGCTAAAAAAAGGTTGACTCAACAAGAGAGTCTTGAACAGGTGATTGACTCAACAAGAGAGTCTGAAGGTTGATTGACTCAATAAGAGAGTCTTTTATACTCCACAAGAGAGTGTTTTGCTGTCTCGTACAAAGCCCGAGATTGAGGCTAAAAGGAGATTGACACAACAAGAGAGTTTTTTGATACTCAACAAGAGAGTGTTTTTAAATGTCTTGTACAAAGCCTAAGACGGAGGCTAAAGGTGGTTGACTCAACAAGAGAGCCTGAAAAGGTTAGCTCCGTTGGGGAGAATCATTTGTACAAAGCCCAAGAGGAGGCTGACTTACTGTTGAGGATTATTTATCCTGAAGCGGGTCCAAGTGTGGGGAACTCTCATGAGAGAGACCGGGTTTCTGCTGGAGATTGATCCAGAGTGATTGGTGTTTTTTCCTATGTTTGAAAGGAACTTGAGAATGTCTTTGAGACTCAAGAGTTTTAGCCTGTCCAAGTCTAGGGTTTTATCTTTTGTACAATACCCAAGAGGAAGCGCGGGCATTAAGGGATGAGTATCAACCCTAAAATGGCCAGAGTTTTGACGCTGGAAAAACTGCTCTAGTAAAGGATGACTAAGTTCTGTCTTATACCTTTAAGAGGTCGTCAGGGTCCTTGTATTAAGCCCAAGAGAAGGCATGAGAACTTATAAGAAGCCGAAGGGTCCTTGTACCACGCCCAAGAGGAGGCGGGGATGCTTTTTGGAAGCCTGTGGGTCCCCAAACCAAGAAAAGTTCAAGAAATGCAATTCACAGAGAAGAGATCATTCCATGAAAGTTCGAGAATTTGGAAGAAACTCAAGAGATGCCATTCATAGAGAAAAGATCATCTCTGGGGAGTTAGAATTTCTTTGACAATTTCTAAGGGTGACAGTCTGAGAAAAGGTTCACCGAGAATACTGCCTTTCTCTTTGTTCCATATTGTTTAACCCCAAAAGGAGGGAAGACTGTATCTGGAATCCTACGGGGGATCTAGTTTTGTTTGTATTTAAGAATGGCCAACAGGGCTTTACCTAGTGCTAGACGTAGTTGTCGGGGAAAACTCTAAATACCTATACTAGTATTACACAGTTGATATGTGACAAGTATATAAAAGGATGAGAAAGAAGACTTACAGTGAAGCAGCCCCACAATACAGTTATATATATGAAAGCGGTAAATGAAAGTGGATAAACACTTACCCGTTGTAGAGCTTCCATGCTGTTTGGTTAGTTAATCAACAAATAAATTAAAGAAAGTTTTGATAACAACATATATTTGAATTCAAAGTTAAAGGAGAAAGTGCTTTGAAAAGATTGTTGGGGCTTACAGCTCAAGGAGAGGCCCAAGTTTTAACGATGATCGCACCGTTGTTTTAAAACTGTACAGAGGAACTTATACAATATATGAGGCCCAAAATTGTTTTTATGTACAAGAAGATGGGTCTTACACTCTATTAGAGGCCCAAAGATTTATTTTTGTACAAGTGATGGGGCTTACAGCTCAAGGAGAGGCCCAGGGTTTGATATTTGAATTGGCGATTGCGCCGAGATTTTTCTTTTAGCGCAGAGGGACTTATACAATATCTGAGGTCCAAAATTGTTTTGGTTAAAATGGTATTGGGTCTTACACTCTATTAGAGGCCCATGAGTGTTTGAAAATGATTGATGAGGATGGAATCGATCAGAACCCTAATTTCATCATTTTCAAAAGTGAATTCTTAAAGAAAATCAATAAAAAATGATAAAACACCAAATAATCTTGAATAAACAACTTGTGATTTTTGGTTAATGTTTGAAAAATAAGGCTTTAACCACAAGATGAATTAAAACTCATTTGGTTTTGATTTTTCAAGATGAATATTCACTTTTAAAATGTTTTAAAATAATTAAAAATGAATTTATTCATAAAAATACCAACTATATTAAATAAATAATATAAATTTGATTTTTTTTGTGGAATAAAATATTTCAACATTTTTGTGATTTTTTTCAAAAAGAACCAATCAAAAATAATTAAAATTGAGGGAGTTATTAATTTTTCAAATCATTAAAAATAATAAGAAAAATAATAAAATATGAAAAAGTGGTAAAAAAAGAGGATCTGGGGCGAGGGGGATTCGAACCCCAGACCTCTTGTGTGCAGTGTGCGCGTCCTACCACTGGGGTGGTGATACATCAGTGTATCGAACCCCAGCCACAAATATACAAGGCTTGCCTTGTTTTTGGCCTGGCCAAGGCAAGGCAAGGCAAGATTTTGCCAAAAAATGTGAAGCTTGTAACTTTCTCATTTCTCCATGGATTGGGACAAAATTTAGGTCTATCCTACCTAGAATTTCACAAGGAATCCAATGGTGGTGGTAGTTTTCTCAGATGAGGTCCCCATTTTAAAACCCGATAATGGTTTTGAAATAGGCCTTTCTTTACATTTTCTGTGCTACCTCTTGTTACAGGTATAAATTACATGATGAATTGGTTTAAACACAACATATATAACATGTAGAAGATGCGCATGATTAGTGGACCTCAAAGCAATGCATATTTTAAAGAGTTCAAGTTGAGATGCTTACCTCTTTAGGAGCTTTTGGGCAATCTGTCAAGGGGTTTATTCCAGAAATGTATTGATGCTTTAAACACCCTCAAATGATCCCTTAGAAGCTTTTAGGATGATTGGAATCAGCTGGAAACCTCAGGAATGGAAATTGACCCTTTCTTGCAAAAGGGGCAAAAGTGACCAAAATAGCAACTCTCTCAAATGGTGTTCCAGATGTGGGGAACCATTTGGGACAGTTCAAGGATGACATTTGGAGTGTGTTTGAGGTTTTATCTGGTTTTGAAAGTGACTGAATCAAGACATGGCTTAACAAATGCAAAAAAGTCCTATTTTGAGGTTTTGAGAAGGGACTTTGAGATTTTGGTGTTACAGGTCACTTGTGAGAGTTTGGACAGCTTAGATATGACATATTGGATGTGTTTGGATCATGAGCTATGGTGGAATTGTTCTCTAACTCAAAAACTCAGAGTTACCTTGCTAAAGAAGGCATTTTTGCCTAGAGAAAGAGATTTTGAGGAAAGCAAGTGTTGTAGTGCTTTGGTGCACTTAAACTGAGCACAAATGAGCTCTATTTATAGTAGAGCAAGTTTTTTTGGCTACAATAGTGAATGGCAACTACTGCAGAGGTTTGGCAAATGTTGATCAATAGGAATCCAAGTCTCCTCTAGCCATTGACTAGAGGTTAGAGCACATGCCTTTGGTTCCCTAGTTCAGAGATCATCCTTGACTCATTCAGTTGAAAAAGACTCAGTTCATGCCACCTTGGTGCATCCATTGAATGCTCCAAAACAAAATTGGAGTCTAGTCCCCTCTTTAGGGTTTTTTAGGTTTGGCATGTTATTTTTAGTTCCAAAGACTTGGGAGGCTTATGGATCAGTGTTTGTCCCTCCTTGGTCTCCCCCTGAGGTGTTCAGATGGATAAACTTGTTTGTCATTTGCACAAATTGCTCAAATCGAGCAAAATGAAAAAATCTGCCTAGTTATGACAGTTGCAGCAAGGCATATTGCCACTGTCATAACTCTTAGCTCAGATGGAATTTCATGGGGTTCTTGGCCATTTTGGAAAGCTCTCATATGATACAACGTATGTGTGATCATAGTTTGTCTTGACACTTTTTGGATCCAAGTGAAAAATGCCCTTACATTTGGAAAAAGTGAAACAGATTCTGACTTAGTGAAAATTTCACTAAGTGTTGGAAAAAGTGACATTTCTTGTTTTCAGCCATTTTGATCCAACCATAACTCAAAATCCATGATGAATTGGAATGAGGTGTAGTTGACACTTTTAAAGTATGCCATGAGAGCTACAAATCCATCTTTGGATCAACCCAAATGGTTGCTTGGATCTCAAGTTATGATCATTGGAAGTTGGTACCCTAGCCACTTTGTTCCATACCTTAGAAAATTTCTAAGTTTTTTATGGTTACCCCTTTTGCAAGTTATCCCACTTTTCTTGATTTTTCTTGATGAATGATGATTCCAATCACACATTAACATCATTTTAGGGTTAGGGACCTATAATTAATCTAAAAATCAAAATGTCAAACTTTGACTTTTGGGCACAGTTGACTTTTTATCAGATGAATTCCAAACTGTGCGATCCTCTATGAAATAAAGTCCTTGACCTAAATCAAACTTGATGGATTGATTTCATAGGTGTTATAGGGTATATTGAATCATGTCTCAAGGTTTGGGAGCATGTCCTAGTCAAAAGTCAAAGACACAGTTGACTTTTTCTGCAAAACCCTAATAGTGGTTCTGATGAACTTGAAACTTGTGAATCAAGCTTCTTGGATCAATCCATTGTTGTAAATGGATCAATGTAGTGTATTGGAGACCCTTAAACCATATCTTGAGGTCTTGGCTCATATTTTGTCCCAAAAGTCAACTTAGGGGTGAAGTAGGTCAAGAAACCCTAATTCCTGATTTTTTATGAATGCATCCCCTGAGGCTAAATTGACTTGATGATTGGATTTATAAGGTCCCTTAGAGTATTTTAGGTTATGCTTTGAAGCATTGGCTCATGCCCAGAGGAAAATTTCCATCTGGAGGCCCTGGTCGACCAAAACCCTAATTTGGTGACACTGGCGATCTCGAGGCTTAATCCACTTGGAATGTTGCAGCCTTGTGCTTGATTCTTGATGTGGGAGTCCTCTTGATCCTTTATAGGTGTTTGATATGTTAGACAAGTTAAAGATCATGTCATTCCTTGATTAATTCTTTGTATAAGAGCTCTGAGAGGGCTTGAAACCCTAAGTCTGATTGTAGTGAGTGCTCAACAACCCTTGAGGAGATTGATGAGGCACCAAGGTACATCCATATTGTGCTGATGATTTGCACAATGATGGAAAATCTTAGTGGTCAAAATTTGGGTTATGACACATAGTAACTACAGGTGCGTGGTTAGTTATTCAAGAAATTAAAGAAAGTTTTGATAAAACTTTGAATTTGAATCTAAATAAAAAAGAAAGTTGTTTTAAAAGGAAGTTTGGGGCTTATACTCAAAGAGAGGCCCAGATGAATTCTTTCGAAAAGGCGACGATCGCATCGTAGTTTTGAAAACCACAGAGGGACTTATACAATGTCTGAGGCCCAAATTATTGTATTTACAAAAAGGATGGGTCTTACACTCTATTAGAGGCCCAAGAGTTTATTTTTATACAAGAGATGGGGCTTATAACTCAAGGAGATGCCCAGATGAAAAATAGCGATCACACCATTTATTTTGAAAATCGTATCGGGACTTATACAACGACTGAGGCCCAAATTATTTATGTACAAAGGGGTTGGGTCTTACACTCTATTAGAGGCCCAAAAGTGTTTGAAAGTGATGCTTGAAAATTTAGAATCAAGAGAAAAACCCTAATTTTAAATAAAAATATAATTTTTCAAAGAAAATTAAATAATAAATGATATAAAATATCAAATATATTCAAAAACAAATTGTAAACTTTGAAAAACGTTTTGAAAATCATGTTTAAACACATGAAAGCTTTAAATTTATTTGAAGTTGAAAAATCAAGGTGAGGATTTCATTTAAAATGTTTAAAAAACAAATAAAAATGAAATTATTTACAAAATTCTAACTATATTAAATAAATAATATAAATTTGATTTTTTGAAGAATAAAATATTTTAACATTTTTGTGAAATTTTTAAAATAGAACCAATAAAAAATGATTAAAATTGAGAGAGAAATTAATTTTTGAAATCAATTAAGAAAATAATCAAAAATTCAAAAATTCAAATAATTTGAATTATGGCGCCAACGGTCACCTTCTTCTTCCTCGTGACCGCGCTATGGACGATTTGCAAAACCTTACTTTTCTCTCTGATTACTCAATGAAAATGACTTTTATAAACATGAAACATATACATTTTTGATCAAGAATTACAACCATATAAATTAATTGCATTTATATTAAGTGTGGAGGGAGAAATCAAGTGATGAGCTCAAGAACCCTAATTTCCGCAAGAACATCATGAAATCCTATACACGATTCATTCATAGCAATTGGTTGAGGGTTATCACTCTATATACATGCAGAAACAAGATGGTAACTCAAAAACACATTTATGATGCATGTAGTATGGAGTTTGAAGGCTTCAGGCTTACCTCTTGTAGCTGGTGATCGAGTTTGATGATGGAGATGTTACAGATGTATTTTAAGGACTTGGACAACTTCACTATACCCCGTGGAGTGTGTTGAGATGTCTGGCCTTGATTGGAGATGCTTGGATCACCTTGTGGCACCTCAATGCAAATAGGCCTCAAGTGGAATTTGAGGTCTATGATTCTGGTGTTCCAGATGAAGGATGAGTGTTTGAACAGCTTATATATGATATATTGGATGTGTTTAGATCATAAGTTATGGTGGAATTGCTCTCTAACTCAAAATTCGATGGTGACTTGCAAAATAATGCATTTCTGGTTTTTCGAGAGAGATTTTGAGGAAAGAAAGTGTTGTCAAGCTTTGGTGTACACAAACTGACCACAAATGACCTCTATTTATAGTGTGTCAAGTTTGTTTTGGCAGTAATAGTGAATGGTGGCTGGTACAGTCCATTATCCAATGGTTGCATAAAGGAATCTCAAGTCTCCTCTAGCCATTGACTTGGGTCAATCTTGCAGGCCTATGGTCCTCTGATACTTGAGTTTATCTTGACTCATTTGGTTGATCATGGACTGATACATGTCAGCTCTATGCATCCTTTAAATGCTTTATTACAAATTTGAAAGTTTTAGATTTTGAACTTTGAATGCTATTTGCCAAATGATGAGGTTCTTGACTTGCAAGGCTCTATGGTGTTGTAGCTCTGCAGAGATCATGTTCATTGCACTTTAGAAACTTGTCTTGTATGGTGACAAGGCTTGCCAAGTCATGGAAATGACAAAATCACGTGGAAAGTTCAAAACTGTCTTGTAAAAACAGTTTTGGAGGTGTCATGGTTCCATGCTTGTAACTCCCTACTCAAGTTGAATTAGGATGAGTTCTTGTACATTTTGGAAAGCCCTCATGACATAATTTAACTTTGATGTCCAACATTGGTCTTGGTTTAGCTTGGATCATAATGAAAAATGGTCCCAAATTTTGTGAAAAACCTAGACAGATTCTGTCTAAAATTTTTTTCTAAGTGTTGGAAAAAGGGGTCATTTTCATGTTTTTATGAATTTGATCAATCCATAACTCAAAATCCATGCGGATTTGGAATCGTTTGTAGTTGATACTTTTGAAGTATGTCATGTGAACTCTCATTTGAGCTTTGGATGAAAGAAAAAGGCCTTAGGGTTTGGGAGTTATGACCTTGCAAAGTTGGTACCAAATCCATTTTGTTCCATAACTTAGAAAAATTTAAGTTTCTTATGGTTGCCCATTTTGCAAGTAACCTCACTTTTCTTGATTTTACTTGATGGATGATGATCAAAACCATGCATTAACATTGTTTTTGACTTAAGGGGGCCATATTTGTGAAAAAAATTCAAAAAGTCAAACTTGATTTTGGGCATAGTTGACTTTTTGTCAAATGAATTCCAAATTGTGTGATCTTATATGCAATCAAGTTCTTGACCTAATTCAAACCTAATGGATGGATTCCATAGGTGTTTTAGAGTGTCTTGAATCATGTCCCAAGGTTTGGGAACCTGTCTTGGTCCAAAGTCAAAGGTACAATTGACTTTTTCTTCAAAACCCTAATTGTGGTCCAGATGAAATTGAAACTTGTGAATCAAACTTCTTGGATCAATCCATTGTTGTAAATGGATCAATTTGGTGTATTTGAGGCCCTCAAATCTTGAGGTCTTGGTTCATTTCTTGCCTTAAAAGTCAACTTAGGGGTGAATTAGGTCAAGACCCTAATTCCTGATTTCTAATGAATGCTTCCCCTGAGGCCATTTTGACTTGATGATTAGATCCATGAGGTCCCTTGGAGCATTTTGGATTATGTTTTGAGGTATTGGCTCATGCCTAGATGAAATTTTTCATCTAGAGGCCTTGGTCGATCAAAACCCTAATTTGGTGACACTGGCAATCTTGACGCTTGATCCACTTAGAATGTTGCATCCTTGTGCTTGATTCTTGATATGGGAGACCTCTTGATCCTTTATGGGTTCTTGAGAGGTTATACAAGTTGAAAATCATGTCATTTATTGATTGATCCTTTGTCTAAGTGCTCTGGGAGGGTTCAAAACCCTAATTCTTGTTTGTAGTGAATGCTCAACAATCCTTGAGGAGATTGATGAGGTATGATGGTACATCCATATTGTGGAAATGATCCTCACAATGATGGGAAATCTTGTGGTCAAAATTTGGGGTATGACAAATGCCCTGATTTAATCTTCTTGGACCGAAGATGTGAATGGCGGAGATATTCGGACATTCAGGGTGCAAGAGGATTAAATATAGGAATACCCGAAATTTTGACTGTGATTATGAATAGTAGTTTGCTCATCCATCTTCTTTTGCTAAGCAATGTTACTTAGAAAAGGGTAAAACTTCCCCTCGATCTTGGTCTTCATCCACATAACTGGTCTCAGTTTTCTTTTGAAATAAACCTCCCCTCAATCCCGGTCTTCAGCCACGGAACTGGTCTCAGTTTCTTATGAAATAAACGTCCCCTCGATCTTGGTCTTCAGCCACGGAACTGGTCTCACTTTCTTTTGAAATTAACTTCCCCTCGATCCTCGTCTTCAGCCATTGAACTAGTCTCAGTTTCTTCTTGTCGAGTTTCTTTCTTGACAAGGAACGCTATTTGTAGCGGTCTTCTTCAAACTTCTCGACGAGTTTTACTGGCGAGACGCCATTTGATGGAAAAATAAATTGATGTCAGACTTACTGGGGAAACCCATTTATGAGAACTGTAGAGGTGCGCAAACTTCTCTGTTAGAGATGCCATTTGTCGATCCTACTGGGGAAAACAAATCTCTTGAGAGACCACTTTTTTTGGTGAGGTTACATCATACTTTTCTTTGAGATCTTTTTGGCGAAATGCCATGTGATAAGATGAAATTTTGAGGTGCTGATGACTTCATTAACATCAAATTTCTCGGGAGAAAATCTGATGTATTGCCGAGAGTCTTTGGTTAAGAGGCTTTCTTTGGGGATTTTCCTAAATCCGGGAAAGCAAAAATACCATCTTCAATGGTGAAGAGTAATGTTCCAGAGGTGTCTATCGAATGTCTTCTTGGCTTTCAGAGGTTTAAGTTATCAAAGTGGTTGAGGACAGGCTCTAATCCAGAAATAAACTGGAGAGAGATTGCTCATACGATACATTTCCGGATGAGGAAAGAACTGACAATCTTATTGGCGGGAGGACGTTATCACTTGGGGATGAATATGACCAGAGTGATATTAATGCAACATATGTATGAATATGAATCAATCATGCATGATGTATGTATGTTTATGCAGACAAAACAGACGCGACATACAGACTAGTGAATGAACACGACTGGATACTCGGCCACTGCGGGGAGATAAAAAGTATCATCGGTTCAGGATAGCAATCCTTTCCTACTTAGGAAGGGTAGACCCTACTGGGAAGAAAAAATTATCAATTGGTCTTCAGAGGTAAGAACTCCGTCGGGGATATCAGACAGGGTATTACATCTAAAACGGTTGATCCTTCATTCAGGTGTACTCAAGGTTGTCAGAATCGAGTTTTTACCTTGATTCGTTTTGGCTAGGTAAAATCGAAACGTAAAATCGTAGAGTAAGTTTTTTAACTTACTTTAAATCATACTCTTTAAATTGAATCTAATCTAATAGTTAATTAATTAAAAAGACTAATTTAACAAATCAAAGACTCTCAATAGCAAAGCTAGCAACACTGGAACAAACATAGTAACAAACCAAAGTTACATACAATCACATAATAACATAACATTGCTATGTTTTTTATTTGTGAAGAAGACTCGCTTTTTAGATACTTACCAATTAAAGAAAAAGGTCACAAAGACACCAAAGCATTACAATATACAAAGAAAAAGAAGAAAGCTCACAGAATATTGTCGTTGAAGTTTTGGTCTGGCGTCGTACAAGTGAAGTGACATTAGGGTTCAAAAGCTTTTAATTTTCATTTCTCTGGTAAATCAAAAGTCTAATGTCTAATGAAAAAAGAGGCTATTTAAAATGAATGTAATAATAAAGTGGGAAAAGTTTTATTGGGATGGGCATTTTAAAATTTCAAAAAAAGGTAAAATCAAGTCAGAGTAAAATCCAAAGATTTTACACGATTTTACATATTTCAAAGAGATTTAAATCGTGTAAAATCGCTCCAGTATGCGATTTTACTTAAAAACGATTTTACCTGCGATTTAACACCAAAGTTTGACCTAGAAACGTAAAATCTAAGAGTTTAGGTTTTAAATCACGATTTTAACAACTTTGGGTGTACTGGTTTAGAAGGAGTACTTTGATTATGCATTTTGAGGTTTGATCACTCTCGGAGAAGCCATCTATGTTCCTTTTTGTGTTCAGTAGTCAAAAAGAATTGCCATCTTCATTTAAAAGCAGAAGAAAATTTGAAAATTAAATTCATTTTTTTTCAAGAATCGTTGATCATGTTAAAAATGTCATTCTGTAAATCAAAATAAATGAGAATTGCAAACAAAAGCACTAAGGCTCAAATTTTATTGATAGAATGGTAATCAGCCAAGCGTGTGATCCTATAGAGTATTACAAAGTTTAGAAAATGGTAATTTAATGGAAAAGGGGCTACATTGAAACATAACAACCGCTATCGTTCTACCAACTTTGAATTATAGACATTCTAAGCTTCTGTCGAAGGTGACCTTGACTGAAGTCTTTCAACGGATGGTGTAACCACTAGGGATTTAACCTTGTCGGACGTAGTTACTTGCCATAAATCCCTAATTTTTTCCTAGATTTCCTTTGGAGGTTTTCAATCTATCGGGTTGATTTTCGCTTATGTCTCTAATTTTTGCCTGGTTCGCCCTTTCGGGTTTTCAATCCACCGAGACATTTTTTTTATCTAGGCGAAGTATTTCTTGACTACATCAACATTTGTGGGGTAGGTAAACTCCTCTCCATCCATGGTTGCAAGTCTCAAGGCACCGCCTGAGAAGGCTTTCTTAACAACGTAAGGTCCATCATAATTCGGAGTCCATTTTCCCCTGGAATCAGTGAGAAATGATTCTATCTTCTTGAGCACGAGGTCTCCTTTTCTGAAGACACGGGGTCAGACTTTTTTGTCGAACGCTTTCTTCATTCTTTGCTGATACAACTGACCATGGCATAGATCCGTTATTCCATTTTCTTCGATTAGGTTCAGTTCATCATGTCGACTTTGACACCATTCTGCCTCTGTTAGCTTAGCTTCCATCAATAACCGGATTGATGGGATCTCTACTTCTATGGGGAGCACTGCTTCCATGCCATATACTAGAGAGAAAGGGGTTACCCCTGTTGAGGTGCGAACAGATGTGCAATAACCGTGAAGAGCATAGGGTAGCATCTGATGCCAGTCCTTGTAGGTTACAACCATCTTTTGATCGATTTTCTTGATATTCTTGTTAGCCGCTTCTACCGCTCCGTTCATCTTAGGCCGGTAGGGAGATGAGTTATGGTGTTCGATCTTGAACTCAGCACACAACTCTTCATCATCTTGTTGTTCAAGTTAGATCCATTATCAGTAATGATCTATCTTGGAATACCATAACGGCAGATGAGATTGTTCTTGATAAATTGGACCACCACTTGTTGGGTTACATTGGTGTATGATGCTGCTTCGACCCATTTGGTGAAGTAGTCAATGGCTACCAGGATGAACCGATGTCCGTTCGAAGCTTTGGGTTCAATCATGCCAATTATGTCAATTCCCCATATAGAAAAAGGCCATGGAGAAGAAAGAACTTTGAGATGCGTCGGCGGTACATGGATTTTGTCTGCGTATATTTGACACTTGTGACATCTCCTCATGTACTTGTAGCAATCGGATTCCATTGTCAGCCAATAATATCCTGCTCTCAGGATTTTTCTTACCATTGTGTGTCCATTGGCGTGAGTGCCAAAGGGGCCTTCGTGGATTTCTTTCATCAGCATGTTTGCTTCTTGTCTGTCTACGCATCTGAGCAAAACCATGTCGAAGTTTCTCTTGTAGAGTGTATCACCGTTTAGGAAGAAGTTGTCTGCCAGTCTTTTGAGAGTCTTCCTATCTTTTCTTGACGCCCCAGGTGGGTACTCTTGTCTTTGAAGGAAGCACTTGATATCATGATACCAGGGTTTTTCATCGATGACTGCTTTCATTGCGAAGATGTAAGCGGACCTTTTAAGGCGCATAATGTCAATCTTAGGTACGTCGCTCCATTGACTTACATCAATCATGGAAGAGAGAGTGGCTAGTGTATCAGCCATATGGTTTTCTTCACGAGGGATATGATGAAACTCGATTCTGTTGAAGAATGGTAACAACCTTCTCGCGTAATCTTTGTAAGGAATCAATCCTGATTGGTATGTATTCCACTCTCCTTTGATCTAATTGATAACCAAGGCTGAGTCTCCATACACATCCAAATTCTTTTTCCTTAAGTCGATAGCTTCTTTGAGACCCATGATACAAGCTTCGTATTCGGCCTCTTTGTTTGTGCATTTGAATGTCAGTCTGGCAGTGAAAGGAATATGGGCACCCTGAGGTGTTACGATGATTGCCCCAATTTCGTTTCCATAAGTATTGACAGCTTCGTCAAAAATTAGTCCCCATTGGGAACCTGGTTCTGGCCCTTCACTGGGTAGCGGTTCATCGCAATCTTTCCTTTTCAAGTACATGACATCTTCGTCTGGGAAGTCGAATTTGACTAATTCCTGATTGTCAATCAGTTGATGAGCCAAATGATCGGCTAAAATACTTCCTTTGACGGCTTTCTAAGCATGGTACTCAATGTTGTATTCCGATAACAACATCTGCCAACAGGCTATCCTCCCTGTGAGAGCAGGTTTTTCAAAGACGTACTTGATCGAGTCCATTTCGGAGATTAACCAAGTAGTGTGACAAATCATGTACTGGAGAAGACGTTTGGCTACCCAAGCCAGAGCACAGCAAGTTTTCTCGAGCATAGTGTACCGAGTTTCACATTTCGTGAACTTCTTGCTTAAGTAGTAAATGGCAGACTATTTTATTTTTGTTTCGTCTTGTTGGCCAAGCACATAACCCATGGAGTCTTCCAAGACTGTTAAGTAGATGATCAATGGTCTTTCTTCCACTGTAGGAGACAAAATCAGTGGATTCAACCGATATTCTTTGATACTGTCGAAAGCTTTTTGGCAGTCTTTTGTCCATATACAGCTTTGATTCTTTATGAGTAGTTTGAAGATCGGCGCGCATGTCACGGTCATGAGGGATATGAATCTTGAGATGTAATTCAGCGTCCTAAAAATCCTCTGACTTGTTTTTCAGTCGTCGATGAAGGCATTTCTTGAATGGCCTTGACTTTTTTGGGATCAACCTCAATTCCTTTTTAGCTGACAATGAATCCTAAGAGTTTTCCTGATCGAACACAGAATGTACACTTATTGGGATTCAAGCGGAGTTTGTATTTTCTCAGACGCTCGAATAACTTTGACAGGTGTGTCACATGCTTTTCTTCTATTTTAGATTTAGCAATCATGTCATCGACATACACTTCAATTTCTTTGTGCATCATGTCGTGAAACAGAGTTGTCATGGACCTTTGATAGGTTGCCCCCGTGTTCTCCAGACCGAACGACATTACCTTGTAACAAAAGGTGCCCCATGGGGTGATCAATGAAGTTTTCTCCATATCTTCTGGCGCCATTTTGATTTGATTATAGCCCGAGAATCCATCCATGAAGGAGAAGACTTCGAACTTTGTTGTACTGTCTACCAGCATGTCAATGTGTGGCAAGGGGAAGTCGTCCTTTGGACTTGCTCCGTTCAGATCCCTGTAGTCTACGCACATTTTAACTTTTCTGTCCTTTTTCAGAACTGGAACTATGTTGGCTAACCATTGAGGATATTCTGAGGTGGCGAGGAAACCTGCGTCGATTTTCTTCTGTACTTCCTCCTTAATTTTAATGGCCATATCTGGATGAGTCCTTCTCAGTCTTTGTTTTACTAGAGGACATTCCGTTTTCAGCGGTAAGTGATGTTCCACGATGCGGGTATCCAACCCTGGCATGTCCTGATAGGACCAAGCAAATACATCTGGAAATTCTTTAAGAAGTTTTATCAAGTCTTCTCTGACAGTTGGACTGAGCAGTGCTCAAATCTTAACTTATTTCTTTTCCTCCTCCGAACCCAAATTGACCGTTTCTAACGGCTCTTTGTGAGGGTCAATAGACCTTTCCTCTTGTCTGAGTAGTCGGGAGATCTCATCAGGAATTTCTTCGTTCTCTTCTTCTGCAGCTTCAAATACCGGGAATTCAAAGTTGGGAGAAGGCATTGGATCGTATGTTTCAATGGGGTTTAAAACAAGCAATCTGCATGACGTGATGATTCGTTTTTTAGCAAAGACATAGAGAATGCAAGAGTGTGTGCAGTGTATTTTCTGAAAAATGCTTGTTTTTATTTTGGGTTATTTTTAGGATTACCATTTTTTGAAAAATAAAAAGTGAAAACAACAATAAATGCGGGAATTCAGAATGACATTATTTATTCATGATTTGTCGATTCTTGAAATACAGCCCTATAAAACAAAACTCTGTCACTTTGGGCGAAGCGAAGAGGGATATTTACAGAAAGGTGAGCCCTATAAAAACATCTGTTTCACCTGGGCAAGGTGAAAGGTTAAAACAAAGATGGTAATTGCTTAGACTTATGGACGACTTTCGGGACATCGACAGCAACCCAGTGGCGATGAACTCCTCTGTGAATCACAAAGTCTGGTATCTTCTTTCTTGGTTTTTCTTCAGAAATAACGCTGATTTCTGGCGGAGTAGGATCATTGGAGTTTTCTTCCCATGCAGAGTTGTTATAGGAGAATTCTTCTGTCGCATCTTCCATAGGGTTTTTACTTTCAAGGGGATCTCCCCAACCAGTTGGCTGGATGTCCTCATATCAGATGCGAGAGCTTTCGGGAGCGGTGTATTTAACTAGGAAGTTGTACTTGCCACTCGGTTGTCCCAAGGTGTCCCATGTTTCAGTGGGAATGGATGAGTCATCTTCCTCAATGACGTTGATTTCAAGAAATTCATAGTTAATGAATTTTTGTCCTACAAATTTCCCGAATTCATCACCGTGGTGTCGGACATTTTCAGAATGTCCTGAGTAATGATTCCATGACTCTGTGGGGACATGGGTATTCTTTTCAATATTACTCAGCTAATAGGCATCGTCCGGCTGACTCTTTTGCCCCAAGTCTTCTATGTACGGCTTCCAGATAGGCATGTCATCCAGGGGATCATAGCCATAGTTATCTTTCATTAGATTGTCTTCCTCTAATGAATTGGGTGGAGCGCGGCATCCTTCAGGATCACATTCTCCATAGATCATCCTGACGTCTTACCTCGGTATATATCTTGGGCTCTGCTTAGGAAAACAAAATGGCGTATGCGCCTCTCCCAAAGACATATAACCGTCATCGTTGAGATAAGACTTCCACTCCTCATCCGTATCGGAGGAGTCGCTCTCATTGATGGTGTGCACTTCTTAAGACACAAGGTGGAGGAAACCTCCGTTGTGGAAGAAATCCTGAATGGGATGAAAACTTTCGTACTTCTTTGTAGTCTGGGTACAGGTTGAAGAGAAACCAAGACTTTTCTTTGTCTTGTTATCCGTAGGAATTACAATTTGTCCCCATCCTTTTGTGTCATTACTCTTAATCACTTCGAGAACGTCCTTGTATAAGGAAATCGATGTCCCTCTTTCTGGTCGATTCTCATTGCTCACCGAGAGTGCTTGGAACTGGGTTCCAACAACCTCCTCTAGTTCTACACAGGAGAATGATGATAAGTTGCTCATGATTAAGGCTTGCTCTCCACATACTGTGACTAACTTGTCATTCTTGACGAACTTCAGCTTCTGGTGAAGTGCCGAAGTGATTGCCCCAGCTTCGTGTATCCAAGGTCTTCCTAATAAACAGTTGTATGTTGCCCGAATGTCTATGACCTGGAAAGTGACTTAGAAAGTGTGAGGACTTATGGTTATGGGAAGATCGACTTCGCCGATAACTATTTTTCTAGATCCATCAAAGGCTTTGACGATGATCTCACTGCCTCTCATCGGAGCTCCTTGAAATGATAGTCGTATCAGAGTTGATTTTGGCATAACATTCAAAGATGATCATGTGTCCACCAGTACACTGGCTAAAGCATCGTCTTGGCAGTTGACTGTAATGTTAAGCGCCATATTATGATTCTTGCCTTCTTCCGGCAGTTCTTCATCACTTAATCCTAAGTTGTTGCAGGAAGTGATGTTGGAGATGATGTTGTCAAATTGTCCTACTATCACATCTTGTTCCATAAAGGCTTATTCTAAGACCTTCTGTAGAGCTCCCCTGTGAGCTTCTAAACTAAGCAGGAGAGATAATACAGAGATTCGAAACGGAGTTTGCAACAATTGGTCCACAATGTTGTACTCGTTTTTTCGGATGAGCTTCAGCATCTCATCGTTTTCCTTTACAAGTTCTAGATTACTGGATTGACCGACTTGTTGGTTAGGAACTTCCGTTTGAGGTTCCTTTTCTTTGGCAGGTTCTCCAACTCCTCTGTTGAAGATCCGACTGCTCCGGGTAACTAGACTGATGTCGGCAATGTTCATGACAGAGGGTAATGGAGTTTCTTTTCTGTTTTCGATGGTCGTTGTACCGTACTTGAATGGGATAGCCTTTTCTGATTTGTACGGTATTGGACCTGGCAGGTAGATAACCACAGGAGCTTTTTTATTTTTCTGACTGTCATAGGCAACCTTGATCAGTTCCTGGTTGGGAACTTTTCTTCCATCAAGAGGGATCTTTCATTGAGTAAAGGGATTATGGTGCAAACGTCCTTGGTTATTCCATGATCGTAGATTACGACAGCGCTTTTGTTCTGACCAGGGAGGTAGTCTTGTATCATGTTGATCGACCCAGAACTTGAACATAGTCGAATCTCTTTCCAATCTAACTAATTTTGGAGGGCTGCTCGTACGAGATAACATCCTTGATTATTTTCTGAGCATACTCTAAAGCGTTCATAATTGTGCGGTGGTACCCGACCATACCCGCTTTGTATGCAGTTCATCTTTACTAGATCTGTTTCTATTAATTGGATATCACGACTTTGATGTCTACCAGGATTCCCATCAGTCATGCTAATCTGTTGTGTGTCTTTATCCAAGTAGATTGGAAGCCACCAGTAGTCCAGCAGATGTTGAAGTGTTCTTTGCACAAGCGCACACCCTTGGTCGTCTTCACAGCATTCTTTACAGCCTAGAAAATCATGTGAAGCCAGAAAATCGAGTCTGGCCTACTTAGCATGTAATTCCACTAGACTGGTATTCATTAGGCGTATGCCAATGATTTGAACCATATTGACTTGATACTCATTTCTTTCATGGTAGTCTTGGATCCATCCGAGATCCATTTGAAGTTGGAGGGCCTCTTGTATAAAAGAGCATCCCTGAATGTTTGTTGAGCAGATTGGAAAAGCGCTAAAATTGCGTTGTGGCAAAATATAATACTGACTTTGTCTCGAATGCATCGCCACTAAGTTGAGGTTCATTACACGGATGTCGTGCTTCTACATAATGTTGGGATGTGCATGGGCCATGTTTACTTCATGAATCTGGTGATCTTGAATCCAGCCCAAATCCATTTGTTCTTGCAGAGCTGCTTGTACTACAGAACACCCTTGATTGTCCTTGGAGTAGATATCACACTGATGATAGTTGTGAGATGGCACATGACTGTACCCGCTCTATTTGCAATACATCTTTATCAAGTTGGTTCCTAGTAAGCGTACATTGTGAATTTGATAACTGTTGACAGGCTCTCCTTCTATCAAATTCACTGTGGTCGTTTCATGTTGCAGTAGTGGGTTCGTCTGAACATTCGGGTTAGTATCTTTGAAAGATAAGATCCCGTTCTTGACAAGCTTCTGTACATTAGACTTGAAGCTGAGATAATTCTCAATGTTGTGTCCCGATCCTCCATGATGGTAAAGGCAAGTTTGATCTGCTTTGAACCAAAAGGTGGATTTTCTGGTACTGCGAGAGGAGTCCTGGTTTGAACATGCCCCTTGGTCAGTAGAAGTGGAAATAACTCTGAGTACAACATCGGTATAGGGTCGAACCCTGATGGTCGTGTAGTACGATTTTTGTTGTTGTATGGTGGACGAGCCTGCTGAAAATGCTGTTGCGGCCTTTGCTGATATTGTTACTGACTTGGTTGGCTCTGAGCAACCTGAGGTTGATAAGTCGGAGCTAGCGCTGGGTTGATAGCGGGAGTTACCGCCGCTACTGGTTGATACCTTCGCCTTTTCTTTCCCAGAGAGATATTACTGATATCCTGCTCTTTCTTCTTTTGGAAAGCACAACTGTATCTTTTGGTACTGCTGGATGGCTCTGCATCCTTGACCAATCATCCTTCTCGAACTGCCTATTCAAGGCGTACTCCCATGTTCACCATTTCAATGAAGTCACTGGGCGTACTGGCGGCCATTCGGTCGTAATAGAACGAGCTCAACATTTTCAGGAAAATCTTGGTCATCTCCTTTTCCTCAAGATGGGGACAGATCTGAGCGACAACTTCACGCCATCTCTGAGCATACTCCTTAAAATTTAGTTTGTCCTTTTGTGACATTGCTCTGAGCTGATC
Source organism: Lathyrus tuberosus (assembly GCA_022829125.1). Classification (NCBI taxonomy): domain Eukaryota; kingdom Viridiplantae; phylum Streptophyta; class Magnoliopsida; order Fabales; family Fabaceae; genus Lathyrus; species Lathyrus tuberosus. The sequence goes on from JALAZF010000086.1 coordinate 9,628,067, forward strand.
CCTATCTGGTGCCATGTCCAAGTTGTATTTATACTGCTCAACAAAGGTTGCGCCGAGATCTCTGAAAGTACTGATCTTGGTGCGGTTTAAACCCATGTACCATTTGAGTGCGACACCGGTTAAACTATCTTGGAAGTAATGGATCAATAGCTGTTGATTTTCTGTCTGGGTAGAAATTTTTCGAGCGTACATCACCAAATGACTTTGAGGGCAAAAGTTGCCTTTGTATTTTCAAAGTCAGGCACCTTGAATTTGTGTGGTATCTTTACATTAGGGACCAGACAGAGGTCGGCAGCGTCTTTTCCAAATAAGTCTTGACCGTGAATGGCATGCAGTTCCTTCTGTATTTCCAAGAATTGTTCCTATAACTCATCCATCCTTTCGTATACGTCTTCGTTTCTGCTAGATATTATTTACGGAATCTGTCCTTCCGGGACAGTGTGTACCACTGGTTATGGTATAGACATTATAATAGTGACCCTTGGTGCTTCAGTGCCCTGAAGTTTGTATCCTTCAGGAGTTGCTGTTGTAACCCTTGCATCTTCACTTTCCCGGAGTTTGTAACCTTCAGGTCCAGTGGTTCCTGCCACGGTTTCTGGGTCTTCAATGATCGGTGGGATATATCCTTCAGGTATAAAGTTGAAAGGCATGCCCCAGGGGCGCCCCTTAGGCATGTTGTACCGAGGATGATTCTCATGTGTCTCCAATATGGGTGTAGATGTAATCTCTGAGATCACAGTCTTTTGATGTTGTTGCTCCTGAGCTGTTGCCAGGGTTTGCAGGTTGCTGTGAAGTTTTTCCAAACATTCCTTTAGAACGTCGATTTCTTATCTCAGCTTTCTGTTCTCTTCCTCGAGATCATCCATTTTCTTTTTTCGATTGGCCCGAGTATTGTATGAGTGAGACAGTTTGACTATAGAATTGTGATACATACGTGAGACTCAAAGATAAGAAAAATGCGTTATGTGAGAATGATGAATGATATTCAAAGACATATTTTTTTAGTTTTTGTTTTATTCAAAAAGAAACTTCAACAAATAGATTGCAAATATCACACGGTGGGGGGTGGAGACCCCTTTTATTGAATTTGAAAGATTGCAGTATTTTACAAGGAAAAGTACAGTATTTTACAAAGTGTTGTAAGGAAACGCCTAAGCTCATGGATCCTGAGTCCTCTCTAAAGAGATCTCAGATGCTGGTCCGATATTTTCCTTTTCTTCGATCGGGCCTCTTCAGCCGCTGTCGGGTCGACAATCCTTTGCCAAGTGAAAGGAGCGAGAAAATTTCTTCGGTCTTCCTGACTTTCCATAGCATGTTGCTCTAATATCTTAATAAGAGCATCCTTCTCCTTTAACAGTTCCTGAATCTTGGTACATTCCAAATTAAGGATTTGGTATTTGTTCTTCCAAGAGCTCTTTTCACGTTGAACTTTGTTGAGAGCGACCTGGAGTTTTTCCGCATCAGACATGAAATTAAGGACAAATTCCTTTAAGGGAAAAACTTATTGACGAGGGTAAGGCATCCTCAGCTTGAGGGCTCTAGTTTACACCCAGTGGAGATAAGGTTCCATGGAGGTACAGTTTGGTCTTCCCAGAGACTCTCTGCCTTTTCTGTGAATATGTTGTCAGGCATGCACTATTTCCTTCTTTAGTGCGCTGTCATTTTCTCCTTCCTTGAAGAAAATACCTTCCAGATGAACGTTATGTGGGATATTCTTCATCGGGTATCCGAGTTGATTGTGAACTAAAATTGGATGATAGTTGATTCCTCCTTTAGTTCCAATGAGGGGTACGTTAGGGAAATATCCACATTTGTCTATGATCTCTATCCCTTCATAAATCTGATTGTACCAATCTATGTCAGAATTGGTAAGAGACATAATCCTTTGTGACCAACGTAGAGTACTCTTGTGATCCCAAAAAGCAGCAGACTTAGCAAATGGGAAATGAACCATTTGTAGAGTAAGGGTACACAACATGTGATCATTCCTCCACTGTGCAGATTCCTTAAGTGTACAGAATGATAAGCATCTACGAGCAAGGTTGGCACGGGGTTTCCTATCAAGAATATCTTAACAGCATTGGTATCGACGAAGTTGTCAATGTTGGGAAAGAGGAATAACCCATATATGAGCAGAACAAAGACGTCTTCGAAGGCATTTATATTTCCTATACTAGCAAAGTATAGAGCTTTCTCCATCAAGAATTTAGCCAGTAAACCCTGGATTCCTCCTTTAGTGGTTATGTGAGCCCTAACTTCTGACTCATCCAAAGATATTTCTCTTACAATGGCCCAATTCTTTGGAATTTCTTCCAGTCCAGAAAACGAAGCTTGATCAGTGATAGGTAAATCAATCAGGTGGGAGTACTCTTCCAATGTTGGTGCAAGTTGGTAATCCGGGAAAGTGAAGAAGTGCTAAACAGGATCGCAGAACTGTACCACCGTAGATAGGATTCCTTCAACCACGTTGACCCTTAATAGAGACAATAATCCTCCGTGCTTAGCTCTGAAAGCCTCGAGATTGGTAATCATCCTTCCCAATTTCCTTAAGTCTTCTAGTTTCGGAGCCTTAAAGGTGTACTTGCGCGTCTTTCTTCTACCGAAATCCATAACGCAACCTCTGATATTTGCAATTATTAGTTTAGTTCATTTGGAAAAAGATTTTTTCTTGTTTGAAAAGAGTTTTTTAATGAATGCATGAATGCAGCACACAAAAATATTTGAAAACATGGGTTCAAGGGTTCAATGTCATGAGCATAGAGTCATGGCTCTAACCATCCCCAAAAGTTGTACTATTGTGGTCAATTTTTGTACCTGTAGAACGGGTTCTAAAAGGTTCCCAAAGTCATTGACCCCTCCTAGGGATACCAACAGCAAGCTGATTCACTCGAGCGAGCTGTAATATCCTAGGATGAATCTCATTTGAGTGTAGTATCGCGTATTAACTATTCCCGATAGTCATCGCACTACCAACTTTCCATATGGTTAAATGTCTACTAAATCCTCAGGGTCATGGGTACCGCACTGGGATAGACAATGCTTTCACGACAATCGATCATTCAACATCGATATTTCTGCACGGGTACCTTGACTGATTCGGTGGACTGCCAAGTTAGCTTGTTTGGGATTCACTTCCTATAAGGGTTTCCTGGATATGCCACCACTTATCTTAATGTTCTTTCAAACTTTCCATATGCGTATTAATCGCATTTCCAGTTAACAGAAATTTAAACACGGGTATCAAGTAGTATAATAGTAAATGATATATATATAGTAGAAAGTATAGAAAATGCCAAACAAAACCTAGACCTCTTAGGAACTCTAATCCTAAAGATTCCCCAGCAGAGTCGCCATTTTTCTGTAGCGTACGATTTTTGTCGTTGATGCGACCACCTTACCGCAATGCTTGGAATTGGATGCTACTTTCTGATTTCTTATTTATCCTATGAAGCTGGAAAGGAAAGGGAAGTTATCTAAAACTAACCTTGCACGCAAATGTTTTCTTTAACAAATGCTAAGAGATTGGGGGTTCGGGGTTAGGTTATACAAAGGGAAGTTGTCAATTACCCAGTGTATATATGGTTATCCATAGATCTTCTGTGGCATGTTTAAATACTTTCTGGTGTTTATCTGTTATGGGTTGGGAAAGTTTCTCTTTTGGGAGTGTCGAGAGAGACTTTTTGTTGTTTTCGGGTTTTCTGTTGTTTTTGGTAAGGCACTGGACCTAAAGTTTTTTGTATGTGTGCTCGCTAAGATTTTGTAATCTTATGCCTATGTATTCCTGTAGAGAGATCTGGGAAATCAGAGTTATCGTAGTTCCTCCTATTCTATGGGAGCAAAAATATGTTTGGTGTCTTATTTAAAGCCCAAGATTAAAGCTAAAGGGTTTGACTGAGAGAGAATTTGTCATCTCTAAAGGGAGGTATCTCACTTGTTTATCAAGGATTTTTGAAGGATTGGTTATAAAGGGGATTTACTTTAAACTAGGATGTATGGAATCTAGCAATGCCATAATTTCCTTTATAAGGGAGATGTCCTGAAGGAGGAAACTTTAACTCAGTGTAGAGCAATGCCATTTTTCCTTAAGAATCTTCCATGCTAAGAGAGGGACATTGGCTTGGATGTAAATAATCCAGAGGCTTGCCACTTACAACAATTAGATGAAAGAAGAGATTTACCATGATAAAGAGGGACCACAGTGTAGCGAGTGATTTTTGGATGTGGTTGCGAAGCACGATCGCTCTGGTACTACAGCTCGATTCATTTTTTATCCTATTAAAGCTGATGAAGGAAGGGAAATAGATGTCTCCAATTAACCCTGCTTGCATACTGAGGTTAAACAGTCAAAACTATTGGTTTACAGATGCTACAAAGATTCGGGGTCTCTCCTAGGTTATTTTGTTGAAAATGGGTGCTTTAGGCTATCGGTTAGGATGTTAGGACAGATATATGAAAGTATGGGATTTTGGGTTTTTGTTTAGTGTGCTCGCTAAGATTTTTCTTTCAATCTTATGCCTACGTATTCCCATTTTTTTTAAACAGGGAAATCAGAGCAATCGTAGTTTCTCCTATTCTACGGGAGGAAATGGTGTTTTGGTGTCTTGTTCAAAGCCCAAGACGTGAAGCTAAAGGTGGTTTGTATCTTGTTCAAAGCCCAAGATGTGAAGCTGAAGGTAGTTTGTATCTTGTTCAAAGCCCAAGATGTGAAGCTAAAAGGGTTTGACTTTAGAGAGAATTTGTCATCTCTAAAGAGGGGTTTGTCCATCACAACTGTTTATAAAGGAGAATTACTATAATCGGGATTTGTGAATCGACAATGCCATAATTTCCTTTATAGGGGATTTCCATCCTGAAGGGGAAGACTTTAACTCAGTTTAGAGCAATGCCATCTTTCCTTAGAAATTTCTCATGCTAAAAGAGGGACAGTGGCATGGATGTAGATGATCCCGAGACTTGCCGCTTACAGCGATTAGATGAAGGGGAAGGAGTTGTTGATGTTTATGTACTGTGAACGAGGCACAGCTTTGATGCTAAAAGGTAGATTGGATCAACCAGTGGTTTTCTTATACAAAGCCTAAGAGGAGGCTAATATGTGTCTCGTACAAAGCCCGAGAGAGAGGCTAAAAGGTTTTGACTCGACGATGGAGTCTTTTGGTATCTCGTATAAAGCCCGAGATGGAGGCTATTTGACTCAACAAGAGAGTTTTTTTATATCTCGTACGAAGCCCGAGATGGAGGCTATTGTTAGCTCCGCTGGGGAGAATCATTGTACAAAGCCCAAGAGGAGGCTATTGTGACTGTTTCAGTTGAGTGACAGGTCCAGTATACTGATTTAAAGAGAAAATCAGTTCTTATATGAGTAATGTTGTACTCAAGGATTTGATTTGAGGATCAGGGTTATTTCCTTTTCTTTAAGGAAATGGGAAATCCAAAGGGTATTGAGACTATCCGAGTCCACGGGGTTCCTTCCTATTCTTGAAGGGTGCTTGAGAATGTCTTGGAGACTCAAGGAAATTAGACTGTCCAAGTCTAGAGTGTCATTTTTGTACTATGCTTTGAGAAACAGTAGTAGACTCTTGGAAAGACTGCTCTATTAAGATAACTGATTTCTGTTCCTATACCTCTAGGAGGTCGTCGGGACAATATGTACGAAGCCCAAGAGGAGGCTGGAAACTTTTAAGAAGCCGATTGGTCCTTGTATGAAGCCCAAGAGGAGGCTATCATTCCCGGAGGAAGAATCATTATACGAAGCCTAAGAGGAGGTTGTGAATACTTCTAAGAAGCCGACGGGTCCTTGTACAACACCCAAGAGGAGGCGAGGATGCTTTTAGGAAGCCTGTGGGTCCTTGAACAATACCCAAGAGGAGGCAGATACTTTTAAGAAGCCGATGGGTCCCCAAACCCCGAGAAATTCAAGACAGGCCATTCACGAGGAATAGATCAAGCCAGGAAAGTTCGAGAATTTGGAAGAAACTCAAGAGATGCCATTCACGAAGAAAAGATCATCTCTGGGGAATAGAGTTTCTTGACAAGTGCTTTTAAGAAGCAAGTGGGTCCCCAAACCCCGAGAAATTCAAGACAGACCATTCACGAGGAATAGTTCAAGCCAGGATAGTCCGAGAATTTGGAAGAAACTCAAGAGATGCCATTCACGGAGAAAAGATCATCTCTGGGGAGTAGAGTTTCTTTGACAACTTCTACGAGTGACAGTCTATGAAAGGGTTCACAGAGAATGCTGCCTTTCATATCTCCATATTGTTTAACCCTAAGAGGAGGGAAGACTGTGTCTGGCAATCCTATGGGGATCTAGTTTTGACTATTTCTAAGAGTGATCAACGGGCTTAATGCTAGACGTAGTTGCCGGGAAAACTCTAAATATCTATACTATTATTACACAGTTGATATGAGTTTATGAAAGAAGACTTACAGTGAAACAGCCCCACAATACAGTTATATGTATATGAAAGCGGTAAATGAAAGCGTGTAAACACTTACTCGGTTATAGAGCTTCCATGCTGTTTGGTTAGTTGTTCAACAAAGAAAGATTGAAAATCAACAGTATATTCAAAATCAAAGGAGAAAGTGCTTTGAAAAAGAAAGATTTTGGGGCTTACAGCTCAAGGAGAGGCCCAGGGTTTTATCAGTGAGCGCACTGTTGTTTTGTACAAAGGGACTTATACAAGTGACTGAGGCCCAAAGAATGGTTTTTAGTACAAAGGGATGGGTCTTACACTCTCTCAAGAGGCCCAAAAGGTTTAAAGAAAAAGAGTGGGGCTTATAATATGAGGGTAGGCCCAAAGTTTGTTTTTCCGTTTGAAATGGCGATCGCGCCGAGATTTTCTTTTAACGCGAAGGGGCTTATACAATATCTGAGGCCCAAAATGTTTTGGTTAAAAGGGGATTGAGTCTTACACTCTAATAGAGGTCCAAAAGTTTTGAATGGGTCTTATAGCTCGAAGAGAGGCCCAGTTGATTTTTTAAAAGGCGACGATCGCGTCGTTTACTTGTACAGAGGGACTTATACAATAAGTTAGGCCCAAAATGGTTTGTACAAGGGGGCTGGGTCTTACACTCTATTAGAGGCCCAAGTGAGTTTTAAGAAAAGAAATGGGTCTTACTACGCGAGGATAAGCCCAAGGTTTTTTTGTTTTGAAAAGGCAACGATCGCGCCATTTTTTTTTACGGTATCGGGACTTATATAATATACTGAGGCCCAAAAATGATTTGGTCAAAAAAAGGATTGGGTCTTACACTCTATTAGAGGCCCATGAGTGTTTGAAAAAGTTTTATGATGGTGAAAATCGAAGAAATCCTAATTTTATCATTTTAAAAGTAAATTCTTAAAAGAAAATCAATACAAAATGATAAACATACCAAATAAGCCACTTGTGATTTTTGGTTGGGGTTTGAAAAATGATGTTTTAATCACAAGGTGAAATAAAATTCATTTGGTCTTGATTTTCAATATGAGAATTCACTTTTAAAATGTTTTAAAAACATTAAAAAGGAATTTATTCACAAAAATACTAATTATATTAAATAAATAATATAAAACTAATTTTTTTGTGGAATAAAATATTTTGGAGTATGAATAAGAAGTGTGTAAAACAGAATTGGAAAATGATGATTTTTGCTATGTAAAAGAATTAGTTGAGTTTTTTGAGAATAAACTAATGTCACAACATCACATTCGACATCACTCATGAGTTTTGAAGATAAGAAAAAAAGCGAAGATGTCACAACATCACATTTGACATCAGAACTGCACCTTGGTTTTTCAACATCTTTGCTATCAAACTTCAAACATTCATAACTCTCTCAATTTTTAACGAAATTAAAATCTGTAAGAACCTATCTTGACCAATTTTTCGCAAGGAATCCAATGGTACCACTCATACATACTGAAACTTAATGTACAGTACACACAAGGCAAAAAACCAGATCTGCACCTTAAGTTTAAAACAACATAAACTCCACATATAAACATGTTAAAGTGAAAACAGTAAGAGGATCATAACATACATATTAAGGATTACATTTTTGCTTCAAGAATTGTTCAATATGATGCATGTATGTGGACAACAAAGGAAAGCATGATTCAAAGAATTCAAGTTGTGAATTTTACCTCTTTTTTGGAGATTTTGTGCAACCTACCAAGTGCTTTGTTCCATAAAGGATTTGATGCTTTGGACACCCTCAAATGACCTCTTGGATACTTTTAGGATGATTGGAATCAGCTGGTACCTGCAAAAACACAAACTGTCCCTTTCTTGCAAAAGGGGTTAAAAGTGACCAAAATAGCAACTCTCTCAAATGGTGTTCCAGATGAGGGGAACCATTTGGGACAGTTCAAGGATGATATTTGGAGTGTGTTTGAGGTTTTATCTGGTTTGGAAAGTGACTGAATCAAGACATGGCTTGAAAAATGCAAAAAAGTCCAATTTTGAGGTTTTGAGAGGTGACTTTGTGATGTTGTGATTACAAGTCACTTTTGATAGTTTGGATAGCTTACATATGATATATGTGAGGTGTGTGTGTGATTAGTTTGAGTGGAATTGCTCTCTAACTCAAAAACTCAGAATTACTTGCTTTGGAAGGCAAATTTGAGGTGAAAGAAGAGATTTTGAGGAAAGCATTTGTTTGATGGCTTTGGTGTACTCAAACTGAGCACAAATAAGCTCTATTTATAGTAGAGTAAGTTTGTTTTGGGATCCACAGTGAATGGCAACTGCAGCAGAGGTTTGGCCAATGTTGTCCAATGAAAATCCAAGTCTCCTCTAGCCATTGACTAGAGGTTAGGGCACAGGCTGCTGGTTCCCTAGTTGTTGGAGGAATCTTGACTGAATTCAGTTGCAAATGTGTCAGTCCATGCCACCTCTAATCATCCATTAAATGCCTCAATCCAAAATTGGAGTTTTGTCCCTCTTTTAGGCATTTCTAGGTTTGGCATGCTACTTCTTGTTCCAAGGACTTTGGAGGCTTGGCTCAGTGATTGTCCCCTTTAGATTTGATACTCAGATGTGTTCAAAATGATGACAAGGCTTAAAAATTCGTGTGGCACAAGAAATGTGCAAATCTGCCCCATGAAAAATTCAGTTGCAGCAAGCCTTTTTGTAAAATCCATAACTCCCTGCTCGAGTATGCTACATGGATGTTCTAGGACTTTCTAGAAAGCTGAGATGATGTACTTCAACTTTCATGTTTAACCCCAGACCTGTTTCAACTTGGATCAAGGAGAAAAACAACCTTGAAGTTGGGACATTCTTGCTAGAAAAATATTAGTGATGTCCTATGCAATGTTGGAACATCAGACAACTTTGAACATTAATAATTCCAAACTTTAATCACTTGTATCTTTTAATCCACTATGATATTTTGAGTTGAAGTGAATTGCATCTTTGATGCTTGTCTTGCATGGTGACAAATCTTGAAAATTGGGTGGCACAAGAAAAGTGCACAAAATATGTCCTAAAAAAATCAGCTCGAGCAAGGCCTGTTGTGAGGTTCATAACTCCTTGCTCAAGTTGAATTAATGGGAGTTCTTATACATTTTTGAAAGCCCTAATGACATACTTTAACTTTGATGTTTGACTTTGGTCTTGGTTCAGCTTGCAAAGTCATCAAAAATGGTCTTGAACTTGTGTAGTCAAATCTGTCCTAAAAGTTGTCATGAAAATTCTGCTTTATCAATGCTTTTTACAAAAATCATATCTCCTTGCTCGAGTATGCTACAAGGACATTCTAGGACTTTCTGGAAAGCTGAGATGATGTACTTCAACTTTCATGTTTGACCCCAGACCTGGTTCAACTTGGATCATGGAGAAAAACATCCTTGAAGTTGGGACATTCTTGCTGAAAAAATATTAATGATGTCCTATGCAATGTCAGAACATTGGATATTAAGAATTCCCAACTTTGATCACTTATATCTTTCAATCCTTATGATATTTTGCGTTGATTCCTTCTACAATGTTGAAGTATCAAATACCCTCTTTAAAAGTAGCTCTTACTCAAAATCAATGGAGGTTGGATCAATAGTTACAACCTTGAAAAGTTGTGCACTTGAACATGATTTTAACTTAGAAAAAAATTTCTAAGTTTCTTTCAATTTGATCAATTTTGCAATTTTGCATGATTTCTTGATTTAAATTTGATCAAATTAAATCATCCATCATATTTTCTTGAGTAATCTCTTGTGAAGCTCATAGTTGACCAAAAAGTCAAACTTTGACTTTCGGCGTCAGTTGACTTTGTATTAGATGAACTTGAGGCTTGATCCACTTGAAATGTTGCACTCTTGTGCTTAATTCTTGATGTGGGAGTCCTCTTGATCCTTTGTGGATGTTTGAGAGGTTAGACAAGTTGAAGATCATGTCATTCCTTGATTGATCATTTGTCTAAAAGCTCTGAGAGGGTTTGAAACCCTAGTTTGATTGTAGTGAACGCTCACCCATCTTTGGGGAGACTAATGAGGTACAAAAGTACATCCATATTGTGCTGATGATTTGCACCATGATGGGAAATCTTAGTGGTCAAAATTTGGGGTATGACACACAGCTTGGATTTTTTTGAATCAACAAGTGTGCCACTTACAGCAGTTATCTAGAATTAGGGTTTGTTTGATTATTTATTTTGATATGTGATATACAGAGAAATGTGTCATACCCCAAATTTTGACCACAAGGTTTCCCATCATTGTGCAAATCATCACCACAATATGGATGTACCTTCATGCCTCATCAATCTCCTCAAAGATGGTTGAACATTCACCACAACCAAGAATTAAGGTTTTAAGCCCTCTCAGAGCACTTAGATAAAGGATCAATCAAGAAAGGACATGATATTCAACTTGTCTAACCTCTCAAACATCCATGGAGGACCAAGAGGTCTCCCACATCAAGAATTAAGCACAAAGTTGCAACATTCCAAGTGGAACAAGCCTCGAGATCGCCAGTGTCACCAAATTAGGGTTTTGGTAGACCAAGGCCGCCATATGAAAATTTTCTTCTGGGCATGAGCCAATGCTTCAAAGCACGACCCAAGATGCTCAGAGGGACCTCATGGACCTAATCTTCAATTCAAAATAACCTCTGGGGATGCATTCATAAAAAATCAGGAATTAGGGTTTCTTGACCTGATTCACCCCTAAGTTGACTTTTGAGGCAAGACATGAACCTAAACCTCAAGACATGATTTGAGGGCCTCAAATACACTACATTGATCCATTTACAACAATGGATTTATGCAAGAAGCTTGATTCACAAGTTTCAATCTCATCTGGACCACAATTAGGGTTTTGAAGAAAAAGTCAACTGTGCCTTTTACTTTTGACCAAGACATGCTCCCAAACCTTGGGACATGATTCAAGACACCCTAAAACACCTATGGAATCCATCCATTAGGTTTGAATTGGGTCAAGAACTTTATTGCACAAAGAATCATACAGTTTGGATTTCATCTGACAAAAAGTCAACTGTGCCCAAAATCAAGTTTGACTTTTCAGAATTTTTCACAAATATGGTTCCCCTAAGTCAAAAACAATGTTAATGTATGGTATTGATCATCATTCATTAGGAAAAATCAAGAAAAGTGAGGTTTCTTGCAAAAGGGGCAACCATGAGAAACCAAAATCTTTCTAAGTTATGGGACAAAAGTGATTTTGTACCAACTTTGCAAGGTCATAACTCCTAAACCACAAAGTCATTTGCTTCCATCCAATGCTCAAATGAAAGCTTTCATTACATACTTCAAAAGTGTCAACTACATCAAGGTCCCAATCTTCATAGATTTTGAGTTCTAGGTTGATCAAAATCACAAAAAAAGTGAAAGTAACCACTTTTTCCAACACTTAGACAAAATTATGTCCAAGACAGATTTTGAGTAAAACACCAAAACTTGGGAGATGTTTACACCTAGTTGCAGGAAGAATCAATTTCAAATGTAAACATCAAAGTTGCCCTACATATTGCCAATATTCCAAAGAGCTCACCAGCATGAAAAAACTCCACTTGAGCAAAGAGTTATGGAGTGTCCAACATGCCTTGTGGCAAACTGTTGCAAGACCGTTTTGGTAATTACTTGCCACACATGATTTTTCTTGTCAAGGGCAATGATCAAAATCACTCATATTCAATGTATAACAGATAGATCACCACAAACCTGCAAAATTGAACCAAGGAGTCAAGGAAAACTCCAATGGCATGATTGGTTTTGTCACTTTGTGCCTTGAATTCAAAATGACATTTATGTGCAATAGTGCACATTCAACAAAAGGATTATTGTCAGTCAACATGCTCCTATAAACAACAATAAAATCATCTGCAGAATGTGAATTGAGTCAATACATAGCTGAGCTATTTGTAGCAACCATAAGTACCTTGTGTAAGAAGCAATTATGCTTAGCAAGACCATTGACTCCAATCTTATCCTTTGAGCTTCAAGTGAGAAGCTTTAGCACAACTCTTCTCCTATAAATAGAGCTCCTTGTTGATCATTCAGGGTACACCAAAGCAGCTTACAACATTGCTTTCTCTCATTTCCTTCTTAAGCACAAAACTTCATTTTCTTGAGAAACCACTATCGGGTTTTGAGTTGGAGACCAATGCAACTCAAAACAATGATTCACACACCTCATATACAACATATAGGAGTGATCTAAACACTTACATTCAATCTGTAACATCAAAATCTTCAAGTCACAACCCTTTGCCTCAACTTTGCCTCAAAGCTGCAGATTGAGTTGTGTCAAGTGATTCAGAAGGTTTCAATTCAGTCTCAACATTGGAACACCATCCTTGAGGGTCAAGGAAGCTATCCAGATCATCAGAACACTTCTGTAACACCTCTACAAGAGAATTTGATTCTCACTTGCAGGGTTAGTTTCCTCAAATCTGAACTCAATGAGTCATGCCTCATAAACATGTTTTCAAGTTACCATTGTGTTTCTGGATGTTCATAGATCATTTTCCCACAATCAATTGCTATTTATCTCATGTGTATGAGATTTCATTTAGTTCTTACATTATTTAGGGTTCATCTGGTTATGCCGTGATATCTTTTGTTATACTTAATTTAAACAAAATTGAAAAAGAACCATCATGTTCCTTGTTAAAAAAAAGCATAAGTTTCATGTTTACATCTTGTAAAATGGTTGAGAAACGAGGGAGATAGCTTGCTTCACGCAAGTCTGATGGTTGCCCAAGGAAGAAGATGGCCATGGCGCCATTTTCAGGTTTTTTGAACCAAACATAGTATATATTATACACTTGCAATTATATGTTTGAATTGGCATTGCGCCCTAGTGGAAACACTAGTACTTGTGTGTGTGTGTGTAGCGAACGAAGGGTCTGGGGTTCGAATCCCCCTCGCCCCAGACCTTTTGGTTTTATTTTTTTGAACCATTTTCAAAGGATAGTTTCATATATTATCCACTCTTTCCATTCTCTATCAGCCAACACACTTGGCTCAAATGGTAAGATTTTAAACACTCTACCCCAAGGGCATGAGTTCAAGCCTTGGGAGGACCATTCCATATTTTTTGCCACTTATTTTCTTTCATTTTCTTCACATTCTTTTAATTACTTCCAAAATTAATTTCTCTCTCAATTTTAATTATTTTTTATTGGTTCTTCTTTCCAAAATTCCCAAAAATGTTAAAATATTTTATTCTACAAACAATTTCACAAAAATATTATTTATTTCATATATTTGGTATTTTTTGTAAAGAGTTCTTTTTTAATTGTTTTAAAACATTTTAAATAAATTCTTTCTCTTGGTCTTTCAAATTCAAATGATTTGCAAATCATTCTATGAATGAAACATTATTTTTCAACTTTGAGTATGAAAACCTATGGAGGTTTCAAACTCTGCTGGAGATTGATGAAATGATCAGGGTTTTTCCTTTTTTTAGGAAACCTGAGGGTTTCTTTGAGATCCAAGAAGAGATGAGACTTTCAAAGTCAACTGGTATGAAGAGGTTGACTCTTAATTGGAGAATGATCTATGTATGATGCCCAAGAGGAGGTTGTGGTTTTAAGGGATGAGAATCAACCCTAGAATTGTTAGATATTTTGGAATTCTGACTCTCTGGAGGATTGAACTAGTAGAGATGACTAAGTTCTGTCCTATACCTGTAGGAGGTCTTTGGGTCCTTGTACTAAGCCCAAGAGGAGGCTGAGAACTTCTAAGAAGCCCTAGGGTCCTTGTACAAAGCCCAAGAGGAGGCTGGGGATACTTTTAGGAAGCCTGTGGGTCCAAGCCTAAGAAAAGTCCAAGAAAGGTTTCACCGGGAATTAATCATTTCTTTGTAGAACAATTCTAGGGTTTGAAGAAATTCATAAGAGGTTTCACCGAGAATTAATCCTCTTTGGGGAAATGAATTTCTTGTACACATATATTTCTAAGTTAGGACAGTCTTGAGGAAAGTTTCACCGGGAATAATGCCTTTCTCTGTTCCATATTGTATAAGCCCAAGAGGAGGCAAGATTGTATCTGGATTTTCCTATGGGGAACTAGTTTTGACTGTGTTGAAAGAGTAACCACTGGTTTGATCTAGACCTAGACCTAATTGCTGCGGAAAACTCTAAGCAAGTATGTTCAAACATATATATACAGATGATATTTATATAAACAAGTATGTTGAGAAGATAGTGGAACTTACAGTTGTGCAAGCCCAAGCATAGTAACTACAGCTGCATGGTTAGTTATTCAAGAAATTGAAGAAAGTTTTGATAAAACTTTGAATTTGAATCTAAATAAAAAAGAAAGTTATTTTAAAAGGAAGTTTGGGGCTTATACTCAAAGAGAGGCCCAGATGAATTCTTTCGAAAAGGTGACGATCGCGTCGTAGTTTTGAAAACCACAAAGGGACTTATACAATGTTTGTGGCCCAAATTATTGTATTTACAGAAAGGATGGGTCTTACACTCTATTATAGGCACAAGAGTTTATTTTTATACAAGAGATGGGGCTTATAACTCAAGGAGATACACAGATGAAAAATAGCGATCGCACCGTTTATTTTGAAAATCGTATCGGGACTTATACAACGACTGAGGCCCAAATTATTTATGTACAAAAGGGTTTGGGTCTTACACTCTATTGGAGGCCTAAAAGTGTTTGAAAATGAAGCTTGAAAATTTAAAATCAAGAGAAAACCCCTAATTTTAAATAAAAATATAATTTTTCAAAGAAAATTAAATAATAAATGATATCAAATATCAAATATATTCAAAAACAAATTGTAAACTTTGAAAAACGTTTTGAAAAATCATGTTTAAACACATGAAAGCTTGAAATTCATTTGAAGTTAAAAAATCAAGGTGAGGATTTCATTTAAAATGTTTAAAAAACAAATAAAAATGAAATTATTTACAACAATTCTAACTATATTAAATAAATAATATAAATTTGATTTTTTTGTAGAATAAAATATTTTAACATTTTTGTGAAATTTTAAAAAAAGAACCAATAAAAAATGATTAATATTGAGAGGGAAATTAATTTTTGAAATCAATTAAGAAAATAATAAAAAATTTAAATAATTTGAATTATGGCGCCAACGGTCACCTTTTTCTTCCTCGTGATCGCGCCATGGACGATTTGCAAAATCTCACTTTTCTCTCTGATTACTCAATGAAAACGTAAACATGAAACTTGTTCGTTTTTTATCAAGGATTACAACCATATAAATTAATTGCATTTATATTAAGTGTGGAGTGAGAAATCAAGTGATGAACTCAAAAGCCCTAATTTCTGCAAGAACATCATGAAATCCTATACACGATTCATTCATAGCAATTGATTGAGGGTTATCACTCTATATACATGCAGAAACAAGATGGTAACTCAAAAACACATTTATGATGCATGTAGTATAGAGTTTGAAGGCTTCAGGATTACCCCTTGTAGCTGGTGATCAAGTTTGATGATGGAGATGTTACAGATGTGTTGTAAGGACTTTGACAACTTCACTATCCCCTATGGAGTGTGTTGAGATGACTGGCCTTAATTAGAGATGCTTGGATCACCTTGTGGTACCTCAACTGCAAATAGGCCTCAAGTGGAATTTGAGGTCTAAGATTCTAGTGTTCCAGATGAAGGATGAGTGTTTGAATAACTTATATATGATATATTAGATGTGTTTAGATCATAAGCTGTGGTGGAATTGCTCTCTAACTCAAAATTCGATGGTGACTTGCAAAATAAGGCATTTCTGGTGTTTTTAGAGAGATTTTGAGGAAAGCAAGTGTTGTCAAGCTTTTGTGTACTCAAACTGACCACAAATGACCTCTATTTATAGTGTGTCAAGTTTGTTTTGGCGGTAATACTGAATGGTGGCTGGTACAGTCCATTATCCAATGGTTGCATAAAGGAATCTCAAGTCTCCTCTAGCCATTGACTTGAGTCAATCTTGTAGGCCTATGGTCCTCTAATACTTGAGTTTATCTTGACTCATTTGGTTGATCATGGACTGATACATGCCAGCTCTATGCATCCTTTAAATGCTTCATGACAAATTTGAATGTTTTGGATTTTGAACTTTAAATGCTATTTGCCAAATGATGAGGTTTTTGACTTGCAAGGCTCTATGGTGTTGTAGCTCTGCAGAGATCATGTTCACTGCACTTTAGAAACTTGTCTTGTATGGTGACAAGGCTTTCCAAGTCATGGAATTGACAAAATCGTGTGGCAAGTTCAAGACTGTCGTGTAAAATCAGTTTTGGAGGTGTCATGTTTCCATGCTTGTAACTCCCTACTCAAGTTGAATTAAGATGAGTTCTTGTACATTTTGGAAAGCCCTCATGACATTCTTTAAATTTGATGTCAAACATTGGTATTGGTTTAGCTTGGATCATAATGAAAAAAATGGTCCCAAAGTTGGTGAAAAACCTAGACAGATTTTGTCTAAAAAAAATTTCTAAGTGTTGGAAAAAGGGGTCATTTTCATGTTTTTATGATTTTGATCAATCCATAACTCAAAATCCATGAGGATTTAGAATCTTTTGTAGTTGACATTTTTGAAGTATGTCATGTGAACTTTCATTTGAGCTTTGGATGGAACAAAAAGGCTTTAGGGTTTGGGAGTTATGTCCTTGCAAAGTTGGTATCAAATCCATTTTGTTACATAACTTTGAAAAATTTAAGTTTCTCATGGTTGCCCTTTTTGCAAGTAACCTCACTTTTCTTGATTTTTATTGATGGATGATGATCAAAACCATGCATTAACATTGTTTTTTACTTAGGGGAGCCATATTTGTGAAAAAAATTCAAAAAGTCAAACTTGATTTTGGGCACAGTTGACTTTTTGTCAAATGAATTCCAAATTGTGTGATCTTCTATGCAATCAAGTTCTTGACCTAATTCAAACCTAATGGATGGATTCCATAGGTGTTTTAGGGTGTTTGGAATCATGTCCCAAGGTTTGGGAACATGTCTTAGTCCAAAGTCAAAGGTACGGTTGACTTTTTCTTCAAAACCCTAATTGTGGTCCAGATGAAATTGAAACTTGTGAATCAAACTTCTTGGATCAATCAATTATTGTAAATGTATCAATGTGGTGAATTTGAGGTCCTCAAATCTTGTCTTGAGGTCTTGGTTCATTTCTTGCCTCTAAAGTCAACTTAGGGGTGAATTAGGTCAAGACCCTAATTCCTGATTTCTGATGAATTCTTCCCCTGAGGCCATTTTGGCTTGATGATTGGATCCATGAGGTCCCTTGGAGAATTTTGGATCATGTTTTGAGGTATTGGCTCATGCCCAAATGAAATTTTTCATCTGGAGGCCTTGGTCGATCAAAACACTAATTTAGTGACATTGGCGATCTTGAAGCTTGATCCACTTGGAATGTTGCATCCTTGTGCTTGATTCTTGATATAGGAGACCTCTTGATCCTTTATAGGTGCTTGAGAGGTTAGACAAGTTGAAAATCATATCATTTCTTGATTGATCCTTTGTGTAAGTGCTCTAGGAGGGTTCAAAACCCTAATTCTTGATTGTAGTGAATGCTCAACAATCCTTGAGGAGATTGATGAGGTATGATGGTACATCCATATTGTGCCAATGATCCTCACAATGATGGGAAATCTTGTGGTCAAAATTTGGGGTATGACAATATAGACATCTTGTAGTGTGACAATGCATTCACAGAAAGGAAGGTGAAATGTGTGGGTCTCTGGTCTCCAACGTTCTAGCAAAGCTAGAATAAATTTGGGGTCAAGTGAGTACGATTTGATTTTTATCAAATCACCAAAGCCACGTGAATTTAGGTATGCTTCTATAAATGGGTCGTGTGGAATGTAGTCATGCCCACGAAAATGAAACCTTGATACATCCTGACAAAGAATGTAAATAACCTTAGTTTTAAAGAAAAATACAACTAAGTAAGGGAAGACAAAACAAATAAAGCAAAACATTTACAAACTCTGCGATGTTCTCAATTGTTCCTCTGTGATCGTTGCCCATCATGAGTAGAGACATTTTTTAGCAATTGGTGTAAAGGTATGTTGTGATAAAGTTATTGGCTTGCTTGCTGAAAGTTTGATGAGTAGAGTTTGTAATGGATGAGAGGAGATTGTAATGGATGAGAAGAGTTTGTAATGTAATGAGAAAAGTTTGTAATGTGATGAACATTTATTTATAATGGTGAAATGTGATGAGAGGATTCACATGAAAATGCATGGTGAAATGTGATGAACTTTGTGTAAGGAATCGTGTAAGTATTCTCTTACAAGATTCTTGGTCATTGTCATGCAGAGAATATTGCAGGCATTGCATGTGAAGCCATCTAATGTCTTGTAAGTGTAGTTGGTAAGACTTTAGTGTAGTCTTGGAAGACTATTAGTGTAGGCATGTGAATAAATATTTCGTATAAAACATACAAGAGGAAGTGTAGTCATGCAGAGAAGCTTGCAGGCATTGCATGTGAAGCAATTAATTCATGGAGTGTAGTCTTGTCGTGCAGAGAATCACATGAGGCATGCAAGACAATGATTTTGTTTTTTTACTACTTTAAGACTTTAATGTCTTGTAAGTGTAGTTCGTAAGACATCTAAGAAGTGAATAAATATTTCGTATAGTGTGCTAAAGAAAGAGTTGGTAGGCATGATAGTTTGTAGGCATGATAAGAAGTGTGATTGCATGTGATAATTAATAGTGTGCTAAAGACATCTAAGAAGTGTGATAAAGAATATTGTATTTTTGTACCCCATGTGAGATTCTTGTAAGTGTAGTTGGTAAGACTTTAGTGTAGTCTTGGAAGTGTAGTCTTGCAAGACTATTAGTGTAGGCATGTGAGAATCTTGTAAACATGCAACACTATATGGTAGTTTGTAGGCATGATAAGAAGTGTGTATGCATGTGATAATGAATAGTATGCTAAAGAAGCTAAACTTCGTATACACCATGTGATAGAAGGTAATAATAGTAATAATAATAATAATACAAGACATGTGAATAAATATTTTGTATAAAGATAAATGTTTTGTATAAAGCATACAAGGTTTTATATATTATTGATGAGAAAAAGTTTAAAGTAATAATAATAATAATAATAATAATAATAATAATAATAATAATAATAATAATAATAATAATAATAATAATAATAATAATAATAAGTATTACTTTAAGACTTTAGTGTCTTGTTTTTTATTACTTTAAGACTTTATGTGTCTTGGAAGATATAAATGAGACAAGACAATTGCATGGAATGTGATAAGAAGATATAAATAAGACAAGACAATTGCATGAAATATGATAAGAAGATATACAAAAAATAAATGAGACAAGATAATTGCATGGAAGAAGAAGTACAATGATAATTGAGACAAAACAATAATATATTCAAACTATATGCCTATTAATACACTAGAGATATACATTTTATTATCATATCATTTAATAAGATATTCTTCCAAGCACTAAAAATTGTAAAACAATTCTTCCTAACACGAGTTTAGTAACATATTTGTTATGGCTCAAACACCACAATACATGATCAGTGCACATCTCAATGGTGAGATATTTGAATGTACCATAACCGGTTTCAATTTTTGAAATACGGAAGTTACTAGGTTTTTAATTGACAGAAGATCAAATCTTTTACATTTGAAAGCGAGATTAGAAAAGAAATTACAGTGTGGTCTAATTGGCCAAATCATCTACAAGAATCCTGTGTTTTTTGGCGGGCACGATCAATGCAAATTTTTTCAGTTAAAGATTGAGACGATGAAGATGTGCGTAATATGTTTCTCAGTCATGAGTATTCTGGTTTCAATGATGTTAAGCTATATATTATGTTACAACAACAAAAACTGTCTCAACAACTTGATTCTTCTCAAGTTTTTTAGGAATCTGATGACGAACATGCTGAAGTCGATGTCGTTGACGAAGAACAAGAAGAAGTTGAGGTCATTGTTGATGAAATGGTAAACAACGAGGAAGACATATTACCAGCCAATCATGTTTATTGCCCACCACAACACACGACAAGTCTCAACTTAGGTGAAGATGAACCATCAACAAATATTTTTTACAATCCATACATGCAAACAGAAGGAGTATTAAAAGAGGGAGACAATTTTCGTACAAAAGAAGACTGTGTCCGAGCTATAAAACAATATCACATGGACTTATCAGCCGATTATAGAGTCGATCAAACAAATTTGACTCCATATAAGATCTATTGTCGTAACGAGGTGTGCCCATTTCTATTAATAGCATCTTTTCGGAAGAGAAATGATTCATGGAAGATAGGGTCAATGGGTCCAAAGCACATTTGTATAATCACGAATCCAATGCAGGATCATCGCAAGCTCAGCTCTCAGTTGATATGCAATGAAATTCTGCCAGTCATTAGCGATAACCCTTCTTTGAAGGTGAGTACCTTAATCCCACGTATGGTTCAAAGATACAACTATACTCCTTCGTACAGGAAAGCATGGATAGCTAGGACTAAGGCGGTTAAAACGGTGTTCAGAAATTGGGAGGAGCCTTACAAAGAACTTCCAAAATACTTAGTGGCACTTAAACAATATGCTCTAGGGATTGTTACCATCTTGGAGACATTGCCGGCGTATACGCCAGACGGGACTTGTGTCAGTGGAAATGGAATTTTCCACAGACTCTTCTGGGCATTTGAACCATGTATCAAAGGATTTGCATACTGTAAACCTATTATTCAAATTGATCGAACATGGTTGTACGGAAAATATAAGGGCATGCTACTCATAACCGTGGCACAAGATGGCAACAGCAACATTTTTCTCATCGCCTTCGCTCTAGTTGAAGGGGAGACTGCTGGAGGTTGGAGTTTTTTCCTAAAAAATCTCCGATTATACGTGTCTCCCCAACCTAACTTATATTTGATCTCTGATAGACACCCATCAATCGAGAGTACATACAAGAATCTTGATAACGGTTGGCAGGATCCTCCCTCAACCCATGTGTATTGCATAAGACACATCGCTCAAAATTTTATGCGGGAGATCAAGGACAGAACGCTAAGGAAGAAGGTTGTGAACACAGGGTATGCACTAACAGAGCCTACTTTCAGACACTACCATGACGAAATCAGACTAACAAACGCAGATGCATTAAGATGGATTGATAATATTCAACTAGAGAAATGGACAAAGGCATACGACAATGGCCAGTGATGAGGCCACATGACAACAAACCTCGCTGAATCAATGAACTATGTATTCAAGGGCATCCAAAACCTACCGATAACCGCTTTGGTAAGGGCAACATATTTTAGGCTCAGGGCACTTTTTGATACCAGACGTACAAAGTGGGGTTCTGTCTTACAATCTGGGCAGCTGTTCAGTAATAGTTCAATGAATTTCATGAAGGACGAAGCTGTCAAAGCCAACACACATGTGGTCACAGTCTTTGACCGTAATAAAGGTTGGTTCAGTGTTGCAGAGTCAATTGATCACAACGAAGGGAGGCCTGGGGGATGTTACCGAGTGGAACTAGATAGGAGTTGGTGTGACTGTGGAAAGTTTCAGGCATTTCGTATGCCTTGCTCCCATGTTATAGCAGCATGTTCGAAGGCTCGCCAGGACCCAACCAACTATATTTTTGTTGTTCACCAAGTCATTAGTCTATGCAATGTCTATAGCACTAGCTTTCAGGTGGTAGCAAACGAGGACTATTGACCTCCATACGAAGGCGAAATTGTCTGTCATAATGATTTGATGCGAAGAAAGAAAAAGGGTCGCCCTAATAGCACGCGTATTCGAACGGAGATGGATACAGCAAACAAAATGGTCAGATTATGTAGTTCGTGCTGTCAGCCGGGACACAATCATAAAAAATGTCCCAATGTAGGATCAAGCACAAGATCATAGTTTCAAATGTAACTTTGTCTCTTTATATCAACAACAAATTTCATTCCATTGAAAGCATACCTAAGCGATTACAATTAACAACGACATAACTTAAACAAACATAACTTAATATCTCAACAGCAATAATTAACAACGACATAACCTAATACCAAAAGTCTACACCATTCTCAACAATTAGAAAATAACAACAACATACCCAAATAAAACAACCCTATGCATCAACTTATCTAGGCAAATAAGAAACACACGGATGTCTAGTGATCCCTGCAAGGCATAAACCCAAAGATGAAAGGGATAGAGGAACCAAAGCATGATCTTGTTTGTGGTATGAGATACAAATGAGATGTGAGAAATCTTAGGGGTGAAAATTAGGGTACAACAACTGCCCCTATTTAAGTTTCTTCTATCAGGAGATATGAAGGTTGAAAATTTCATCTCGACAAAATTGAAGATACTTAAATACATAAAACCATATTTTTAGCCCTAAGATGCCACAAGATGATATGAATGCAAAGGATAAAACACTCTGCGGGAAAACTTAAAACAAGGGATTTACGGTAAATTGAATGAGATGACGTGAAAAGACACGCCGGGGAACACAAGCTATTTCTGGAGATCTGTCAAGGTGACAAGAAGTATCCATCAATAGTTGGAAAGAGAGGGACAAAACCTTGGGAAAACAAGTAGTGACATCCAAGAATAACATTGGATGGAAACTACGAACGAGACAAAAGATATGTCGGTAGATGTCCAAGAATGGCATTGGACAAACAACAAGAAAGTTTCTGGTAAAAACAACGACATCATCCAAGAATAGCATTGAATGGAGGTGAAAAACATTCTATTGGAGATAAGAGGTGAAAAATAGTTGCAATATTTTAATATTTATGTTTTTAATACTCTTCATTTTTCTATATTTTAATTTAAAAGAAATTACATGAAATAAGATATATTAAATAATTTATAAATTTCCCTTTTATAAAAATTATGAGAAAATGCCAAGGAAATACTAACAAATATATGAAAAATAATAATATATTGTATCAAATATCATTCAATATCATATTATAAACGTGATAATTATTGAATGGTTTTACATTATAATATATGTATATCCTAAACAAAATAAATAGGAGAACATTAAGGTATTTATTTTTTAAAGAAATCTTTAAATATAAGCATATAAACTAAGATTTCTTTGTAGAAGAACAGTGATAGATTTTGCTAAACTAGGAATAGGATCAGGAGATTAAGCTGGATTTGGATCGATAGGTACTTATCTTTTGATTTCTCGAACGAATTTGTAATCATAAAATTTTTCCACACTAGAAGGTGGACCAGGTGATTAAGCTGGATTAGAAATTGTTGGTACTTTTCTTTTGATTCCTCAAACGAAGTTGTAATCATAAGATTTGTCAATACTAGGAGGTGAATCAAGTGATTGAGTTGGATTTGGACCGGTAGTACTTCTCTTTTGATTTCACAAACAAATTTGTAATCATACGATTTGTCCACGTTAGAAAGTGGACCAGGTGATCGAGTTAGATTTGGACCAGTACATACTTTTCTTTTGATTTCTCTAACGGATTTGTAATCATAAGATTTTTCTACGCTTGGAGGTGGATCAGATGATTAAGCTGGATTTGGACCAGTAGATACTTCTCTTTTGATTCCTCTGATGATGTTATAATCATGAGAATCGTCCACGCAAGAAACTTGATCAAGTGATTGAGCCGGATTTTGACCTATGGGTACTTTTCTTTTGATTCTATAACTTGTTGGAAATCATTGGCAACAAGAGAAAGGTGCAAGACAACCATGAAGGCAATCACATAAATCTTAGAAACTCGCATTTTTTGAGTTTTAATTTGTTGGATTTCATAGATTTGTGTATAAATCATAAGGTTGTGAGGTATGAAGATTTAATTTATTCTAAATATATTTAATTCAAATTTGAAGTTCACGCATTTAAAGAGTTGGATACATAAATCATAATCCTTTCATTTAGTAATATATTTTTATATATAACTAAATTTTTTTAGTAATACTTATTATTAAAAATGTAATAATATACTAAATAGTAAAATTATTTTTATATTAAAATTTATTTTAATATCAGTTTTTAAAAAAATAAGATATAAAATCAAAGTTTTTCTAATTTTTATGGTTTTGACTCGTATATTAGAAAAGTCTTTATACAATAATAAAATTTCTTTAAATTTATGATTTTATATCGTATATTTGAAAGAAAAAAAAAAAGACAATATAAAACCAAATAATTTTTTTTTTTTTGAAATTTAAAGACATGATGCTGAATTTTTTTAAAAAGCAGTATAAAATCAGAGTTTTCCAAAAATTTATAATTATTTCAAAAAATATATTATTTATACTAACTTTTAAAAGAAAAAATAAACTGATTTCAAAAAATTGAAATTATTTTATATTTTAAACTTAAAACGAAAAGTAGGAATTTTGTATATTATAAGAATAAAATTACATTCTTAGGGATGCCATATATATAATTCTCTTTTGTGCGTCATCATCTCTAATATTGGTTAATGAAAAGAGTTTGTTTGAATTAATTTAAGTATATAGTTTTTCAATTTATTTTTTAAAAGTTAAATTTATAAATAAAAAAACAATTTCTAGAAGATGTATTTTTTAATTAAATATAGTTTACGATATGTTGACTACATATGCAAAACATAATCTCTCACTCTCTCTTACACATAAAAACTTCCTTTTCACTACATATGTTGACTATGTAATTTGGGTGACAAAACTTATGATAAGGGTTTGCAAGATGTAATACATGACATGTTAATATTTTGCCATGGCTTAGTAAAAATCTTGTCTAGCCATTAAAACTAAGAAACTCACATTTTTATAAGATTACGAGATTAAGCTGGATTTGGACTAGTAGGTACTTTTCTTTTGATTTCTCGAATGAATTTGTGATTGTCGTACTTCGAAAAATGAGAATGACATCGCAAAGCGCAATCGCACGTCTATGGGATGGACTTAACAGAGTCGCCACCGATTGTTTTTATTCTTATAAAGTGAAAGAGAAAATATCGAATAAAACCCCTAAAAGAAAATATAAGGATATCGTCATCGCAATCAATGTCTGAGTTTGGGAGTCGGTTACGCAAGGGAAAGGTATTAACACTCTCTCACGTCTGTTGTACTCAACGCAGATCATTTAGTTAGGGTTGAATGGATGTTAGCTTAAGGTTTAGTTTCTAATCTTCTACTTATTGAGTGGGAAAAGAGAGAAGGTAAAATGTTTTTTTTTACTTATTTTTATTAAAGAGAAAGACCTAAAAGGTTTTTATTATTAGGGTGCTTGCCAAGACTTCGCAGTCAAATGCCTACGTATCCTTATAAGGAAGAAATCAGTGCAATCGTAGTTCAGGTAAAAGTTTGCTGGTTGATTTTAGCGAAAGCAAAATTGTATTAATTAACATAAGAAGTTTGTTTTACCCAAAACAAATGAGGAGTGGACATTTTCACCACGTTGAATGAATTTATAAATCTCATTCATGCCACTTATTTCAACTCAAAGGGTGTAGGAAAAACATTGTCCTAGTGTTTATTAAGACAACATCTTTCATTTGAAAAGAGTCTTTGATCTAATTAGATGTCTTGAAGTTTGTTTTCCAGAAAATACACTTGATGACAATCAAGGTTTACTCTTTACTATATTAGATGTTTTTGATCTTTTGATGATAATCAAGGTTTGTCCATAGAAATGGGAGATTTGAGTGGTTTGGGTATATTTTAAGAATGATGAATATTTTATGATGATCAATTATTCAAAGAGTTTGTGCTAGAGTGTTAAAATCTAACAGTCTCTTTCATTCAAGATTGTTTAGGAAAATTATTTATAGACCATGAACATTGATAGTGATCAATGGTTCAAAGAGTTGTGTTAAAGTGCTATACCATTACAGCTCTTAGTCCAAGTTATTTATTAAGTGATTTAAGGATGAAAGAGTGAAATAATTGGCTATCTCAATGTGCAAGACTTGAGACCAATCTTTCAAGGGTTTTGCTTGAATGCTAGATTCCAACAATCCTTTTCTTTCAAGTTTATTTTAAAGGAGTATCAATGTGTTTTAAAGTGTTTTAACTATCCTTAAAGAAGAAAGGAAGTCTTGAGGTGGCACTTGACAAAGGGCCAAAGTTGAAGAGGACATTTGACAAAGGGCCTAGGGTTTATTAGGACACTTGATAAAGAGAAAAAGGTTTGTTAGGGGCATTTGATGAATGGCCAAGGATTTGCTTATGAATGGCTCAAATTTGTAGGGTTTGAGTTTGGGATTGAGTTGTTTGGGTTTGAGATATGAATTGGGATTTGAAGAGAGTTTCACAATCTTGATGAAGATTAGGGTTTTATGAAGGGTGAGGGTTTGATGGGAGGTTATGGTTATGACAATACCTCCTACTCATACATGATTTGTAAATCAAAAGGAGTTGCATCTTCCTCCCTAAGGTTATGTTAGAATGGAATGACTTGGCAAAGTCATGGGGAAGATGTTTATGGTAAGGATCAATTTGAGGTAACAAAGAGCTTACAAGCTACATAGATGAAACATCATCTAAGGGTGACTTGACAAAGTCACAAGGGAAAGTTATGATAACAATTAACCAAAGTGAACAAAAGGGTTCAGAAGTTATATAGATGAAATTGAAGGTGAGAAAAATACACAAGAAGGGGGGTTGAATTGTGTTTGCAAAAATTAGATTTACTTCTAAACCAGAGTTCAGATTCTAAAAACTGAGTTCAGAATCTGATAGGGTGCAGCATAAATAGAAACAAAAGTAAAGTAAGAATAGCAAAGAACACACAGTAGTTACCATAATTCCTCTCTCAACTGAGAGTACTCCAAGCCCCTTGCCAAGCAAGAGATTTTCCACTATAATAAACTAGATTACACTTGCTTATACACACTTATATAAGACTTTTCTTTTTGCTTAGACCACTTATCCAAGACTTCCCTTGCTTAGAGCTCGTGTCTAAGACTTCCCTTTGCTCAATCATCTCCTGATAGAGACTTATCTTACTTAGACTACATGTCTAAGACTTAACCTTGCTTAGAGCTCGTGTCTAAGACTTTCCTCTGCTTATAGCTCGTGTCTAAGACTTTCCCTTTCTTAACCAGCTTATGATTAAGACTTTTTTTACTTAGATATCGTGTCTAAGACTTCACCTTGCTCAAGCCTACAACAAGAGACTTATATCTAAACAATTAGTTTAGAGAAGGAATAACTTACAACAACACTTGATAAATATAAGAGGCAACACACTTTTACAAAGATTCTTAATCAACACAAGAATAAGAACTCTTAACAGACTAAGCTTTCTGATAGTAGTGTGTGTATTTCTCAGTTGTATTTGCAGCGTTATTTCTTAGTGATCTTCAAATCTTTAGCTGATTTTTATAGCTAAAGAAAATAGAGACGTTGGAGCATCTTCAACGGCAACAAAAATTACCAAATCTTCTAGTACTTCTTCTTTTCAAGTAAAGCAAGCGTTGGAACTTTCAGTCACAAGATTATCCACGAAACAAGGCCTTTGTCTAGCGGATACAACTATGATTCAAGTACATCACAACTTGTAGAAGATAATATCAACAAATCTTGAGTCTCATGTTAGCACAACTGACTTGAAATTACTCAGCATCAAAGGTAGCATAGCACGCTTCTGAGCTGGAGTGTACTAGAAGCTGTTTTTCTGATCAGACTTCCTCAAGAGAGCATTATCAGAACCGAACCAAAGTCGTTTCAGTGTCAGAACCAGCTTCATCAAGTAAATATAATTATGCACACACAAATAGCTAGTTAGAATTCCTAATTGATTTTCAAATACTTTGTGATCATCAAAACCTTGGAGGATGCATGGTATGAACCAAACTTGTTTCAACAATCTCCCTTTTTTTTTTATGATGACAACATTAAGTATTTAGAAAAACAATCAGAAGCAGATTAATTACTCAACAACTTTCTGGGTATGAGGTTTGTAAGCTCCCCCTGAGTCAAACAGTGTAAGAGGTGAGGTTTGTAAGCCCCCCCCCCCCCCCCCCCCCCCCGCCCTGAGTCCTGTCTGTAAAGTCTAAGAGTTGAGGTATGTAAGTTACTCTCCATACAAAATAATAAATCTACTCCAAGGGTGAGATTGTAATCTCCCCTTGAATAGAATTACTAACCACATTCAGAACCATTATTAACCTAAAATACTCAATCCATTCTCCCCCGTTGTCACCAATCAAAAAGAGAAAAGAAAGAAAAAGACTTTAGCAATGAGTAATGGTTTCAGAACTATTCATAGCTGAACACCAGTCAGGAACAAGTCTGTCAATGTTGAACTAGAATCTGAGAAAGAATCCTACCAAAACGAATGAGAAAATATAATTCCTCACGAGATGTAAGAATCTCTTCTTTAAGATACTAAAACATAGTCAGATGTAAATTGATCTTGATCCTGAAGACTAGTGCCAAAATGAAGAGTTTATCATAAAAAAAAGTCATATTGTCCCCTTTACTCTAGGCTTTAGAATGTTCCCCATAATTTGGTAATAGACTTTTGCCATAGGAGTAATAGTAGAAGGACTTTTAGAAGGGACTTTGTTACCTTAGATGATTTGTAAATCATTTTCTGAGTTGTTGTTATACCAGTAGCTTTCAACAGTGACGCCATCTACCTCACAAATAATTGCTTACAGATGATTTTAAAGTTGATTACAACAGAAAAAACAACAGACAGAATCAGACAATCATTTAGCTCACTCTGATGAATATGAGCATCGGCCCAAAAGTATTTCACAAGATCTGGAAAGATGAGTCCAGAGAATGTTCATCTAAATTCAGAAAATGAATATCTGAAACAATTTGTGAAAGATTATTCACCGCCAATTTGTTGAAGTTAGCCGTATATTCCTTTAGAAAATCTAAATAAAAAAATCTCTTCTTTAATGAATTACAAGGACATTTTTGTAAGAAGAAATACTAAGATGAAGAAAAGTGATTTCACATAATTATCTTATGTAGAAGATAACCTATGAGATCATAAAGAAAGAAACAGCTTAGCAACTTAACACATATAATGCTAGAATATAAGCAAGTATGCATTAAAATGTTTGGATAGTTATGAGTCTGAATAAAGAGAAGTTAGAATCTTTGTCAGAACACCCCTTTTTAATGAACCAAACTTTTTAGAGAAGATTCTGAAAATAGAAGTGATAGTCATGTCTTTTAAAGTCTTTATAAAACTTTCATAGACAGCTGACTATCAGATCATAATTTCAAGAGAGTGTTAAGAAATTATTCTTATTTTATCAGAACTCAAGGAATGGCCCAATTGTTAACTCAAAGCACATAGCAAGGAATTAACTTATTACTGTATTCTTTAAATAAAGCAGTCAAGGAAGAGAGAGATCCTATAACCCCTATTCAGACTTAAAGACCATACTTAAGGAACTATCAGAAATAATTCAACTGACTACTAACATATTCCAACGAATATTCCAATTCACCATTCAGAGAACAAGCATTTATTCTGCTACATAAACCATGTCTAAATTTTTCTTGATGAAATCAAATTCGGCAACGGCTAGGGGCTTTGTAAATATATCAGTCCATTGATGTTCAGAATCAATGAACTGAATATTTATTACACCCTTCTGAACACAATCCCTTATAAAGTGATATTTGATTTCAATATGTTTGGTCCTAAAATACTGAATTGGATTCTTCATTAGACAGATAATAGCATTATTATCACAAAGAATAGGAATTTTGTTTCCAAAAATCTGATAGTCTTCAAGTTGATATTTCATCCAGAGTAGTTGAGTGCAACAATTAGCAGTTGAAATGTATTCTGCTTCTGTTGTGGACAAAGCAATAGTTGCTTGTCTTTTACTACCCCAAGAGATACGGTTTTCACCTATAAATTAGCTGGAACCACTAGTGGACTTCCTTTCAATTCTATCCCCAGCATAGTCAGCATCACAGAATCCAGCTAGTTTATAATCTAAGGACTTCTTAAAGAAGTCCAATATTTAATGTTCATTTCAAATACTTAAAGATTCTCTTAACGGTAGTTAAGTGAGTCTCTCTAGGATCTTCTTGAAACCTTGCACATAAACATAGACTAAATAAGATATCAGGTCTAGAAGCCGTGAGATAGAGTAAGGAACCTATCATACCTCAATATTTTGTTAGATCCACTTTAGAACTGTATTCTTCAATACAAAACTTACATGTAGGATGAATAGGAGTGGACATGACTTTACAATCATCAAGATTGAACTTTTTCAAGAGTTCTTTTGTTTAGACTGGTGAATGAAAATACCTTCAGACTTGTGACTGATCTGAATTCCAGGAAAGTATTTTCATTCACCCATCATGCTCATCTCAAATTCAACCTGCATAATCTTGGAAAATTCTTCACAGAGAGATGCATTAGTTGAACCAAAAATTATTTCATCAACATAAATTTGAACAATCAAGATTTCTTCTTTCAAAGTTTTCTTGAATAGTGTAGTGTCAACCTTTCCTTTAACAAAACCATTTTAAAGCAGAAAATTACTCAATCTTTCACACCAAACTCTTGGATCTTGTTTAAGACCATAAAGTGATTTTTTAAGCTTGTATACATGGTCTGGATGCTTTGAATCTATAAATCTTGGAGGTTGTTTGACATACACTTCTTCAGTAATAACTCTGTTCAGAAAATCACTTTTCACGTCCATTTAATATAGAATTATGTCATGGTTGATGGCATAAGAGAGAAGTAGTCTTATGGCTTCTAACCTTGCAATAGGAGCAAAAGTTTCAAAGAAGTCTATTCCCTCTTGCTGACTATAGCCTTGAGCTACAAGTCTAGCTTTATTCCTAACAACTTCACCAAGTTCGTTAAGTTTTTTCTGAAGACCCACTTGGTCCCAATGATGTTTTTCTTTTGTGGTCTTGGAACAAGATCCCACACATCATTTCTTTGAAATTGATTTAGTTCATCTTGCATAGCCATGATCCAATCATTATCAGTTAAGGAATCATCAACAGGAGAAGGCTCAATCAGTGAAATAAGTCCGATTATTGAGTAATCATTTCTGAAAGCAAATATGGTCCTCAATGGATCATCTTTATTACCAATGATCTGTTCTTCTAGATGAGATGCTTTATACTTAAACGATCTCTTAGGTTGAATAGAGGCTTCTGTGCCATTGTGAGCAATCACTGAATCAGTTGTAGTAGGACCTGTTGGAGTAACTTCAGTTTCTATAGCTTCTAGTATATCTTCATATATAATGACAAATTCTGAAGCATTATTCTCTACATCCTTTTCTTTACGGACACAGACCATAAATTGTTCTTTATGTTTCTGAAAACCTGCAGAGAAATCATTTTGAACCAAAGACTCTAACTTGTTATGGTCAGGTAAATTGTCATCAAATTTAACGTGCATAGACTCTTCAACCATTCTAGTTTCTGAGTTATACACTCTGTATGCTTTTGAGCATTCAGAGTATCCTAAAAAGATACCCTTCTGAGCTTTAGAATCAAATTTCTTTTGGTAGACCTTGTTATTCAGGTTGTAATAGGGACATCCGAATTGATTAAAATAAGAGATACTAGGTCTTCTACCTTTGAATAACTCATACGATGTTTTATCTAAAATTGGTCTGATATAAATTTGTTCTGAATATAACAAGCAGTATTAACAGCTTCTGCCCACATGTACTTAGGGAGTTTATTTTCATGAATCATTCTCCTTGCCATTTCTTGCAGAGATTTGTTCTTTCTCTTAACAACTCCATTTTGTTGTGGAGTTCTGGGAGAAGAAAACTCATGGATAATTCCATATTTTTCACAAAAGGATTCAAATGATTCATTTTTAAACTCACCCCCATGGTCACTTCTCACCTTTAGAATTTTCAATTCCTTCTCAGATTGTACTTGAATATAGAAGGTGCTAAACACTTCGTATGTTTCATCTTTAGATTTAAGAAATTTCACCCAAGTCCATCTGCTAAAATCATCAACTATGACCAAACCATATTTCTTTCCACTGATTGAGGGAGTCCCAATAGGACCAAATACATCAATGTGAAGTTATTCCAAGGGTCTAGAAGGAGAGACAATGTTTTTGTTTTAAAAAGAAGTTTTTACAATCTTTCCAACTTTACATGCGCCACAAAGAGCATTTGAGTGATAATCAATATATGGCAGCCCTTTAAGAAGTTTTAGCTTGGAAAGTTTAGAGATTAATCTCCAATTAGCATGACCTAACCTTTTGTGCCATACCCATTTTTCATCACTCATTGTCATTAGGCAAACAACCTTTTGAACAGCCAATTCAGTAAGATTGACTTTATAAATATTCCCTTTTCTTTTCCCTTTGAATACTACAGTTTTATCAGAATTGATAACAGAGGAGAAGTCCTTGTCAAATAATACATTGCAACCATTATCACACAATTGGCTTATATTGAGTAGATTATGTTTCAGGCCATCTACAAGCCATACCTTATTAATAAGAGTTTGAGAATTACCTATGGTACCTGTAGCAATGATCCTTCCCTTCTGGCTACCTCCAAAACCCACATTTCCTTCCTATTTCAGATTCAGGGTTCGAAACATACGCCTTTCTCCGGTCATATGTCATGAGCAGCCACTGTCCAGGTACCAGGATTGGCATTCCATCTGTTCCTTTGGGCATATCTGCAGCAAAGATAATTTGAGATTTAGGTACCCATACACATATGATTCCTTTCAGGTTAGTTTTAACAGATTTTCTCCAATTTTGTCCATTTGCTTTGTGAGAAGGTTTAGCTTTACTCCAATCATTTGGATTCAAAATGTTTTGACTGGATTTATTCTTAACCTTAGCAGCATAATTGATCTTATCCTATGATTCAGAAGTGTTGAATATTGATGTCATCAGAACATCTGATTTATCAGGTTCTGTTATAGCAATGCCTTTTAACTTCTGATCAATGGGTTCAGTTAAATTTGTTGCTTTAGCATCAGGAACAAAATGGTTACATAACACAGTTTGAGCAATGCTAGATAAGCAGGAATTTTGAAGCACTTTTAAAGAGTCATTAGTACTAGAGCAACCTTCACCATACCCTAATCCTTCTTTATTATACTTTCTGACTCCATAAATTATAGATGCAAGTTTGGTACGATCAATGCCAAATGTAATAAATTTATGAAAATCTTGATCATGTTTACCCAGAGATGAACACTTATGTTGAGATATACTGTCTTCTTTTAATTCTTCTTTTAAAATAGAGTTATCTCTTTTAAGGATCTTAATCTGACTAGTTTGATTCTTGTAATGATCTAGAAGATTGTTAGCACATGAAATAAATTTATAGTAAGAGAATACCTCATCTTCATTTTCACATTCAGATAGAAGTCCTTCATCAGACGAGTGAGAGTGAGCCATTAGTGCTAGATTAGCATTATCTTCCTTTTCTGACTCTTCTTCATCCAGCTCTTCCCATGTTGCCATGAAATTCTTTTTGAACCTATTTCTGAAATTATATTTCTGATAACTTCCTTTTCTCTGACTGTCCTTCAGATGTTTAGGATAATCACTTCTGAAGTGACATGGTTTGTTGCAGTTGTAGCACGTCCTGTCTTTATCTTTGAAGTTAATCACTTTGTTGCTCTTAGGAAATATTTTGCTTCTTTTGGCCATTTGCTGAATCCCTCTGATGAAGCATGCCATGTCTTCATCATCAAATCTTGCATCAGAATCTTCTTCAGACGATTCATTAGCTTTATTGATTTTAGAAGATCTTCTGGACTTGTCACCTGATTTTTTTGAGGCAGATCGCAGTGCGAGACGTAAACTTCTTTGAAGTTTCATCTCCATTGATTTCCATCTCATGACTTTTAATATTGTTGATTAGACTTTCAAGGGATAGCGTATTCAGATCTTTAGCTTCCTCAATAGCTGTTAATTTAGGTCTAAACTTCTAAGAGAGACTTCTCAGAATTTTCTTCACATGATCAGCTGTTGAGTAGCTTTTGTTCAGCACTTGAAGGCCTGAGACAAGAATCTAAAACCTGGAGAACATGGTCTCAATATCCTCATCTTCCTTCATTTTGAATAACTCATACTTCTTTATGAATAAGCCAGCTTTGGCTTCTTTGACTTGTTGATTCCTTTGATAAGTAGAACACAAAGATTCAAAGATAGTCTTTGCAGAAGACTTATCAATGATTTTTAAATACTCAGCATGTGGAAGTGCATCAACCAGAATACCTCTGACTCTATGATGTTTTCTGTAGATTTTCTTTTGAGCAGGAGTCAGAGTTTTTCTATCAGCAACCATACCAACACTATCTACAGGAATGCCAATTCCATCTTCAAGAATATCCCATAGCTCATCATCGAGTCCTATCATATACGTATACATCTTGCTTTTCCACCATTCAAATTTAGTATAGTCACCACTGAATACAGGAGGTTTAGAAGTGTAATGATTTCTCTCAGAGCTATTGTAATCATAGGGAATCCCCTTGAGGTACTAGGATTAGTAACCTCAGGATCCATATTTTAATCGTTTGATCTGTGATTGTACCACGGTTAAGTGTGATGCACAGACCTTGCTCTGATTCCAAATGAAGGTGAGAAAAACACATAAGAAGGGGGGTTGAATTGTGTTTTCAAAAATTAGATTTACTTTTGAACCAGAGTTCAGATTCTAAAAACTGAGTTCAGAATCTAATAGGGTGTAGTGGAAATAGAAACAGAAGTAAAGTAAAAATAACAAAGAACACACAGTAGTTATCCCAGTTCCTCTCCCAACTGAGAGTACTCCAGTCCACTTTCCAAGCAAGAGATTTTCCACTGTAATCAACTAGATTACACTTTCTTATACACACTTGTATAAGACTTTCCTTTTTTCTCAGACCACTTGTTCAAGACTTCCCCTTCTTAGAGCTCGTGTCTAAGACTTCCCTCTGCTTAATCAGCTCATGACCGAGACTTATCTTGCTTAGACCACTTGTGTAAGACTTTACCTTGCTTAGAGGTCGTGTCTATGACTTTCCTCTGCTTATAGCTCGTGTCTAAGACTTTCCCTTGCTTAACCAACTTCTGATTAAGACATTTCTTTGCTTAGAGCTCGTATCTAAGACTTCACCTTGGTCAAGCCTACATCAAGCGAATTACATCTAAACAGATAGTTTAGAGAAGGAATAACTTACAAAAACACTTGATAAATATCATAGGTGTTCAAAATAATACAACACACTTTTACAAAGATTCTTAATCAACACAAGAATAAGAACTCTTAACAGACTCATCTTTCTGATAGTAGTGTGTGTATTTCTCAGTTGTATTTGCAATGTTATTTCTTAGTGATCTTCAAATCTTTACCTGCTTTTTATAGCTAAAGAAAATAGAGATGTTGAAGCATCTTCAACGGCTACAAACATACTAAATCTTCCAGTGCATCTTCTTTTCCAATAATGCAAGTGTTGGAACTTTCAGTCACAAGAATATCCATGAAACAAGGCCTTTTTCCAGAGGATACTACTATGATTCAAGTACAACACAACCCGTAGAAGATAATGTCAACAAATCTTGACTTTCGTGTTAGCAGAACTGACTTGACATTACTCAGCATTAGAGGCAGCATAGCACGCTTCTGAGCTGGTGTGTACTAGCAGCTGCTTTTCTGATCAGACTTCCTCAAGAGATCATGATCAGAACCGAACCAAAGTCGTTTCAGTGTCAGAAACAGTTCCATCAAGTAAATATAATTTTGTACACACAAACTAGCTAGTTAGAAATCCTAATTGACTTTCAAATACTTTGTTATCATCAAAACCTTTGAGGATGCATGGTATGAACCAAACTTGTTTCAACAGAAACATTATCTAAAGATGACTTGGCAAAGTCATGGGGAAACAATCATGTTAAACAATCATAGGGTAAACACATACATTCACAAGGATGAGACATCATCAAAATTTAATGACACATTAACAATCATGGTTCAATACTTTCACACTTAGGGTATAGCAT
This sequence comes from Lathyrus tuberosus, assembly GCA_022829125.1. NCBI lineage: Eukaryota > Viridiplantae > Streptophyta > Magnoliopsida > Fabales > Fabaceae > Lathyrus > Lathyrus tuberosus. The sequence continues at coordinate 9,664,472 of JALAZF010000086.1, forward strand.
GCATTAGGTTCATGTTCATCACAAAGATTCATCTTACAAGGTTGATCTAAACAAGGTAAATAAGTCAAACATGCTTCTTAAACAAATTAGGGCAACAAAGCATTTAACCATCATGCATCAATCCAAAAATTCATTTTAAATCAAAGAGATCAACTATTAACAATTTCATATCATTCATGGATTGAACAAATATCATATTTTAATCAAAGAATCTTCATCAATCATTTAATCTAAAGCATTTACAAATTATGAACAAAACAAAGCATTTAGAATTAATTGAATGATTAAACTAAGTATATAAATTAAATAATTAAAGAGTAAATGAAGAAAATAAAAAATCATAGTATGATAGTATTGATAAATAAATAAAATATATAATCACAAATATTTTGGATAAAAATAAAATATGAAATTAAAAATGAACGGTTTAATGGTTTTTTAATTATAATAATTAAATAACCAAATAATATATTTCTTGAATTTTTTTTAAAGTTAATTAACAAAATGAAATAAATAAATAATGTATAAAATAATATTTGATTTTAATAAAAATAAAATTGGAATAAATAATCTATTTGGTCTTTATTATTTAAAAAGAAATAAATAAAATAAACTAAAAAAGTAAAAGAAAAAGGAAAAAAAGAGAGAAAGAGGGAGAAAGAAGAGAAAATGAGAGAGAGGTAAAAAATGGGGAGGCTGGGGTACGAACTCTCTCCCTCACTCTCCACACATGAAAATAACAACCTGGTCACTGGGACGAGGTGTACACCGTGTCAAACAATCACAACTAATAAATAATATATTAAATTTTCCTTTTAAATCAGAAAAAATGGCGACACACCATTGTCATTTTCCCCACGAGCTTCATCATCTTGTTCAATATTTAAACATACAATTTTCTTATTTCTCAACCAAATTGAACAAATTAATAGTATATCATTTTGATCAAAATTTCCTAAGGAACTCAACCATGCCATTTAGTTTCATTTATATTAATATTAACTCAATAAATCAATGGAAAACCAGAAAAAACCTAAGTCTTCTAACAAAAATTAAATTCCATGCAAGCATGATCAATGAACACAAACATAGGGCTTTAAATCCTCACATTATGGCAAGCATATTGGTAACAAGAATGAATCAAAATGATACTATTATCATAGAGTTCCAAAAATGAAAATTTACCTCAAAGTGGTGAAATTGTGTTTTGCTTTAGAGCCCTCCCATAAGCAATGTGATGATCCCTACAACTTCTTTGGACCTCAAGGAGTGTGTTGATGTGCTTGGCTTGCTTAGAAACCTTCTGGAACTCTCTATCCAAATCAACTTGCAAGTGAAGAAAAGTGAGATTGTGATATGGTGTTCTAACTGTTACAGAAGTGTTATAAGGGTTTCGAACACTTTTATGAAGCGTATGAGAGGTGTTTGTGGTGTTGGAATGAAGTTTGGTTGAAGGAAATGGAAAACCACAAGTTATGGTTTCTTGACAGCTTTGAAAATTTGGAAAAATGGTGCAATGTGATTCTGATGTTCTTGGGAGATTTTGTGTGTCTTTGCTGATGAAATGTGGCCTCTATTTATAGTTCAAATGATCTGAAGCAAGAGCACTGGACAATAACATTATTTGATGAACTTTGGAGGAAAACCAAAAAAGTGGTTAAAAGTACAAAAGGTGGATTTTGCTTTTGGTGGCTCCTAGTTGACTTTGCAAGTGTGATCTGAGTTTTGTACCAACTATATCTGATGTTAAGATCATGTTTTTACCTTTGCCAACAAATCAACATGATTAAAGTGCTTAATCATGTATTAGCCAAAATCAAACCATATTAGCATGTTGGATCAAAGCTTTATACCATGAATGAATATCCAAACTTACTGAATTTGCCACCTACTTGAAGATTTCATGACAATGAACAAGTTCCAAGTTGACCATATGATTAAAAAAAGCTTAAAAAGTGGCCAAAAGGTGACCCCTAAATCGTGCACAATAATCTGAGTCATCACTTGATGCAATCTGTCTTGAACAAACAGCTCTACCATGGCCTCTTCCCAAGTTTGTAACTTCATCCTCTTGGTACCATTGGAAAGAAGGCATCATATACTACAACTTTGATGTTGATCATTTAAATAAAATCAATTTGGATCCTTGAGAAAACTGGCCATTAAAATTGGATTTTTCAACTGTTTGACACTTAGAAAAAATTCTACATATTTGGCAATTTTCACAACTAGGAAATCTCAACTTTGATCATTCATAAATTCCACTTCTTGTGAGATTTTAATCCAATTCTTCCACAGTGTTGAAGTATGTAATGTCATCTTCAAGTGCATACCTTGTGCATGAAAAGTGGTTACTTAAATTGATCACAAAGTGGTCCTAAAGTCATGCACTTGATAAGGTGAAAAACTTAGAAAAATTTCTAAGTGTTTGGACTTGAAAAATCCTAACTTTGAACATTAATAACTTCCACTCCAAGAAAGCTTTAGGCTTGTAATTTTCATCAAATTGAAGTATCAAATGCCATCTTTAAGAAGAGTCCTCAAGTATTTTCAATGGATGCTTGAGGAAGAAGTTGTGATCTTGGAAAGTTGGTCACTTGGTCATGCATTTCCATAACTTAGAAAAAATCCAAAACCCTAATTTCACAACTTTGAATCTTTTCCTTGATTTTCTTGATTAAGCATGATCCAATTCACTTATCTTTTATATTTTCATGATTATTCACTTGAGGAGGTCATGTTTAACCTAAAAAAGTCAAAAGTCAAACTTTGACTTTGATCAGGCTGACTTTGTATTAGATGAATCCAAATCTTGCACTTTCCAATGAATCAAACATCTTGAGCTATTTAGATCATGTGAAGGAACTTCAAAGATTCATTTGAAGGTCTTGAATCATATTCTTAAGCATGGGATCATGTTTGGTTGAAAAGTCAATGTCCAATTGACTTTGACCAAAAACCCTAATTTGGTGCACTTGAGGAATTGAGGCTTGATGATCTTGATTAGATGCCACCTCAAACTTAATGGTTGATGGAGGAGACACTTGGTCCATGGTTGAGATAGTTGATATATTGATGTACACTACAAGCCTTGACTGATCAACCACATGGTCTTCTTGATGCTATGCAATGATGCAACTAATGATGATGGAATCTAGGGGGTAAATTTTGGGGTATGACAGTGATCATAAGATTTATCCACACTAGAAGGTGGATTAGGTTATTGAGCTAGATTTGGACTTGTAGGTACTTCTCTTTTTGGTTCCTCTTACGAAGTTGTAATCATATGATTTGTCAACACAAGGAGGTGGATTAGGTGATTGGTTTGGATTTGGACTTGTAACATCCCGTATAACATACATCTTGAAAATACATGATACGAGACATTAATTTGGTACTAATACAACACAAATGCCTAACGGCGTCAATATGTACATGTCCATAAAATAAAATACAAATTATGGCACATGAAATACAATTGTGCCTAAAATAGAACAAAGATCTGTGTGCAATATCTTCATTGCACAAAATTCACATCAGAAGACCACAACAGGAAGAATCCTTCAAAACATCTACAAATAACTTCTCTTGCATATAACCTGCAAATAACACCTGAAATAAACAATAATATTGGGGCAAGATAATAATCTCAGTGTGTTTTCTATCCTATGAATCCACTCGGCTCTCAAGGCTTTCTACTCAATTTCTTAACTTAAGTCATTCAAAGAGAATAAATACTTAAGCAACTAGAGGATTTTCACGTTGTATTGAAACATGTACACTTGAGTTCACTAACTCAAATAAGTCACTAATTGGAAACCGTACCAAGACATCTTTCCCCGGCCAACCCTATGTCTAGGATTATCGACACGGGTCACAAATCTTTGTATTATGCATCGACTTTATGGAGGATTTCAGATTCTACATGGGACTCGTACCCACTTCAAGAATCGTCACTCCATATGGGACTCAATACCCATTTCGAGCTTTTTTCCTCGTATGAGACTCTAACCCACTTTGAGGTCCACCCTGTGGATTTCGGATTCCCCATGGGACTTTAACCAATTTCTAGAATCATCGCTCAATATGGGACTCAAACCCATTTCAAGCATTTTCCTCGTATAAGACTCTAACCCACTTTCAGGTCCATGTCATCTATAGACCTCTAACCCATATTCTTAATGCCAAGCAATAATGCATGTATCCCAATTATTACTTTCCATAAACATTACAATTTGGGACGGGGGAAAACAATAGGGTTGTTGCTGAATACATGACTAGTTCATTAATCACAGCGTGATTATACTCGTCAATCACTAGGTGATCACCATCACCAATTATCATGTTATTAACTAATGTTCCATACAAGCACATTAGTTTGTGCCTAAGCTACAGTTCTAGCGACTACTCGCGAGTCTACTCAAACTCGTAAAGGGTCCGTAGACTTGACTCGTAGACTTGACTCGCAAACTCGTACGAGTCTATGAAAAATTAAAAATGAATTTCAAAAACCTGTATGTGACACATACATGAAACATACATATATTTTTAAACTTGAAAATGTCTCATATATGATAAAAATATATATAATAGAACACCAATTAACATCAAAATTTAAATTTCATACTCCATAACAAATTTCTTAACAAAACAAAACTCAATAATATAACAAACAAAATAGCAAACTATGTAGTTAAAGACTTAAAGTACTAATTTCTTCTTAATTGGCTACTACGTAAAGCAAGAAAAACCCATAAAACATATATGCTAATGGATTTAAACATCCAAAGCTCTAGTGAAATCATCACCATCATCGTCATCGGTATCTTGAGTATAATCATCAAACTCGGCCCCCGATGAAACACCCACTTCATCATTAACCAAATTTGGATTATTTGATGTTCCACTTCCACCTAATTCAAAATTGACACCACCACCACCACCACCACTTTGCACAATATTAGTAACAACAAAATCAACTTCCACAACATTGTTAACAATAACATCATCTTTCTCAACATTAACTTAAGCTTGAACATTTTCTTTATTAGGATCTTAAACTATCCATTCATCATCTTTACGGAAGAGAATATACAAGAGAAACATCCAAGTGAAACATATAAGAAAATACTTACACAACGAATGATTGATTTACGGGAATGGACGCAAACAAAGCAAGAGACAGAACAAACGCACATCGTCGATGAAGGAAAGAAGAAACTTTGTTGAAACAAGAGACTATGAGAGAGGGTTTCTAATTCCTGTACAAGCAAAAAAATTATGTTTTTTAATACAATAAAATATTTTGGGGAGTTTGGGCCTATTTTGAGTTAAAATAAAAACAAAATTTAAAAGAACTTATAGACTCGTAAACTCGCCATAGAATCACGAGTCTATACGAGTTTATGTGAGTCTACCCGAGTCTACTAGAGTCTATCAAAAAACTATTCTATGCGTGAGTCTACTCTTTTTTACTTCCTAGACTCGTAAACTCATGCGAGTTTACGAGTCTACCCGCGAGTTTGACAGCCATGACTACTCGTCCACGCTACACACCGAGGTACCTTTGTGTCCAAGCATCTCCACCTAAGTCATTGTCATAACCTAAGTTATCTTTCCAATTCATTCAACTAGTTATACTCTGAGGTTTCCTCACTCGTCATCGTAGGATTTTAGTCATATTATTACACAAACAACAATTCATTACATACCTCATAATGTGATTCATAACATACATAAAGCACACATGATTATATACATGTTACAATAAACCTTAGGCTAAACTTCATACAATGCCACTTCAACCTAAACTATTCCATTTCCACGCCACAAAGTAAGAACACGTCTGATCATCCTGTGAACCATTTGTTGACCAAACTTTGATTTTGAGAATCCAAAACCCTAATTTAGAAACCAAGCTTGATCCTTTGATTGAAAATCCCTACCTTGTACAATAAGAAAAGAAAACAACACATATTTTTGCATTTTGAATAAGGTTAGCAAAGTTATAATGTAAGCAAGCATAGAGTAAAAAAAAACATAAAGGGTGCTCGATGATCTCCTACAAAGACAAATCCAAAGAAGTAAAGGTTAGGGGGATGCCATGCTTATGATCTTGGTTAAAATACAAATGATATGATAGGTGGAATCTTAGGGGTAAACTTTAGGGTATGACAGATGCCCCTATTTAAGTTTCTTCTATCCAAAGATATGAAGATTGGAAATCTTTGTATCGATGAGATTGAAGAGACTTAAATATAAAAGACTCGATTTTTAGCCCTAAGATGTCGTACGATGCTTTTGATTGAATGCAAATGATCAGACTCTATGAGGAAAGTGCTGCGAGAGACAAACACTACGTAAATGAACTACAACTCTGATACTGCTAGAGAAAACTAGAAGGGAGCCCGACAGGGAGACATAACTCACTGGGGAGCGAAACAACATCATGAGGGCACATACTAGGAAATGACCCAAAGTACATCTAGAAGAGAAAATGACAATGGAATACTCCATTAGGGAATAACTAGTAAGGAAAAAGTCATTGAACTTAATGGGGAATCAACGCTGAGTAATTAGTTAGACAACGGAACTACTGCATACTCGTAGTTGAAGGCAGTAAACAAGATCCGAATATACTACTAACTCATAGTTAAAGGCAGTAAACAGGATAATACCGACTCATAAATGACGTAAAAGAAACAAGTAATATCGACTCATAGATGATGGTATACTGCCAACTCATAGACGAAGGTAGTGACAGGATTTGAATTAATAATAAGCTTCCCATAACTTCCGGTCTTCCACCTGGAACAGGGCTCAACTTCCTCTTTAGCTAAGTCTTCCACCTGGAAAGGGTAACAAACTTCCCATGACTTTCGGTCTTCCACCTGGAATGGGTCTCAGTTTCTTCTTTGACCAAGTATTCCACCTGGAAAGAGTAACAAACTTACCATGACTTTCGGTCTTCAACCTGTAATGGATCTTTGTTTTATCTTTAACCAATTATTCCACGTAGAAAGGATAACAAACTTCCCATGACTTCCGGTCTTCAACTGGAACGGGTCTTTGTTTCTTCTTTAACCAAGTATTCCACCTGCAAAGGGTAACAAACAAGCTTTCTTCAATTTCTGATCTACAACTTGGAGCGGTGTTCACTTGCTGGAGATTTATGTCTTAATTATGATCAGGGATCACAATAGGCTTATCAAATAAAGAGAAATCCACCTCTTAAAAAGCAATCATGTGTTAACTTTGATTTGTTGAGTCACAACAAACTTCTCTGTCGGGAATTAACTAAAGAGATCACCACTTGCTGCGGAGATAAGTATTGATATTATCGGGAACAAATAAGCTTCTCAAATAAAGAGACTGCCACTTGTTGTTGAACAAAATATCAGAGATATTACTAAAGCAATAATTGTTGGGGAATTATATTTTTCATCCATTGAACAAGTCTTCTCTGCTGAGGAAAACAGGATCCAAAAGGTGCAAAACATGCCTTCTTCATCATCTATGTTTCAGTCATACCCTAATTTTTACCCCTAAGATTCCACCTATCATACCATTTGCATCTCATCAAGATCACAAATATGGTATCCTTCTAACCAGAATCTCTTTGGGTTTGCCTTTGTGAGAGATCACCAAGCACCTTTGTGATCTTTTTACCTCTATGATTTCTTACATTCTAACATAGATAACTTCATTCAAAAATGCAAAAAATAAGTGTTGTTTTCTCTTTTCTTATTGTAGAAGGTAGGGACTTGCAATCAATGGATCAAGCTTGGTTTCTAAATTAGGGTTTGGATTCTCAAAGTCAAAGTTTGATCAACAAATGGTTCACAAGATCTTTCACTTCAAGGCATGACCTATAATCTTAGGTCACATTTATGTCAAGCTTTATTTAACATCATTTGATCGAGAGAAGTTCAAGTTTTGTGCATGATTTCAAAGTTGATTCAAGTATGGTTCTGTTGTACCCTAATTTTTACCCCTAAGATTTCTCACATCTCATTTTCATCTTTGCATCACAAACAAGATCATGGTTTGGTTCCTCTATCCCTTTCATCTTTGGGTTTATGCCTTGCAGGGATCACCAAGCATCTGTGTGTTTCTTATTTGCCTTTATTTGCTTATGTTTACTAACCTTTAATCAAAATCCAAAAATATGTTTGTTTTCCTTTTACTAACGTTTTCAAGAAGAGATTTGGATCAAGAATGTCAAATACTAGTACTTCAGCTCGAATGAGATTCATCTGAATAAAGTCAAAGTTGATCTGCAAATAATTCAAAATCATTTAGTCAAGAGTTTCCAAGAATTGAATGATTATTATTCAAGAGACTCTAAGGTTCATGTTTATTTCCATGCCTTCTTTGACAAGTCAAAAAAACGAGCCAGGGTCAAGACAGCATAACAAAAAGCCATTTTCCTCATATTTTTCGTTGTGTTAATCGATTAACCAAAATTTGCCTAAAATGGGTTAATCGATTAACATGTGCAATTTTTGGCTAAAAACAAAATTTTCAGATTTTGCAGCATTTTGGCACCAATTTTTAAATGTGACCTCATGTGGAATATTCTAGATCATGCAAAATCATCACAAAAATAATTCCCCTACCTCATCATAATTAATTCCCACCATACACCCTCATTAATCACCACTTGATCTTGATCTTGCCTCCAAATTCAAATTCCAAGCCTAATTTTGACTCCAAACCAAGCTCCAAGCCACCAAAATTCTCAAGCCTAAATTCTATAAATAAAGTTCTCATTTCATTCATTTTTCAAGCTTTTGATAGCCAAATTCACCTTGCAAAAATTTCTCTCAATTCTCTTCAACTACCAAATTCACCAAAAGCTCTTCCTCCATTAAAGTTAGTAATCTTTTCCTTGAAGCTTACTATTCTTTGAGCTAAACCTCCATCAGAACACTTCTTCAACATCAAATTCTGTAGATCAAAGCTTTGGAATGTGGTTCTTGAAGTTGATTTGAAGCATTTTCAGATTTGGAAGTGGTAAACTCTTGATCCACCATTGTTGTGCTTAAATCTCATCTTCCACAATGTGATCTCTTATTGATCTTTGTTGCTTGATTCTTTGAGCAACATTTTATGATTCCATTAGTGTTAATTGCTCTTAATTTTATGGAATTTCCGTGCTCAATTGCATCCATGATCATGAGATGTTTGAAGAAATGATTGAATCATGGAATGCTGATTTTTTGTGCTGATTTTTTGTTGTCCTGCCAGTGTTAATTGATTAATCAATTTGTACATGAAATTGTTAATTGATTAACCAGGGTCAGAATTGTGTTTTTTGGCTTGTTTTGGGACTGTTTTGAGTTCTTTCCTTTCTTCTTCCATTTCCTTTGGTTTTGTCTTGAATTGTAGTGTTTGCTGATCAAATTTCTCTTTAAATTCCATGGACTTTGGGTATTTGATGAGGTTGGATAAACCTTCATTAGTTCAAATCTATCTTTAAGTGGATCATTGGATTCATTTTACGTGCTTTGAATTAGTGATAGGTTTAGTACCTTAATCCACCAAGAAGAGTGATGGAACTTAAAGATGGAATGATTCAAATATTTTAATTCAATTTGGCTTCCCCTCCCCCTCTTCTTCCTTTTCTTTTGGTCAATGAAAATCTTACATATCATTAGACTTCTCTTTGAAGTTATGATCAAGATGATACCACTACCTCTTTTCTTTTAAGTGTGACAAGTTTTAGGAGAATGGCCTACATGCCATTTCTCTAACTTGTATTAACACGAACATTGTTATTGACCGGCCTCAGATAGTCGTGGCTTCTCCATAAGTCCAATTATGATTGCTTAACATAGCGCTAAATTGTCCCGAAATCCAAAATCGGTTTATTTTTGTAAGTGAGTTGTCAATCTCCTACTCTCCATAGTGTGGGGTGAAATAGATTGTCTAATTGTTGTTAAGGGAGTTAGTTGGCATACTCGTCGATTTTATCCGAGTTGGCGCCCTTACCTTATCCGAGTTGGCATATTCATGCGTTCATGCTTATGGTTGAATAGTCGAGTATTCTCCGAAAAACCACCAATTATTCTCCATCACTAACATTAACTTACTAATTATATAATTGCACTAACATTACTTTGTGCCATTTAATTTTTGCTCTTTATTTTCTTGTCATTTACTTTTATGCTTTAACTTTTAGCACTTATTTTTCTCTTTTTTATCATATTATCATCTTATTTTCTCTTTGTCCACCTGGACACATGTTTATGTTTATGCTCTTTTTATTTTGTCCACTTGGACCATACCTCTCTTAAGACACTAATAAATACTTAAACACTTAAAAGACTTGGTTCTCTTAATTCCAGACTGTTTTGACTTTGTGAATGGACATGGACCTTGGACTTCGGACTTAGATCTAGGATCCTTACCCTATGCTCTTGGAGATGGGAGACCTTGATTTTTTTGGTTATGGCTTACTTATGGCTCGTGCTCAAAGTGGAAGGAACCTTTTCTTGTGCTTATGCTATGGATTTTTCTATCATGTGGTTAGATCTTTCGTACTTTAGCTTTATTTTGATTTTAGGGTAGTCAGTTCTTCTTCACCCATTCTTCAATTTTCAAATCTTCTCCCTTTTTCAAAACCTTCTTGTTTTCAAAACTATAACCTCTTTCATAATAAAACCTTGACTTTTGTCAAGTGCATTTTTCAAACTTTATTTTCTTTAATAAATGGCAATCAATGTTAATCATTCTTGACCATTTCAAAAGACTTAAAAAAACACTTAACCTCACTCAAACCTTTTGTGCTTTTATGCACTTTTACTTTTAAAACTTTTTCATAAGTTTAGACATGAGTCATCTCTTTAAGCTGAACTATTCACTTGGAAATGACAAGTTGTCTATACTTTTAAAATCAATCAAAACAAACCAATTTTGTTATTTGTACCACGAACTACGAGGTTTTGATCCTATATTGCACTTTGTGGGTACATAGGCATGAAGCTCAATAAGTCTCTCCAAACATAAAAATCTTAAAAAACAATTTCTCTTCTCATCTCCCTAATCTCATTTCAAACAAACCTTTTTAAACCAAAAAGCGTAGATATTTCAAAGGGTTCCTATAGAGTACTATAGGCGTTTTGGGTGCTAACACCTTCCCTTAGCGTAACCAACCCCCTTACCCAGTCTCTGTTCTTTTGTTCTTGTTTTAGAACTTGTTTAGGTTTTTTTCGCACTTTTTCCTTTCCTTTTGGATAAAATAAAACTGCGGTGGCGACTCTTGCATTTTTTAGTTAAGTTAATAAATAGCTTACACTCATAATTTATGCCGCTACAGGTTCATGTGTTTATTTTCATGCCATCTTCATCCAACTCTCAAGCAATCATAAAATATTATTGAATGGACAACCAAGCTTCCTTGATTTGGTATTCAAGTGTTCATCATTGGGCCTTTGGATGTAATAAAATAGCAAGAAGTCACAAGTTGGCACATGTTTGGTTGGCCTAAAATCAAGTATGGCATGTCACTTAGTCTAAACACCATAACTTTCTCATTTCTCAATATTTTTGGAATCTACTTTAAGCCAAATGTCACATGTGAACTCCTATATAATTTTGCTTCAAGGGTCAAACATTAATTCAACCTTTAAGGCCGTCAATTTTGGGATTTGCTCAGGTGCCCATGTGTGCACAAAAGTAGGCCCAAGACCTGGTAATGCCTGACCTGAAATTTCAGGCCACAACCCCAAATTTGAATCAATTCCAATTTCAATCCAAGCTTTCTTTTGATGTGATTCTTTTTACGTCTGATTCTTTGCAATGAGGAGAACATTTGGCATAAACAAAATTAAAAAACACACGAGTGAATTTCATTTGGCATAGCTTCAAACATGGTACCTTGAGTTCTACTTCTTACTCAGTTTCAGATCATGATTTGCATGCCCACTCTCAATTTGGGACCACCTGCACATGTGTGATCCTTTTGTACAACCTAAACACGTGCGAATAAGTGCTAAAAGATCATTTTTCATGATTGAATCACACATTTCACCCTTGCCCTCACACGGATTACAAATCAACAAATTTCAACTTGGTTCACACGTATTTCAGATCCATTTCACATGTGTGAGCTTAGAAACACTTCCCCTATAAATAGAGGGTTTATTTGCCTTCATTTTAAAGCTTTAGAAAGCCAAAAAAACTCTGCTACACTTGAGCTCGAAACCACCAAAAACCAGTTAACCATTTCATCAAACCAAACTTGTTTTGCTTCAAATCTTTTCCCATAATCACTCACCACCTCCTCTAAAGATAACTGAAACAGTGTCTTGGCTTGAAACTTTCTGCCACCTTCAACTCAATTCCACCATTGTTGACCTCTAAAGCTTCAACTGAAAAGGTGGCTATGAGTAAAATTTCTAAGCAAACAAGTTACATGTGTGTTCGTCTTGATTCAGTGATCAAAAGCCCTCACATATCTGGAATTTATTATTCGTGTTAGTCATTTAATTTTACTTTGAAGAACCAGGGTTCTTCGTGTTTTTGAGCAAATTATCTCTGCTCATAGTGAATTAATGGCTCTGATGTAGAGAGACATGAACAATGACATGAGTAGAAACTTGCATGCATGGTGTTTGAGCTTAAAAATCAGAGTTCATGGATTTGCAAAATCAAGCTCAAGGTTGAGGACGATAATGCTTCGTGCGTGTTTTAGAAAAAAACTAGCTGTAGCGCCATTTTTTCAAATATTTTTTTATATTTTATTTTCATTCTATTTTAGTTTTCTTTTCTGATTTATTTTAAATATCTAATTTATTAGTTTTTTACGCTAATTTTTTTCATAAATCATATAAAATATTTTCCATTACATATATTTTTTGCATAATTTTTAAAAATCATTTTGAATTTAATTGATATATTCCTTTATTTTTCATTTAATTTTCATTTTGCATTTTATTTTTAATCATTTTGAAACACCTTTCACTTCAACTTTTGAGATCTCTTTGTTTGCAATATTCTTAACTTCTATAACTTTCTCAACCATTTATTTGATGTTTTGATGCCTTGTTTGAGTTTTCCTTTTAATTTCCATTTTATTTCATTTTAAATCTCTTTTTATTTTGATTTTATTCAAAAAAAATTGAATGTCTTGATTCTTGCTCTTGATGATTGCTTGTTTGAACATATTTCAACATCTCAAGTCCTTGATTGATGATCCTTTGGTTGATTCAACCTTCTTTGGTTCAAACATGTTAATGAATGATCATCTGATCATCTTTAGCACTTTGTATCAAAGATACGTTATCCCTTGTTTAATCATGCTTTGAGTCATTTGAATTGTTGATAGATGTTCCCTATGTGATTGCTTGAGCCCTCATTGCATTCCTTCTATTATCTTTTCTTCTTTTTATTTTGTTTGACTATTGTGTTACATTGTTTTAGGAGCCTAACTTTGTGTTAGTTCTCTAACATGTTTGACACATAAATCATTATTGACATACCTCAAATATGTGTGACTTCTACATAAGTCCACTTATAATTGCTTAACATAACGCTAAATTGTCCCGACTCGGTTGAATTCTCATTAATACTAACATTGACATATTAATTGTGCTAACATCTAACATTTATTTTTATGCTCATTTAGTTTTATGTCATTAACTTTTAAGTCATTTACATTCATGTCATTTTTACATTCTTGCCTTTTATTTTTTATCTTTACTTTATGCTTTATTGCTTTCTTATTTCAAAAGAACAAAAACATTATAAAAATGGATAAAACCCTGGAAAAAAACTCTAATTTAACCTTATGGACTTTGTGTTACTGTCCCTTGCTTGAAGAGTATTTTGGGCCTTGGACATTATGACTGAGTGCTTTTCCTTTGCTTGGAGTGGTATCTGATACTTTATGATCCATCTGAGACTTTGTGATTCATCTAAGACATAGTAATTCTTCTGGATCCTCTCATCTTAAATTCAAGACTTATATTCTCTTTGTGGCTTTATGACTTTGATATTCATTTGTGCCAGTGCTTGTTCATCTTGTAGCTCAATCGAAAGGGAAAAGAATGCTTGTTTTGACCAGTGTCAAATGCTTGTTTCCTCTTGTGGTTAGTACACTTGCATACACAAAGGCTTTCTCTTGGGTTACCTTACAATGATATTGTTTTGACCAGTGTCAAATGCTTGTTTCCTCTTGTGGTTAGTACACTTGCATACACAAAGGCTTTCTCTTGGGTTACCTTACAATGATACCATTTACTTTATGCTTTAGGATAGTCTCTTCATCTCCTTCCCACTTCTTAAATTTCCAAAACTTCTCTCTATTTCAAAAACTTCTTGTTTTCAAACTTCACACCTCTTTCTTAATAAACTTCGACTTTGTAAAGTGATCCAAAAAATATTGTTTCTTAACAAATGATAAAACACTTAAGCCTATTCAAACTCTTTTCAAAACTCTAAAAAAGGCAAACCTTATCAAATTTCTTTTTGTGCCTTTGTGCATTTTTCTTTCACGACTTATTTTTCAAGATTAGATATTAGTATATTCTTGTAGTGATGCAAACCACTATACTTCTACAAGATGATGAGAAATGATTGACATTTTCCACTTGAATTTTGAGACTTGCTTATGAGAAAGTCCAAGTAAAAGTTCTCCATATCAAGATGATGCAAATGCTCATTTCCTCATACTTGTGGGTAGTAAGTTGAGTTTTCCACTCGAATAAGACAAAATGTCTTTTCATTTTAAATCAATTAACAAACAATCTAGTTTTTTACAAACACATATTTGCAAGTGGTTCCTATGGAGTACCATATATATGAGGGGTGCTAATACCTTCCCCTTGCATAACCAACCGTCGTATCCAGATCTCTCTTTTGTTTTACCTTTTGTAGGTTTTGTTCGACCTTTTCCCTTTGGAAATAATAAAGTTCGGTTCTGACTCTTGCTTTTCGAGTTAAGTTAATCAATAGCTTAATCTCAATAATTTTTACCACCACGACAGTTTCCAACCTGGAGAAGTCAAAAATTTCTATAGGGGACCAAAGTTCAATCAAGGAACAAACTGGAGAGAAATGGTCAAACAGGACTCTACCTGATGAGGAATGAACTCGACTGGGGATTTGTTCCATCTAGACAAAGAGTTGGGGAGGAAAAAGAACACGATTCTTCCCATGAGGCACAATCTCAATGGTGAAATAGAAATGAACTTTCTTTTAGGGGAAAGTACCACCAAGAAAATGGATTTAGAGACACCAAGGACATGAGAATGAGCACGAATTTACATTCGACTATGCATGAATTCTTTATGAATGCTAAAATGCATGCAATGTTATGCTTATGCTGACAAAACAATACACAGAACAAACTGGGAAACCAAAATACTAGATACTCGACCAAATCTTAAATAGATGGAGACTCTGCCACAAAGCTTGTCTTCGGCAACATCTTCCAGAACAAAGGACCCTTCGTTGGGGATAAAAGATCTGTTGGGGAAACTTGAAACAAAAATCTTCACAAATCAACAGCTCTCTGGGGGCGTAGAAACTTTTGATGGTTTTGTTATGGGAGAACCCAAATCAACATTGCAACAACAAAACTGGATGGAGGAAATCCACTATCTGACAACAAATCCATTAGAGAAAACAAGATTGTCAAACCAAGGATATGAACAGGAGAATCCACATGAACTGCTATACTGCGGAATCTGAGTTCCGCACTTCGAGACTCGATCAATCCCGAACAACCGCCGACGTTCCTTTTAGTTTATTCAAAAGTCAAACGAAAACGTTTTGTAATTTTCAAAAAGCATGTTTATTATTAAACCTTTGTTTCAAATATTACTATCGAAAATAAATGAGATTTTGCAAAAGAAGCAAATATATAAGAATTGAAATTAATTGGCAAAAATCTAGGATTTTATTGATAGAATGGTAGTCTACAAAAGGCGTAACTCTATGGATCATTACAAAGTTTGGAAAATGGTAAATGGAAAGGCTATATTGAAATACAATGACCATTATTCTCCCTAACAACTTTGAATTCCTGTAATCTAGATTTCATTGAGAGTGACTAAACTGAGACTTCCTGATCGATGATGCTGCTGCTTCGAGTTATCAAGCCTTGCATGATGCGGCTACTTGCCATAAAATCCCTAACTTTTTCCTAGATTGCCTTTTCGGGTTTTAATCTATAGGGATGAGTTATTTTTGTTTAGGTCTCTAATTTTTACCTGGACCACCCTTTCAAATTTTCAATCCACCGAGACGCTCATTTTTACCTAAGTCGCCCTTTCGGGTTTTCAACTTAGCGAGGTGTTCTTTTGATTATTTAGGCGAAGTATTTCTTGACTGCATCAGTATTCACCGGACGGGGGAGCTCCTCATAATCCATAGTTGTAAGAACCAAAGCACCTCCAGAGAAGGCTTTTTTAACAACATATAATTCTTAGTAATTGGGAGTCCACTTGCCTCGGGAATCATTATGGATAGGCAAGATCTTTTTTAGCACAAGGTCACCTTCTCTAAATTCATGCGGGCAGACATTCTTATCAAATGCTTTCTTCATCTTCTTTTGGTACAACTGACCATGACATAAGGTTGTCATTCTCTTCTCTCCAATTAGATTCAACTGGTCATATATCCATTCAGCTTCTGTCAACTTGGCTTCCATCAAGACTCGCATTGATGGGATCTCGACTTCTATAGGGAGCACTGCTTCCATGCCATAAAATAAAGAGAAAGGGGTTGCCCCTAATGAAGTGCGGACGGACGTCCGATATCCATGTAAAGCAAAAGGAAGCATTTTTTTACAGTCCTTGTAGGTTACAACCATCTTCTGTAGGAGTTTGTTAATATTCTTATTTGTCGCTTCAACAACCCCGTTCATCTTGGGTCTGTAAGGTGAAGAATTATGATGTTCAATATTGAAGTTTTCGCAGAGTTCTCTTATCACTTTGTTGTTCAAGTTTGAACCATTTCCAGTAATGATCTTGCTTTGAATATCGTATTAGCAGATGATTTGATTCTTGATAAACCGGACTACCACTTGTTTGGTCACATTGGTGTATGAAGCCACTTCGACCCATTTGGTGAAGTAATTAATGGCTACTAGAAAGAAATGATGTTCGTTTGAAGATTTAGGCTAAATCATGCTAATCATGTCAATTCCCCACATAGAGAATGGTCATGAAGACGAAATAACATTTAGTAGAGTTAGAGGCACATGCACATTGTCTGTGTAAATCTGACATTTATGACACTTCTTAACAAATTGACAGCAATCAGATTCCATTGTCAACCAATAGTAATCAGCTCTAAGCATGTTCTTAGCCATAGAATTTCCATTGGAATGAGTACCAAAGGACCTTTCATGAACTTCCTGCATTAACATGTATGCTTCGTGTCTATCCATGCATCTAAGCAAGACCATGTCGTAATTTCTTTTGTAAAACACATCTCCATTGAGAAGAAAGTTGTGCGCCAATCTTCTCAAGGTCTTCTTATCTTTACTGGATGCCCCAGCTGGGTATTCTTTACTCTAGAGGAAACACTTGATATCATGATGCCCTGGTTTATTGTCTACTTCCTCTTTTGCTTTAAACACATGATAGGTCTATACAGACGTATGATAGTAATTTGGGGTGCCTCATTGCAAAAATTTACCCGGTACATGGAGGACAAGGTAGCTAAAGCATCTACCATTTTATTCTCCTCTCATGGTATATGATGGGAATTAACTTTATCAAAGAAAGGCAACAACCGCCTAGCGTAATCTTTGTATGGGATCAAACCTGGATGACGAGTTTCCCATTCACCTTTGATCTGGTTGATAAATAGTGCTTAATCCGCAAAGACGTTAAGGTTTTTAATCCTGAGATCAATAGCTTCTTCAAGGCCAAGGATACATGCTTCATATTCTGCCATATTATTTGTACAATCAAAACATATCCTTGTGGTAAAAGGAATATGAGAACCTCGAGGAGTGATTATAATTGCTCCAACTCCATGACCATATGCATTAGAGGCTCTATAAAATACCAAACCCTCGTGATCCAGGCTCTGGTCCTTCTTCAGGACTTGGTTCATCACAATCTTTAGCTATAACGGCCATAACATCCTCATCAGGAAAGTTAAACTAGATAGGTGCATAATATTCAATCGGTTGATGAGCTAAATGACCTGCCAATACACTTCCTTTAATAGCTTTCTAAGTACGATATTCAATGTCATATTCTGATAGCAACACCTACCAACGGACAATTCTTCCTGTCGATGCAGGCTTCTCAAAAATATACTTGATAGGATCCATTTTTTATATCAACCAGATAGTATGGTTCAACATATACTGCCGGAGACGTCGAGAAGCCCATGCCAAAGCACAACAAGTTTTTTCAAGCAAAGAATACCGAGATTCGCAATTTGTGAATTTCTTACTCAGGTAATAAATAGCATGTTCTTTTCTACCTGTCTCATCATATTGTCTGAGGACACAACCCATCGATCCTTCCAAGACTTTTAAATACATAATCAAAGGCTTCCCTTCCAGTGGCGGGATCAAAATAGGAGGCTCAAGCAAGTAATCTTTAATATTATCAAAGCTCGTCTTACAATCTTCATTCCACACAATATTTTGATCTTTACGAAGTAATTTGAATATTGGCTCACAAGTGGCAGTCATGTGAGAGATGAACCTAGAGATATTATTCAAACGTCTGAGGAACCCTCTGACTTGCATTTCTGTTGTAGGTGCAGGCGTATCTCGAATGGCCTTGACTTTTTCCGGATCCACCTCTATATCTTTCTGGCTGACAATGAAACCTAAAAGCATCCCAGAACGAACGCTGAAAGTGCATTTGTTTGGATTCAAGCGGAGTCTGAATTTTCTCAACGCTGGAATAACCTCAACAAATATTCTACATGATCCTCTTCAGTCTTAGACTTGGCAATCATATCATCAACATATACATCGATTTCCGTGTGCATCATGTCATGGAATAGGGTAGTCATAGCCCTCTGGTATGTAGCACCAACATTCTTTAAGCTGAAGGGCATCAGTCTGTAGAAGAATGTTCCCCAAGGGGTAATAAACGTTGTTTTTTCCGTGTCCTCAGGTGCCATCTTAATTTGATTATATCCGGAAAAACCATCCATAAGGGAGAAAACATTGAACTTAGTTGTATTGTCTACAACCATGTCAATATGTGGTAGAGGAAAATCATCTTTCGGACTTGCTTTATTTAGATCTCTATAATCTACACACATTCTAAATTTTTTGTCTTTCTTTGGAATTGGCACAATATTGGTCACCTAATTAAGATAAATAGATGTGACAAAGAAACTAACATCAATCTGTTTCTGCACTTCTTCTCTAATCTTGACAGCCATATCAGGATGAGTTCTTCCTAACTTTTGCTTTACATGCGTAC
Source organism: Lathyrus tuberosus (assembly GCA_022829125.1). Taxonomy (NCBI): domain Eukaryota; kingdom Viridiplantae; phylum Streptophyta; class Magnoliopsida; order Fabales; family Fabaceae; genus Lathyrus; species Lathyrus tuberosus. Next base: position 9,683,884 of record JALAZF010000086.1, read on the forward strand.
ATTCTGGTTTAAGCGGCAGCCGGTGCTCTACAATATTAGTATCCAATCCTGGAATATCTTGATATGACCAAGCAAATACATCAACATACTCTTTCAGCAGCTCTACCAACCTCTTCTTGACATCTTCAGCAAGCAGTGCCCCAATCTTGACTTTTCTCTTATTCTGTTCAGAACCCAAGTTGATCAGTTCGACAGACTCTTTATATGACTGAGTAGTATTCTCCTTGTGCTCAAGCATCTAAGTAATTTCTTCTGGAATATCATTGTCTTCCTCACTTTTTTCTTCTGCTTCAAACACGGGGAATTCAAAGTTGGGAGAGGGCGCAAGGTCATTTTTATAATGGGTTTATTGCTTATTAATTTGGACATGATTTATGTTTTGTTTCAGAAACAAACAAATTTGAAAGTGATTTGCAATAATTGAAATTGTTTTTAACAGGTTTTTTAGTTACCATTTTCCAGACAAATGCAAATTGAAAAACACGTTGGATAACAAAACGTCTTTTATTAATGATCTTATAATTTGAAACAAATAATGCCCGAACAATGTCACTTTCACCTTGGGCAGAGTGAAAGAAATTACTTGATAAAAGTAAAACAAATTACTTTGACAAATGAATGACACTAGGAACATCCACAACAGTCCAATTCATACTAGTCCCTCCATGCATCACAAAGTAAGGCCATTATGGATCTGAACCACCTTCATCAATGGCAGCAACAACTTGATTTCCAGGGTGAATAAAATCAGAACTGTGGAACACCTCCTGGATAGGTCTGATAACAGCTTCATGCTTCAATGCTCTTCCAATTGTATAGGGTGAGAAACCTAAACCAATTTTGTTCTTATTCTCGGGAAGCTCAAAAATTTGTCCCCAACCTTCTGCTTGACCTCTCTTCACAATCTGATGTGCATCTTTCAGCGAAGCAATAGATGCCCCATTCTTCTGAACATCATTGACTATATCAAGGGCTTGAAACTGGGTCCCAACAGCTTCCTCATTTGTATATATATCAGAAAGAAGAAAGGTGACTGACCAGTAAGGCCTGCTCACAGTAAATAATTACCAACTTTTCATTCTTAACAAACTTAAGTCTTTGATGAAGAGTTGACGCTACTGCCCCAACATCATGTATCCACGGTATTCCCAATAAACACTGGGAGATCTACTTCACCAATTACTGTCCTCTTAGAACCATCAAAAGCTTTAACTCCAACCCCACGGTGTCTCAAAGGAGCACCTTGATAAGCCAACTTAGACAAAGTTACTTTTGGCATCACATTGAGCGAAGAACCTGTATCACCTAAGACATTAAACAGGGAGTCCTTTCGGCACCTTATAGATATATGCAAAGCATAATTGTGTTTCTTACCCTCCAACAGAAATTCTTCATCCCTGAAACTCAAGACATTACAGGCCGTGATGTTTCCCACTATGCCATCAAATAAATCCACTGTCACATCATGATATACATAGGCTTGTTCTAACACCATCATCAAAGATTTCCGAGGAGCCTCAGAGTTCAGCAACAAAGACAACATTGATATTTTTGACAGAGTCTGAAGGAGTTGATTTACCTCTTTGTAATCACTTCTTCTGATTAACCTTAGTAATTCTTCAGCACCATCATTCTTCTTAGATTCATTAGACAGTCCATTAACCACATGTTCTTGATTAACCATAATAGGATCCTTACCATGGACTTTCTTACTTCCTGACACAGAATCAACCTTTCGGAGAGATGTTGGAGTAAATATACGACCACTTCTAGTCATTCCGCTGGCATTTTCTATATTCTCGACTGATTGTGCTGATTCAATCATTACCTCTTTACACTCTTCCTACACAGTGGCATTATACTTCCAGGGAACAACTTTTTTAGATTCATACGGAAATGGCTTTGGCAAACAAACTATCAAGGGATCCACAGAACTTCCCTTACTCTGGTAGGCGACTTCCAACGGCGCTGGAATATCAAATTGAGAAACAATAACAACTACCTCATTTTTCTTATGCCTAGTACTGACCTGTAAAATACCATAGTCCATCAAGCCCTGGATATCTTTCTTCACTAACATACATCCTTCAGGATTCTGCTCACACAACTGGCAATCTGTATGATCACTTTCGAACAAACCAACCTTGTATAACTTGGCATGCACATCATCCAAATGAGTCTTCACCAAGTAAACATAAGAAACCAAATACTCTCTTGGACAGGCATCTACGATGCTAACAGAAGGTCCGCCACGTTCTGGTAGAGGAATAATTTGTACATTAAATTCGGCCTCTTGAAACATCAACATACCATTTTTGACGAGCTTCTGAACCTCTTCTGATGATTGATTTGCACCGGGGCACTATCACAAGGGTTTTTCTGTCTGGTAGTTTTTATCATTGTTCTTAAGATTGGGATAATCAGTTGAAATATGAATATTTTTTAGAAGCTTCTCTGAATTTACTCTTCCATCAATAGATATCACATTTCATTTAGCCAATTGATATAATCTTTTGATAAGGAAGGCCAATTCCTCGTCATTAGGCATTCCATAGGAATTTTCTTCAACATGCTTGAGGAAAGAGTGGTCTCTTTGACAACTTTTCTTCATTTAATTCCATTTCTTCACTTTGAAGAATGCTAATTAAACCTTCAAGACTCGGTCTACTTAAGTTTTTGACTTCTTAAATATATGTGAGTTTTTGGTTTAACACTAGCAAGCAGACTTCTCAGAATTTGCTTGGAAAGATTAGACAAAGTGTAACTCAATAAGCTTCTACATGATTCCCTTCAAATTTAAACACATGGATTCAAAGATAGTCTTGAGCATTATACATGTAAATGATGTTGATATACTCAGAATGAGATAGAGCACCTACCAAAATGCATCTAACTCCAAGAAGATTTCTATAAAGCTTCTTTTGAGCTGGTGTGAGAGATTTTCAATCTTTAATCATCCCTACACCATCAACTTCTATAGTAATACCTTTCTTAAGGGTATTCTATAGACCTTCATCGAAACCCTTTATCAAGACCAATGATTTAAAAATATCTTGATTTTCCATCATTTAAATTCAGTGGAGTCACCCCTGAATATGGGAGGATTAGTAAAGTGATATTTTTATATGGTACTTGATTCCTTCTTGAAGGAAAGTCTTTAAAAAACATATTTTTCTCATTGGATATTTATATGCACCACTATTAAGTGGTATGCACAGACCATGCTCTGATGCCAACTGAAGGTGAGAAAAATACACAAGAAGGGGGGTTGAATTATGTTATTCGTTTTCTTTACTTTGATTTTGAATAGAGTTCAGATTCTAATAATTAATTACAGCAGAATAATAACAGAAGCAAATAAATAACAATAGAACACGCAGAGATTTATATTGGTACCTCTCAAACTGAGAGTAGTCCAGTCTCTTTGCAATACAAGAGATTTTCCACTATAATCAAATCATGATTACAATTGCTTATGCCATCAGCACAGGACTTTACTGCTCAGACCCTCAGCCCAAGACTTCCTGCTTAGACCCTCAACCCAAGACTTCCTGCTTAAACCCCTCAGGTTCAAGACTTCCTTGCTCAAGCCCCCCAGGCTCAAGAATTCTGCTCAGACCCTTGGTCCAAGACTTCCCTACTTAGATTCCACGAATCCAAGACTTTTTCTCAAATCTCACGGATTCAAGACTTCTGCTCATACCCTTTAGGTACAAGACTTCCCTGCTCATATTCTACGAATCCAAGACTTCTGCTCAGACCTGCAGTCCAAGAATTTCTTGCTCAATTAACAACTGATTAAGACTTCAATGCTCTAGCACATAGCAAGAGACTTATTTGGCTCAAGCTTCACAACAAGAGACTTTGATGCTCAAGCACATAGCAAAAGAATTTATCTAAACTACTAAATAACTTGTTTAGCATAATAGAGAACAAGGTGTACTTGATACATAATCAGAGGTACAGAGCAATAACCATAAAAAAGATCACAACACTTAAGATTTCTAAGATATTCAATGTTTAAGAAATCTTAAGGCTTTGTATAATTTACAACATATAACAAAAATTTTGCATACTCGATTTTGTTGCTATTGTTGATCTTGTTATTCTTCCATTCTAATAGAAGCGAGGAACAATTCTATCCTTCTAGGCTCTTCTTCTTTTTTCTCCTTGTTCCTTGTTCAAAATGACAGCAGATTTGACAATGTAGCTTGCTTTCTACAGTACTGATAACTTTAGCTTTATCGTTGGTTTTGAATGATCACCAGAAGCTAATACATTCAATAAGCTTAGAGACAATATATTGCTCTTCTGATGCTGAGGCCTCCAACTTCAGAGTCTACTCAAACCTATATTATCATTCTTCACTTAAAGAACGTTCTTTAGATTCTGAGCCACCAGAAGCCAATAACTTAGCTTCTCTTAAGTGCGTACTTATATCAAATTCTGAATATATTATTCTTTAAGCTTTATAACCTACACACTTAGAACACACATTAGATAACACCATTGCTCTTTCAATACTTTGTTATCATCAAAACTCAAATGATATATGTCATGAACAAATCTTGTTCTAACATACATTACCCAAAAAGTTAAAGATCTGCTCAGGGTCATTGGTCATCTTTAAAAGATCTTTAACTTTAACTACTCGGAAAGCATCCAACACGACCAAGGATCAAAGTTCCAGATCGTTAAGTTTATCGTAATCAAAACCTGAGATAGGTAAAGGGTTGTCTGACCAATAAATCGGGAAATAATTGTTAGAACAAGATTTGGTTCTGCATCTACTCCTTTGAGTTTTGATGATAACAAGGTAGTATTTGTGTGAGAACAATTTTGGTACTCTAACGATTTGTTATTGTGTAGCTTTAACAGCCAGTTCTGATTTGGAAAAAGTGACGTGCAACGTTATCAGTTTCTGAACTTCATGTTCCCAAATTTGCTTCTGCGCTGATTAACTTCTAAGAAGACGCCATGCTGCTGCTGCAATGTTCTCTTGGTTTCTGCTTCTGGATGTGACTCTAATCATAAAACTTCTGAAGAAAGGCAAACTTCTGAAGTTTCTAGCTGAAGATTCTGAAGATCTCAAGTCAGACACTAATGTTATCAAGGTTCTAATAGATGATTATGAAGATTCTGATTTCTAGCTACGTGACTCTTTTGTTCATGCTTCATCAACCTTTCATCAGAAGCCAATGAATTTGAAGATAAGGATAAAGGATACATGATCAAAATAGTACACAGTACAAAACGAAATTGTTCCTCCACTACCCGATTTTGTGGGTGAAAGGACGATACAATTTGTAACAACTATTGTCGCACCTTGAAAAAATACGACCTCGCGAGAAAATCTCGCCGATTGGACTTGACAGAAGAGTCGCCACCGAACTTTATTTATTCCCAAAAGAGGGAAACAAAAAATATCGAGAAAACCCAAGGAATTGGAAAAAGGATAGGACAAGGTCGTCGCAACCATTGTCGGGGTTCGGAAGTTGGTTATGCGAGGGGAAGTTATTAGCACCCCTCACATCTGTTGTACTCAACGGGAACCATCTAGGTTATCTACCCATGAAAGGGTGTTGTTTATCTAAAGGTTTATCTGCTAAAGGGAAAAGGGTTTTTTTTATTAAGGGTGCTTGCCTCGGCATCGGCCTCGTACCTACGTACCCTCATGGTGCAATGAGGAAGTCATAACTTTGTAGTTCAGCCTAAAAAATGAGTGTTTGTTGATTGATTTTACCGTGAAAAAAATATTTTTTGGAGGGTGGCCCTAAGGCCCAAAAAGAGTTTGAGTGAGTTGATGTTGTTTTTATGATTTTGAAGAGTTGTTCTTCATTAGGATTGCACTAAAGACTATGGGTAGAGGCGATTATTTCAATCAACCAAGTCGAATGCCTTGTGTCGAAATAATCAGAGTGAATGTAGGGGTACCCATTCTCACTCCTTCTCCACCACTTAAGGCTCGTGGCGCACAATCTCTCTCATATCTTATTGTTTTTTTTAGTTTTCTTGAGAAAAAGCCACTTAATGTTGGATCAAGGGTTTGTTGGATTTATTACGAAAAATATTTTGGTGAATGGGTAGGTTGATGGCGATGCACCAAGCAATCGACTTACAAAGGGTGAATGCAAATGGAGTGTGATTGGTTGAGAGGTTTGGTGGTGATGGAAACTTATTGAATTGATTTATTATGAAAATGCTTGACGTTGGATCAAGCTTATTTGTGATCATTTTGAAAAGGTGTGGTTGATTTTATTCTTGAATTAGGGAACTCCTAAATTGATGAGTCCAAGCCCTTCAGGTTGGCATCAATTTTGGTAAAACTAACTATAGCGTGCGATTTTTATCGGTGACGCGACCACCTTATCGCCATGGGTTTCTCCACCGCAATGGTAGGAGTGGGGTGCTACTTTTTGATTTCTTATTTATCCCGTGAAGCTAGAAGGGAAAGGGAAGCCATCTAAAACTAACCTTGCACGCGAATGTTTAACTGAACAAACGCTAAGAGAGATTCGGGGAGTTCGGGGTCAGGTTATACAATGAGGAGTTGTCAATTACCCATCCTATATGTGGTTATCCACAGGTTGTTAGCAATGGATTCTGCTTTTATACTTGATGGTTTTTATCTGTTGCGGGTTGGGAAAGTTTCTCCTTTGGAAGGTGTTTGAGAGAGAGAGAGAGAGAGTGTATGTGTGTGTGTGTGTGTGTTTGTTTGATTTTGGGTTTTCTGAGGTTTTTTGATGAGTGGAGGTACTGGACCTAAAGTCTTTGATTAGTGTGAAGGTACTGGACCTAGAGTTTTTGATTGGTATGTGAAGGTACTGGACCTAAAGTTTTTGATTGGTGTGCTCGCTAAGATTTCGCAATCTTATGCCTACGTATTCCCGTTTAAAGAAACAGGGAAATCAGAGCAATCGTAGTTCCTCCTATTCTATGGGAGGAAAAAGATGTTTTTTGGTGTCTTGTTCAAAGCCCAAGATTGAAGCTAAAGGTTTATTTGTGTCTTGTTCAAAGCCCAAGATTGAAGCTAAAGGTTTTACTGAGAGAGAATTTGTCATCTCTAAAGGGAGACATCTCGTTTGTTTATCACAACTGTTGGGTGACTGTTTATAAAGGAAAATTACTTTAACTGGGATATGAGAATTCAGTAATGCCATAATTTCCTTTATAGGGGATTTGTCTTGAAGGGGAAAACTTTAACTCAGTGTAGAGCAATGCCATTTTTCCTTAGGAGTCTTTCATACTAAGAGAGGGACAGTGGCATGGATGTAAATAATCCAGAGGCTTGCCGCTTACAGCAATTAGGTGAAAAAGAGGATTTTTACCAGGATAAGAGACGGACAATAGCTTGGATTTTTGAATCAACAAATGTGCCACTTACAGCAGTTATCTGGGATTAGGGTTTGTTTAATTTGTTTGTTTTGATGTGTGATAACACAGAGAATGTCTTCCTACAGAGAGATTTTGATTTCGTCTGAGGGGATGTTGATTTTTGTGTGCCTTGATCAAAGCCCAAGGTTGAAGCTAAGAGATTGATTGACTCCAGTGGGGAAGTCCTTATACAATGCCTAAGAGGAGGCTGGAAAAGACTGACTTAACAAGAGAGTGTTTATCTGTCTTGTACAAAGCCCAAGATTGAGGCTAAAAAAGAGACTGACTCTTTTGGGGATATCATTATACAAAGCCTAAGAGGAGGCTGAAAGTTGACTTTTCGGGGGAATATTTTGTCTGTCTTGTACAAAGCCCAAGATTGAGGCTAAAAGGGGAAACTGACTCTACTGGTGAGAGGTTTTATCTGTCTTGTACAAAGCCCAAGATTGAGGCAAAAAGAAGATTGAATCTGCTGGAGAGATTTATACGGTGTCTTGTACAAAGCCCAAGATTGAGGTTGAAATGAGACTGACTCAACAAGAGAGTGTTTTATTTGGTGTCTTGTACAAAGCCCAAGATTGAGACTGAAAGGTAGTTGACTGACTCAACTGAGGATTTTTAGGTGTCTTGTACAAAGCCCAAGTTGAGGCTGACCTTACTGAGGAAAATCATTATACAAAGCCTAAGAGGAGGCTAAAAAGAAGATTGATTCTGCTTAGGGATATTATTTCTCAAAGCCTAAAAGAAAGCTGGGAGGAACTGACTCCGCTGGGGAAGATATTTAACCCGAGCTTAAGAGAAGGTTATGAAGATTTTGACTTTGTCGGAGAAAGTTTATATGTGTCTTGTACAAAGCCCAAGATTGAGGCTAAAAAGATGACTCAACAACAGAGTGTTTATGTTTTGTACCACTGACTCAACAAGAGAGTGTGGAAAGGTGATTGACTCAATAAGAGAGTGCTTTGTTTTGTACCATTGACTCAACAAGAGAGTGTGGAAAAGTTATTGACTCAACAAGAGAATACTTTGTTTGTCTTATACAAATCCCAAGATTGAGGCTGAAAAAGGTTAACTCAATAAGAGGGTGTTTTAAGAAAGAAGATGGACTCAACAAAAGGGTGTTTTTGAGGCTAACTCTGCTGAGAAAAATCATTATACACAGCCTAAGAGGAAGCTGACTTCTGCTGAGGATTATTGAAATCCAGAGGCAGGTCCAAGTCGGGGATCAACTCTTGCTGAGGGTTACAGAAGAGTTGAGGTATCAGATGCCTTGAGTTCTAATTTGGGATAGTGTTATACTGATGATAAGCTGACCCTGGCTGGGGAAATTTAAAGTGAGAGTTTAAAGATTGAGTTTTGAAAACCTATAGAGGTTTTAACTCTACTGGAGATTGGTTAAATGACCCGGGTTTTTCCCGTGTTTGTAGGGAACTTGAGAATGTCTTTGAGATCCAAGAGGAGATTAGACTGTCCAAGTCTACTGGTATGGAAGAGTTTATCTTTGTATGATGCCCAAGAGGAGACTGGTGTTTTAAGGGATGAGAATCAACCATAAATTATCCAAGGTTTTGACTCTTTGGAAAGACTGCCCTAGCAAAGGATGACTAAGTTCTATCTTATACCTTTAAGAGGTCTTCTGGGTCCTTGTATTAAGCCCAAGAGAAGGCATGAGAACTTCTAAGAAGCCGGAGGGTCCTTGTACAAAGCCCAAGAGGAGGCGGGGATGCTTTTAGGAAGCCTATGGGTCCAAACTTAAGAAAAGTTCAAGAAAAGTTTCACCGGGAATAATATTTTCTTTAGTGAACAGTTCTAGGGTTTGAAGAAATTCAAGAGAGGTTTCACCGGGAATAATCCTCTCTAGGGGAAATGAATTTCTTTGACAATTTTCTAATAGTGACAGTCTGAGAAAAGTTTCACTCGGAATAATGTCTTTCTCTTTGTTCCATATTGTATAAGCCCAAGAGTAGGCAAAACTGTATCTGGAATTCCTATGGGGAACTAGTTTTGACTGTTGAAAGAGTGACCACTGGCTTTATCTAGTTCTAGACCTAACTGTCGGGGAAAACTCTAAGCAAGATAATATATAGGCATATATATACAGGTGAAATATATACTGTATGTAAAAGAAAAGGTAGGAGGACTTACAGGTGAGCAAGCTTCCAGCACAAACAATTATATATATGTGTGTAAGTATGTAAAAGAAAGTTGTTTAAAACTTACAGGCGAGCAAGCTTCCATTGTAACAGTTGTATGGTTAGTTGTTCAAGAAATTAAAGAAAGTTTTGATAACAACTATGAATTTGAACCTAACTCAAATGGGAATTTGTTTTTGAAAAGATTGTTGGGGCTTATACTCAAGGAGAGGCCCATGAAAAGACAGTGATCATACCGTTGATCTGAAATTTGTATCGGGACTTATACAACGAATGAGGCCCAAATTAGGTTTTATTTACAAAGGGATAGGTCTTACAACTCAAATAGAAGCCCAAAAGTGTTTATTTTTGTACAAGAGATAGGGCTTACAACTCAAGGAGAGGCCCACGGAAAGACAGTGATCGCACCGTCGTTTTGAAAACTGTACTGGGACTTATACAATGACGGAGGCCCAAAATTATTTATGTACAAAGGGGGGTTGGGTCTTACACTCTATTAGAGGCCCAAAAGTGTTTTTTAAAATATTTGTTAGGGTGATAATGATCAAAACCCTAATTTTTTATTTAAAATATATTTTAATTGAATAAAAATTCAATTAAAATGATCAAAATTATCAAACATGTATGAAAAACAAGTTATGATCTTGGATTAATGTTTGAAAAACCATGTTTCATTCATAGAATGATTTGAAAACCACTTGAAGTTGAAAAATCAAGAGAAAGAAATATTTTAAGTGTTAAAAACAACAAATAAAACATAATTCTTTACAAAAATACTAAATATATGAAATAAATAATATTTTTGTGAAATTTTTATGGAATAAAATATTTTAACATTTTTGAGAATTTTCAGAAAAAAAAACAATCAAAAATAATTAAAATTGAGAGAGAAATTAATTTTTGAATTAATTAACAAAAACCATAAAATATTAAAAATAGCAAAAATATGGAAGGGTAGCAAAAAAGGTCTGGGTGGGGTTTGAACCCATGACCTCCAAGACAAACACATGCGTGCGCTACCACTGGGGTGGTGATACATCCGTGTATCAAAACCACCCCATTAACATGTATGGGTGGCCTGGTTTCTAGGCCTGGCCAAGGCAAGAAACCAAGTCATGGTGGATTTGCATGAAGGATGTAACTTGCTCATTTCTCCATGGATTGGGACAAAATTTAGGTGCATCTGACCTAGAATTTCATGAGGAATCCAATGGTGCATTTAGATTTTTCAGAAGATGCCTCTATCTAAAAATCCGATAGTGGTTTAAAAAAATGCCAAGATTTGCATTTCCTATGCTAACACATCATATACACACTAATAGCATGGTGAATTGGTTCAAACACAACATATATGATATGTATGAGATGTTTATGATCAGTAGACTTCAAAGCAATGCATAATTCAAAGAGTTCAAGTTGTCATGCACTTACCTCTTGGAGCTTCTTGTGCTAACTATCAAGATCCTTGTTCCAGAAGTAATCCAATGCTTTGGACATTCTTTATTGATCCCTTAGAAGCTTTTAGGATGATCAAAACCAACTGGAATCCTCAAGAACAAGTTTTAGCTCTTTCTTGCAAAAGGGGCAAAAGTGACCAATATGACAACTCTCTCAAATGGTGTTCTAGATGAGGGGAACCAATTGGGACAGTTTGAGGATGATATTTGGAGTATGTTTGAGGCTTGGTTTGGTTTTGGAAGTGATTGAATCAAGACATGGCTTGGAAAATGCAGAAAAGTCCAAATTTGAGGTTTTGGAGGTTGATTTTCTGATTTTCGTGTTTCAGATCACAAGTGAGTGCTTGAACAGCTTAGATATGACATATTGGATGTGTTTGGATCATGAGTTGTGGTGGAATTGCTCTCTAACTCAAAAACTCAGAGATGACTTGCAAAAGAAGGCATTTCGGCCTAAAGAGAGAGATTTTGAGGAAAGCATCAGTTGTAGTGCTTTGGTGTACTTAAACTGAGCACAAATGAGCTCTATTTATAGTGCAATAAGTTTATTTTGCAAGTAATAATGAATGGCAGCTGGTACAGGCCTTTGGTCAATGTTGATCCAAGGGAATCTTAAGTCTCCTCTAGCCATTGACTTGAGGTTAGGGCACATGCATATGGTTCTTTGATTCAGTGCTGATTCTTGACTCATTAAGTTAGGAATGTGTCAGTCCATGCCACCTTGATGCATCCATTAAATGCTTGGAAACAAAATTGGAGTCTTTTGCACTTTTTAGCCTTTTTAGGATTGTTATGGCTATGTGTAGATTCTTGGACTTGGGAGGCTTGGGGATCAGATCATCCCCCTTGGATATTATCCTCTGATGTGTCCAAATAGATGACAAGGCTTGGAGTTATATGATTTGGCCAAATCGAGCAAATGCACACAATCTGCCTTGTAAAAATCAGTTCATGAAGCCATGTTCCAAGGGTTGTATCTCCCTACTCAAATTGAATTTGGAGATGATCTAGTACTTGTTGGAAAGCCCTCATGGCATACTTCAACTTTGATGTTCACCCTTGGACCTGGTTTTGTTTGGATCAAGGTGAAAAATACCCCTACATTTTGGAAAAAGTAAAGCAGATTCTGACTTTTTGAAAATTTCACTAAGGGTTGGAGAAAGTGGCCATTTTCACTTTTTGTGATTTTGATCAATCCATAACTCAAAATCCATGAGGATTTGGAATCTCTTGTAGTTGACACTTTTAAATTATGTCAGATGGACTTTCATTTGAGTTTTTAATGGGAGAAAAAGGCCTTGTGGTTTAGGAGTTATGACCTTGCAAAGTTAGTACCAAAACCATTTTGTTCCATAACTTAGAAAAATTTTGGTTTCTCATGGTTGCCCCTTTTGCAAGAAACCTCACTTTTCTTGATTTTTCTTAATGAATGATGATCAATACTATACATTAATATTATTTTTGACTTAGGGGAACCATATTTGTGAAAATTTCCAAAAAGTCAAACTTAATTTTGTGCATAGTTGACTTTTTATTGGATGAAATCCAAACTGTGCTATCCTTTGTGAAATCAAGTCCTTGACCTAAATCAAACCTAATGGATGGATTCCATAGGTGTTATAGGGTGTATTGAATCATGTCCCAAGGTTTTGGAGCATGTCTTGGTCAAAAGTCAAAGATACAGTTGACTTTTTCTTCAAAACCCTAATTGTGGTCCAGATGAAATTGAAACTTGTGGACCAAGCTTCTTGGCTCAATCCATTGTTGTAAATGGATCAATGTAGTGTACTCGAGGCCCTCAAATCATGTCTTGAGGTCTTGGCTCAGGCTTTGTCTCAAAAGTCAACTTAGGGATGAATTAGGTCAAGAAACCCTAATTCCTGATTTTTGGAAAATGCATCCCCTGAGGTTAAATTAACTTGATGATTAGGTCCATGAGGTCCCTTAGAGTGTCTTTAGTTGTGCTTTGAAGCATTGGCTCATGCCCAGATGAAAATTTCCATCTGGAGGCCCTGGTCGATCAAAACCCTAATTTGGTGACATTGTCGAACTTGAGGCTTAATCCACTTGGAATGTTGCAACCTTGTGCTTGATTCTTGATGTGGGAGTCCTCTTGATCCCTTATAGGTGTTTGAGAGGTTAGACAAGTTGAAGATCATGTCATTCCTTGATTGATCATTTGTCTAAGTGCTCTGAGAGGACTTGAAACCCTAATTCTTAGTTGTAGTGGATGCTCGACAATCCTTGAGGAGATTGATAAGGCATGAGGGTTCATACAGATTGTGATGATGATTTACACAATGATGGGAAATATTGGTGGTCAAAATTTGGGGTATGACACTAACTTAACAGAAATATGTTGGACAAGATGTCCTAACATGTTGAGCTCAAGGAGGTAATGAGTCTCATTGAATATGCTGGATTAATAAGAAGTTTAGCTGGGTTATGGAAGTGGTATGAGATGCTAGTTAAGGAATTTATAGTGAACATCCCAACTGATTGTGACGACAAGAGAAGTAACGAATACAAAAAAGTATATGTGAGGGGTAGGTGAGTTGATTTCTCTCCAGAAATCATCAACAGATTCATGGGAAGAAGTAAGGAAGAACAAGCTGAAGTGGAAGTCAGTGACAATAAGGTTTGTAAGGAAATCATTCCCAATCAAGTGAAGAGCTGGCCTACAAAAGGAAAATTGTCTGTAGGAAATATAAGTGTCATGTATGTTGTACTACACAGAATTGGAGTTGCCAATTGGGTGCCTACAAATCACTTCTCCACCATTTCTACTGGCTTGGATAGATTTATCTATATCATTGGTACAAAGACACCATTCGATTTTGGTTCTTATGTGTTTGATCAAACAATGAAGCATGCATGCACTTTTGCTGTCAAACTGCCAATTGCCTTTCCCTCTCTGATCTGTGGAATTATCTTAAGTCAACATCCTGGGTTTCTAACAAATGCGGATACAATATGCAAAAGGGAAGTGCCCTTGTCCCTACACTACAAATTGTTTGAAGGGACACATGTTCCAGACATTGTCGGGACATATGACAAGAAAGCTGCAATAGTGACATCTAGAACAAGCGTACTGTCTGAGTTAAAGGCAACGTGCAAAGAGTTGGAAACAACTGTAAGAACTGCACTGCTAGAAAGATCAAGCTGGAGGGACTCATTAAAGTTCTATCTGAGAAGGGCACAAATAACAACCTGGTTGATGCAGAGAATGAGGAGGAAAATAATGATGACCAAGCTTATGGTAGTGAAGATGAGAGCTCTGAGGATTAGAGCTAGTTTCTTTACTATTTGGGAATATGCCCATTTTGTCTTTGTTTTGTCTTTGTTTGCACTCTTGTGCCTTTTGGTGTAATTCCTGACAATGTTATGTTTGTGTTTGTTTCCATCTGTTATGTGTGTGTTTCCATCTGAACTTGTATTGTATGCATTATGTTTCCATGTTTGTGCTTCCATGTGCGTGATTCCATTTATGTTTACATTTACTTATTTCCTGTTGTCAATTTTTGGCTAAAAGGGGGAGTAAAGTGTTGTTTTGTGTGTTGGTTCTGATATTAGATCAGATGTCGTGACTTTATGTCATATGTGTACTACTGCTTAGGAAGAGTACACTATGCCAAACAAGGGAAAAGAGGGCGCTTTTTTTGGCCTATGACAGCGCTTAAAAGCGTTGTCTAAGCCAGCGCTGTCGTAGGTAAAGACAGCGCTTTTTTATTTATGAAAAAGCGCTCTCTAAAAGGGGACGTTAGACAGCGCTTTTAAAAGCGCTGTCTAAAGTATACGTTAAAAATTTAAAAAACAAATTTTATAAACTTTAGAAAGCGCTTTTTCCTTCAAAAGCGCTTTCTAAAGGTGCTTTTAGACAGCGCTTTAGAAAGCGTTGTCTAATGTATACGTATATTGATTTTTTTATATACTTTTAGAGAGCGCTTTTTATTAAAAGCGCTCTCTAAAGCTAGACTTTAGACAGCGCTTTCAAAAGCGCTGTCTAATGTATAACCTTAGACAACGCTTTTTTATTAAAAGCGCTGTCTTTTGTCTACGTAAAATTTTGAAGATTTTTTTTAAAAATCCCATTTTAACCATTTTTTTTATGCAGAAACCTGTATAATTCACATTTCCATAAACCTGTATAATTCACATTTCAATAAACCAGTATGGATATGCATTTCCATCAACAAATTCTATTTCAAAACTAGAATTTACATTAACTAGAAACCAGTATATAATTTACCATTTCCATCAATAAACCAGTATAGAATTTACATTTCAATAAACTAGAATTTACATTCACAAAACTATACAATCAAGAAAGAATTCTTCTTGCAATAAAAAATTTGCACAATTCCTCCTTAGTATCTTGCAATTGTTTTCTCGTGTAATAAGGACACGCCATATCATCGAAATACTACATAACAAAACAAAATACGCATTATTTAGTTAAACATAATAAATTATATATATGAATGATATAAGCTATATTGAATGATATAAGCTATAATTTTACAACTAGTACCTTTTTCACTAACGTCTCTTTCTTTTCTTGTTTGGAGTATGTTTTACCCGTCTCTTAACAACACAGACGGTTGGATTGATCCAAATACCCTCATTATGATCATTTCTAGTATATGATTCATTCGCTATAATATTTTCATCTTGATCATTTCTAGTAAATGATTCAATATCAACATCAATATCACCTTGATCTCCAACGTTTTCATCAATTACTTTGTTAGATAAAAGCACTATAGACCATTTTGTACTTGTCGGATCAGTGACATACAACACTTGTTTAGCTTGAGAGGCTAGAATAAAAGGCTCATCTTTGTACCCCACCCTATTAAGATCCACTTGCAAAAATCCTGACTTATCCATTCGTACGCCATTATTATTTTCAACCCACTTGCAACGAAATATAGGAATCTGAAACTTCTCATAATCAAACACCCAAATGCTCTCGATAACCCCAAAATATGACAGATTTGCAAATTTGGAGTTTAAGTCTTTCACACTTGAAATGTGCATTGCTTCAGCTACCACGGTGACACCACTATTTTGCATAGTACTTTTATCATCTTGTTCTTTGGTATAAAATGTGTATCCATTAATTGCGTATGCGCTATAAGAAAACATGACCATACTTGGACCATATGCTAAACATCTCAACCTTTCTGTTATTGAATCGCGGTCTGAATAATACTTTGAATAAATATGATCCTTAAACCAAGGTATGAAACTTCGATTGTGCTCTCGTACTATCCAATTCTCATTTCTATTCGGATTTAAACCTCGGAGAACATCCTTGTGCATTTCAACACATGGCTCAACCTCATTCTCATTGTGCAGAACATACAAATGCACTTGATCCCGTTCGACCCTTGATACTGTCACAACTTCATTTCCAATTAACTTTTTTCCTTCTTTTTTTTCGACAATATGAGATTTGGGGAGTCCAATTGATTGTACATTGGACAGATATTCAGTACAAAACTCAACCGCTTCTTCAACAATGTCTCGTTCGGCAATACAACCCTCTGGTCGACTTCGGTTTTTCACATACCCTTTTAATATTTTCATATAACGTTCAGCAGGGTACATCCATCTCATATAAGCCGGTCCACACAATTGTGTCTCTTTCACTAGATGAACAACTAGATGAACCATTATGTCAAAAAACGAGGGAGGAAAATACATTTCAAGATCACACAAAGTAATAACTAGTTCTTTTTGCAATGTTGGTAAGATCGCAGGATTGATCACCTTACTGCAAATTGACTTGAAGAAAAAACACAATTTAGTTATTGCGCTTCTTACTTTTTCTGGCAGAATAGAACGTATACCTATTGGTAGAAAATGTTCCATTATAACATGGCAATCATGCGTCTTTAAACTCTTGGCTTAATTGCAACTATGGTCCCCCTATTTTGTGTTTTTTTGGGTTTTGATCCCCCCATTTTAAAAACCACGATTTTGGTCCCTTTTTTAAGTTTTGAGTTTAATTTTAGTCCCCTCTCCAATTTTGATCCAACTGTTCATGCACTGTTCATGTACGGACATGCACTATTCATGTACGGACCATGCACTGTTCATGAACAGTCAGCATTAAAATTGGGGTGGGGGACCAAAATTAAACTCAAAACTTAAAAAAGGGACCAAAATCGTGGTTTTTAAAATGGGGGGATCAAAACCCAAAAAAACACAAAATAGGGGGACCACAGTTGCAATTAAGCCTAAACTCTTTAACTTGAGGTCTTTCATAGACACAAGTCTTCTAATATCTGAAGAGTATCCTTCTGGAACTTTAACTTCACTTAGAAACTTACACAATACTTTTTTCTCCTTTCTAGATAGAGTATACGCAGCAGGTGGTAGATATGTTCGTTTTCCTTTCTTCAAGGATCCTAATTCAGTTCTTATCCCCATATGTACCAAGTCCTTTCTTGCTTTAAGGCCATCCTTAGACTTTCCTGGTATATTGAGTAACGTACCAATAACACTGTCAAATACATTTTTTTCAATATGCATAACATCGAGAAAATGTATTACATACAACGACTTCCAATATGGCAGTTCAAAAAAAATTGACCTCTTCTTCCACCCACTCTTGACAAGTGTATGTGCAAAAGGCTTTCCAAACTGAGTTGTCACATCTTTCACCTTTTCAAAAATTTGATCACCTGTCAATATAGTTGGAGCTCTACCATGTTCTGCCTCTCCATTGAATGCTTTTCTCCACCTACGATAGTGATGATTAGAATTTAAGAATCTACGATGACCGAGAAAGACATTCTTCTGACCAAACTTCAATCGCGTCCAATCTGTTTTATCTTCACAAATAGGACACGCACATTGACCTTTTATGCTGTACCCTGATAGATTTCCGTATGCTGGAAAATCATTAATTGTGCCAAACAACATCGCCCTCAAGTTGAAACTTTCTTTCCTATATCCATCATAAACCTCCACACCGTTCTCCCACAAAAATTTTAAATCTTCGATTAAGGGTGCCAAGTATACGTCTATGTCATTCCCTGGTTGTCTAGGCCCAGAAATTAACATAGATAACATCATGTACTTACGCTTCATACATAGCCATGGAGGTAGGTTATAAATCATTATGATCACAGGCCAAGTGCTATGTGAGATACTTTGAATACTGTGTGGGTTCATTCCATCAGTAGATAATGCCAAACGAAGGTTTCTTGCTTCTTTTCCAAATTCAGGATAATCATCATCAATTTTCATCCACTGTGGTGAATCTGCCGGATGTCGAAACTTTCCATCAATAATTCTTTCATCTGCATGCCAAGTCAAGTGTCTTGAATCGGTCTCACTACGAAACATGCGTCTAAATCTCGGAATTATAGGAAAATACCATAAGACTTTTGCTGGAGACAACTTTTTCTTATATCGAGAGACACCACATTTAGGACACTCATTTAACGATGCATACTCATTTCAAAACAATACGCAATCGTTTGGACATGCATGTATCTTATCATAGCTCATGCCAATAGAGCACAACATCTTTTTGGACTCATATGTTCGATTGGGAAGAACATTATCCTCTGGAAGCATATCTTTCATAAGGGCCAATAATTCTGTGAAACTTTTATCCGACCATCCGTTGCCCGCCTTTAAGTTGTACAACTTTAATACCGCAGACAATCTTGTAAATTTGGTGCAACCATTATACAACGGTTTCTCTGCATCGCTTACCAACCTCTCAAACATTTTGGGACAATCCTTAAGATCTTCTTCAAGTGCTTCTGCAATCTCTTCGACTCGATCAGAATCGTATGTATCTGTGCCATTGTCGTATGAAGCGTAGGTCGTATTATCCCCCGATTCAACATTCCCGTTTATTTTCTCACCATGCAAATTCCAACATGTATAACTTCTATCAATTCCACTCCTCAATAAATGCAATGCCAACTGAACCGCGTCAACCCGACTCCCAAAACAGCAACCCAAGCAAGGACATATCATTCGACTGGGGTCTTTGGCATGCGCAACAGCAAACTTAACGAATTCCGATACCCCATTGTCGTACTCTTTCGACAATCGACTTGAAGACATCCATTTCTTATCCATAGTTATACTAATTAAACTAAACAAAAACAAAAAGAAAAAATGTTATACCTGTAGGGAAACGATCCGACTTTCACACTTTGAACACAAGTAACCCCTATACACGTATCATAAAATGAAATATCATTAATTGACCAATTATGAGTCATAACTTGATAAGTGGCAACATGTAATCACAAACAAGCAACAATTAGAGATAAACACCTACATAAGTATAAAGTAGACAATAAACTTATAACAAAAAGTCACAAGTTCTAGAAAATAAAAGAAATGAACTTGGAAAAAAAGGATAGACCAAACACAACACAACTAGCGAAATACAATTTCAATCAATACTAGGTTGTTTATACTAATCAACTTTGCCAAATATACAGTAGAAAATATTTAATAGTCATGAAATAACCTTCACAATTTCAATAATAGTTGTGAAGATACTTTAATATTAGCTTCCTTATGAAAATACCTTCCACAAAACTAGGTTGTATCATGAATGCATAACACAATGAACATATTATAAAAAAAATACTTTTTCGTAAAAATATACATGAAAAATAAAAGAAAAAAGATTCTGCAACAATAAAAGAGGAAGCTTTTATCCTCATCGTGAAAACTTTTTCGTTTTCGTTTTCAGAGAAATGAATAGTAAAAGAGAAATGAATAATAAAAGAGAAATGAATAATAAAAGAGTACCTTATTCGTTTTCGTTTTCAGAACGATTTGAGAAATGAATAATAAAAGAGAAATGAATGATAAGAGAATAAGAACAACAACAACAACAACGTTTTCACGAACGGCAATGGCAAGAACGACGGCAAGGGTTTAGACAAACGGTCGAGAGAGAAAATGAATAAAAGTGTCTCTGAAAATGTTTAGAATTGTTTTATATTTTAATTAGTAAAGGACTTTAGAGGGCGCTTTTCCTTAGAAATCGCTTTCTAAAGTGAAAATAATTATAGGCCTATAAGAGCGCTTTATAAAAGCGCTTTCTAAGGTGGCCTTTAGACAGCGCTTTTTAGAAGCGCTCTCTAAAGTGACACCTATAGCAGCGCTTTTTGGAAAGCGCTTTCTAAGGTGGTCTAAGGTGACAGTCTTTTACAGCGCTTTTTAAAAGCGCTTTCTAAAGCCTTTCTTTTAAGGCGCTTTTTTTCAGCGAAATTTTTTTATTCTTTTTAGCAGCGCTTTTTTATAGAAGCGTTGTCTTTTAAGTGCCGTCTAAACACTTTTTTAGCGTAGTGGTAGTTATGTTTTTGTTGTCTTTGTTGCTGAACTTATGCAACTATTTATGGGGAGCATGATAGTCTGTCATGCTTGCTTGTTGCTGCTGAAAAGATGTGGAACTCTTTGTTGTGTCTGGGAGAAGTTATTATTCTCTGCAGTAGGTTGTAGTCTTTAGGGAGAGTGAGGCTGAGGTGGTTGTTACTACTCCTTATGGGAACTTGAACAGTTCAAGTTTTTTTTGTGTTTTTGGTTTTCTCCTACAAGGGGAGAACTGATTATGTGTGACAGGGGAGTGTACCTGTATGTTTTTGCTACTGCAAGGTTGCAGTTTGTACAGAGCTTACATGTTCTCATGTAGCTTGTGTTGTTTTGTGATGTCAGACCTAATGTCTTGACATTGTGCTGTCAGGTGTTTTTCGTTATTGGTTTGACAACATTATGGTTCTTGGGTTTCTATGTGTCTGTTTTTATTTCCGCTATGTGTATCTCTGATGTGGGCTAAGGTTGTTTTAGCCAAAAATTTCCAAAGGGGGAGATTATAAGTCCTGTGGTTTTTGGATTGGCTGCATTTTGGTAAAACAACATGCTTGATCTTGAGGCTGATCAGAACCTGAAATGGGCCAAGAAAGACGTCTGTGATACTGGGTGTGTAAGATGAGGAGGGGGTGTACCTGCAAGGCACTCCGATGCTAAAGTAAGAATCGGGAGAGGAAAAGGCAAGTACAAAAGTATGTATTTCGTAGGATGATTTTGAATACATGACCCTCTCAAATGAGAGGGTTTTTATAGTGCCCCCATCGCGTGGCCAACGGTCCCTATTTTCGGGGCGGAATAAGTGTTTCCTGAAGAATAGGTAACTGCCAGAAATTAGCTGTTAGGACGGGCAGAGGTGCCCGAAACTAGCCGTTTCTGCGGGCAAAGGTGCAGTTCCAGGCACGAGCGTCGTGACTATTTATGGATGGTGGAGCCGTGCGTAACAGGCAGGAAATGCGGGGGAGAAGCAGATGACCCTTGATCATCCGACCATATACGCCCGGTTGAGGGGCAGAAAGGTAAATGCTGCCCCATATTGGCTAGACTTAGGCAATTGGGCCGTTCTGGGAGCAGAAGTGGATTGGGCCATGCCTAGTCATTGGTATAATCTAGAACAATGCTGATAGCAAGATGTTGAACCAGATGTTCAGTCATGTCAGTCAGACATCATGTTCTACATGATGTTGTGACATGTTCTAGGACATGTTATACCAGGTAGTTAGGGCATAACTATTTTGGTAATTTTAATGTGATTTTTTAGTGTGTTCTGATGCACACGTGGGCGACTTTTATGGGAGTATATTGTGGGATTTTATGTTATTGTAGATTCTGTTACTTTTCATAAAAAGGATCATTGAGCCTTTTTAGGAAAGTTTGTATTTTTCTCCTATTATTATGCAGGTTGATTTGCAGCCAATTTTTACTGATTGTTTCTATTTATGGGCCTCAAGAAGCCCAAGTCTAGTAGGTCTGAAGGCTATTTAAAGAGAAGAAAAACCCTATTGGAGCAAGAGAGCATAACGTGAGAATCTTGTGTAATAAAGATTGGCCATTGGTTTGGTTGGTCTTTAGGGTTTTCGTTTGTTAATTGTATGTCACTCATGTATCTTCTGATGCATTGAGTTTGACTGATTGTTCATTGTTCACTCTAAGCTTTTAAGCAAAAAGTGTATTGTTCTTGGTTGAAGCTTTTAAGAAAAATCGAGTATTGTCTTGGAAGTGTGCTACTTCTATTGTTTGTTGTTTATACAGTCACTGGGATTGAGATTGTTTGATATCACTGAGGTGATTAGGAAGTGAGAGGAGATTCTCATATCTAGATGGTGATTTCTAGGTAGAAGTTGGGTATGGATTAAGTGAAGAGTTGTAAACTGGGATTGTTTAGCTTCGAATTAATACTACTGATAGTGGATTTCCTTCCTGGCTTGGTAGCCTCCAGACATAGGTGAGTTGTACCGAACTGGGTTATCAATTCTGGTGTTGATTTTATTTTTTCTATCATTTAAATTCCTGCATCTTTGTGTGTGTGATCAAGCTGTTGTTGATCCTGGTGTTGTGACATCTGTCTCGACATCTGGTATCTGCATGCCAGAATTTCAGTGTTCTCTACCTTCTGCTTACAAGCGCAAACAGAGAAGGATTACAAAATAGTCAGAGTGAGAAGTGATCATGGTGGCAAATTTGAGAACAGATACTTTGAGAATCTTTTTTATTCTTATGGCATTTCCCATGATTTCTCTTGTCCTAGAACTCCAAAACATAATGGGGTTGTAGAAAGGAAGAATTGGACTTTGCAAGAGATGGCTCACACCATAATCCAAGAAACTGACATGGCTAAACATTTCTGGGTAGAGGCAGTAAACACAGCTTGTTATATTTAGAACAAGATTTCTATTAGACCTATTCTGGGTAAAACTCCTTATGAATTGTGAAAGAACAGAAAGCCCAACATTTCTTATTTCCATCCTTTTGGTTGTATTTGTTTTATGTTAAACACTAAAGAGAATCTTGGCAAGTTTGATTCTAAAGCACAAAAGTGTTTGTTGTTAGGATATTCTAAACGCTTAAAAGGCTACAGAATCTATACACATAAACACGAACTGTTGAGGAATCAATTCATGTTAGATTCAATGATAAGTTTGACCCTGAAAAGTCAAAGCTAGTTGAGAAACTTACAGATTTGAAGATTACTTTCTCAGAATCCAAGGACAAAGATTTTGAAGACAAAGACTCAGAAGGCAAAGACAAAAATGCTGAAGCTAAAGACTCAGAAACGACTCAACCAGAAACTGTCGTTGGTCCATCTCATCAGAAGAAGAGTAGACCAAGAGCTTCTCACTCTGAAGATTTGATTTTGGGAGATAAAGACGCACAGTCAAAACTCGATCTTCATTCAAACCTTCTGAAGAAACTCTTCTGGGTTTGGTGTCTTTGATAGAGCCAACATCCATAGATGAAGCTCTTCTAAATAATGAATGGATTCTGACTATGCATGAAGAACTGAATCAATTCACCAGAAATGATGTTTGGGATCTTGTTCAGAAACCAAAGGGTGTCCATGTTATTGAAACTAGATAGGTGTTCAGAAACAAGCTCAATAAGAAAGGTGAGGTCATCAGAAACAAGGCTCGACTGGTAGCACAAGGTTATAGTCAACAAGAGTGGATAAACTATACAGAAACCTTTGCACCAATTGCCAGGTTAGAATCTATTCATCTTTTAGTTTCATTTACAGTCAATCATAACATCACTCTATATCAGATGGATGTTAAGAGTGCATTCTTAAATGGGTACATTAATGAAGAGTGTATGTGCACCAACCCCTTGGCTTTGAGAGTTGTGAAAATCCTGATTTTGTTTTCAAACTTAAAAAGTCATTATATGGTCTGAAACAAGCTCCTAGAGCTTGCTATGAAAGACTAAGTAACTTCCTTTTGGAAAATGATTTCACCAGAGGGAAAGTGGACACAACGCTCTTTGCAAAACCTTTAAGAATGATATTCTGGTTGTGCAAATTTATGTTGATGATATTATATTTGGTTTTGCTAATGCTTCTTTGTGCAAGGAATTCTCTAAGTTAATGCAGGCAAAATTTGAAATGAGTATGTTGGGAGAACTCAAATTCTTTCTGGGGATTCAAATTGATCAACGTTCAGAAGGAACGTACATTCACCAAAGCAAGTATACAAGATAATTTTTGAAGAAGGTTAATTTATCAGAATGTAGGCTAGCAAAGACTCCAATGCATCCCACATGCATTCTGGAAAAGGAAGAGGTAAGTGGTAAGGTAGATAAGAAGCTATTCAGAGGTATGATAGGCTCTCTCCTTTATCTAACTGCTTCTAGACCTGATATTTTATTTAGTGTTTGTTTGTGTGCTCGCTTCCAATCAGACCCTAGGGAAACTCACTTAGCTGTTGTTAAGAGAGTCTTTAGGTATCTGAATGGTACTACTAATCTTGGTTTGTTTTATAGAAAATAAAGTGAATACAAATTAGTAGGGTATTGTGATGCTAACTATGTTAAAGACATAATAAAAAGGAAAAGTACTTCTGGAAGTTGGCAATTTATGGGAGACAATCTAATCTTGTGGTCTAGCAAGAGACAATCAACAATTGCACTTTCAACAGCTAAAGCTGAAGATATTGCTGCTTTTGGATGTAGCACTCAAATACTCTGGATGAAGAGTCAGCTAGAAAATTATCATATTTCTGAGAGTAGCATTCCTATCTTCCGTGATACTAATTCTGCTATTTGTTTATCCAAGAATCCTATCTTGCATTCTAGGGCTAAACATATTGAAATTTAACATCACTTTTTACCTGACTATGTTCAAAAGGGTATTTTTCATTTAAAATTTGTTGATACAGACCATCAGTGGGCTAACATCTACACTAAACCCCTTGCTGAAGATAAATTCATTTTCATTCTGAAAATTTTGTTTATAAAACCTTGTCCATAATGAAAAGATGTTTTCAGAATGTTCAACTTTCAGAATTCTTGATTAAGATTCAGAGGTTGTGGTGTTGTTTGTTTGTTTCTGAAACATGAGCTTTTTGTAGTAAAGAAGTTTCATGAATCGGAAAAGTTATATTCAGAAGGAAATCCTATTAATTTATCTTCTGGATTCTAAACAGTTACAACATTAATGATTGTCTTTTCATTTGATTTCGTGTGGTCCTTAGTGAAGACAATTGTCCCACTTTCTGAACATGCGTTTTGATGACGTGACATATTGTGTTTCGTATTTTTCTTAAAAATAGGATAAAATCTTTACGCATTCCCCCTATGACTGCACATTTACTGTTTGTAATCATGTTTAATTATTGTAATTATTATTTAAAACGTTTATATTAAACCAATTTCACTCACATTTCACACTACGCTCACATCTCTCCCACATTTTTCTCTCTTTCAAACCCTAAACCACTCTCTACAACTGTTCATCTTCAACATTCATCTTCAACACTCAACCTTCAACTCTTAACTGTCTACAATGGTTGAATATTCTCAACGTTCTCAACAACCTCAACAACAAGTTTCATCCTTTGTCATTCCTGAAAAGCTAGTCATCACTCTCGACACTCCAACTGAAGACCTCTCCGTGCTCTGCAAAACTATTGTTGATTTTGATCTTACTGGGACGCTTGAATTTCAAGGCTGGAATACTTTCTTCAAAAGATTAAAAGGTCCTATTTTTCCAATTATTGTTAAATATTTCTGGATTCATGTTGTAGTAGATAAGGAAATAATTGTATCTTTTGTTCTTAAAAGAAGGATTATAATTACTGAGAAAACCATAGCAAATCTCATTTCTCATGATGGTAGTTGATTAAGGGTTTACAATGTCAAACCCGATGAAAGAAGGGAAACAAAGGTTGCTACAACCATCTTCAAAAAGGGAACCGTTTTTTATGATGAAACGGGCCATCTGCAAAGGATTTGAAGGACTCTCTGAGAGTTTGGTTCAAGATAATTCTGGGGTGTATTTATCATAGACATGGTACACACTCGACTAATTATATCAACCTTACTCAAAAACATGTGTTGTATTTCATGATGAAGGATGTCAAGTTGGCACTTCCTGCTATTCTCTTTAGATCTCTGAGGGATTCCATAGCTACATCTAGAATTGGGTCTGTCAAAAAGGGTAAACATATTCCCTATGGCAGATTACTTTCATACATCTTTATGGAGACCGGTCTTATTGAAGTTCTCTTGGTTTCTGGAGTTACTGACGAGCTAATGAAATATGTTGGTAATGTTTTCTGGGGAAAGGATCTCAAAAGTATGGGTCTTATTCCCAAACTTACTCGATCAAGCAACCTGCCTACCAAGGATGAAATTTGTGCTATGAGGATTCTGGTTAATGGCTTTCCATTGTTCTCTAGAACTGATCCACCATAAGTACTAGCATTCTACATAGAAAGTTGTCGTGATGAAGGATTAGATGTATGGGTTGATATTGCCAACCTACCAGACACTTTACCTGAAGTTCCTAGGTGGAAGAGGAAAGGAAATAAGAAGTTGAATGCTGATGAAGAAGGTCAGTCTGAACCAACAAAGAAGAAGAAGAAGGTGATTTCTTTTTTGGACGAAGATGAAGTTTCTCGAAGTGATCGACAGAAAGCATTGCTTCTTGGTGATATTTTTAGTTCTGCTTCTCAAAATTATGATGCTCTTATTCAACGTAAGTCTTCTAAAGCTATACTTTCTATTTTTTCTAATTTTGTTATTTCTGATGATGTCTTACCAACACAACCACCTCCATATTTACCTCATATCACTCCCACAACTTCTACTCCACCTTCATCTCCACCACCATCTCCAATTCATACTACTTTCGAACCTTTTGAAGAAACTATTTTTGTTAATCTTTTGTTTGAACAACTTTGTAGTGAACAACAAATTCAACCTAGTCACATAGACCACCATCTATCACCTCTACAATCATCCACTACACTACCACCAGTTAATTCTCCCCACGCTGATAATCCAAATGAACAAATGTCTGAGGGCACTCCCGATGACATGTTGAACTCTGAACATGATTATATTGTTTCTGATGCTGAAACATATGAAGATGTACCATCTCTTGTCATTCTGAGTGTTTACGGCCCTAATCCCAATCCAAATCTTTGTGATCTAACCATCAAATCACCCAACATATCTAGACCTAAAGAACCTATGTTGGTAAGATGTTGAGGAAATTTGAATTACATTCAAAGAAACGTCTTCATGCTGCTATGCGGACCAATTTTTAATCTCTTTGTCCAGCAGAAAGCCATTTGGGTTGGGAGGCTTACAAGGAATGGATAAATTCCAAAATCTTAAGGCTAAAGAACTTTGAATATAAAGCTTCTGAAAATAATTTCCATTCATGTCTCGTACCTGCTATGGAAATCTTGAAGTTAAGATTTTCTCCATTGTGTCTTCCTGCACCTGAGATTGAGGAAGAAAGGGAAACTGCAGATGCTTCTGGGGATACAAATGTCATCATGGAAGATATTGATGCTCAAGATAACCAAGGAAAGCAAGGTGTCTCTGAAGACCAACAGCAATTTGAAGAACTTGTCTCAGCACAATAAATTGTGCCATCTGAAAATTTGAATGTTATTGTTGGAACTTCATCTTCTGGAGTGATTCCAGAAATTCTGAAGACTCTTACTGAGCTGAAGGAAGATAAAAACCTGGTCAACCAGCGCTTGGATAAGCAGGAAAAAATATTTGAGCTTATCCTCTCCAGACTTCCCCCGCAGAACCCAAACCCTTATTTTTTGAAAAAATTTATTCACTTTTGTGATTAAGTGTTTGTGTTTGTTCTTATGTTTTGTACTTCTGCATCTTCTGGCATTTTTATTTAATGAAGTTGTTTCCTTTTCTTTTTCGTTTGTCTATGTCTTTTTTATTGCTGACAAAAAGGGGGAGAAACGTATTGATTTTGATATATCTATAATCATGAATCAGAACCCAAACATTTCTAATTTTTTTTCTAACAATCATTTGAGAATATTCTATTAGCTGTTTCAGGGAAAGTAATGAAGTATCAGAATACCAGAAGCTCCTGAGGTTTTCAGATCAGATCTTAAAACAACTAATTTCTGAAGAAATGTTTCTAAGTTTGAGGAATTAATTTCAAAGTTGAAAAAGACTTCCAACACGACATTAAGTTTGTAAAGCTTTAACCAGGATCTGAATATCTTTTAATAAGATCTCAAATAAGGTTAAGTCTTTCAAACCAGGTTTCTGAAACCATGCTTCTGAAGCAAATATCATCAGAAGTGTTGACTCTGACAACCAAGATTATGGATTAGTTCTAGTAACTTCTGAAGAAAACCAGATTCTGATAGAAGATCATTCTGGCTCTGCAAAAATGTTAATGAGGAAAGTGCTCTTTCATTCTGATTTTATCTTTTTGGGAATGTACATCTCAGGGGGAGTTTTGTGCTTCTTGCTGATGTGTCTTTCTGTGATTACCCTGTATGAATTGTTCATCAAAATACATTGTTTTGTCATCATAAAAAAGGGGGAGATTGTTAGAACAAGATTTGGTTATGCATCTATTCCTTTGAGTTTTGATGATAACAAGGTAGTATTTGTGTGAGAACAATTTTGGTACTCTAACGGTTTGTTATTGTGTAGCTTTAACAGCCAGTTTTGATTCTGAAAAAGTGACGTGCAACGTCATCAGTTTCTGAACTTCATGTTCCCAAATGTGCTTCTGCACTTATTCACTTCTAAGAAGCTTCTGAGAAGACGCCATGTTGCTGCTGTAATGTTCTCTTAGTTTCTGCTTCTGGATGTGACTCTGATCATCAAACTTCTAAAGAAAGGAAAACTTCTGAAGTTTCTAGCTGAAGAATTTGAAGATCTCAAGTCAGACGCTAATGTTATCAAGGTTCTGATTGATGATTCTAAAGATTCTGATTTCAAGCTA
This sequence comes from Lathyrus tuberosus, assembly GCA_022829125.1. Taxonomy (NCBI): domain Eukaryota; kingdom Viridiplantae; phylum Streptophyta; class Magnoliopsida; order Fabales; family Fabaceae; genus Lathyrus; species Lathyrus tuberosus. The sequence goes on from JALAZF010000086.1 coordinate 9,712,662, forward strand.
CGTGACTCTTCTGTTCATGCTTCATCAACCTTCTAACATAAGCCAATGAATTTGAAGATAAGGATAAAGGATACACGAAAAAATAGTACACAGTACAAAACAAAATTGTTCCTCCACTACCTGATTTTGTGGGCGAAAGCACTGTACTATTTGTCACACCTGTCACTATTCCATTAGTGGACAACTACATTTTCCTATTCCTGATTTGCCCTCCAACGGTTCCTTTTTCATGCTATATATATTGGACTTGGAGACTTGAAGAAAGTTGCCGAAATAACAAGATTATTTTTCTACGTGAAAAGCTTTCAACTTTGTGCAAACTTTTCTTTGAGTATTTTATGTATTTCATTTGTGTAAATCTGCTTCTGTAGAAGCACTTTGTAAACACACGTTTTTTTTATTCAAATTGTTTGTTTGTAGATCCTTAAGGGACCAGTTAGGTCAGTATCCTTGAGAAGAGATTGACTGTGTGTCTTTGTGGTTTGTCAGTCACCAGATGTAGCTAATGCATTTGTAATCAATTGATTATAGTGAATTAAGTCCTTGTGTATAAGGCCAAATTACATCGGCGGGTGGACTGGATTAGCTTTGAGTTTCAAGCGAACCAGGATAAAAATCCTTGTGTCTCTCTCATTGTTCAATCTTTTGATTGTTGAGTTTTTGAGTTGGTAAAAACTTTTGTTTTAAAAACCCAATTCAAACCCCCTCCCCCTTTCTTGTGTTTTTCACACCCTCAACGATGACTCTCATCCAGGTCGTACATAACTTGGGGACATTTTTTCCTACTTTTAACTTGGAGGAATTTATCCTTAAAACCCTTATAGTTAATGGTATATGCTTGTAAGAAACTCTTTCCTGGTATGCCACTAAGGGAAACTCAACCTCCTTTTTCTGCACCCATTAACTCAAAGAACAAAAATAATAAACCTAAGGCTGACACTATACTCACAGTATCACAAACAATCTCAAACGCCTTGATAAATCCCTAACTGTTAGGGCGTAGCTGAGAGGGAGCTATGTTTAAAGTTTTGAGGAGATCCGCCTCAAAATCAGAAAAAGGAATTCAGATTCTAAAATCATCAATAACCCTCGAGTAAAAATAAAAATGCTCTTCCAATACTTCTTTAGGGCAGGCAATACAAACTCTCTCACCTTTTACACATGTGCTCTAGTACAAGATCCTCTTCATTTCCTGTGGAGGAAATTATAGTAGCAGAACGAAGCTTCGAGATGTAGCTTTCGTGGATAATACTACGATCATAAATCAAAACTTCTTTATCTATCAAAGATCATGTTGCGTCCATCTAGGTATCTGAAGAACCTGAGGAGAGAGATCCCATATCAGCATTACTATTAGGCAAAGGAGTTTCACCATAAACTTCCCAAAAAATTCGGTCAAAGTCCTCTCTATTTAAATAACCCTCAAAATCTCGCATATAGACATTCCAAATTTTATTCCTATCACTAGCAGTAAATGAAAATGAACATGAAGACATAATAATAATAAAGTAGAAAAGAAATGGTACCTTGAATCCAATAGGAGGGACAAGGATCAACTGGAGTGCTTGAGAAAATGATCGCTTGAAAAAATCTCGAGCACAAAAATTGGGCCTTTTATAAATAAAGAGTAACAATCAGAAGAATTTATAGCGTGGGGTAATGATGAAAGTGGGAGTTCCCATAAAGGCCATCATGAAAACGAGAGAGAAAAAGTTTGTCACCATTAAAAGGCTAACGCGAACCCGGTCTATGAGAAGAAAATTCTGGGATTATTTGTCCGAACACTACGCTTTAGATGAATCTAGTGCTCGGGGGGCTTATGTACATCCCTGAAATTATGTTGACCAGTTGAGATACGAACCCGATAACGCTGAGCATAATGAGAATGACTAATCGAAAGGTCATGTGCCTACTTATAAGTCAGATCACGGTTAAGAATAATCGAACAAAACAAGGATGAGCCTACCTCACATGAATCGAGAACTGTCTCGGTCATATAGGATAGGGCGACGATAAGGCTCGGATGCCACACCAAAGGATATAAGGGACGGTTATGAAAAAACACATTATGACTGAAAAGTTACAATCATTGAAAAGCCATGAGTTATGAGATAATTATGGGAAGCAGCAAACATTACAAGAAGATGAATTAGCAAAGAAAGACCTATAAATAAGGAGTGCTTGAAAAATAAGGGGGATAACCAATATACGGTAATCATACACCCAACAGACACCTTAACCAGTCATCTAAAACTCTCCTCGAGGTATAACGAGGAAGTCAACCTTTTAGTGTTTTAGCAAGAATAGCTATGGTGGCCAAACAGGATTGGCATCTGAGCCTTTTTTGAAGCTCTAGTGTCCAGAATCTTCAAAGCAAGGTATTTCCCTATATGCTCTTTCTTCAAAGCTAACATTGGTAATAATTCGAGCCTTGTTTGAAGGAGTATATGGTAAGCCATGAATGTTTTAACGCTTGGCTGCAGATGGAGCATAGGGGATAGAAGTAACATAACAGCTATGAATGAACCTTGGCTTCGAGGGAAAGGAGACGACTATGTAGGGGGACCTCAAAGACAATGTGTGTATGATATTACTGTTAAACATCTCATGTTGCCTAATATTAAACAATGGGATGTGAGGGTGATATGGAAACTTTTTGATAATGCAGCTGCTGAAGATATCTTATAGGTTCCATTAGTGGAAGAAATGGTGGAAGATAAGATGATTTGGAAAGACAAACAAAATGGGATTTACAGTGTGAGATCGGGGCATCGGTTGTGGAGGAACTTCCAGTTGAAAAATTTTAATGGGAAAGTGGAGAAGGATTGGTTTAGTTTGTGGAACATTAAAGCGTTGTCGCGGGTTAAACATCTTCTTTGGAGAATTTGTAGGGGCTGCCTACCAACTCGATCCAGACTCCAACAACTTCTATGTTCAATGCCCGTCAGGTTGTCAACTTTGTGATAAGAATAATGAAGATGACTAACATGTATTGTTTGGTTGTAGTGCAACGAACCAGTGTTTGAGGGCAGCAAGTTTGTCCAATATTATTGATCCTCGATTATCTTCTTTTAATGATGATAAGTCTATTATCTTTGATATCTGTAATAGGGAGGATAGGAAGGTTGCAGGTAGAGTTGCAATTATGATAGATGTGATATGGAGAAATAAAAATGATAAATTATGGAATAATGAGCATGAGGAGGCAACAAAACTCGGAATGGTTGCTCTTGGTAATCGGCAAGATTGGTTCTCAACTCAACAAGAATAAGAGAGTGAGAATTTGAATCATCATCTCACGAAGTGGAGTGCACCTAATGTATGGTGGCTCAAATGAAATGTTGACGCAGGTTTCAATAATAAAAAAGATGCCACTAACAGGGGCGTGTATGTGTAAGAGAGAGATAACCTTGGTAGATTTATATTTGCAGATATAGCTTGGAATGTTGGTACTCATTCTATTATAAAACAGAAGTCATGGCCCTTAAAGAAGCAATTCATGAAGCTATATCTTAAACCTGCAAAATGTCATATTCAAAAGTGAATCTCAATGGGTGGTTCAAGCTCTTCGGGCCAAGCATAGGGGTAGCTTCGAGTTTAGTTTAATTATTACATCTTTACGAAATTTGTTACAATTTTATCCTAATTTTAAGGTTAAGTTTATAAAACGCCAAGCAAATTTGATTAACCACTTGTTAACGAAGGCGGCCAATTCTTGGTCTGAGTATACTATTTTTCATTGGATTCCTCCTTTTAATGATATAAGTGAAGTTTGCTTTTGTTAAAAATTTATTTAGGACTATTTGAATGACATGTTACTATTGTTCGATTCAAATAATCATTTTCTACTGTGATTCGATTTGAGTTGCTTCAATTTTTTGATTGAATTATGCTATTAACAACTATAATTACAATAGTAATAATGACTTTATATATAAGAAACCATATAAAAATACAGTTTTAAATACTTCAAAAAAATTATCTCACAAATGACACCGCAACAAAATACTTTCAAGGTATGCATATATGTATGTAAATGATTAGCCTCATTTGTTCAAAATGCATGCCTCGAACAAGATTCAACTAAACAGGTCACATATTATACAACATACATCAATATCTGTAAATGTATAATCCATCCTTGGAAAAATAATCGCAAAATAAATATCAATATGGTACATCCTATATAAATAAACAAATAAATAAATGCATACAAGCAAAGGACAAAAACTCTAACCTACCAAGTTTATGTTTGAAACAACTACGTTGTATCATTATTTGTTTATTATTTATTTTTATTTTTCTATCTAAATCTACCAACATGTAATGCAAAATTTACCTCATTCTTATTTCCACTTATGAAACCCAGGTTGTAGTTGTTCCTTGAACCTTGTAAATACACCTTCCATGGCAAAATCAAATGCATCCTTAACACCCTCAATCCCTTTACTGTGTTTTGCATAAACCATTCTTGGAATGTACTCAATTACTTTCTCCCTCATATTTCTTACCTCTTCTTTTGTGTAACTCTCAAGCACTGCTTTAACAGAAGTACCGTTTTTTACTGCGTCCCGGTCTATATAAACCGAGTAACTCCCCGGTTCATCCGGTAAAAACCATTGATACTGTAAATAAGCGGATCGCTTCCAGAAAAAAACCGGTATCGAACCGGCTACCATACAATCGAAAATCGACCTGCGCGTGAAACTGTCCCCTCTCGGTTGCAAACAAAATTCAGAGTCGAGAAATGTTTCTGTAACAGCTGATGTTCCGTTAAAGCACCGTGCCCCGCCGCAGTCCACTGTGCGACACGATCCACCAGATTCACGGCATTGATTCAACAGAATTGCCCTAAAATCATTGCGGAAAGTGCGGCGAGGAGCGCCGGCAAAGCAAAATAGTGAGTTTCGTCGGCGGTCGCGGACGAAACTCTGCCAGCGAATGATGTCGGAATAGGAATCAGGGTGGAATCCGGTAGGGTAGGGAACACCGATGTCGAAATAGTCCCACGGGTTTCGCTCTATGAGAAGGCGCGTGATGTTTCTCAACCCTGGCTTGTAGATGCAACTAGAACCCCAATCTTCGTCTTTGGAGCGACGAAAATCCCATGTGATGCGCCCCATCGTGATGAAGTGATCCCAGCCTTTAGATTTTTTGTAAGGCGTTTGCTCCTGGAGCCACGTCAGCATCATCTCGCAGTGACGATCGCGATCCTTCGCGGTGGAAGAATTCACCCATAAGTACTTCCCTACCGCGAGTCCAGCGTAGAATGGAATGTAGAACGCCGCAGCGGATTCTGGCTCCATGGTTCTGCACTTGTGGTTTAATATACGGTTGTGGAAGATAATTTCTGAAACGAATTGGTCCGTCCAGTACCACGAAGGAAGGAGATTCTCCGGGATAATTCCGGCGAGTCCGGTTGCGCTCTGTCCAAATCCGTCGTTGGAGAGAGCATCGCAACGGGAACTCCATGGATTGAGATTGTCGCAATTATCGAGAATTTCTTGGTTAAAGAATTTCGGAAGATCGTAGACGAAAACCTTACCGGAGTTACATTGGTCGTTGTTGTCGATAGTGGGAGAAGAATCCAAGACAGTGCCGTTTTGAATGGCGGCGGTTTGGGTGAGAGCGAGGCGAGTGGGAAAGTGATGGTGGGGAAGTGGAACTGAGATTGGGAATCTACGGAGGTTGAAGAATAAGAGGATCTGAATGAAGAGGACGGTGAGGAGAATCCATGCTCGAGGATTTTGGACTGAGAAAAATGATTGGAGGATTGTTGTGAAGGAGGTTTTGGTTTTTGTGTCGTTTCTGAATGCAGGGGAGGAGGGGAGTGATTTAGGAAGCATGAGAAAGAAGAAGAAGATGAAGAGTTGTAGAATTTCCGATGAAATTGAAGTGGAAATTATGGTGGGTTTTTGCAGATGGAAAGTTTTGCTTTTTCGGGTCGTGTGAAGATGATAGTAGTATAAATGCGGCTATAAAGAAATTAGAGAATTTTACTGATACGTGTCCAGTAAATCTACCGGCTGCGAAGGTAACCGACAAGGGATTCTTTGGAATCAGTTCTAATGGGACGCGTGGCGACCTTTTGTTGCGACTTTTGACTGTTGTGCCTTGTATGAGCTTTGTTTTTTTTTTCATATTTTAATGCAAAATATATAAATTAAAAATAGCATCTATGCTATACAAACCAAAAACTTCCCTATAACAACAAAATGGAACTAGAAATATACAAAATAAAGAAATAAATAATAATATATATAAAAAATACTGTACCAGCAAATATAAACCACAATGATAAGTTAAAAGCTGCTTCTATATCAACAAAAAGAATCCAGAATGACAGATAAAATAACTACAGACTACTCATAACAGGAAAATCAAACTGAGCCACACAGAAAACCAGCTCCCACCGTCATCATTTATCTGCATGTGTCTTACAATTTCCTTTTTTTTTTACTATTCTCTTAGTTTCACAATATATAAAGGGTTAATACCTATTTTTTTTCCTGTCATATAGGTGGTTTTTGAAAAATCTCTCTGTGAAAAAAAAAGTTGCAAAAATTTTTCTAACATTTAAAAATTCTCTCAATTTTGACCTTCATCACAGCCAATAATCAAAAATGCTAACGTGGCAGATAATTTTTATTTATTTTTAATTATTTTTCCTATGTGGAATAGGAGGTGGATTTTTTTTATTTTTTATTTATTTTTATTTCCACGTAGGCATTTCTTTTTATATGTATTGTTTGGTTTATTTTTGAAAATATGTAAACATTCAAAAAATGCCAAAGGTGAGAATCAAACCCACCCCCTTTCTTTCATGCCTTCACTTTCTTACCACTAGGCTAGACTTCTCATGTTGTAATATTGTTTCTATTAATTAATGTTAATACATATGTTTTATGTTTTACCTTTAATTGATTTTAATTGATATTAATATATTATAAGCTACTATTATTTATAACTATTTAATCTAAACTATTATTTATAAGCTACAGTAATTATTGCAATGATATTTTGTTTATAAATAATACTGTAACTAATAGTTTATAGATGATACTTTATAAATGATACTTTTTAAATGATACTTTTTATAAATAATACTGTAACTATTATTTGTAACTATATTTTTTATAAATAATACTGTAACTTTTTAGATAATACTTTTTATAAATAATACCGTAACTATTATTTGTTTATAAATGATACTTTTAACTCCTATTAAATAATAGTTTATAAATAATAGTATATTTAGATTGTATATTAAATATATAGTTTATTTAGTTTAAATAATATTGTAACTACATAGTTTAGTTTATTTAGTTTATATATTTATATAATTAAAAACGAAATTAAAGGTAAAAATTAATAGTTACAGTATTAATTAGTTAAAAATTGTAACTAGTTAATTAGTATTAATTAGTTAAAAATTGTAACTAGTTAATTAGTATTAATTAGTTAAAAATTAATTAATTAAAAATAGTTTATATATAGTTACAGTATTAGTTAAAAATAGTTACAGTATTAATTAGTTAAAGATTAATAGTTACAGTATTAATTAGTTTATATATTTAGGTTGTATATTAAATATATAGTTTAAATATTTAGATTAGTTACAATATTTAGAATAGTCTAAATAGTTTAGTTTAATAAAAAAATTAGTTAAAAATTATTAATATATTAAAACTAGTTTAATAAAAAATTAAATATGTATTCACATTCAATATATTAATAAAATTAGTTTAATAAAAAAGTTAAAACTAAATATATTATTTAGTTATAATATATTAATATCAATTAAAATCAATTAAAGGTAAAACATAAAAATATGTATTAACATTAATTAATGGAAACAATATTACAACATGAGAAGTCTAGCCTAGTGGTAAGAAAGTGAAGGCATGAAAGAAAGGGGGTGGGTTTGATTCTCACCTTTGGCATTTTTTGAATGTTTACATATTTTCAAAAATAAACCAAACAATACATATAAAAAGAAATGCCTACGTGGAAATAAAAATAAATCAAAAATAAATAAAAAATCCACCTCGTCATCCACATAGGAAAAATAATTAAAAATAAATAAAAATTATCTGCCACGTCAGCATTTTTGATGAATGGATGTGATGAAGATCAAAATTGAGAGAATCTTCAAATGTTAGGGAAATTTTTGCAACTTTTTTTTTCGCAGGGGGGTTTTTCAAAAACCGCCTATATGGCAGGGGGAAAATAGGTATTAACCCATAAATAAATGATATAGTTGACCATTTTATACAAATTAAAATAAATAAATAAAATAATAGTATTTTTATTAAAATACCCTTAACATATATTGAGAATGATAAAAATAATATTAATTAGAAGAGAAAATTGAAAAATATGTATTGAAAATAAAATGAATCTTCATTTTAGAACACATTTTTATTTTAAATGTGTCACTTATTGTGAGACGGAGTAAGTAATAGAATTTTAAATTGGTTGGACCATAGTTGGTTTGTCTATATCTAACCCTAATCAAAGGCGAATTAAGGTGATTTTCTCTGATTTGTATTGTCTCGAGTTTATTAATGAGCAAAAGTCTTTTAAAATTTTTTTCCTTAAATTGAAATAAATATCAACAAAATCTATGCACATTTAATATTTTTATACCAAAACTATTTATGCATTAATTATTTAATATTGTTAGTGGATAACAATTTAATTAAGGGTTGATTAGAAATTTAAAAAAAAATTAAATGCATTTAAGTATCATTTTTAATAAACGTAAAACTTGTTTTTTTTTCTTATAAATCTAGTCGGGGTAGTATAGCCTTTTAATAATGATTGAGAATTATGTTTAGTTTTCCAAACTTCGAATTACGATATCCTCAATTCGTTATAAATGTTTTTTTAATATCATATCTTAATCAAATATCGCTATGTGTTGAACTTTAGTCGACATGATTTACCTAACTCATTAGTTATTTAAGTTTGATCTTGCTCTTTCTATAGACTATTAGTCGGGGTAAGCTCCATTGGATTTGGATTGAATTTGGTTTATTCAAGAACCTGGACTATGAAACCGACCAAGAACCCGGACTATGAAACCGAACATGTAAAAATTCAAATTTTTATACATTTTAAATCTCATAATTAATTATAGATACTTATTTTATTTTGCCAAAAAATATTATTCGAATTATATTTTTTTCTTATAATTATTTTTATTTGACAACATTTTATCATTATTCTTACAATGTTACCTAGTTTTAAGTTTATTGTCGATCTTTCCTTCTTTCATTTTCATACATTCCTTTCAATATTATTTTCAATTCTAAAATTGAAATCAATTCAAATTATATTTTTCTTAAGCTTTGAGTAATGTTAGTGTATTAGAAGAGTGCATGCATATGTACGATGATTAAGCTTGCATGAGTATGTTAAGTAATGTGCATGACCATGCTACGCTAGGTAGTTAGATGAAAATCTAACTTTTGAGTTAGTTACAACCACTTCAAGTGTTCATAGTGTATGTTAGAGTGAATACTCCTACAATGTAAAGTTATACAAATGAATATACAAAGCAAGCAAAGCTTGCATATTATTGATGAAGCTCTCTCTCTCTCTTCTTCATGAGCTTTGTATAATTCTAACATGGTATCATATGCCCAAGAGGGACCGTATTTTGCTGCATCATTTTCAACCTTGTGTGTATCACCATTGTTGAAGGTTAAGCTTCAAAGAAATTGTGTTCTTATTGCATTCAAAAGGTTTCAGAGAAACCATAACTTATTTGCTGAGTCATCTCTGGCTTCGAAGAAGTTGTGACACGTCTTGTATTCATGTTATCATCTTAAAGTTTCAAGCTTCAAAAAAGCTAACCTTTGTTGCATTGTCATATTCAAGCTGAAAATTGAGTTTTAGAGAAACATCAATGGTAGATCTTGAATAAACTCTAACAAAATCTTCACATTGCATGCAAACTTCACAATTTTCAATTAATCAACTCGAATTTTTAGGTACACGAACACCTTTGTGCTAAAAAATTTCATTAAACTTTAAGAAAATAATTTCTTGCTTTGGAACCAACAAGATAGGGGAGTAATTCTCTCACACAAGCTCTACATAGTGGTTGTTAATCCATAAATTCCACCCATGTTCAAAATAGAACATGATCGAGTTGCAAATATCATTTCTGAAACCTATGAAGCTTGGATTGTGCAAGATTAGGCCTTATTCACTTGGTTGCTCTTGACAATATCAAAAGATGTTCTACCATGTCTCTTATCTTGCAAACATGCCTATGAGATCTGGGATAAGGTGCATAAACACTTCAAGTCTCAGACGAAGGCTCGAGATCATTAATTCCGCTCATAACCGAAAACTAACAAGAAAGGTAACAAGACCATTTCTAAATATGTTCTGCATATGTGTGTTATTTCAGACTCTCTTCTTGCCATTTGTGATCCAATCTCATAACAAGATCAAATTAATGCAATACTACAAGGTTTACTAGAGGAATACAATCCCTTCATTATGATGATATATAACAAATGGTAGCAATAGATGTATATGATGTGGAAGCACTCTTATATGTCCAAGAAGCTTAGTTGGACAAGTTTAGCCAAGAGTTGGACTCTCTCAGTGCCACTACAAATGTAGCTCAATGCTTGCTTAACTTAGAAGCTATCAAAAATGGCGCCTCTAATGTTAATGGTTATGAATATTTTTGTGGAAGAGGAAGAAAGACGTGTGGAAAAGGACGTGGCAGGTAGACTTATACCACATTGTAGCACCCCAAATTTTGCCCTAACTTTTTCTAACCTTAACTGCCTTTCGCTTCGCGTTCATATGCATCTCCATTAGGTCATAACTCATAATCATACATTGTATTGGTTTTCTAAGACATGGGATCAAAGGATTTTCTTGTTGATTCAGTTGGCTCCTACTTCAGTCAAGTTGAAGCAGGGTTTGAATTCACATTATCATGAATATCCTCTTATTCAGAGGTTCACCAAGTTCCAGGGTTTTCCATGTTCAGAGGATTTCTCAATGTTAGGCTATGAGCTAGGGTTTGGTTCTTTCATTGACAGCTCAAGTCGATTCATCATTATCAGTGTACATCTCAAGGTGAATTAGGGTTTCTTATTTATGGTTGAGCTTGTGGACTTTTATCAGTTGGGGTTCATTGGATTAAGGTTTTCATGTCAAGGACCTCTGCCTGGTCATGTTTTTTTCTACTTCATGTCTTATCTTCATCTTCAAGGTTTCTTCAGGGAATTGTTCTTGTGTTGATATCATTGGTCATGAAGGCAGGGTATTTGTGGACTGAGTTGCAACGTATTGTGTCATGGTGCAAGAGATCAGGTTGTGGACTCATGTTGTGGTTAAGGCATTATTGTCCTCTCATTTGCTCATTGATTGTGGCTTGTAATGCAAGTTAAAGTGGAGTTGAGATTGGAGTTGGGGGTTCATTAAGAATGCAAGTTTTGGATTTGAAGTTAATTTGGGGATCAAAAGTGTTCAAAAGGGTCAATGTTCTTAAGAAACATGTTAAGATGGGTCATGTATATTTCTCGGTATTCAAGTAACAAAGGCATTCATCATCAACCAATATGGTCCCAGTTCAAGTTGTTAAGTCAAGACATTTGTCAAAGTTCAATTTCAATTCCAAGTGCAAGATTCAACTTGGTGCATTATTTCAAGTTCAGGTTTTAATAATTCATTAAACCTAGTTTGATGAACTTTTTGTGCTAAAGCCTTTGTTCCTAACCTTATTTTCATTTTTGAAATCCAGTTTTATGTCCAAGTATGACTAATCCACATCCATTTGGTGAATCCACATTTAAACCATTCTTTCTTAACTCACACTAAACCATTCTTTTTCCCACATTTTAAACCTCATTTCTTTTTATATTTCAAAATCTATTTCCAATACAAATATTCAAGATGCATGTCCACTTTTAAATTCCAATATCCACCTTTTTCAAGCTAGATATCCATTTTTTGAAATCCAATTTAACCAAATCCATTCTTGCATACCCATATCTCATCTTAATTCTTATTCGTCTTCTATTTCAAGTAAAAATAACAAAGAAAAAGAAAACTTGCAACAACTCTTTGAAGAGGCTTATGAGAGGTGCCACACTACTCCAAAGGAGGGTGTTTCGTTTACTCTTGATCAGTTCATTGCAGCTCTAGTGAATTATGACTATGACTCTGAAATGGGGACTAAGATTATGGGCACAGCAGGTCACGCGTGAATAAAGGCACAACAGGTCACGGGTGAGCTTTTCACCGTAACAGAATTTCCTTTTTCATTCTTTAAGACTAGCTATTTCCTACACGGGGATTTGGAACATGGCCAATTGATGGTCCGGCCTCACTTTGTCTCAACTTGAATGAAAACAATAGAACCAACACATAAACTTCCAATAAACAAGTTACAGAAAAATAAGTTATAAAGTAACTCCATAGCAATAACTAATAAAAAGGAGAAGCACGGGAAAATTTCAAACGCAGAATATAAGAGTCCATAACAGAATTTGACAAAAACAGTCCGCATCAAAAAGTCATAATAATATGAATAAATTCACAATACAAAACAAGTTCTTAACATCAAAAAGAGGGGTATTACAAAAGTATAACAACAACGACTCACTGATAAAAAACGTAACAGAAAAATAACATGTCCCACTCCTTCACATCATGTTAACAAAATTCACAAAAGTTCCAAAAAGTTCTAACATAATTTCAATCCAAATACCTATTATGCCCCTCCTCAAAACTTTGGTATAAAGGAGAGCTTCAATTTCAAAATTCAGGATCATCTTCATTCTTCAATTCCAACCAACGAACCGTATTTTCTTTCCATCTTCATTCCTCATTCAAGCTCTTCAATCTTCGATTCACTCATCATCTTCACAATAACCTGCAAGAACATTACAACAACACCATAAATCAGAGCATCAACAACCACAATTTGAACGTGGCAGAAATTCACAACAACACAACACATTTTCGAAACACACTCACGAACCAAGAATATGACGCAGACCTGCAATCAGTGTTCAAAATTAATTATCGACATCTCTGCATAATCAGAGAAGGAGATTTGCAACTTAGCAGAGTAAGAGATCGAAGAAGAAGAAGAGAAGGAAAAATCGAAGAAGATCATCGAGAAATTGAAGTGGAAGCCAGAAGTTGGAAAAACAAGCTTACCTCGTGGAGTTTTTATTCTTCGCTCGCGATTGAAGAAGCACCGGACGGTTCTCCGGTAAGTAAGCTCTGATAGTCTTATCTTTCTCCATTATTTCCTTGTGTGTTATGCTTGGCTTTGCGGTTAGAGAGAGTAGAAAGAGATGAACGCATGGACTAAGTTTGATATAGAAACAGAGGCTCCACCACTGGCGGCGTAAGGCCATGATGCGGCGGAGAGTTTGATCGTTGATTGCTTCGAAGGTAGAGAGAGCATCACGCAGCGAAGAATGATGAAGACAAAGTGGTTTCGCGACGGTGTTTCGCCGGAGGGAGGAGGTGAGAAGAATAGGAGATGAGACGGATGACGGATTATTTTCCAACGTGGTGTTTTTTCGTTCTCTGGCGTAAGTTGAGAACGGAGAAGAGTGATGTTGAAGAGTGACGGTGTGTGTGAGGTGAGTTGGAGGAGGCGCTGCAACCGCCGCCGTAGGACGTGCCGGCGCGGCACCGTTTTGGTTCCTCTGCTTTGAAGATGAGTAAGGGAAAGAGGAAGAAGGTTGAACCGAAGCGGTGACTTAGTAACTAAATCCCCAAAACCAATCTTTTAATGGGTTTAGCTTTGAACCAAAATAAACAATCTCTAAATGGATGAATTATTCAACCAAGGTAAAACAAACTTCCTTGGTGAATTTATAAACCTACCATTCCAAAATTACAAACACATCACTTGCAAAACGACTTTCTCGAAAGTGCTACGGCTAAACTTTAGTGAGAGAAAGTAAATAAAACAATTTTTGAGAGAGAGAGAGAGTGAGGAGTGAGAAATGACAGCTCATATTTCAGGATTTGAAAATATGTGGGAAGGGGCCTCTTTTTATAGGCTATAGGTTGGCACAAAAAAGGAAAAATTGTATGGCCAATAATGATGAGCCAATCAATTGGCATAATGCTCAAATCAATTGATTGGTTGGCCTAAAAACAATTTATTAATAAGTTTAATGGTAAGAAAACAAATTTAGTCCTTACCATGTATTAAGGAAATGTCCTAATGGATTAGGGTCCGATTTTTAACTAGTCCAATCGATTGGACATAATTTCCAATCGATTCATAAGAACAAAATTTTGCCCATAGATTTTCTGACAGCTCCTAACTCATCTGAGAAAAATTTGTTCGAAAACTTGTTTGTTTGTGTGTGTTTGTTATTATCCATATACTTTAAAAAAACCTTATGCTTTTATAATACATATTCACTCAGACTTATCGAGACAAACTTTCAAATACTTCAAGATTTGTCAGTTGCTTCATTTTTGTAGATACTTGATTGATCTTGAGATGAAACTTGAGTTATATTCCATTCATAGTGTAATATCTGGTTGTGTACATGTCAAAAGTTAGCATAGGTGGAGTAAAACCTCACTCGAGATGTATATAGGCAGCTTAAAATAATAAAACTTGTAATCATACTGCCAAATGACAAGTCAACAAAAAACAAAGTTTCCCAAAGAAATATAAATACAAGAAATACCTTGTCGAAAAACTTAACGGACAAGCTATAATAAAATTTATCTTCATCTTCATAACAAAAGGCTTCTCGGTCCTCAAGATGATCAACAAGAGGAAATTTTCCTGATTTTCAAAATAAGAACAAGAAAATGATGGCGAGGTTGAATGAACTCGCCAAGTTATATTTTACAATAAAAAACGCCGAGAGTCTTAGAATCAGACAACCCAGAACTCAATCCACCCACTTTAAGTCACTTTAAATGTTCAAAGATGACTTAAAATGTATGGGAAAGGTGAGACACTCGTAACACCCCAATATTTTTATATTTATATTTTAATTGAATTAAAATTAATTTTTAATTGATTATTGGTTTGTTTGTTGGTTTTGTTAGAATTTTAGGTATTTTAATTAATTAAAATAATAAAGAAAATAGAAATTTCAAGAGTTTGGGCAGAAACTAGAAATATTGAGAATATAAGGTAAAATGGTGAGAATTAAGGAAGGTTAGAGCTAAAATGAAATAATTAAGAGTACAAAATTAGGTTAAGTTAAATAGTGAGGTTTGGTGGAGGATAGGTTTTACAGTACGTGAAATTGAAGCATGTGGAGATAAGAGGCAATCAAGAGTTTAGAAAAGAGATAACTAGGAGGAGACACCATAGACAAAAGCTTAAGAGATTATGCAATTCTAAGGTAAGGGGGGAGAATTGTCTTGTATGGGTGCTTAGGCAAAGAGGATAGAGAGTGTTCCTTACTTTCCACCTTTGGGGTTTTTTCCTTTTCACCATTATTGAATAGTTCAGAGCTTGAGATGAGTTTTAGAACTCTTTCAAGAATTATGTGTTATTGTGTTAAATTCATGTACAGATTTCATGACAAATTCGTGTGGGTTTATCTGATTAATTTAGAAACTTTATTCTTATTGTTGAGAATGTAGCAAGTGTGAGTAGTGTGAGTAATAGTCCCATATTGGTTGGAAAAGTGTAGACTTGAGCATTTATAAGTGAGAGAATCCACCCACCTATCACATTAAGGTTTTAGGTGAATATGTGGTGTGTCTCTCACAAAGGTGTTGCTCTAAAAAGGAAGTCTCACAATGTTCAATGCTCCCTAGTGAAAGACTCCCCCAACAAATAGTATCAGAGCCTTTGGTTTGAGAAAGGGACCGACTTACTTGTATCAAAAGTCAACGGCGCCACAAAGGTGGTGAGTAAGAAACGTTCTGTTGAACTGTGTCAACGGCGCCACAAGGGTGGCGAGTAAGAAACGTTCCGTTGAACCGTGTCAACGGCGCCACAAGGGTGGTGAGTAAGAAAAAAAAAATGTTTCATGCGGTACAAGAGTTTGTGGAAGTAAGAAAAGCTCCCAATTAAGGGCAAGCATTGTGGACTCACACTTTAGGTGGAGTGTTGAGAATGTAGCAAGTGTGAGTAGTGTGGGTAATAGTCCCACATTGGTTGGAAATATGGAGACTTGAGCATTTATAAGTGAGAGAATCCACTCACCTATCACCTTAAGGTTTTGGGTAAATATGTGGTGTGTCTCTCACAAAGGTGTTGCTCTAAAAAGGAAGTCCCACAATGTTCAATGCTCCCAAGTGAAAGACCCCCCAACACTTATTGGTTGTGTTGAAAGTGTTGAAGATGATGATGAGTTTTGATCAAATCGGTGTAATATATGTTAATATGTGCATACTTGATTGTTTTTAATACTGTATTAACATGTGTGATAGAATTTCATGTGTTTAGGATCGATTGAGGTCAAAATAAGAGCTTTGATAGGGCTCCAATGTTGGAAAATCACACTTTTAATGTTGTTGTTCCGGGATATTGCGCACAGCGTGGTTAGGGGTTTGCTTAATGAAATTTCACTCAACGTGGGGAGGTCTTGCTCAGCGAGATGTCTATTGTGGTTTTTTTGGTTTTTCTGTGAGTCGCGCTTAGCGAATTGGATTTCGCTCAACGAAAATAGCATAACAGAGCTGAGTTGTTTTCAAGTGATTTTGTGACAGTGTGTTATTTTGAAGATTAATTGGTATTGTCATACTGTTTGAGATTATTTGAGTCTGTTTGATGTGAATCGATGTATTTTATTGAATTGATAATTAATATGCATGAAATTGTTGAGTTTATGTTGGGTTGTGATCAATTGATTGATAATGAGCATTGTTGAGTTTCATGGTGAATGGTCATGAAAGAATAATGGTTGAGTTGCGAGTCCAGTTCAGAGAGGGGACCGCGACGAATATTGATAGAGTTAAGTTGCATTACATGCATTCATGAGTTCTTGTAAAGCCCGCATATATACATACATACAGCAAAACATATATCATACATGAATAATATGTTTGGTACTGAAATATATGCACAAGTTCCTAGTTAACACATTGTATACATTAAATGCCCAAAATACAAAGTTCTAAAGTCTACGACACAACATATACAAGATGTCCAAAAGGCACTAAGAACTAGATCAATATAATGATCTCAAAATAAAACGCCATAGCGGAAGCCATGCCATCTCAAAAAAACCACGATCCGCAAGGAAAAAGTCAAACCACTTTGTCCTTACCCTTCGCCGAACCTGCAGAACCTGTGATGTAAACAACAACAGTGGGGTGAGATACATCAAATCTCAGTGAGTTCGCTATCTTATAGTCCTCTCGGCTTTACAAGGTTCTAATAAGCCTAATTCAAGTCAAAGGGAAGGGAAGTGACTTGAGTACACACACGATATAAATACATTCACACTCGTGAGCCTGTTAACTCACAAAAGTACCAAAGTAAGTTCTGAGCATGTTACTCCAGAATCTCACAAATCAATAACCGTACCAAGGTATCCCCTATTCCCGTCCGCTTCTACGTCTAGAAGACGATTCGAGTCATGGATCCTTGTATCTACTTGGCATACGAATTGGATTCGGGATCATCGGCCCGTACACCGTGATCTGTCACTTCTCACGGCCCGTACACCGTCACAAGTCTCTTTACCCGTAGGCTCCAATCGTACTATACGCGGGAATCAAACCTGCCAAGTAGTTGTGCATACGTTTCAGAGGAGGTGCTCGAGTCTCATGAAACTACACCGCAAGATAAACCGGTTATTATTACTAGACACACGCCTCGGCCTCTTTGCACGAGCGTTGTCACCATGTCAATTTCACACTTTCGATATCATCTACGGTAATATTCCTCACTCTACCTATTCATATTTTAACATGCATACGTATTCCAACATGTTTAACAATAATAACATAGGCACGTAATCATCAATCACATAATGGATCACCAAAATTCAACATACCACAATTTATACCAATTTACGGTCCCCTCCGATTCATTTAATCGGGCAATAACCAGGTATTTCTCACTACCATCAGTTAGAATACGTTCCTAGCTTCACAACGATATCAAGAATACGCAAAACGGATAACCGAGTCAACAGTTATGCAAGAAATAAATTGGATGTTCTGCTATGTTTGCATTGCGAAGGAGCCAGCGAATGCTCGCTACTTCATTCGCAATGTGAAGCGTCTAGCGAACGCCTAGCCAACACTTGTTCGCTACACCATTCGCAGTGCGAACGCTGGTGAACCAAGGCAGTAGCAAATACAACGTAAGGTTCGCAATGCGAACCACTGGCGAACGCTCGCCTTCGCATTTGCAGTGCGAGCTGCTAGCGAGTCCACGATTTCTCCCTTCGCTGGGGGATTCGCACTGCGAATCTGGGAATTTCAAAAACTTCATCAGCGTAACAGCTGATCTCCCATGGTTCCAAAACCCCACCAAAACATATCCAAACATCATACAATCAAATATAATGATTCTACACTCCTATAACTCATACTACTCAGTTTATAACACATTTTAACCGTTAATTTCCAAGATTTTGCCATTAATCCAATTTCCTTACAATTCTAACCTAAGTCTTAGAATCTAAGAGAATCTAAAACAAAAGCATCTAACTAGAACCCACCTTGAATAGATGAAGATGGTGAAGATTTGAAGATGATTGGATAAAGATTTGATGATGTTCTTGATGATTTTGATCTTGAACTTTTCTCCTCTTTTCTCTTCCTTTCCTTCTCTTTTCTTTCTCTCCAAAATCCTTTCTATCTTTTTCTTTGGAAAATGAAAGGAAAGAAAATAATATAGGGAAAATATCATCAATTAGCAACACTATTACTTGTCCAAAAAGTCTCTAAAGTCCAAATATTTATATATCCCAGAGTCAGATAATATTAATTGGATTTACTCTAAATCCGACAGTTACCCTAATTATCTCTGCAGATAATTTATCAGAGTACACTGGGACTCATTTGATCACAACTAATATTATCCAGAGCAAAATAATTTACGGGGTATTACAGTTCTATAGTTACCCGATTCAGAGAGGGGGCCTTAGGGTGGCCCGATTCTGAGAGGGGACAGTGGCAGGATGAAAATCAGTAACAAACCTATGATTATCCAAAAACATGGTACCACATTCATATAGAGTTGAGTTGTGAGTCCGGTTTAGAGAGGGAACCGCGATGAGCATTGATAGAGTTGAGGAGTTGAGCATTGCATACACATCTGCATTGAGTATGAGTTAATTGTTTATATGAGTTTATGTGAGTGAGTAATTTGATTGTATAAGTTGATTGGGTTATTTTGTATGAGTTTATATTATCAGTGTTGTCTTGGTGGTTGACATGAGTCGTGAGACTGATAACATGTTTCTTATCTATCCTTGTTGTTTATGCACATTATCTATATATGAATGTATTCTCACCTTTTTCTGTTTGTTGTTGCGTTTGTGCTCCTCTGAGTTACAGACGATCAGGTACAAGAATAGATGCTTGATGTTAAAGGATGGTGTTGTGCCTCTTTAGTTATTTATCGTTCGGGTCTTAGTGGAGTAACTCTGATATGTAACACTTGGGAACGAGATGTTCTATGTTTTCTTTTGTTGCGTGTCTTGTTTATTTTGAGGATTGTTGAACCACTTTCGGATCTTTCGTTATTGAGATTTATACGTTAACCTTATTGGTTTTTCTGCTGCTTATTTCTGAAAGTTTTAATTGTGGTTCTATTATGCTATGGTGAAGCATGAGTGACACTCTATTTGTCGATTTATATTGAATTATTTTATTAAATGTCAAGTTGGAGAAATAGGGTGTTACAACATTCATTGAGTTATAAAGGTAAACCTACCATGTCGATCTTTACGTCAAAACTCAAGTTTCATTGGTTGAACTACTAGGTCTACTCGACCCTGGCTTGGGAAGTTGACTTAGGATATCAAACAATCTATCTAGAATCAAACATTTCAAATTAATTACATCTTCAATCTTCTAAAAACAACATTCTTGTTAACTCGCCTTAAATCACTTCACCCTTTCAAGTCTCGTGCTTGAGGGACTAGGTAATTGTATGTCTATAAAAACTCCGATATGCCTATTAATACTTAAAGTAGACACACTTTATAATTAAACACTTCGCCTATACATGCCCCATGTTTGGAGAACTGTATACTGTCATGATTTATGACTTAATATTTGCATACCTTTAGGGCTGGAGCGCGCTAAGCCATGAAGAGGACTCAAAGCAAAATATGCTAACTCAGATCAATCTCAAGTTATATTGATCGAAATCTTCTTTCAGCGATAATAAGACAAAATCGTTAATGACTATAAAGATTGTGCTCAAACAAAGAAACAAAACTGTTAATGTCCATAAAAATCACACTCCAACAAAAAAGACAATGTCGTTAATGGTCATAAAAATCGCACCCAAACAATAGGATAACACAATTCCTGGCCATAATTGGCCAAAATCATTAAAGTAGAGTAAAAGGACTGTGTATAAGTAGATCAATAAAGAGAAAAAAAAAATCAAATCATTTACAAAGCTTTACTGAATATACATTAGTTATATTACATTCAATATACTTTTAGGCTTTAGCAAGTCCAGACACTAATAGAGATCGGGTCTACCACACTTTGAACATTTTAAGAAAATGCTAGATTTTATGCTGTCTACCATGCAGTATGAATGTCTTGCATAAACTCGGATTAAAAAATAGTTGAGCTATTGGGTCCATAATTACCTTTGAAATGGAAACTTTGACTACATGTGATGTAATCATCATGTTGGAATTCCAAACAAAAGTAGTAAATTAATTTTTTGACAAAAGTAATTGGTGGCTCTATATTATACTTAAGTTTTTGGGTTATAAAGGCATATATCTATCTACATATAAATGGTGAGATAAGTTGTATTTAATGTCATTCACATACTGATCAATATAATCATGGTTTTAAAAGTATAAACATATATCCAACAGTTCAACTGTGAAACCTCTTAATTATTATTTAATCGATTCAATTATATTTTAACTAACAACATATTTTTTAAAAAACTAGCTTAACCAATAGTATTAGTTTAATTCGATTCAATTGATTCAACCAAATGTAATCAGAAATGCAGGGTTGAACTAACCGACGAACTCAACTAGCTGTCGGATTCCAAATTCAAAAAGTTTAAATTGGTTGACTTTTTTTCTTTTAACAATTAAATTGGTTGATTTGACTTGATTTTTAAAACAATGGATATAATGTTTTATAAAAGTATATTACTTCTAATTTAAATTATGAATAATTTTATAAATAAAAATGTATCTAACTTTAAAATATCAATAAAACATTTTTTTTTTGTTTAAAAATCGGATCGGTCATCAAACTAATAAGGAAGCTGAGTTAATGATCCATTGGTCGAACTACTCAATTATTAATCGAATCGCGTGATAATAGATTGGAGTGGTTAGTCTTTTCTCCCCAAATGAGGACCTTAGAACGGTTAGTCTTCAAGTTTCTAAACCTTGCAAGCTTTTATACGGGTTAAGCTTACGATCATTAAAACTTTGGTTTTACATGGGATAACAAATAACCTTTGAAAATTTAATATCGGACTAATCTCGAACCTACTAAGCTTTTATAACTGGAATGAGCTTGAACCTAATCTTGGTTTTATACCGGGTTAACCCAGAACCTGATAAAAGCCTTTATACGGGATGAACTTTCGAACCTAAATAGAGACTGAATCACACAACCCCCAAAACCAAAATTTTTAACGGGTTTAGCTTTTGAACCAAACAAATCCATAAATGGGTGATATTCAACCACGACGTATACAAAAGACCCCCTTGGTGAATTTATAATTCAACCTTTATAAAATTATTGAATATCCTCGCTCACAAAAGGATTTTTCTCACAAATGCACTATGGCTAAAATGTTAGTGAAAGAAAGTGAAATAAAACTTTAGAGAGAGAGGGTGTGTGCCAAAAAACATTTCTGGATGAAATGAAATGGAGGAAGGGACCTCTATTTATAGGCTATAGGTTGTCTCAAAAAGGAATTTCGAATAAATGTATTATATAGCAATCTAATCGATTGACACATGTTTAAAATCGATTGTACGTATAAAAAAGGAAGGAAAGATATATAGTCGTTGCACATCATTAAGACGTTGTTCTAATCGCTTAAGACTCAAATTTGAACTGTGTTAATCGATTGGATAAAAATTCTAATCGATTAGATAAGTCAAAATTTTGCCTATAGCTATTTTGACAGTTACCAATGCATGTTTCTTGGATACCCTGAAGGAGTCAAAATTTATAGGTTGTGGTGCCTAGAGCCAGGTCATAGAAGGTGTATCACAAATCGACATGTAGTTTTCGATGAAACTGAGATGGATTTCAAGAAAACTGATGACGTTGGATAAAGTACGAAGATCTCTAGAGAGGAGCTAGAACAGGAAGAGATTCCTATTGAAGTGGAACATAGTGATGCTGAATTGCATAACCTAGATGAAGTCGAAGAAGAAGCACAATTTGCTGATGAAGATGAGGAGATTGAAAATGACTACCTGCTGGCAAGAGACAATCGAGAAGATTCATAAATCCACCTCAGAGACTTGGTTATATAGATCTCATAACATTCTCCTTAATCTCTGCAAGTGACGTTCTTGATGAAGAACCTAAAAAATACAAGGAAGTTGTAAGGAGTCCAAATAAGACTGAATGGATGAAAGCCATGGATGATGAGATAAATTCTCTTCATGATAATAATACTTGGGGAGGTGATCAAGAAACCCGCAGGGTCCAGGTTAGTCAGTTGTAAATGGATCTTCAAGTTTAAGGAAGGAATCGAAGGAGTGATGTTGAAGCAATTTAAGACAAGGTTGATTGCTATGGGGTTCACCCAGAAAGATGGTGTCAACTTTAATGATGTTTTCTCATCTATTGTAAAGCATAGATCCATTCGAATGCTGCTTGCTATAGTGGTGAAGTTTGACCTAGAACTTGAACATATGGATGTGAAGAAAACCTTCTTGTATGGTGATCTAGATAAAACAATCCTCATGAGGCAACATGAAGGGTATGTCGAAAAGGGAAAGGAGGATTATGTGCACAAGCTGAATAGGTCTTTGTATAGCCTAAAACAATCTCCTCGACAATGGAATAGGAGGTTCGACAAGTTCATGGCACACATAGGTTTCACTAGGAGTCAGTTCGACCATTGTGTTTACTTCAGATTTTGACTTGAAAATTCATTTATTATTTTGTTGTTTTAAGTGGATGACATCCACATAGCAAGCAACAATATCAAAGATGTTATGGAGGTGAAGGCTGAACTCGATAACGAGTTTAACATGAAGGATATGGGGGCTGCCTC
Source organism: Lathyrus tuberosus (assembly GCA_022829125.1). Taxonomy (NCBI): domain Eukaryota; kingdom Viridiplantae; phylum Streptophyta; class Magnoliopsida; order Fabales; family Fabaceae; genus Lathyrus; species Lathyrus tuberosus. Next base: position 9,736,063 of record JALAZF010000086.1, read on the forward strand.
CAGGATTGTTGGGATTGACATCGGGAGAGATAGAAAGCAGCAGAGATTATGCTTATCTTAAGAGACATACCTACTGAAGATTCTTGACATGTTTGATATGTCGAATTCAAAGCCTGTGGTAACACCGACTAATCTTCAATTCAAGCCGAGTACGACTCAAAGTCCTAGTACTGAAGTCGAAAGATCCTATGTGAATAGCATTCTATATGCTAGTATAGTAGGTTATTTGATGTATGTTATGGTCTGTATAAGGCCAGACATAGCATACGGAGTGAACCTTGTAAGCCGATATATGACCAATCTTGGAAAGGCACACTAGCAAGCTTTTAAGTGGATTTTAAGGTACATAAATGGCTCTCTGAGAAGAGTCCTGATTTATGGTGGAGCCTGTGGTGATGATAACAAAGTCAAATTGAAGGATTTGCCGACTCTGATTATGCAGGTTGTATGGATTATAGTAAATCTATTTTTTGGATATGTGTTCATTATGTTTGGAACATCAATCAGTTGGAAAACAACACTTCAGAAGGTTGTTGCCTTATAAACCACTGAAGCAGAGTATATTTCTCTCACTGAAGCTATGAAAGAAGCATTGTAGCTTTAAGGTTTTCTAAGGAGTTGAAACTTCAAGGTCGACTTAGCATTGTTAAATGTGATAGTCAAAGTGTATTACACCTGTCGAAGAATTCAGCCTATCATGAGCGAACCAAGCACATCAATGTGAGGCTACATTTCATCAGAGAAATAATCGAGCATGGAGAAATCCAAGTGCTGAAGGTTTTGACTGATAACAATGTTGTTGATATGACCACCAAGACATTGCTGAGTAACAAGTTCTTCCATTGTATATAGCTGATAAAGTTGCAAGATGAAAGCTAGTTTGTTCCCTTGTTAGTGTAGAGTTTGTTCCAAGGTGAAGATTTGTGGTATTTGGATCAGACTCTAGCATCGACAAGGTTAGCTGCATGGTTGAACAAAAGTTAAAGTTAGTTCTTGCCTGCAGATGTTTATGTTAGGTTGTTGTTTAAGTTAGCGTGTTGAATTAGACCAGCCTGTTGGGCCAATTGTTTAGTATGTTAGTTGAAAGTTAGGATTAGTTTTCTTATAAATAACATACTAGTCATCATTTCTCCTTCAATAACTGATAATCCTAATCAGAGGGAGAAAATGGTGTGGTTGATATTCAATTGTAAACATTTTCATTAATGTGTAATTGAATTAAGAATCCAGAGTTTTTAACCATTTTGAATTGTCTTTCACTTTTCTTCTATCTTTTTCTTTACCTTATAGTTTTCTTGTTGATCAAAAAATCAATTATACTCTATTTTATGGGTATTGTTTCACAATAAGTAATGGTAAAACCTAGATTAAAAATTAGCAAAGGAGTTTGTAGAGATTTTCCTTTTCTATAAATGTGAAAGAAAAAAAACATTTGAATTGTTAGATTAACCAAATTGATCCACGGTGTAGAATATATTTGATTGACGCAAGGAAAGATCCACGGTGTAGCACATATATCTCGAAGATATAAATACAAAAATCTAAAAATAAGAGAAATACAAATCATCTTCTGATTTTTGAGGTGTCGAAAAATAATGACTAGTCTAAATATGTTATTAGTAATAATAAATAATATTAGATATATAGTAGATATATTAAGCTTAACCATATTTTAATTTGAATGAATACATAAATTACGCATTGAGAGAAGAAATCTATTTTAATTTTCTTTTGCTTTTTCTATTTTACAGAACCTTTTTTTTCTTGTTCTTTTTTATTTATTTTCTTATTAATATGGGTGTGTTTGTTTCACGTTATAAAAAAATACTCCTTGGAATCATATTCCTTGGTTTATTATTCCTAGGAATAATATTCCCACTTATGTGTTTGGATAAAAATTAAATTTTCCAAGAATGATTACATATTTATTTAATTTAAAAATTATAAAAATTAAATAAAAAATAATAATATTTGAGTAGTAGTGGGAAGTTATAGAAAGTTGAGTTTATTCCCATGGGAATGTTGGATTCCCACCCTTTAGGGTGTGTTTGTTTCAAGGTTTCAAATCATATTATCATTCCTAGGATTATTATTTCCGGGAATATTATTCCTACTCATATGTTTGGTAGAAATTAAAGTTTCCTAGGAATAATTATAAAATTGTTTAATTTACAATTAAAAAAAATTAAAAATTAAAATAAATGTGATTGTTAGTGGGAAATTATAGTTGGTTGAACTTATTCCCATGGGAATATTATATTCCCACCTTTTAAGCCTTGGAATAAAAATAGAAGAACCATGTGTAAATATGATTCCTGGGAATAAAAAATACATTGGAATAACTTTTTAAAACTTGAATCAAACATAGGAATATTGCATTTCCATAGTCATATTTCTGGGAATATTTTTTCTAACCTTGAAATATGACAAGAATTATGTGCAAACAACATTTCTGGGAATAAAAAGTACCCGAGAACAATTTTTAAAAACATGAAACAAACATGTGATTGTTGCATTTCCAATGTCACATTCCCGGGAATGTAATTTTAATCCTCGAAATAAACACACCCTATGTATTTCATTTTTTTGTCGTTGTTGTTGTGTGTTTCTAAGCCTTTATCTCGTTGTTATAGACATCGTGTTTTTTTTTTGTGATAAAAATAATACGAGAGAAGAGAGAGAAGAAAAAGCACATCATATATATAAAACATGGCCTAATAATTAGTGTCGTGACAAGCAGCCATCGTTTATAAAAATCTTACTGAAGGATAAATAAATGTATAAATGTTTTTTAAGGGGACTACTTTGTACCCTATGTAGAGGGCTAGTTCACTTGAGTAATATAAAAAGTTAGTTTAAAACTTTTTAGATTTCAGAATGTATATTATGACCTTTTTTTTGCATTGGGTTATTTTTGTTGGAAATCCATCATAATCTATGGAGAATTTCTATCAATTTTAATGAACAAAAATATTATCGATACACAATAACAATGAAAAGAAAAAAAAATTATAGAAGGAAGAAAAATTAGGGTCTGGCAAAATATAGAAGAAGATGGTGATTTCTACAGAATAACTCTCTGCCCACAAACTATTAAAAACTTATTCACTTTGCAACTGCAAAATTCTGTGAATTTAAGTTGTTACAAGAGTAGGAGTTACTCCCTCTATTTATAGTTTTAGGTTAGCTTTCTCCCTAAGGCAAAGCCCAAAACACAAAATTCCAAAATATCCAATTTATCTAACACTACTAAAGTAGGCCTAAGTCGAAATCCTGTCGAGCAACCTGCTTCAACATTTCGACACACACACACATACAAACTAGGTTAATTTCGAAACATCCTTGTTTCTGTCAAGCACTACCTGTTTTGACACGAGGAATTACATTCTCAACACACCACCTAATTCATTGTGTCTAAGTTATCTATATTCATTATAGCATTTAGTCTTCTGAACACTTCAACCTGCACTCCCTTCGTCATGATATCTGCAATCTGATTCTCAGTTCTACAGTGTTTCAAGTTCATCTTCCCTTATGCCACCTGCTCACGAAGATAGTGGAACCTCATTTCGATGTGCTTGCTTTGTCCATGTGCTATCGGATTCTTCGCCATGTTAATAGTAGACATGTTGTCGACCTTCATGGTAATTGTTCCATGACTCTTCACTGTAATTTCTTTGACCAGGTTCACCATCCACTTTGCTTGACATGCACAGAGAGAAGCAGTTATGTACTCTGCTTCACACGATGACAATGTCACTACTGGCTCCTTTCACGAACTTTAAGCAACGGGTGCACCACCTAGCATAAACACATAGCCAATTGTGGATTTTCTATACTCAGCGCCACTAAACTAACTTGAGTTAGTGTGTCCTAATAACTTGCATTCTTTTCTTTCATCAACTACAAGAAACAAAATGCCATAGTCGAGAGTTCCTTTCATATAGTTTTGTATCATCTTCGTAGTTGTTAGGTGTGATACCTTTGGCTTCTACATGAATCTACTTACCATACGCACAATGTATGCTAAGTTAGGCATTATGTGACAAAGATATCTTAGTGACCCAATAAGTTTTCTATATTGGGTTGGGTCGAGATCATCTTCATTTGAATCTTTTGACAGTTGTAGTATTGGTTCAGCAGGTGTCGAAGTCGAGTTGCATTCTTCCATCTTAAATCTCTTGAGAATTTACATGCATATCTTCTTTGATGCATCATCAAACCTCTACTAATCTTGTAGAATTCGATGCCAAGGAAATATGAAATGTCACCAAGATCAGACATTTCAAATTCCTTGCTAAGATCACCTTTGAAGTTTTTAATCTCTTTCTTGCAGCTACCTGTTATCAACAAGTCATCCACATAGAGACATAGTATTAACAATTTACTCTTGTTTCTTCTTACATATACTCCATGCTCAATTGTGCACTTCACAAATTCCTTCTCCCTTAGAAAGCTATCTATCTTCTTATTCTAAGCTCTTGGAGCTTGCTTAAGTCCATACAGGGCTTTATGCAGCATGTATACCTTGCTTTCTTCACCTTATTTCATGAACCTCGCTGGTTGTGCAACATACACTTCTTCATCTAAGGGGTCATTCAGGAATGCACATTTCATATCCATCTGACATATGTGTCAATTGTTCATGTTTCCTAGAACAACAACTAACCTGATTGTTTTGATCCTAGCAACAGGTGCAAAAACTTCGTCGAAGTTGATTCCTTCTTTCTGAAGAAATCCTTTCGCCACAAGTCTTGCCTTGTGTCGAATTACTTCTCCTTTGGGATTCAGCTTTACCTTGTATACCAATTTCACATCGATTTCCTTCTTCCCTTGAGGAAATTCGACAAGTGACCAAGTGTTGTTGACTTCGATGGACTCTAGTTCCTCATTCATTGCTTTCTTCCACTTTGAATCTTTCAATGCCTTGGCTGCATTGACTGGTTCTACATATACGTAGAAGGCAACGTGTACCAGCTCACCTTCTTTATTGACCATATCATCTGATGTAATCACACATTCTTACAACCTTGTAGGCATGTGTCTTGTTCATTGAGGTCTGCTTGGGCCTGCTTCACCTCTGACTTCTTCTTGTCGAACTTCTCTTTCGACTTCACTAGTTGGTTCTTTACATAAGATCATCAGTAAATCCTTCTTAACATTTTCAATCCAATCCCATTCTTTAAGCTCATCTATGATCATGTCTCTGTTGATCACAACTTGCTTGTTCACTGGGTCGAACAACTTGTATTCTCTAGTCGAATGATATCCTATCAAGATCATTTGACTTGACTTATCATCAAGTTTTCTTCTCAATTGATCTGGCACATGTCTATGTGCTATAGATCCAAACACCTTCAAATGAATTAGTCTAGACTTGACACCAGACCAACACTCTTCTGGTGTAATTCCTTTTAGCCTTTTCGTCGGACATCTGTTCAAGATGTATGTTACAGTCGACACAACTTCTCCACATAATTCTTTGGGTAGATGCTTGCCTTTAAACATACTTCTCACCATATACATGATGGTTCTATTCTTCCTTTCTGCAGTTCCATTATGCTGTGGAGTGTAAGGTGGCACCATCTCATGCACAATCCCTTCTTTCTCACATAATGCATCGAAATATTTTAACACACACTCTCCACCGCCATCAGTCCTTAGAATCTTTAGCTTTCGACCATTTTATCTTCTGACCATAGATTTAAATTTGGCAAATACCTCGATCACTTCACTTTTATTCTTAATCAGGTAAGTCAATAGTTTTTGACTGAAATCATCTATGAAAGTGACAAAGTATTTGTCACCTCCAATTGAATCCACCTGGATATGACCATATACATCAGAGTATATGACTTCAAGAATTGCCTTTGATTTGCTTCCTGCATCCTTGCTGAAGTTATTCTTGTGTTGCTTTTCATGCAGACATTCTTCACACACTTCATTTGGAATGTTTATTTCTGGTAATCATGAAACCATTTTTCTTCTCTTCAGATCTCTGATGTCTTTAAAGTTGAGATGGCTAAGTCTATAGTGCCATATCCATTCATCTCTTCTAGCTACAATTGCAAGGCACTTATGCTCCACCATATTAAACTCAATCTTGAAGGTTCTATTTTGAGACATTGGAGCCTTCAAGATCAATCATCCATTTGAGTTGAGAACTCTCATCATCCTGTCTTCAATCGACACCTTGTAGTTCTTTTCAACCAACTGCCCTATGTTGAGCAAATTGCTCTTCATGCATAATATGTATACCACATTGGAAATTGCTGACCTTTTGTGATCTTTCCTCATAATCAAAATATCATTGATACCTTCAACTGCTAGAGTATTGTCATTTGCAAATTTCACCATGTTCTTCATTGAGGGTTTTATGTTGACAAACCAATATTTCTTACCAGTCATGTGTGATGAGCATCCTGAGTCCAAGTACCATTGGTCCTGGAATCTTTCTTCATCTCTTGTTGTGACCATCGGCAACATCTCTTCTTCTTCATGTTTCACCAGCTTTGCATCAATTTCTTCATTCTTCTTCTTTTTAGGACAATCACTAGAATAATGACCATACTTCTGATAATTGTAACACTGAATGTGAATTTTGTTAGGTTTTTAACTACCACCTCTTCCTCTACCTACTAGACCACCTCTTTGGTTGCTTTGGTATAAAGACTTTCTCGGATTCGACCAACCTCATTCTTGCTGATTTTGACCAGTCGAATTGTTGTAGCCTCTTTTGCCTTTGTTGCCATTTCAACTACCTTTACCTTTCTTTTTATTTGCTAATTGTGCATGCAAACCCATATCACTTTTCGACTTGCCTGCAACTCTTTCAGCCATCCTTTGTTCATGAGATTCAAGCGTCCCTTGAAGCTCTTCCTTTGTCAATGTTAATAAGTGTTTCGACTCTTCTATGGCTACTACCATATGGTAAAACTTTGGAGCCAATGACCTCAAAATCTTTGCAACAACTGATCTTGATGTCAACACTTCTCCACATACCTTAATTTGATTCACCAGTTTTGTAACCCTAATGAAAAAATCTGTTATGCTTTCATTTCCTTCTATCTAAAGCAATTCATAGGTTCATTTGTGAGTTTGTAACCTCACCTCTTTCACCTTTTCTTTGCCTCCAAACAATTTCTCCAGAATTTCTCATGCTTCTTTCACTGATTCCATATCACTAACCTTTTCAAAATTATCTGGATCAACGCATTGATGAATTATAAAGAGAGCTTTATAATCTTTCTTCTTCAATTCTTTGTGTGAGGCCTTTTCTTGATCCGACACATTTTCTGCAAGTGGTGTTACTCCTTCCTTCACAAGATCCCAAAGATCTTGATAACAGAAGACAACTTTCATCTGCTTGCACCAATTCTCATAATTATTGTTCTTAAGAATCGGAAGACTCTCCAGAAAATGCCTGTTTGGATGATTCATTGCCATTGTATTTTTTCCCACGAATCGCTCAGCTAGTGCTCTAAATACCAGATGTTGGAAATCCACCAAAACCTATGGAGAATTTTTATCAATCTTGATGAACAAGATTATTATCGATACATAATAATAATGAAAAGAAAGAAAAATTATAGAAGGAGGAAAATTAGGGTTTGACAAAATATAGAAGAAGATGGTGATTTCTGCAGAGTAACTCTCTACCCACAAACTGTGAAAACTTATTCACTTTACAATTGCAAAATTTTGTGAATTCAAGTTGTTACAAGAATAGGGGTTACTCCCTCTATTTATAGTTTTAGGTTATTTTTCTCCCTAAGGAAAAGCACAAAACACAAAAGCCCAAAATATCCAATTTAGCTAACACTACTAAAATAGGCCTCAGTGAAAATCCTGTCGAGCAACCTACTTCGACATTTCGACACACACACGCACACACACACTCACACACTAGGCTAATTTTGACACAGCCTTGTTTTTGTCGAGCACTACCTTCTTCGACACAAGGAATTACATTCTCAACAATTTTGAAAATGTATTTTTGATTTTTTTGGTATAAATGGATTATGTCTCAATTTCAACACCTTTTTGTTATTAGGACTATTCGAAGGATCAACACGAAGGAGTATTTTTATTTTGAAGCCTTCTTTTTTATGAACACACACATTTATGAGAGACACACCACATACTCATCCAAAACCTTAAAGTGATAGGTGTGTGGGTTCTCCTACTTATAAATGTTCAAGTCTCGACATTCCTAATCAATGTGAGACTTTTCCACACTACTCACACTTGTAATTCTTTTTCACCACTCCTCCTTAAGTGTGAGTCTATCCACAGTACTCCCCATTAAGTGGAAACTCTTTTATCCACACACACTTGTACCACCGTTGACACTTTTTTAAACCGATCACCTCCTACCCAGTAAAGAATTTCGATACAAGTATATCGGTTCCTTCACTCGAACCAAATGCTCATGATACCATTGTTGAGGTTATTCAAGGGGTTAACACGAGGGAACATTTTTACTTTGGAACTTTCCTTTTTATGAGCAACACACCTTTGTGAGAGACACACCACATACTCACCCAAAATCTTAAGGTGATAGGTGTGTGGATTCTCTCACATATAAATGCTCATGTCTCCACATTCCTAATCAATGTGGAACTTCCCCACACTACTCACATTTGTAATTCTTTTTCAACATTTATATGTATTGGATGTGACCGAAGATGTATCCAAAATATAGGGATGACAAAGTCAGATTTTCAATGTATTTACTCTACCTCGATAGAATGGATAAAGTAATCCTTTTTCTTAATTACAGCTTGTCCGGACCATTCACAAGAGCCATAGACAAAGTCTGGTCACGAGGCTCATTACGGAAAGAAGCAACATGCAAGAATAAGTGAGACTTCAATCAAACAAAAAGTATGATTCTGTCACCGTTAATCTAATAAATACATTACATACTTTGATTTAGGTTAATGGTTCGTTCATCCTATATTAACTCCACTAGTTGGTGTCAGTTTTAGTTATCTTTTTCCACTTTCGCTCTGAGTTACTTCTTGAATTCTTCATTAACTTACGTATTGAAATAATAACCTCATAATCTATAAAGGAACACAACTCAATAATCATTTGTTGTTTCTCAAACAAGTGAAATATTTATATCAAGTAGACATGACAACGTAAACCATATTTGCGAGTATCCACTTGAACTCGCTTTGGATTTGATGGGGAAAACCTATTTTGACTGAGTTTATGTTAAGATTTGAATTTTCTCCGATTATAAAATATGGGGACGAGGCGGATAATAGAGAAACTAGTATCCATCCCGAACTCGTCCCATTTATTTTATTATGTACTTAATTATTTTAGTTTTGATAATTTAGAAAATTAAATATGTAGTTAATATTTTGATATTTTGATTTGTATTTATTATTTTAAATATTTGAAATATATGTGTGAAAAATATTTTGATTTTTGATTTTATTATTTGTAATGTGATTTAATTTTGGAAAAATAAATATTTTTATTAAAAAAATTGATTTTATTAAATAGATGGTGACAGAGATATCCGAATCCGCTTGGAATGAGTTTAGGTTTTAATTCTCTATTCCCGATTTTATTTATAGGGAAAAACGAAAATTATTTTAAAATTTAAATTTGAATTTGAGAGACATAAAAATCATCCTCGTACGCCCCATTGTGATACCTAATATCATCGTTATTATCGATGTTTATTTTATAAAATAAACAACAATTTAAGACATCAAATGAAAAAAAATTAAAAGACAAAATTGTAAAACATTTATAATTTAAAATATTGTTCAATTAAAATAACTCAATTTGTAAATGTACAAAGACATTGACAAATTGTAAGAGTATTGGTTGTATCCTCACAACATTCACTTATTTAGTTTTAAAATATAATACTTTAGTTAATAGACTATTATGGCTCCGTCTACCGTGAGCAATATCATTAGCGATGAATTTTTACTATCGCTAAATATTACTATTTATTTTACTAACGGATTTTTTTCGTCACTAAATATTACTATTCATTTTAGTAATGGTAAAAATTCGTCGTCAAATAAATAATAACATTTAGTGACGGATTTTTACCGTTGTTAAATATTACTATTCATTTTTAGTTATAAAAAATTTGTTGCTAAATAAATAGTAACATTTAGTGAAGATAAAATCCGTCACTAATAGCATTGCTCACGTGACGGTAGAAGGAGCCAGACTATTATACCAAAAACAAATTAAAATAAAATAAAATAATTTGAGGAACCAAAATAAATAAAATATAACTTAAATATCAAAAATATTATCTTACCATTTTAAATTTAAGTGAAAATTCACACTTATAAAAAGATAAAAGACCGGACCACCTCATCCCAAAATCCCAGCCCACCGTTTATATCTTTGTAGTGCCAATCACTACACTACATCATCATCATCAATTTAAAATATAAAAAAACATTGATACATATCATTTTCTCTACGTGGTCCATTTATATTTTTCTCTTTCTTCATAAAAAAAAACACTTTTTTTTTCTTTCTAATTTATATATTTACAACACACTGTCTCTTGACCTTTGCCATTGTTTTTTTATAGAAGTTCTTCATTTTTGCACTACTTTTCTATGTGACTGTGCCCTGCCTCTTTTTTTTATTTATTTAATTTTTCCATGTTTCTAATATATTATGATTGTTCTTAGATTATTTATAAACTCATCTATATTGTAGGATATGATTAATTCCATGTATAAAAAGTTTATAATAATAATAATAATAATAATATACATAAATTAAATCATACTCTTTTTATAAAAAAATTAAAGAGAGATATATTTAATCATACAAAATTATCTTTTAATATTACACATATCAACTACAAATAATATCATTTGTAAATAAATACTCCCTCCGGTCATTTTTATAAAAAACACTTCACTTTTTAAATTCATTAAATAATTAATGTATCTGGTCTGCATTATAGACCAGATACCTTAATTAATTAATGAATCTAAAAAGTCAAATATTTTTTATAAAAAGGACAGGAGATAGTAATACACCATTTTTGTTGATATTGATTGTACTCTAGATATAAATAAAAAGAGATATATTTAAAATATTTTTTTTTGTTATGATCAAATGATAGTACTAGCTGTAAATTAGTGTCCCAGAGGTTCTCAAGCTGTATTGATATCAACCAAAAAAATCAAGCTGTATTGATAGGTGCAGGTGCAGCGGATGATATGGCAACAAAACAGTGAAGAGATGGGACCTAAATCAACGGAAAACGTCGGTGCCGGTGGTGCCCCGTATGTCCCTAGTTGGAAAAGAAATGATGCTGCTAGTGCACGAAACTATTTTTATACTGGTGCTTCTAAAAATATCTACGAATATTCATGAAAATTTATTTCACTACATTTAGTATGTGATATTTTAATTTTCCAACTAGATGAAAAATTCTCCGTTGTTGAGGATAAAAGTCTTCGTAACAAAAGGTGAAGTTGCTAAGGGTAATACCGTAAAACCATCACAATGCAAAATTCCAAATAAAAATGAAAATTTATTATATTAGGAATTATCACTGAGAAGGTTAAATGAGGGCATTCAAAATTTTTAAAATTTGTCTTTACAGAAATTATTGTAGAAATTAATTTTAAATTTTAAATACTCAATATGCGAGGGGTTGTCCCTTACAATATTGAATGGTGGAAAAAAATTAGAAACGTTGGAAAAGATGAAAACTTATTGGTAGAGCATCGAGAACTTATACCTTACAACGCTTAGAACGTGGCTTTCTTCGACGGATTATCCCTCCCACAAAAAGACTGTTATGCACGCAGTTAGGTTGTTGACTTGATTACATATATTGAAATTCTTTTTTTTTAATAAGCAAATTTGAATATATAAAAAAACATTAAGGGTGCTTTAACCCAACAAGTTCAAACAATAAGACAAAGAAAATTACAAACTCAACTAACAAGGGATCAAAAGCAAAACAACCTACTCAAAAAACACTAGAAAGCACTAGTAGGATCCAAGCACCAATCCGACCAAGACACGCTCGGACCGCTACTAAATAACACCGAAAACCAATCCCATGAAAGCCTTTTCGCAAGCCCCAACCCATCAAAGTTAGTCAAAAGCCTATCATTGAAAAGAATCTCATTTCTACTAGTCCAAATAACCCAAGCCATAGCTAAGCCAAATAACCAACCCAAATCCTTCTTCCAAACCAACTTAAAATTCATGTCAAAAATAATGAGCCAATCCAAAAAAGAATTTGTCGATGGAGTAACATCCACCCGAAGCCACAAGCAAAACAACTCCCACCATCTTCTAGAAATGACACACTCAAAGAAAAGGTGATCCAAATTCTCTTCAACACAAAAACAAAGAGGACAAACCAAAGAATGCGCTCCCACCAAAATACCACGTTTTGACAATTCCAATTTTGTTGGAAGTCTATTCCAAATTAATCTCCAACCAAATATTGCAATTTTGCTAGGAACTTTTGAGAGGCAAAGACGACTTAATGCTAAAGAAATAACATCATTTAACTCCGAAATTCTAAAGTCACAAGACATAATGGAAAGATAGGCATTACTAACCGAAAAACCTTTTGTACTTTTCCACCACACCACTCCATCCTCCAACGATGAATTTGGTCGCACTTCTCGGAAAAGATCCATCAACACAAGTCGTTGCAAAGCTGCCCCAGAATTATCCGGATAACCCAAGGGCGGAATCGACCACCTCCACTCATCCCCACTCCAAAAGCCCATATCCGACACCTTGGCATGACGATCCGCAACCCAAGAGAATAACTCTGGAAAGAGTTTGTCGAAAGAAGAAGTACCTACCCACCTATCATACCAAAATTCCAAAAACAAACCCAATCCAAGCTTGAAGGAAATAGAATTTGAAAACCAATTTGAATCTTTGTCCATCGTGCATAAGTCCCTCCACCAAAGAGATACTTTACTTCTAGAATGAAATGAGGGAGCGTGTAGCATAGCTCTTTTGATATCTCCGTACCTGCAAGAAAAAAAGTTAGTCCATAAAGAGTTTTGTTCGTTCAATATCCGCCACTTCCACTTGCTAAGAAGCGCAATATTGAACTTTCCACAATGTTTCACACCAAGGCCACCTTCTTTTTTAGGGAGGCAAACTCTTTCCCAACTAATCTAATTAATCTTCCTTTTTTCCTCATCCCCCTCCCCCCGCAAAGAAAAGATCTTTGAAGAGAGATAATTTCCTTTATAATAGCCATGGGGGCCTTATAAAAAGAAAAGAGAAAAATCGGAATAGAGGAAAGGATAGAGTTTAGGAGCACCACTCTCCCTCCAATTTATGATATAAATTGAAATTCGAAGCTTGAAATCTTTATTTAACAATTCTTTCTTCTCCCTTCCAACTTGAACCCAACACCTTTTTTCTTTTAGGATTTGCTTTCCTCGTCTAGGATTGAAATTATAACTACTCATATCAGATTCATAAACAAGAAGTAAAAGAAGCGTTGAAATAATGAGTAGCAATATGGCGGTTGGGGCAGACAAAAGACATATTGAAATTTGAAAAATTCTTGAAGAGAAAGGCATTGAGTGACTCATCAATTTCTTTAACGAAATTATAAAGTAAAAGCAAATGTCACATGAATGGAGAAGAAGCACTTTAGTTTCAATTTATAAGAACAAGGGAATATACAAAATTGTGCAAATCATAAAGGGGTTAAACTTATGAGTCATATCATTAAGTTATGGGAAATAGTGGTTGAACAACTACAACATGTGACAGAGTAGTATCAGATAGACTAACAAGACTTTCACTTAATTTTTGTTGACTTGGAGAATGTGTGTGGTATAGTTCCTATGGGGAATCCCTGGAGAAGATAGAGGTTAAGATTATATATATATTTAAGTTACCCAAGATATGTATGAAGGGGGTATCGACTAGTGCACAGATACAAGGTGGTGAGACAGAGTATTTTCCCATTAGAATTGATTTGCATCAAGGTTCAACCCTAAGCCCCTACCTTTTACTTCAATTTATTATGTACTCATGAAATACATTCAAGAGCTAGTATTGAGATGAATGCTTTTTAGATGATATAGTCCTACTTGAAAAGTCAAAAGAAGATTTAAATAAGTGGTTTAAGATTCAGAAGTGATCTTTAGAAACACATGACTTTCACCTAAGATCACTATGTTTCATTAATTAGTCAATACCTAACCTCAACATCAAATCATGAAATCCATAGAAATACCATGTCAAAATTATGTAATTTCATAAACAAGGCATAATATGGATAATATCAGACATGCAATAGGAATTCAAGCACAACAATAATTTCACATAGCATACATTTGGTCATTCATCTTATGCAACAACATTCTTATCAAAACAGCCCCAAAATCATGTTTTCTACTAGTCATATATCAAATTCTAATAATTATTTAAAATATCAAATGGAGTAGGAATCAAGTGAATAAACATGTTTTGGAAAGCTTGTAATGTCTATTTTAAAAATAAGCTTTTTATTTTAGAACTTAAAGTCCCAATAGGTATAATTTAATCAAACAATGGGAAGTGATACCGAAACAAGAAAGAATGTTTTTCCAACTCGTAACTAGTATTTCTCCTACTGTACTTAATAAAATGGGACACTTATTACGTGTATACATATTAAAAATTTCTATTTTCTTATGATATAAGGTTCACACTTAAAGGACTTATGTAGAGTGATTTGTATTCAAAATACTAACAATATGTCAAATGATTATGCTACGAAATTTCAAGATAGTAGTTGAACTTGTAGTTCAATTATCCTAACACTACAATGCGTCCATCATGTTTGATTCTTAATTAAAACGTCATACCTTATAATAATTTTTTTTGAAATAAAAGATGTATTTATATTCCAAAAATGGCATCAAAGTAGAATGAGGGATCTAATTGATCCACCTAACAGACCTAACAAACAAAGCTAAAACAAATTAAATCAGAAGTAAAGCAAGGTATTTTCTGTACTTATTCCTCATCCACCCCTGTATAAAATATTATCTATAATTTTGTGTGTAGTGCTTGTATAATCTTCTTCTCCTCCAAAAATGCTTGCATTCCTATAGTTCCATATTCCATATATATTTTCGGCGATAACTATTTTCATAATACCAGCCTTGAACCCCTTCCCCTTTGTTATATTGATGATCCTATTCATCTCATCCTTCCACGACAATGGGTTATGCTTCATACCCATCCAGGCAAGAACCTCATTCCAAATGCCCTTTGTAACATGACAGGAAAAGAAAAGGTGGTCGAGAGTTTCTGCAGACTCTTTGCAAAGGCTACATATAACTTCCTGCAGCATACCAAATTTTTTCAGGCGATCCTTAGTTGAAATTCTACCATGGCAAGCTAACCATAAATATAGTATTGCTCTAGGCCTAGCATAATTACATTGGATAAGTCGACTCCAATCAACTGTCGCATTTTGTTCAAAGTAATGCTCATACACTCTCTTGATCGAGAAGCTCCTTTTATGCACCATGTCATCCCAAATCTGCTGACATTCACGGACCAACTCCCTCTTCCCCATAATAGCTTTCATGATCCATGAGCTAGTACTCCTGACCTTAGCCTGCATAATGTCACCACCTTTAAGATAGTAGCAGTGCACCCACTTTACCCATAAATTATCAAGCTTTATACATATGTTCCATAAACACTTCATCATTACTATACCATTCCAAACTTAGATGTTTATCATATTTAATCCTCCTTGAGTGATTGGTTTGCAAACATATTGCCAAGACACAGGACTTTTCCTGCTTTTATCAGTACCTGACCTCATAAATGACCTGCAAATGGAGTTTATTTTCTGAATTACACCTTTTGGGATTGGGAAACATAACATCCAGTATTGTGCCATTGAGGTAAGAACACTTTTCACTAACTGCATCCTACCTGCAGTACTCAGTAGTTTGGCAGACCAATGTCTGACTCTACTGGTAATCCTATCTATCAGTGGTAAGTAATGACAAATGTTCAATCTTTTACATGTTAAGGGCACCCCCAAATACCTGACAGGGAGATGACCTTCATAGAAACCTGTTTTTTTGTCATACCAGCTGCATAACTTCCTCACACATCCCACTGCAGAAAATTCTACACTTTTGTGGATTCACATATAGCCCTGTTGATTCAGAAAAAGAGTGAAATGCTTCCAACATCAATTCAATAGATATATAATCACCTCTACTGAACAGGAGCACATCATTGGAAAAGGCTAAGTGCGTTATCCCAAGCTTTTCACATTTGACGTGGTGATTAAAGTTGTGATTTGATTGCATTTTCACCATCACACGGTTCATATATTCCATTAGAATAACAAAAAGCAATGGGGACATAGGATCCCCTTGCCTAATCCCCCTTTTTGCTTCCAAAACTTCTGTAATGTCACCATTCACATTAAACCTATAAGTCACAGAAGTTACAGCTAACATTATCCAATTCACAAATTTATTAGGCAACCCAATTTCTAAAAGCACACATTGTAATACAGACCAGTCCACCATATTGTATGCTTTATGCAAATCTAACTGTATCATACATTTTGGGGTTATCCCTTTTTTTGAGTATCCTTTCAACAACTCTACTGCAAGTAAAATATGGTTATGAATAACTTGACCTGGGATAAATGCTGCCTAGCTATTGTGGATTACCTCACTCAACACCTTTCCTAACCTATTTGTAATAATCTCCAAGATCATCTTGTAGATTGTTGTACAACCTGCTATAGGCCTGTACTCTCTAAGGGTTTTTGCTGTAGTAGTTTTTGGGATTAATGTTACAATGGTGCTGTTCAAACTTTTGAACAATTTGTCCTCTTGGAAAAATTCTTGGATAGCTCTTACCACATCTTCTTTAATAATATGCCAACTTGTCTTAAAAAATTTCACCCCATAACCATCTGCACCAGGTGATTTAAGGTCTCCAATACCATTCAAAGCATCCTCAATCTCTTTTTCATTCACCTGGGTTGTAAGTGATTCACACTGGTCTTGGTTTAGTTGGTTCCCTTGTCTCATTACACCTATATCCACATGTTTGAGATGGGCTTCTCTCTTTCCCAATAAGTTACCATAAAAGTTTATTACCTCTTGTTTGATGTCTTCATGGTCTGTCATAACAGTTTCATCTTCTTTTTGCAGCAGTTCTAGATTCCTGTGATGAAATTTGGTTTTGATAGTGGCATAAAAGTAGGTTGTATTGCTATCCCTTTTCCTCAACCAATCTAGCTTAGATCTCTGCATTAGTGACTTCTCTTCTATTTCATTCCACCTAATCACCTCAGTTGTACAGGTTTTAACCCCTTCAATCTTATCTTTATCCATCCTGTCACTAATGAGATCCTGCTGAGCCTTTTCCAACTCCTCTCTTGCCTTATCTACATACTTTTTCATATGAGATATGTTGTGACTAAATTCACTAAGAATTGGTTTCAACCTTTGAAGCTTATTCCACAGGACATACATAGCAGTGCCATTTATAGGTAGATTTTTGGCTACATCCTCATACCCTTCCAAATCAGTTATACAGTTATTGAACTTGAATCTCCTTTTTCTGACATACCCCTGTTCCTTAACTTCTATGCTAAGTAAGGCATGATTTGATACACTTGGGGCCATTATCTTCAACTCCTTGTCATAGTGTTCTTGGAACCAATCAGTGTTTACAAATTACTGATTGTTCCAGCCTCATGCTTGTTACTCCAGGTAAAGTAGTCACCTATACCATTCATTTCACTTAAACCAACTCTATCCATCATATCCTGTAGATCTTTGAATTCAGCCTCTTTCACCATTCTACCTCCCACTCTATCTTGAGGCTTCAATACATTATTAAAATCCCCCATTATACACCAAGGGCATTGAGTTGAAGGCTGCAGATTCTCAATAGATTTCCACAACTCATTCCTTTGTTCTAAATTTTTGTGAGCATATACTCCTGTCAGCCAAAATTTGAAGGCCCCTAACCTGTCATAAATACCACAATGGATAGCTTGTTCTGTACTGTGAACCAATTTAACATTAACTTTAGCCTCATTCCACGATATCCATATTCTTCCATTAACATGTCTTGCATAATTATCAATATAATTCTTATAGAGATTGAGTTTACTTCTAACAGAATTAGCCTTGGTTTCCTTCACTCTAGTTTCCACCAAGATCACAATGTCAGGTTTAAGCTTATTGAGACGGGAGCTTATCTCTCGTAGCTTACCTGTTTTGTTCAGCCCCCTAGTGTTCCATGAGACAATCATGACCCTCCATCGAAGGTCATTTAGGGATCATTTCAAACCCCTAATGCCTCGAATTCATTAGCACAACTCAGATCAACTAGGGACTCTAGGACAACACTTTGTTTTCCTTTGTCTCTGCTTTTGCTAACCCTGGTCCATTACTCCTCCTTTTCTTCATTTTCAGGTCCTCCACTATGAATTGTATCTTCCTTTGTATGCGTTCCTGGTGTCATAGTTGTCATTTCTTTCTGATTTTGGTGAGACTCCTCATATGCCACTTTTAATGATTGTTTGCCATTTTGATGTGGGAGTTGTTGTTTTTGCTTTGGTCTCCACTGTTTCTCCTTTTTTCTTCCTTGGTCATTACACTTTATTGTACCATCTAAACATCAAATCAATAACACCAATTTATCACAATACATTCTTTCAAACATCTCATGATATCAACACTTACATATAGAAATCCATGAAAGATCACAACCAAAAAGCCAAAAAACTTAAATTGAAATTAAATAATTAGTGATAATAGAGAAATTCATAACCTAGGATCTATGATTCATCATCTCATAGGGAAATTCACATGGAAATTCATACAATTCGGGGTTCAAAGGAAATCCCACTACTTTAAACGCTAAATATCAAAGTTATAGAGCAACTCCCTCCTTACCTTGTTTTCCCGAATTTCTCCGCGAAGCTTTTAACAGTGGTGAAATCCTTCCCTTGTACAAAGTCTACTACAACCTTCTTGGTGAATTTGAGAGTTTTTCTCTTACATTTTTGGAAAATAAGTGTTTTGGAGAAGAAGAGACTTTTTTTTGTTATTTTTGTCACAATTAGGATTTTCTCCCATAATACGTGTTTCTCTTTTTATCTCATCTATCTCCCTTATTTTTTCCCTTTTCTATTTCTCTTTTTTTAATCTTTCCATTATCTTTAAAATTTCTAATTTACAAATAAAATAATAATTGATAATAATAATAATAATAATAAAATCTATTAAAAAATAATAAAACTGAAATAATAATAATAGTAATAATATCTTAATTATTTGTGGAGTTGAGAGAGAGAGAGAGTGTGTGTGTATTACTTTAATTTGTATATATTTATATATTGTTTTTTAAAAATAATTTATTTATAACAAATATATTTGTATGCGATTTTAATTAATATATTCTACTGGTCAAAAAATACATGTGTGCATGTTACCCCCTACAAGGGCATGGGAACTTAGAGGCCTTATTAGCTATATTACACAATATGGTGGTTAGGGCTTGCCCACGAAGGCAAAGAGGTCTTAATGGTGTTGTTGTGTGGTGGTTTAGAGGACATGCTCATGTGTTGTGAGATGTTTTGCACGTGAGGGGTGTGCTTAGATATAAGCGTATGTATGGTGTGATCTGTATGAGTTAATATCTGTATGGCTTAAGAAACATCCTTTCTCCTATTAGGGAAGAGGTATATATAGAGGTTTTAAGCCTAGGGTTTTCTTGGGAAAGATCACCGCCCACCTACTCAATGGCGGACCATTGAATCCCTATTTGCAAGGGGGCGTAGGTTAGTTAATAACCACGACTTCTCTCTCCGCCCAAGAAATTCTTATCCCACATTTCCAATGGCAGTTTGGTAGGAAAGTCTTAAGGAGATGTGATACTTCCCTTAGGGAGACATGTGATAGTCTCCTCTCCTGGTGGCGGCCTAAAGTTATCGCCTTATCCAGGTCCTTCACAATATAACACTACACAGTACCTCAAATACAATGCCTTTGAAAGATGACGGAATTTTTTTAGACCATGGAATAGGGGAGTATCCTGAGGTCTAAAGCTTATTGATGATATGTCTGACATACCGCGCCTATTACGATTGAGGGATTCCTTAAGAGGAATAACATTATTCGGTCTGATGAAACCCTATGTCCCTCAGGAAATGTGTTAGGCCTCTTAGGGTGGACTTCTATCAAGCCCTCAGATAAGTCTTTGTGATTAAGTCTCTTATGTTATACTTCAGTCGCACCTCTTGGGCATGATTTTTATGTCTGATCCCGCCCGAAGAAACCCTAAGTCTTTCAGGAAAAGTTATATGTAGCCTGGCTAATAAGACCATAAGTCCCTCGGGTGAGGCGTTGGACCACTCGAGAGGGACTTATGTCTTCCCCTCCGACAATTATTTGTGATTAAGTCTCATAGTCTATGATTTTTATGTCTGATCCCACCCGCGAAAACCCTAAGTCTCTCAGGGGAGAGTTTATTATCCTGGTAGATTTTAATTCCCTCAAGAAAAGTTATATGTAGCTCGGCTAATGAGACCACAAGTCGCTCAGGCGAGGCGATTGACCTCTTGGGTGAGACTTCTATCAAGCTCTCAAACAAGGCTTTGTGATTAAGCCTCTTAGGATAGACTTCGGTCGTGCCTCTTGGGCGTGATTTTTATGTCAGATCCCGTCTGAGGAAGCCCTTAGTCTCTAAGGCGAGAGTTTAATTATCTTGGGAGATTTTAAGTCCCTCAGGTGAAGTTATATGTAGGCCGACTGATGAGGCTGTAAGTCCCTCAAGCGAGGAGTTGGATAACTTCTCTCTATTACCCTAAGGGGCGACAAGTATATTCGCCATGAAGTCCATCAAAAATTGCCTCAAAGGGAGGGAAGGATCTTCTTGATAAAGTCCAACGTACAAACATTGCCTCAAGGGGCAGCAAGGATCTTTACTATAAAGTCCAATGAATATTACCTCAAAGGGCAAAAATAATATTTATTATAAAGTCCAGCGTACAAGCATTGCCTCAAAGGTGGCAAGGATATTCACTATGAAGTACAACACATGAACATTGCCTCAAGGGCGGCAAGGATCTTCACTATAAAATCTAGCATACAAAATATTTAGAAAAATAATCATGTTGGTCATAAACGCTCAAGAAGTTATTCATATGTATATAATCACAGTATGTACTAGGAAATTACGAACAATTTAACTGTAATAATATTTAATATATAGAGCATTTCAGGTTCTGGGAAATGGCGGTTCTTCCAACTCCTGCAACTTGTACGCCCCATGAGGGAGCTTCCGAAATACGTGATATGGCCCTTCCCAGTTAGGTTGTAGTTTTTCGTGTTGTGCGAGTATAACCAATTCCTTTAACGCCAAGCCTCCCTCTTGCACCTCTCTTAGCTTGACTTTGGAGTTATATCTCCTGACGGCTCTATGCTTGGCTACGAACTCTCAAACATAGGTGACTTCTCTCAATTTTTCGATAAGGTCTGCCGCACATTCTAATCCACCCTTGTTTACTTCTTCATTAAATTGGGATCGTTGCCACGAGGGCGTGTCAATCTCCACAGAAATCATAACATCCTCTCCATATACCATGGAAAACAAAGTTTCTTTGGTGGTGGAGTGAGGGGTGGTGTGTTATAACCATAATATCTTATGGGGCAAATCTTCCCATAAACCCTTGGCATCATAAAGCTCATTCTTGGGTCCCTTAATAATTTTTTTTGCTGATTCTGCTTGCCCATTGGCTTAAGAGTATAAAACAGATACAAAATATGTTTGCACTCCCAGGGTGACTAATGTGACTAATGTGGAACCAGGGTGATTTCATGCTTTCCTAGGCACCACATAATGCGAGAAGCCTTCCTCATTTTATAAAGTTTTACATAGAGGGTGGTGAACTTGGCAGCTTGTTTTCAAATTCTTCTTACTTCCCAATCATCCAGTGGAACTTCGTCTGATTGTAGGTAACATAGTATGTGTGACATATAACTACACTCAAGGATAAGTTCCAGGGAGTATACCTCTTCCGCCTTGATGCTAGAGGAGGTGAGAACCCTGTTGTCTTTGATATGATGAGCTTGGATAAGAGATCTGCTCTTAAGTTCTGTTCGAGGGGGGAATGTTTTATTTAAAAAAAAGTAAAAAGAGAATATATACTTTGTACCTTTTGTACATATTTTATCAGTTGTGGTTCTTTTCCTGGTACTATTTGGAGACTTGGTTGGTGAACAATTAGGAGTCGCTTTTGGCATTCAATCTGAAGGTTCCCATATCTAAGGTGAGAACCATGCCTACAATAAGAGCCTCATACTCCGCCTAATTGTTGATGACAGTGAACTCAAACTTTAACGCTTTGTTATATGAGTATGTTGCTTGGTCCTTCCAGGACTATCCCAACACTGCTTCATTTTGCATTGGAGGTTCCATCTACACATAAATCCCATTTTGGGGGTATCTACTCGTCTACAGGCGAGCTAAATTCCATCACAAAATCCGCAAGAGCTTGTGACATAATGTTTCCCCTTGGGACATATTGAATGTTATATTTTGAGAGTTCCACTGTCCAAGATATTGTCATTCATGTAACACCCCAAATTTAAATTAGTATTTTATTTAAATTATTAGATTAATTATGCTGAGTGTTGTTTGATTAATTGATACTATTTGGTATTTTTGGGAAATTTAGGGATATTTCGGTAATTTACTAATTACTGATATATATGAGTTTGAGAGCGAGAAGTTAGATTCAAATTAATTTAAATTGTAGTAAGAATTATCTATTTTTTTTTATTATTTACTAATTATTAGGAAAATTAAAATTTTCTAATAATAAATAATATAAGTGTAATTTATTTTATTTAATTATAATTAGATTTAAGAGTAGGTTTTAAATTTAAATAAATATTAAAGTGTGACTTTTAAATAATAATAAAATAAAATAAATATTTATTTATAAGAATAATTATTTAATTGGAATAATTTTAATTAAATATTTATTTAATAAAAATGTTTATTTAAATAAATTATTTGAAAAGTTTACTTATTAAATAAATTATTATTTATTGGGGCAATTAATATTGAGATTTATTATAATAATATTATATTTTACCGTTAAATTTTTTAGGGATAAATATACTTCACCCCCTGTCAATTTAGCCAGTTTTGGTTTTACCCCCTGAAGTATTTTTTTTTATCCCCCTCACCAAACTAAGATTCTATTTTCACTCTTCTGTGATGACTGGACGATAGAATCTGCACATGTGGCGACGGAATCTGCACATGTGGCATTTACTGACTGGGTAAATTTTGAATTTATTATTTTTATTATTTTTATTTATTATTTATTATTTATTATTTTTATTTTTTTTAATTTTTTAATTTTTTAATTTTTTTATATTTTTTATTTAAAAAAACAGAAAAAATAAAAAAAAAATTAAAAAACTTTTAAAAAATTTTAAAAAATTTTAAAAAATTTTAAAAAATTTTAAAAAATTTTAAAAAAATTAAAAATTAAAAATAAAAAAATAAATAATAAATAAATAAATAAATAAATAAAATTAATTCAAAATTTATCCAATCAGCAAATGCCACATGTGCAGATTCCGTCGCCACATGTGCAGATTTTAACACCCTATTTCTACCCGGCGGATAATAGTAAAATCAGAGTTTCAGAATTTCAACACATAAATGAGATGCTACACTTTCATCTTAAAAACAACTTCGATTAATTTCATATGAACAGATACATAACACTTTGATCGGATGAACCGATAACAACAAAATTCATATATATCTTCTTTTCAAAGCAAAACAACTTCAAGGTATGAATATTCAACTTTGATTCACTTAACATTTTTGTTCGACTAAAACAACTTCAAAACAACATAATACTTAATAAATTCAACTTAAAAATTCAGCAACATAAAACATATTCAACAATAACAACAAGCGTCCATCCCCCGAGTGTTACGTATCAGAGCAAGACCCTTTTGACTTGCCATAAAGCAACAAAAGACTTCATAAAGTTACTTCGAACTTCCGCTGCAAATCTTGAGTACCTGCCCATTTCCCATGGTAGGGGAAATATCAGCAGAAGGGGTGAGATATCTAACAATATAATAAGATGTATGATAAATAATATGTTAGGATTTAAATCATACAAAATTACCACTTTACAGCTTATCACAACAATTAGCACAACCAGTCATCAGCATAATATCACAACAATTTAACCAACTTAATATAACAACTTTCAAACCACAATTATAACAACAAATCTCTCAACAGGTTATAACAACATTTTCCTAACTTTCAGACATTACCTGTCACAACAAGTCAACAACATAATAACAACGAATATATCATCACAACACTGGAATATGCAGCTTAGAATGTGACTCATACAATGCACATGCATGTGGTACCATTGGAGCAGAACTCCCAACTTAAAAACGGAGTAGAACTCCCAACTTAGAAACTGCCAATTAACAGAGGCATCAAACAAGGCATAAGCCTTCAACTTTCAACTTTTGCCAATCCAGGCCAACTTAATAATTTTGCCAATCCAGGCCAACTTAATAATTTTGCCAATCCATGCCAACTTAGTATGCTATGCTATACATGCGACAACAACTACAGCATCAACTTATTCAACAATAACACAACAACCCCACAACTGCAACTTAACAACAAATTCAACTTTGGCCATCAGCCTACAACTTAACAGCAACAACAAATCAACATTGGCCATCGGCCTACAACTTAACAGCAACCACAAATCAACATTGGCCATCGGCCTACAACTTGGTATCAACATCTCAACAACGACATAAAGACTACATTCCAACAGCAACTCAACCATAACAACGCAACAACCACAATTCGACAACAACTTAACAACAATACAACACATCAACAACAACTTATCAACAACGACATGTTAACAACAATAATTCAACATCGACAAAAATATACAACTTATCAACAACGACTTGTTAACAACAATAATTCAACATCACCCAAAAATATACAACTTATCAACAACGACATGTTAACATCAATAATTCAACATCAACAAAAATATACGACAATGATCCGTAATTGTTCCAGACAATTCTACTAAAACCGATTAATTAACTATCGGCTACAAGTACTAATATTTTCTACTCGGTACCAACCATCTTATACCACAAATGCTTCTTGAATTTATTCGGACCAGGATTCCAAAACCGGTTAATTATTCTTCTACTAAAATCATGTTATTCCTACTTCGCATTAAGGTCTTTAGTATACCTCTATTAACTTTACGCTACACTGCCAGTAAACAAATTTCCAAAACCTGTTACTAATATTTATGCTCTGCTCTGCTTTAATACTATTAAGAATATTCTGGTACTGTCATACTACAATTCCTGCTATGTTTACTCACTACTGCCAGTTTATGTTCCTACTAAATTATCACTGCTACTACTGAAAACTACCTGTTAATCCATGCCTTGCTGTTAATTTTTCTGTTAACTGAAACTAATAGTGGTTATATTATTGACCTGCTAAATTATTAGCTCTATTTTTCTGGTATTTTACTTTACTGATACTAACATATTCATCTTTAATTCTTACTAATTGTACTACACAAGAATATGTTAAACACACATGTTAATATTATTAAACACACACATAGTAATATTATATTAAAAAAAATACACACACACAGAAGTCAAGGTGGCTTGCGCCACCATTATTCCACAAGGGAACAGGTGGCTTGCGCCACCCTTTTTCATAAGGGTCCAGGTGGCTTGCTCCACCATCTCTCGTTCACAAGGTGGCTTGCGCCATCATCCATCAATGACAAGGTGGCTTGCGCCACCATTCCTTGTACATGGGGTGGCTTCCGCCACCCCCCTTTTCTTTTCTTTTTTTTAACCAGTTCATGACTTCCGACTACAGACACCAAACAACAACACAACACCGTTAGTTTTACTCATTACAGAAACTACAATTTTTCCAGAATTAACAATCGGATACTAAAACAACCGGTATTCAGAGTATTCTCGATACAAAGCACACACAATGACAATTTTATACAACCCAAAATTCCCACATATTATTCATCAATTACCCAATTATAGAGTCAGAACCCCACCCTTATCTTGGATCGGAAACCGCTCTATTCCACTGATCGAACCCGGCCTTGTCGAAGCTTCCAACCTTTGCTCTGCAACTTTGCACGATCAATTTCCAAGACTTCCTCTTTTCTCTACAACTTCCACGTACAACATGTTTTTCTACTCTTTCTCCAAAACCCTTATTCTTCCTTTTCTCATAAAAACCTAATTCCTTCTTATTCAACTTAACATACCATATTACTATTATTCTTATTGAGCTTAATATTCGCAACCCACCTTTTACTACTATCAACACTTAATTAAGCCCAACTATTATCCTTATATTATTCTAATATCATTGCTAATATTAATCAACCAATTAATCAACCAAATAACAACTTAGCAACTTAAATCAACATCTCACAACATCAACAATTTATTCAAAAATATTTCAAAAATATTTAATTAAATAATTAATTAAATATCGGGCGTTACATAGATTCCGTCGTCCAGTCAGCACAGGGGGAGTCAAAATAGAATCTTGGTTTGGTGAGGGGGGATAAAAAAAATACTTCAGGGGGGTAAATACAAAACTCGCTACATTGGCAGGGGGTGAAGTATATTTAACCCAATTTTTTAACATTAAAATGGGATAGTAATTGAGTGTTTTTACGTTAATTTGGAATTAAAAAGTTTTTACATTAGTTTGGGGATATGGATAATATGTTATTATATGCAGTTAACGTACGTGAATAGAGGGGGTAGAAAGAAAAACAAAAAAAATAAATTTTACAAAAGTTTTTGCTTGGTTTGGGAACGTTCGGGAAGTTGTTAGGCAATAAGGGAGAATTATTTACTGTAAGGTGACTATTAGATAGCAGGATGGTGAGAGTTACCTTACCCTCTCATCAGCGTCATCTTGGGTTAGATTTTTATATTAGTTTATGTGTTTTGTTGTTATGATCGTATGAGATTTGGGATAAATTTCATTTGGTAATCGTCGATTTTGGATAAATCCCATTTTGGCACTACATAATTGTTATCGATGAATTTTTTTAATGATTTTCTATGTTTGCTATTATGATTGTATGAGATTTGGAATAAATCTCATTTGGCCTAAATCCTTTTGAATTGATTTTTTTCTCCTATTTTATTGTTGTTTGAATCCTTTTTGTTGTATGATTGATATGTGGTTGTGCCTTATTTATTTGTGATTTGGGTTCTATTTAAATCCGAATATGATTTAGACATATTGATATTTATACGATGATATCATCAAAATTATATGTTTTTATTTTAGTAGAATATATTTAATTACACTTGAAGTGAATTCAATTAAAATAAGATGAAATTTGTTTTCGTAAATCCTTATAATAATTATCATTATCAATATGTATGATTCAATTTAGGCTAAATTACATTCAGGGTCCTTTAAGTTATTTAATTGTAACACTTTGGTCCTTTATATTTGTTTTGCTTCAAGTAGGTCCTTTAAGTTATTTTAAAATATCAAGTTAGTCCCTTAAGTTGTTTTTGTAACGCTTTGGTCCCTTTTTTAAAAATCTTCGTTAAAATAAATTGCAAACTCATACATCATTTCAACTGGTTTTTCGTGCTGATCATGAATATGCAATCAAATTTATCAAACAAGTTACGATTCATGAGAATTAGTTAAAACTGGACGAAATACATAATGAAAAAATCATCGATCCGACCAAAATACACAATAAAACACAAAACTAGTTACATATTCGTGATCAGCGCGAAAAATCAGTTCAGAAGGTATATGAGTTTACAATTTATTTTAATGGAGATTTTTAAAAAAGGGACCAAAGCGTTACAAAAACAACTTAAGGGACTAACTTGATATTTTAAAATAACTTAAAGGACCTACTTGAAGCAAAACAAACATAAAGAACCAAAGTGTTACAATTAAATAACTTAAAGGACCATGCAGGTAATTTAGCCTTCAATTTAAATACTATAGCATTTTCTATAAGCGTAGTAGCAGCAACATCATGTGACTTGAATAATGGTTCCATTAACACTATGTCTCAATTTAATTTGTTTTATAATAATAATAATAATAATAATAATAATAATAATAATAATAATAATAATAATTTTTTATAATTTTTTTGAAAAATTTTAATATATCAATATCAAAACTTAAAACATTCCTCAATATCAAAAAGAAATTTTTATTTGTCGTCGTTCAACTCGAATTTGCTTATTGTTGTTCAATTATGTATGTTGTATTGTATATTTTTGTAATTCTATCTTATATAATTTAGGTATTTTTAATTATTTGAATTTTACTTTAGTTATTATGTTCTATTATTTTAATTTTGCTTTGAATTATTTTAAATAATTTTATTTTAATTCTTTAATTTGTTCAAATTATTCTTAAATGAAGGTTGAAATTAAATTTACAACTATGTTGTATTATTGATATTATTGTTTTGAGTTTGTCATGAATTTTTGAAATACTTATTTTATTAAGTTGTGAACATATAATTCTGTGTGCATGTCTATGAAATTTAGTTTCATATTATTATTTTATTTAATAAACGGTTAGACAGTAGGTTTAACCGGTTTAACCAATTAAACCTTAACCCGAATGTTTCATCGGTTCGATCTCCAGTTCAGTTTTTAAAACATTGATCTAGAGTTATTTGACTAATTTAAGTGATTTTTTTTTATCATGTTCGAGTTGTCAATAAAGCCATTAGAGTCGTCAATAAAGTTTTTAGAGTTATCAATATCATTGAGAAAGATCTTAATTTATAATAAAAATATTATTTTTGAGTCAGGGTCGATGCTTGTTGGTTACTTGGAGTTAATTGGCATGTTTTAGAGTTGTTTTGATTATTACTTGAGTCATGTCTCCAATCAATAGAGTTCATTAGAATTATCACTCGTGAAAAATTGTCAATAGAGCGATTTCAAACACTTTAAAGTACTCTTTTGGGAAATCAAGGTTTCTGGTGAATAATATTTTAGGGTGAATAAAGTTTTCGGGTGAATAGTACTTTTTTGAAAAATTCAGGATTTCGGGTGGATAGTACTCCTTTTAGAAAATCGGAATCTAAATCATATTAAACTTCTTTGAAAATAAAATAAAATATTTAAGAGTTTAATAGTGTTTTTCATTTGAAAATGCGATACTTTGAAATTGTGGGTAGAATTTTTATAATTTTGGTGTAATAATGTTGATTTTGATGGCCAGTGTTTTGCAATGCATGGTTCGTATTTTGGAACCACTTTTTGGTGAATAGATTTTATAAATAATTTTTGGGTGATTCATACTTCTTTTGGTGAATATTAGTCTTATGAGACTATTTTGGTGGCCTTTTATTGGCAATGTGTGGTTCGACTGTGAGACCATTCTTTTGGTGAGATGTATGTTTTGTTTATTCATACTTTCATGCATACATATCCTTTGGAGTTAGGTGGGACTTCGGTCTATTTGGTGGCCTCATATCCATTTGGTGGGATCGTTGGTTCAGTTGAGGGACCAGAGACCGTGGACAATAACATACCTCTGATATCCACAAAAACTTGGTACCACATGCATATAAGTGAAGGAGTTGGTGCATAGCAGCATTACATATACTATGAATGATACTCCTGCTTGTAAATTTGATTGTGTTTGTGTTTTGTAATAATGATGCGTTCGTACTATCATTCTGCTGCTAAATTTCACCGTTATTATTTGTAAGTGCATTCTCACCCCTTCTTTGTTTGTTTGATGGTTTTATGCAATGTTTGTACAGGTAATCATAAGGAGTGATAGCTAGTGATGAGTGTGAGATAACTTTGACACCCTCCTAGCATTTATTGTTATTCTGTTAGTCGAATAATGCTATTATTCTGTAACATCGGGGAACGAGGTGCTTATGTTCTTATGTATTGAGTTGTAACTCATTTTCATGGATTTTCAATGATGTTTAATTCAAAATTATGTTATATTTTTCTTTTATTTTCCGCTGCAAATTATTGAAGCTGCATGTTTATGTATCAGTGATTCGATGAAGTAACATCCTATATGTGAATTTTCTATAAAAATAAAGTCTTGGATTTTAGGGTGTTAGGCTTCCTGCCATATTTGTTTTCTTTAAAACATGAAGAATATGATAGTTGGTTTTCACAAAGATCTTATGACCCTAAAAGTACGGTCACGCCTTCCTTGCTGCGACGATGACGATTAGTGCCAATTTCTCAATCTTTTGATAACGTGCCTCGGCGCCTCTAAATACCTTGCTTACGAAATACACATGCCTTTATGTCTTTTTTGTATTCTAGACAAGGACTGAGCTCTTCGGCTAATGTGTGACCAAGAGATAATGGAGTAGTGGCGACTCCTCTCTCGGGTGAGTAAGGATGGGGGGCGAGTCGAGGAAGGCCCTCACCTTGGAGAAAGCATCTTCCCACCTGCCGATCCATTCGAATCTCTCTTTTTTTCTTTAAGGCAGCAAAGAAAATGAAAGCCTTGTCACCCGTGCAGGAGAGGAAACGATATAGGGTGGAAAGGTGACCTATAAGCTATTGTTCTTCCTTGACATTAATAGGGCTTCTCATGGTGATGATTACTTGTCATTTATCCCAGTTGGCCTCAATGCCTCTTCCCGTCAGCATGAAACCTTGGAATTTCCCAGCTTGAACCCCAAAAGAGCATTTGGCGGGGTTTAGGCGCATATCATACTTCCTGATTGACTATAGGACATCCTTCAAATCTTTTGCATGGTTGTACCCTTTGATAGTCTTGACTATGATGTCATCTACGTAGACCTCCCAGTTTCACCATAGTTGGTATGCAAATACAACATTCATGAGTCGTTGGTAGGTGGCGTCAATGTTCTTGAGGCCGAAGGGTATGATATTGTAGTAATGGTTGCCATTGTTTGCCATTGAGGCCATGGTTACCATGGCCTCAATCCATCCACGAAGTATAATGTGCAGTAGCCTAATAACGCATTGATAAGGCGATCAATGTCTAGCAGTGGGTTTGGGCCTTTAGGACAGGCGTAATTCATATCACTGAAGTCTACACACATGTGCCATTAGTTGTTATATTTTTGTACTATGACCACATTGGTTAGCCAGGTGAAGTATTTTGTTACCGTAATAAAACTGGCGTCATATAGTTTCCTCACCTCCTCGTCAATGGCAACCCTCTTTTCCGTGCTAACTTTCTGCTTCCTCTGTGCCACTGATTTGGAAGAATGATGGATGGTGATGGGATAACTTACCACTTTGGTGTTTATCCCAAACATGTCATAGGGAGACCAAGCGAACAAGTCGACATTCTTATTAAGTTGGTCGAATAGCTCCCATTCTTCCTCCTCAAAATGTGAAGTACCTATTTTCGTGACCTGATAAGCGAAAGGGGTATATTTTAACCTCCTTGAAGTCCTCTGGGGGTGTGAGCCTTTCCGCTTTCGCGTCCATTCTAGGATCCTAAAACTTGAGGTAAGGATTTGGAACTTCAGAAGTGGGTGCACCAACAAGGGCGAGCTCTTCCCTATCTATTTCAAGGCTACTTTGGTAACACTCTTAAGCGATCTGTTGGTATCCTTGGATCGTACCGACTCGCCCATCATGGAGTGGATACTTTAGGACCAAGTACAAGGTGGAAATGACCACCCCGGGTGCGTTGATGGAAAGACGCCCAAGGACGATTTTATACAACGACAAAGTGTCCATAATAAGGTAGCTGACATCAATCGCCTTGACGTATACGCCCTCGCCACAAGTAGTTTACAGGGTTACGTGGCCCATGACTTGCACCTGTTTACGTGACAACCATGTTAATAAGTTGTTGAACACTTTGAAGTGGTTAGGGTCGAGCTGTAGTTTTTGGAAGATGTCCAAGAACATGATGCCAGTGGAGCTACCAGGATCTATCAAAACCCACTTGATATCCTAGTTTCCATGTTGCACAATGATGACAATAGGGTAATTATCATGAGGATTAAATTTGAAGGCGTCTTCCTCATAAAAGGGGATGTTAACCCTTGTTTTCTCTCACACACCCCTAGAGAAACCATGATATATTACATTTGATGCAAGCACCTTCCTTGTGTATTTCCTTTGAAGGTGCTAGAGCTATATCCACAAGTGAAACCTCAGTCAATGGTGTTTGA
The DNA here is from genome assembly GCA_022829125.1 of Lathyrus tuberosus. Lineage (NCBI taxonomy): Eukaryota > Viridiplantae > Streptophyta > Magnoliopsida > Fabales > Fabaceae > Lathyrus > Lathyrus tuberosus. The sequence goes on from JALAZF010000086.1 coordinate 9,768,362, forward strand.
TTTGGAATGTAGAGTCTTGTCGGTCGTCTTCGGAAGGAAGATGGAAGGGGTTAAAGTGAAGGTGTGGCCCAGATTAGTATTATCAGAGCCCCGTGACAGGCACAACTGTACTGGTAAAAAAGTGCAAGTGTGCATGTTACCCCTACAAGGGCATGGGCACTCAGAGGCCTTAGTAGGTATATTACGATGTATGGTGGTTAAGGCTTACCCATGGTGGCGAGAAGCTCTGTATGGTGGTGTTTCGTGGTGGTTTAGAGGACATGCTCACGTGAGGTGAGAGGCTCGATACATTAGGCGTGTGCTTAGATATAAGCATATGTATAGTGTAATATGTATGAGTTAAGATCTGTATGGCTTAATTTATCATTTCCCATGTTCAGGGAGAGGTATATATAAAGGCTTTAGGCCTAATGCTTTCTTGGGAAAGGTTGTCGCCCGCATAGTCAATGGTGGACCGTTGAATCCCTATTTCCAAGGGAGTGTGAGTTAGTTAATGACCCCGATTTCTTTCTGTCGCGCGATTTTCGAGGTCGTCCCACATGCGAACTTTTAATTTATCCCAAAAGAGGGAAGGGGAAAATATCTAAATAAACCTGTGAGTGTAAAGTGTGCAATGTAAAACAAAGCAATAAGAGATCTGGAATCGGAGGTTGGTTATACTAAGGGAAGGTACTAACACCCTAAGTATCTATAGTATCTTATAGGAACCTCTTATGTATATTTGTGTTACTGTTGATTAAGTCATCTGCTGTGTCACTATTACGAAAAACCCATTTAACGACGCCAGGTTTACCACGGATTCGTATCCCAACATTGTAATAGGTTAAAAAATTTATAACGCCATATTTAACGACGGTTGTACTAAATAACCGTTGTAATACAAGCAGTGTAACAAGCTTCGATTCCCAGCTACTACATTTTTTTTCATATTTTTACATTTTAAACACGCTTGTATTAAAACACCGTTGTAATACATGTAACAAGCTACGATTCCCAGTAACTATATTTTTTGTCATATTTTTATATTTTAAGAATATATTTTATTTCTTTTGTTAGTGTTACGGGGATTTAACCTCAAAACTCAAAATTCATCATTGTTTTTCTTTTAAACATATATTTTATTTCTTTTGTTAGTGTTTTTAAGTGCAAGAGAATAGTATATATAACTTTAAAAATAAAACTGTAAGAGATGAGCATATACAAAATAACATTTTATTAAGATTCCATTAAGAAGAGTACATTGATAATCATATTACATATATTTATCAATGTCAGAGACCATAGCTGCAAATGCATCTTTATAATCCAGACATCTCTCCTCACTCCCCTCGTCGGAATCATAATAAATAGTCCTCCTTTTCTTCTTTATCTTTTTCTTCTTCAGCTTCTTCTTCTTCTTCTTCTTCTTATCCTTCCTCACCCTTAAGGCATCCCTGACGTTGGCCGCTGGTTCGACCTCCTCAATTGGCGTCTGACGTTCCTCATTGGTGATGTTTCTTGCATTCTCATTTGTAGAACTCATTGTTACGAAGAATATATTATGAAGAAATGTAAAGTTGTCTATTTATAGATGAGGTTGAAGATGAAAAGTCTGATAGTTTAATGCTTGCAATGATGATAACTTGTAAATGGTTGATATTCTGGAACGATATTTTTTGAAAAACGGAGAAAATTTTAAATCATTATGGCCAGAGTGTTCTCTACTCCGGGAAGAGCAAGGGTTATAATATTACAACGGTTAGTAATAATAACCGTAGCGATACCCCTTATACTTGGTACAAGGTTCGACTCCAGGCAACAACATTTTTCTATTTTACGTAATTATAGAAAAATGTTATTGCCTGGAGTCGAACCTTGTACCAATTATAAGGGGTATTGCTACGGTTAGTATAACTAACCGTTGTGATATTATTAAAATAATATATATACTTATCATTATGGTTATTTTAGAAAACCGTTATGAAATATTTACCTATATAAGGGAATTAACTTTCTATTATTGACAGTAGCGCCGTTTCCTTCACAGCGAAACCCTAGCACCCATTTTTGGCAGCAAACTTCATCTTTTTTTAGAATCTGCGAAAAGAAATATAAGAAGTATAAAGCTTTTGATTTAAGCTTCTTCCTCCTTGTATTTCTTCTTGCAGAATCTAAAACTAGATGAACATGGTGATGATGCTGGCGGTAGCAAGCGTAATGTACATATTGTTTATGGAAAATAAGGTATTCTTCTACTTCAATCTTTTTGTTAGATAGTTCCCATTATCTCGTTTGCTTCATGTTGTTTTTGTTGATTGTTCTCATTTTGTATAGATTCGACTTCAATGCTTCACAAGCAAGGTGGACTTCATTGTAATGGTACAGTCCCACTTCTTAGGGTTTTGTTTCAACTTTTGGTTGTTTTGTTTTGAATACTAACTAATTTTCTTCATTGTTTCCCACTTCTTAGGGTTTGTTTCACATGGTGATGATGATGGTGGTACATATATATATGAATTCATTCTGATAAGGTAAATATATATGAATTCATTCTGATATTGTATATGAAATTTAGTTTATTATATACTATGTATATTGTTTGTTTCACTATCCTTTTATTGAAAATGCAATAAGTTAAATTGATATAGAACATTAGTTTATTATATACTATGTATATTGTATATAGTTAAATTGAATACTAACTAATTTTCTTAATTGCTTCCCATTTCTTAGGGTTTGTTTCACATGGTGATGATGATGGTGGTACATATATATGAATTCATTCTGATAAGGTACATATATATGAATTCATTCTGATATTGTATATGAAATTTAGTTTATTATATACTATGTATATTGTTTGTTTCACTATCCTTTTATTGAAAATGCAATCAGTTAAATTGATATAGAAAATTATAATTTGAAAATTAAGATGTATTTGAAAACCAACCTTTATCATGTCAATGTTTTCCGAATTGCATCCATTTCATTCAGTACATTTAATGTTCCTTAACATAAAATTTATGGTCCAATGGCCCGTTTGCTTCAATTCATCGATATCTTTTATTATAGTTTACCTCATCATCGTCACTAATCATCGTGGTTGTTAAGATCATGATTGTTATGATGATAAAATCGCGATGATTTTTGGCGATGATGAGGTAAACTATAATAAAAGATATCGATGGATTGAAGGAAACCGACCATTGAACCATAAATTTTATGTTAAGGAACATAAAATATGCGAAATGAAATGGATGCAATTCGGAAAACAATGGTGTGTTTAAGTTGGTTTTCAAGAACAATTTAATTTTCAGATTATATAGTTCTTTACCAATTTTAATGGTTGTATTTCTTTAATTAGGTATATGGTAAAACAAGCAATATACATTTTTATTTAATAAACTAAGGGTACATTCCACAACGGTTGAGACACATAACCGTTGTGATAGTTAATATATATTACAACAGTTGATACTCATAATTGTTGTGATAGTTAATATATATTACAACAGTTGAAATACCTAAGCGTTCCAATATAACGCGCGCTTCCAGAATATAACAACGGTTTCCAGACCGTTGTAAAAACAACGAACTTACAACGATAATCTACATAACAATGCATTCGCCCGCGTCATTATATGTCATTCCCAACCGTTGTTAAATGGGTTTTTCGTAGTAGTGTGTATTGGAGATTTGTTGACTGTTTAGAGTGAGTGATGAGAGTGAAAAATATTTTTATTGTTTTTGTAGGGAATGTTGAAATAAACTAAGACAAAGGTGTAGGAACCTAAAGGTTTTACTTATTATTGTGCTCGCTAAGATCTCGCAATCTTATGCCTACGTATTCTCAAAAGGAAGTTGAGAAATCAGAGCGCTTGTGGTTCCACCTACTAATGGGTGGATTTGGGTTTGAGAGAAGAGATAAGTTGTCATCTTAAGGGAGATATCTCACCTATTCACCACAAACATTTTGAGAAAGAAGATAATAAGGGAAGAAACTTTAAACTTGGATGTAGAAGATCCAGAGTAATGCCACATCTTCCTTTAAATGAGTCTTTGCATACTAAGAGAAGGACCTTGAGTTGGATATAGAACCAACAAGTGTGCCACTTCTATCACTTAAATGAAAGAAGTGTTTTTTGTTACATAATAAAAGAAGGACCCCGACTTGGATTTTGAATCAATAAGTGTGCCACTTACATCACTTAAATGGAAAAAGTTTGAAATATTTGATTTATGTTGTGGGGAATATAAGAGACGTCTCTTCTATAACGATGATTCATATTTCATCTCTGGGGGGGGGGGGGGGGGAGTTTTGAATTTGAAGCCAAAGGTTGGCTAGAGTTTGACTTGAAGTTTGAGGTTTGAAGCCTAAGGTTGGCTAGACTTTGACTTGAATGAAGTTGAAAACTTCAAGGGGAATCCTAAGGTTTTTTGAAGTTGGGAACCTCAAAAGGGATCCTAGGGTTTTAACTGAGTTATAGTTTGAAGGGGGTCCTAAAATTTGAACTAATTCTAAACTTAAGGATGAGTATTGAAATGCAACAATTGTATGAATACAAGTGTTATAAACATAAATGTCAAGAGAAACTTAACAAGACAAAACTGATTAAGCTTTTAAATAAATGTAGTCATCAAGGATGAAATGAACATGATTTTGATCAAGCATGGTATATCAACATGTGAATGAGCATCAGACAAGTAGATATGTTCATCATAGTGAGAGTTTATGAAGGAAATACTTGAATATGTGAGCAAAGATTTAATCAATTGAAGCAATCACAAAGAAGTTCAAGCATGTATTCAAAATGAATTAAAGATCAGATGAATATAGCAAAGGGTAAACAAAACCCTAATGGAAATTTATGGAGATAAGCACATGAACAAGACATTTAAACATGGTTGGATCAAGGGCTTTGGAGAATCCAAACTCAAGTAGAAGCCCTAGTCAAAATATGTTTTTCAAAAGATTAGTTGAACAAAACCCCAAGGTTTCAACTAAACATCAAATTTAATTAAAGTATTTTTCAAAGGATATAACACCTTTTCATGGTATGTATAATTCAAGACAACATGTTATGTACATCAGCAAGACTTAAACAAAGTATAATATGACCATAAAGACACATATGTACAATTAGGTCAAGGGAATAATCAAAAGATATTAAGAAAAGGTATGAAAAACACTTTAAAAAGCACTAGTTTTCAACCTAATAAAAATGACAAAAATAAATATTATTTTTGGGATTTTTTGATGGATTCTCAAAATATACAAGATAAATGAGAAGTGTGCAAAAAATTATTAAAAATAATGATTTTTAATTGGTGAAATAATTGGATGAAGTTGTGAAAAAAACCATAAAAAAATAGTGATAAAAAAATTAGGGAATGGCTCCCACAAGTGTTTAACTCACGCCCTCAAGGTGGTGGGACTAAAACACTACCAGTTGGGCTATTGCACGCGTGGTGACAATGAATGGGCAATGTAAATAATATAGAGAGTTTAAGGTGTGAAAATGTAAAAAAAAAATAAAACCAAAAGGTCTGGGGCGAGGGAGATTCGAACCCCGGACCTTGCACTCAAAACGCACTCCAAACCAAGCCTCTCTCCACTATGGTGCAATGCCCAAGTCGCTGGGTATTTGCAATGAAATAATAATATATTAAACATTCATTTAATATTGAAAAATGGCACCACCACATTGCTTGTCTTCTTCCACGAGCTCCAACTTCTTCGTCATTTTTCAAATTCTTAACTTCTTTATTTCTCAACGAATTTGAAAGATGTAAAGATGAAAGTTGCTTGGTTTTTCATGAGGAATTGAATGGTGTAATTGAATTTCAAGTATATTACTTAGAATTTAAATTATCATTCATGAACATATAAACCCTAAAACAAGAAAAATCAATATGAAATCTTGTATGCTACAATTTATATACAATTAGCATGGGGAAAACGATCCTTACATCCTAACAAGTAGATTCATAAATTAAGAAATAAAAAATGATGTATGAATCATCGAGACCAGTTTTTGAAAACTTACCTTACAAGTAAGAATCAAAATTATTGATAGAGGTGTTCCAGATGCAATTTCTTGATGCTAACAACTTCCTTGACCTCCAAGAGTGTGTTGATGTGCTCAAATTGGTTTGAAACCTCCTGGAACTCTCGGCTCGAATCAATCTGCAGCTTGATGCAAGTGGGATATGGACTTGGTGATTTTGATGTTATAGTTGGTGTATGAGTGTTTGGATTACTTCTACATGATGTATGTGAAGTGTTTGGATGCTTAGAATGATTGGAAATGGCCTTGAATTGAGAATTCAAGTTTTCACTTCTTTGGAACTTGGATTTTGGAAAGGAGGAGGATTTGGAGAAAACAAGATTCTTGCAATGTTTTGGTGTGATTAGAATGATCAAATTGAACCCTATTTATAGGAAAATGTTTCAAATTTTTGTGAGAAATTTTTGATTAGGATACATGTTATTACCCAAAGAGTAATGACATGTACCTATTACTTGAGCGCTACGGTACACATAGGCTATTCCTCACAAGGCTCAAATTCTAATCTTTTGAGCTTGATTCTATCCTATTGCATCTTGATCCTTGGTGTTTTGATCATTCTTTGACAGATTGTGGTGGTTTTTGGTCAATTCACTATTACACTTGAATGCTAGAGGATAAAACTTAAGTTCCTAGATTTTTGGAATGATTCTTCATATGCAAAGGGATAGAATTTTGGAAATTTTGTTGTGATCTTGCAGAGCATATGGTGTATTATGATTTTGATGTTGATTTTGTGAAGAAATGAGGATTGGAAAGTGATCAAAACTCACTCCAAAAATCGTGTAGTATCATTGTGTAGCAAATCTGTCTTAAGAATTTAGTTGCAATAAGACTCATTGTAAATTCCATAACTTCTTGCTCAAGTAAGATAATTTGATGTTCTTGGACATTTTGGAAAGCTGAGATAACATACTTCAAGTTTAATGTTCAAGGTTTATCTTGAATCAATGTGGATTATGGTGAAAAATGGCCCTAAAGTTAGCTCATTTTACAAGGCAGATTTGTATGAAAATTTTTCTAAGTGTCTGGGTTTCAAAAGTGATGAATCTCCAACTTCATGGCTTCATATCTCTCAATCTATGCATTTTTTGGGAATTCATCCTCATGGACAAAGTTGTAGTATGTAAGAAGCTCTTCAATTTAGTATTTGGAGCAAAGAAAATGGTTACTTGGATTGGAAGTTATGGCCTTGGCAAGATGAGCAAAAATCATTGTATTTCATGACTTAGAAAATTTTCAATTTCTCCATTATTGCCCTTTTTGCAAGTAACCTCACTTTTCTTGATTTCTCTAGATCAATCATGATCCAAATCACATATTATCATCATTCTTGACTTGAGGAACCCATGTTTGACCAAAAATGTCAAAAGTCAAACTTGACTTTGATAAGCGGTTGACTTTTCATCAGATGAACTTGAATTTTGTGATCCTCAATGAAATAAAACCCTTGGGCTATTTGAACATTATGGATAGAATCCAACAGTACATTTAAGGTCCTTGAATCATGTCTTGAAGCATAGAATTGTCGCAACGCGAAAAACAACCGGCGGAAAACAAATCTCCAACGAATGTTATTTATCCCGACCGAGGGGGGGGGGGGGGGAGGAAACGATCGAAGAAACTTCAATAAGGGAAAGAGCATGGTATCGCAACCAAATTCTGGGTTTGGGAGTCAATTACGCGAGAGGAAGGTGTTAGCACCCCTCGCATCCGTTGTACTCAACGGGATCCACTCTTGTTGTTCTAATCAAATGGCATGTTTGTATAAAGCCTACTTGCTAACAGAAATGAAAAGGGAAAAATTAAAAGGAGACTCGATAGGACTTCGCCGTCCTATGCCTACGTATTCTCTCGTTCAATGGGAAAGTCAGAGTCAACGTAGTTCGGAGGACTACGGGTGAATGAGGGAAGGTTGCTCGCCAAGACTTCGCCGTATTGTGCCTACGTATCTTCATTCGGACGAGAATGATGAAATCAGAACGTTCGTAGTTTTTGGGGGCTACGGGTTGCTTAGTATCTTTTATGAGCGATGCTAAGTTTGCATTCCAGCAGTTAGGGACGAGGCCTTGCGGTAGAACGGAAGTAGCATGCCTTTTCTGAAAAAGTTTGAAGGAAAATCCCGAAGGACAAAATGATTTTCATTTGTTCAAATATTTTGAAGAAGTGAATTGACTTTGTTTGAGATGCGTATAGCACTAAAGTCTATGACATAGGATCGAATACTTCGCATGATCGACCCAAAATGGGACATATGCAAAGCACTCTAGACAAGATAAGGAGAGACTCTCGCTTATCACTTCCTATGTACTTAAGGCTCGTGGTGCACTATACTCGTCGTATTTATTACGTATTTTGATTTTGTTTAAGAGAGAGAAGAGAGACTCAAAGGGGAAAAGAAAAAGACTAAAGGATCTTCACCCTAAATGTTGTCATGCCAAATGGTCCTATAGTAGATAAGAAAGGGAAAGACTACCATAATGTTATCATACAAGAGATAGACCTAAGTTTGAAGTTGAAAGAGAGCTAACTTAATGTTGTCATGCAAAGGATTAAGAGCCTAATGTCTATCCTACTCCAAGCTTAATCGGAAATTAAGTTGGACTAGGAGCCTTAAGGGAACATGTGAACAAACCACAAGTAAAAATTATACACGTCAATCACAAACAACATCAAGTATCAAATAATACCCAAGTAAAGATGAAGAGAAGAGATTCAAATATGAAAGAGAACATTCCATGAAGCAAGGAGATTCAACAATCATTACAAGTGGCAAACATTCATGTTATTCAAAACATGCTTCAAACTTGAATCAAAACACACAAGATGTATAAAATTAAAAACTTATGCACATACTTGAATCATCACAATTCATGCTCAAAGGAATCACACATTCAAGTTCAAGAACCTAAGCAAAGAAAAATAACTAGTACACAAGTATTCTTGATTTGAAACATTACCCAACATCATCAAGTAGCATACCAATGCAAAATGAGCCAAGCAAGATGAGAACCAAGGAAGGTCAATAGCTACATCATATCATGATCAACACACTTCAAAAATGAAGAAATGAACACAAAAGGGTCAAACATGAACTACATCAATGGCTAAGCATTCATCAACAACTATTTCAAAAAAAAACAATTCACAGATGATTCAAGGAATGAGATTATGGCATGAAACCAAAAAGATGCAGTAGCACAAGAATGAACATCAATTCAAAGCATAAAACACGATATCAAGAAGGTTCATCAATTATCATATCCAAAGCATGCATAACAACTAGGTAAGTATCATTCAACATCAACTTCAAAAGAAGCAACTAGCCATGAGAAGCAAAAGAGGCAAAGTGATCATGCAATGGACATCAATGCATGAAATTTTAGAAGCTAAAACAAGGTATATCACATCATACAAGCATCATGAACATCAATAAGATCATGCAAGAACACATGTCCTAAGACTAGGTCAAAGATAAGCAAATATCGTGTTCAACACATCACCAAATTGAAGCATCACTTAAAAATATTCAAATGAACAAATAAATGTAAGTCTGAGGCTCTAGCTAATGCTAACACAATCAAGATCAAGTTAGAAAAAGATCCCAACAAGAATTGCACAAGTGTGTCATCAAATTAATCTAACAAGTTCAAGATACTTCATCAATCGAGCAAAAATCGATGAACAATTAAAATTAATTAGAAAGCATTCAAAAATACATCACCAAAGCACCAAAACAACACTTAAACATTAAGAAATCAAGTTTCAAAACATGGTAGAAAATTTGGCTCAAGAAAGGTATCACAAGGCATCAAGATCCAAACCCTAATTCAAAGTCATCAAGAAAATACACCTTGCATTATAAAATTCAAATAAAACATAAAAAATAATTGAAAAATAAAATAAAAATACAAAAAAAAATGTCTTAAGATCCTAAAATACCTAAAACATATTTTTAATATTTTTTGCAGTGAAAGGAACAATTAAAAATAAAATACAATGAAAAGAATATAAAAAATAAAACAAATAAGAAATAAGAGCCAAGGGGGGTGAATTAGCAAGTCAGGCATGAACATAATCATGTACAACACGCGCATGGGCAAAAATGTGGGGAGTGTGAATAACAAAAACGTGCAAGCCCAATCCAATAATTATTTCAGAATCAAAAAAGAAAACACGCGTGGCATGCCCAGTTATATTCATTAATTGAGGTGGCATTGAGTCAGCAAGGCAAACAAATAGAAACAATACACGCCATACCATTTGAATTAAAAAACTGGCGTGAAGGCCACATCATCTTGTCCCTCATCTTCAGACGCTTAAGCCCTAGCTTTGGTCGTCTTCTCCGGCGAGCTGGCCACCGGAGCCACCACACCATGCCCAGAATAAAAAAAACAAAACCACCAATCCCCTCAGAATTTCACGCTGAATCCAAATCCACTATTATTTTTCACAAATAATCATTGTATCATAGAGAAACCAAGGCACGAAAATGGAATATCAAAACTGAAACTCAACAGAATCAACTCAACAACCATTGCAATCAATGCCTACGTGCTGTGGGACTTCAGATACAATCAAAATGAACCCTAAACACGCCTAGATCTAGCAAGAAAAGTTTGTGAAGATTACCTACTGGAGTAATGTCCACTGCACCTTGTAGCTACTTCAAAAGCTTCAGAAATAAAACCATAACTCCTCAATACACTTCAATGGTGGTGAATGGGGTAAGAAAAAGCTGAGATCCTTGAAGAAATGAGCAACACGATAATGAAAATTTAGAGAGGAAAGTTCTGATTTAGATATGAAAAGTGGTGAATATTGCTCAGGTTTTGAGTTGAGAGGCTTTTATAGTAAGCTTTTAGGGTTGGAATGAGGTTAGGGAATGAAGCTGAAGTCATGAGTTTGTTGTTGTGGTTTGGGAAATGAAAAATGAAAAAAAAATTCACATGTGTGTGTGGCACGGATCCTGGTTTGGGAGTGGCTTGGAGAGAGGTTTGTTGTGTAGCTAAATGTGAGGAAAAGAGAGCATGAAAGGTGTGATGGTGTGCATCACGTGGGAAGGAAAGTGAGTGAAACAAATTTGGGTGCATTTCCACTTTTCCTTATGTGGCAAAAGTTTGAAATAAAGTGCATGGGATATGTGCATGTGTTTGGTTATTTTTGGTAATGAAATGAAGATGATATGCGTGTGGTTTTGAGTGTACATTATAATGCTTCAAAAACATTCATGATGTGCCAAAGATGTATGTCAAAGATAGCAACAAAGTAATGCATAGCCAACATGTTCATATGGCTCTCTTTGTGTGATCATATCTTGATGAACTTTGCTCCAATTGATGAATTCTTGGGCTCAAAGGAAAGTAGGAAGAACAATGAGCAATCTTCATGTTGAAAGCAAGTTGAAATGAGGCTTAGAATCATGTGAAAAAGGGACTTGAAGTAGGCTTCATGACATTGATCAATGACCTATAAATTTGTCCACTTGAAAACCCTAACTTTGTGGCATCATTACTTGAGTTATAATGATCCAAATGGAGAGTTCTTGGTATTAAAATAAAGCTTGAAGAATGAGGAAAAAATTTCATGTTGGAGGAAATTTTAATTGAAGCTTGGATCATCAAGAAAAATGCCATTGAAAACATGCCCTCCAAGCTGAATTTCTATACTTAGAAAAATTCTAAGTGTTGAACATCTTGAATCCTATTTTTCTCAACTTCATGTCATTATAACTCTTAATCCATACATCCTTTGAAGTTCATTTCTTCTACAAAGATGTAGTATGTAACATCATATTCACTTTGAGCATTAGTTTGCATCATTTGGATCAAGGATGAGGAAGTTATGAGTCTTGCAAGACGACTTCATGAACATAAATTCTCCATACTTAGAAAAAATGCAAAAAAAACCCTAATTTAGCAACTTCTCCTGATTTTATAATTTCTCTTGATTTTTCTTGATCAAACCTCATAATAACATGGATGATGACTTGAAATGCCCAAATATGATCCAAGAACTCAAGAGTTGACTTTTGTAGGGCACCAGTTGACTTTTTAATCAGATGAATTCCATTCTCTATCCTCTACTCACTTGAATCTTCTGAAATGATTTGTGTTGAACCCTAAGGCATATATAGGACCCTTGAGATGTATGTTTAACCATGGAAACATGTCTTTCTCAAGAAAACCATCACAAGTAGCCTTTAATCACAACCTAGCCCTAGAGCCATTAGGAGCTTGATCAGATGAATCCCTTGAAACCAATGAAACCCTAATCCTCAGATGCTTGTATGAACTTGTTGAGATACCTTGGAGTATGAATTCCTTGTAGCATAAGAATACCATGACGTTGAAGACATCTCCTTGCTCATTGCTTTGAAAACCAACTCCTCCTCTTGAGGAGAACCAAGATAACTTGATCCCATGTTTTAGAACCAATGCAAAGTATGAAAATATGATTAAAACGAAATGAAGCATAAGCTAATTAAGGTTGAAAAAAGGAGGGGAAATTTTGTGGTGTAATAAGAATCATCCTCTGATGAAAAAGCCAATTGTAAGCCTGATTGAATCAAAACCCTAATTTTAATGCACTGAGGATCTTGAGGCTTGATGAGCTTGAAATGATGCAATCTTGCATTTGATAGTTGATGAAGGGAAACCCTTGATCATCATGAATTAATGAGAGGCTTGGTTTTGAGGACCACACTCATCCTTTGATAATTCATCTTCTTGAGCTTTTGGAGGTCAAGACCCTACCTTGTGAACCAAGTAATCAAAGCACATATTTTTGTATTTTCAATGGGTTAGTGATGCATAAAGACACACACATGTGATGTTGAATTTTATGCAAATAATGTGGAATCTTAGGGGGTAAAAATTAGGGTATGACACTTTCTCTTCCCAAGAAACGTCTTATCCCATGTTTTACCTGATTGGGTAGTAGGGAAGTCTTGGGGTTACACAATACTTTCCTTAGGACGACATGTGATCGTCGCCTCTTTTAGTGGCAGCCTATAGTCATCTCTTAGCCAGGTTCTTTAGAAATATAACACCACATATATGTATCTTCATTTTTTAATAAATACATGTATATACGGTTAAATAAATATATATTAAATATTTAAAAAATATATAAGTTTTGATACTATTTTTAATTATATATATATAACATATGAAGTATTTTAGGGGTTTTGTTCCTTAAAATGTTTAAAATTATCATCGCATTACTAGGATTTTTCCCTCACAAAATACACCACATCATTCTGCACCCGTAATCTGCACCCTTGCAATCAGCATCATATTTGCATGTTGGATGAACGCCATTATATGTGTTATTGTCTTCGAAGGTTGTTGCTCTTGGTAACATTGTCCGGGTTTTTTCTCCTAGCAAAATAATCGCGATGACTATCCTTTTGACGTGTTTTTACCCCTCAGATAATTATGTTTTGTGAGGTCTTTTAATGCATTGTGGGAGGTTTTTACTCCTGGCAAAGTTCTCTTGTTTTTTTGTAGGGTCTATTATCTAAATCACCTTTTATCATTAATAAATTATTTTGTTCGAAATATATGAACTTAGGTTAAATAAATTATAGTTTATAAAGACTTTCCCAATCAGGTGATCTCACTCTTAAAGACGCTTTTCAATTTTTTAATTGTGTTGGACAAAACATTGCTTAGGATAAACTAATTTGGAACAAATAAATTTCTCCCTCCATGTCACACATGGTTTGGAGGCTAATGCACAAAAATATTTCAAAAAATGAAAAGTTAAATGATAAATGTTGGAACATTCCTTCAATTTGTAATCTCTATCGATGGGTGGATTCTGCAAGTGCACGGACTTATCGAAGTAATATAAAAGATTGTCAAACCCACAGAGACCAATCATCAAACTTATCGTTACTTAATTGCTACGGTGTTTATCTAAGGTGAATAAATTAAGAATAAGAATGATGAAGTAAATAACTTTAATAAATTCAGATGAAGAAAAATACTGGAATGTAATTCACAACAATAAACAATACTCTAATCGTCTCTACTAAGGTTACTTACGGGGTAATATTTTTACTTTGAAAAGAATCAATTTAACAGGAATTGTCGCTTTCATGTATTCAAAACCGAATTTACTCTCTAATTAATGTTGTCCATTATCACTTATGGAAGGTGCTTATCGCGTTAAAGTAGTAAACCTATTTTTAAGAAATTAAACTCTTAACTTAGTCGAAAAGTGATTTTGATTGGAAAGTTTAACTTTAAAGGGTTCCAGACTTTCGCTCAGGTAACCAGATCCTAAACCTATAAACGACGCACTTTCGTAAATAGTTTTAAAATTGCTTTTTAGAAATATTAGACTCCCTAATTAATTAACAAAGTGCTATCGCAGTATTTGTTAATAAAAATCAAAATCAATTTTAGTCTATGGTGTCAGACGACTTTCGATCTTACCTGACGTTTTCCCTGCCCCACTTTCGTAGAGGCGGACTAAAATGAATTCAGAAAAACTGCATTTAAACCAAAATAGCCCACAAAGGTAATCCTAAAGAGACAACATGTAGAGCACCGTCTATTGACGTTCCTCACATCCCAGCACTAATAAGTTAGCTGTACATGGTTATTGAAAACAAAGCATAAAGGGTTTTAAGTGCAAACATAATGACTGGTAAAAAACGTTTTGAAATAAAATTGTGATAGAGGTAAATAAAATGAAGAGAATAATTGCGAGGTAAATAAAGGTGAAAAGTAAAGGCAAGACAAAGTAAATATAAAAGCGGAATGAATTAAAAACCTGCTCCAAACGGAGTCTTGAAACTGGTACACTAAATGCTAAAGTAATCTTGACGGAAATAAAACTTGTACAGGGATGATCCAAACTTGATACAGACTTGATTCGTGACGCAATAACTCTTTAGTGTGAAGGGTTATGCTTACAATTGGACAGAGTATGGCCTAAGTGTGCACAAAACTTGGATGATCAAAAGTGGAGGCATCAGGGGGTATTTATAGGGTTCTAAAAACCCTAAAAATCCCTTAAAACCGCTCCAACAACGTGGAGAGAAAGTAGCAGCGCTTGTGGACTCTTGGGGGCTAAGTAAAGCCTTTTCCCAACCGTTTTGACCCAGTAGAGCATGACGAACACCATGGGGGTGTGGCGAACGCCACACCTTGCTGACTCATGCCTGTTTGTTCCTCTTCCTTTGTTTGTGGGCCTTGTGTGGTCGCCTTAAGTGCAAACTGCTTCATTTCTTCCGTTTTTTTGCTTGTTTTGCTTCGTTTCTTCGTGTAAGACCCATAGCTTTTGAATAATTTTAAGTATTAGGTTGTTTAATTATTAAGAGAGTTGGGGGTTGCCGACCGTGAGTCCGAGGTTTTTGTCGATAAATAATACTGTGTTACTAGGGCCAGGTCGGGAGTGTTATCAGAAACTTTACTGTGAGTGGCGTTGTTCTCTTGTTTTAATTATCTATACTAATTATCTTTTTTATTTCGGAAATAATTAAATATAAAATTTACCGGCTAACCGGTCGAAATAATTATATTTATGAGTTTTATCATTTCCAGTCTGTTTTCTATAATTTCGTCACCTATAACTTATTTTAATATGTTCAAATTTTATTTTTGATAAAAACACGAATTCAACTGTTTTTCGTTCGGGTCTTTTTCGACACTTGTAGGTTGGTTGGAAAATTTATTATTTTGTTTAGGAAAAATAAAATTAAATAAAATAGTGCTTGGGTTATTATTTTGGTTGTGTACTGTAACGGAAAGTAGAATTCTTATAATTATATGTATTAACTAAGGTTAGAAAAAAAATAAAAGACTAAATATTCAGATATTTTGGAAAGGTGTGATGATTGTTTTCCACGTGAGTTTGGAGGCGGTTACTATTGCTTGCTGAGACAAAATATGATTGGGTTAAGTTTATGGTTATTTCATTTTTCACACAAGTCAGTTATCTCTCGCAAAGGAAAAAAATAGTTTTGGTGTTCATCAAACTTCATATTCTCCATTTTCAAAAGCTTGCTTTGGTAATATATTCTTCTCACCTTAAGTATATTATTTCTTTAAGCCAATGTATGTATGTATCTGACTGGTATGAATTTCATTGTATTAGAGTTAACATGAAAATATGTTTTAGTTATAGTTTATTTATTTTGAATTACTTATATTTTTTTTTAGGATTGTTTTAGGAGTGAAAATTTATCATGTTGATTAATAAGTATGTGAAGTTATTGGTACTGGTAGTGTTGACTGGATATAATATTAATTGGTTTACTACCTATATAATTAATATGTATGTTTAAAAAAAAAAGGATTATTTGGAAAAAAGTGGGGGTTTGACGTTGAAGAAGAAGAAAGGAAAAGAAAATATGAGAGTGGCGGGAGCCACTTTGTGGTAAGTGGCAGGCGCCACTTTACATGGGTGTGGCGGGCGGCACATTGTCGTTTTTGGTTCCGGTCTCGTTTTTATGTCTTTTTGATATTATTTTTCCGTCTGTTTTTTTTTAAAGGAAATAATATTTATTTTACTTCAAATATATTTATTTAGTTAATTATTTTATTTTTTCGGAATTTTCCGGATACGTTCGGAATAGTATTTTAAAGTACGATTTGTACCGATTTTTGGTACCGTTGAAAAAACTGTTAACAAGTTTTGATGTCGAAATATTTTTAGATCAAAATAATTTATTTTGAATAGATAATATTATTTTATTCTAACTTATAATTTAGAATATTATTTATTTTGGTATATTACTTAGTTATCTATATTGGTTTTCACTAATTTTATTCCTAGTGTGAGAAACGTATTTTGACAAAATTGGTTGTTCAAAATATTAATTAAATTTTAATTAGTGTGTTAGAAATTTCTTTGAACTGAAAATTAATTATTCTTTTACGGGAAAAACTATTTCTATGTGAAAAGATTTATTTTGTTTATAAAGCGATTAGATTAGTAGATATCGGGAATGGTTATATTTATGAGTTAGAACTGAGAGGGAATAAAATGCCTTATTTAACGGTAATTATTACGTGGTTTAGGATGTGATAGTACCGGTACGTGGGAAAAGGAAATTATCAGGAAGCGTGCGAAGGTAAGGGCACCTTCTAACGATATTATATAGTACTGAATGCGTATGTATTTGTACGACTGATTTGTGTGCCCACTTGGGGTCCTGATGAAAATGATGTGCTGATTGAGTTTGTTAATGATAAACGTGTGAAAAGCTTTCATATGATTTGTGCGAAATATATGAATTGGCATGTGGTTATGATTACCTGAGATGAGATTATATAAATTGTTGCATTTGCACTTGTGTGTCATGCATACCATAGTTGCGTGTGGGTAGTTGGTGCCGAATGGGCCAGGGTGATGTGACTGAGCCGTCACCTAATCTCGAAGGGATTCTACTGCACCAGGTGATGTGAGTGAGCCATCATCGATCCTTTGAGATCAAATTGAGTCAGGTGTCTGCGAGGAGGCAACACCGGGTGTCTGCAAGGGCAGCACTTTTTGTGTCTGCAAGGCAGCACGGTTAGTGAGGACCCAAGGGGGGTATAACGACTCTCTGCGGAGAGGTAAAATTCTGGGATTCATGCATGGTGAGGGTACCCGACGAATTGGGACCACCAATTCATATAGAGTCTGCATCTAGGATATATGTGCATTTACTTTGTGGTGTTAAATTGTGGTTTCAATTATATCATGTTATGCCTGTATATGTGTATTCTTTTCTATATGCTATTTTTGGAAAAGTGACCCTCTACTATTATTATGATGTGGTTAATAACCACCCAGACTATGGGAGAGCCACAGGTTCCGCCGATCGTGTTGGGGACTGTGACCACCTGGGATTTTATTGACCAGGATCGGCCCAGTGCTTGGAGGATTGACCCGGCTTCAAGTACGGCTTACTACTACGGGCAGATAGTGATCACGACTAGACATGACACCCTGCAGATACACCAGAGCGTGATTTGGCAGACGACCCCGTTTCCAGTTCCCATGCAGGGAGCAGGGGGAGTTCCAGGAGTAGCACCTATGGATCCTCAGCCGGGGGCGCAGAGGAGTTCAGAGGGAGAGACTGTACCTCCTGGTGGAGTGGGAGCCACTACTTGTGGAGGATTTGAGGTGGGAGGACCTTCTGTACCTGCGTAGGTGCAGGAGGAGGACGTGTCAGGAGCAGCGACTGCTGTTAGACCTGGACCTTCAAGGGATCCCGCGATATCTCGCCCGGGTTATTCCCCTAGAGTTTCTTCGGAGGGGGATAGTTGCTTTGAGATTCCAGCCCCTTCAGTAACCCCGACCATGTGGGTTGACTTGATCACCAAGGAGTCTGGGGATGTGTATAGCGTTGAGATGTATGATGTGACGTCACGAGCCAGAGCCCCTACCGAGAGTTCTTGCTTGGTCTGTGGCGAGCAACCTTGCATTTGCCCGCCTTAGTTCTTTAGCTTGTGGTTGTATAGTTCTATCCTGTTCTGATCGCCTTTTCGTAGACGTGGGCCTGTCATAGTTTAGTTTCAGATATTTTTTTGGATGACTGTACCGTATACTATGATACTTCTAGTAGCAGTTGTTGTTATATTTTGGCTACAGTATGCCTTCTGTTCATGGCACCTTTATGTGTATAGGTCATGAACTAGGTGCTGCCTTTTGGGTTATTGTATTGTACAGGTACCTACACTTTGCTCCTTCGAGGAGTTACTATGGATGCATATATTATTATTTCAGTTTCAAAACAGTTGTTTATATTTCGAAAAATATGCGTGGTAGTTTCTTCGGATATGTAGAGCCGGCTGTGCATTTGAAAGTAACATGCTCCGTTGTTTTGGAATCCGTTAAACTTTTGACTCTGATGTTTAAAAAAAAAAAAAAAAAAAAAAAAAAAAAAACGGGGTGTGACATTTTTGGTATCAGAGCACGGCTTTAGATCTTCAAAGGGAAAGTGTTTTAGGAAGTCATCCGTCTAGAGTCTTTTGTTTAGTTGTCCAGTCAGTTCTAGAGCTTGAGTGATTAAGTTTACGTTAGTAAGTTGTTGACATGTGATAGTGTTGGAAAGCTCAGGAGAAGGTTCTAATCTAAATGTTGGGTTTTGCAGGAAGAAAATGCCTCCCCGACGTGTACCTCCACCCCCTGAGACAAATGATCGCACTATTGGTCAAATGGCTCATGCAATGAATGCTATGGCAGCTGCTGTGACTGCGCAAACCAATGCTAGGATACAAAGAGATGCAGAGAAGAGAGATCGAGAGATTCATGCTGCTGGGACTCGTACTCTCACTCAATTTCGTCGCCAAGACCCACCTCAGTTCCGTGGGGAAGGAGGTCCTGATGCGGCTGACTTATGGTTTCAGGAATTGGAGAAGATATTCGAAGCAATCCATTGCCCTGAGATAGAAAGGGTGACTCTGGCCACCTATCAACTATTAGGAGATGCTGAGTACTGGTGGAAGAACACTAGGCTGATTATGGAAGGTGCACACGAGGAGATAAACTGGGAAACCTTTAAACATAAATTTCTGGCCAAGTACTTTCCAGAGACAGCTAGGGAAAGGTACGGTGAGGAATTTCTGAAACTACGCCAAGGAGGTATGACCATTGAGGCTTATGCGACCAAGTTTGAATCCCTATCAAGGTTTTTCCGTTTCTTTAGAGATGGGGTCGATGAAGCTTACATGTGTCGTCGATTCCAAGAAGGGTTGAGATATGAGATGCAGGATGCGGTGATACCTCTGGGTATCAGACAATTTCAAACACTGGTTGAGAAATGTCAAGAGATCGAGGATATGAAAAATAAGAGGGTAAACCGTGGAGGAAACTTTACTGCTGGGGGACCAAGTCGTCCAAATAATCCTAATCGTGGTAGACATGGAATGAAGCCTTATCAACCACCCCAGAATTATCGTGGACCAACTCGTTCTGCAAATGTCACTCAAGGGAATCAGATGAGGGGTAAACTAGTGTGTTACAACTGTGGATGGGAAGGACACTCTGCGAAGGACTGCAGAACAAATACACTTACTTGCTACAACTGTAAGAAACCAGGTCATCTATCCCGAGATTGCAAGGTTCCAAAGGTGGAGTCAAAATTGAATGCGACACAGGGAGCCCGACCTACTGCAAAGGGACGTGTCTACACTATGGGTGCTGAGGAGAGTGTCCAAGCCAGCAATGCAATACATGAGAATTGTCAAGTTGCAGGTAACTCCTTAACTGCATTGATTGATACTGGTGCAACCCATTCCTTCATTTCCTTAGATTGTGCAAATCGTTTGAACATAAAGATATCTCCACTGCTTTTTGATTTACAAGTCTCTACACCTGCCAAGAATTTAGTTGTGAACTCGGCATGCTTACACTGTTTAGTAGTTATCCAGAATAGAGAGTTTTTGGTCAATCTAATTTGTTTACCCCTACCGTCACTCGAGATCATACTCGGGATGGACTGGTTATCCTATCACTATGTCATCTTGGACTGTGCTCGCAAGATGGTATTTTTCCCTGAACCCGGAGTTGTTAAATACTTGTCCGCAAACCAACTTAGAGTGGCCTTGAGGGATGGCGCTCTAGAGTTTTTGTCACTACATAGTGTGGAAGTAATCTCAGACATTCAAATTGAAAACATACGTGTGGTTCAATAATTCCAAGATGTGTTTCCATTGGAGATTCCAGGATTTCCCCCGGTACGCGAAGTAGAGTTCTTTATAGATTTACATCCTGGAACAGGACCGGTTTCAGATCCTCCTTATCGGATGGCGCCAGTAGAATTAACTGAGCTAAAGAGTCAGGTTGAGGATCTACTCGCGAAAGGATTCATCAGGCCAAGTGTATCCCCTTGGGGAGCACCAGTTATTTTGGTAAAGAAGAAAGATGGGCGTTCACGCTTATGTGTGGATTATCGGAAACTCAATAAGGTAACTATTAAGAACCAGTACCCCTTGCCACGAATTGATGATCTGATGGATCAATTGAATGGAGCTGCCATTTTCTCAAAGATTGACTTGAAGTCAGGCTACCACCAGATCAGAGTAAGGGAGGAAGATATTTCAAAGACAGCATTTCGTATGCGTTATGGGCATTATGAATACCTGGTGATGCCGTTTGGAGTGACGAACGCACCCGCTATTTTTATGGACTACATGAATAGGATTTTCCATCAGTTCTTAGACCGATTTGTGGTAGTTTTCATTGATGATATACTCATTTACTCAAAAAATGAAGAGGAACATGAAGAGCATCTTCGTTTGGTCTTACAAGTTTTGCGTGTTAAGAAGTTGTATGCTAATCCCTCTAAGTGTGAGTTTTGGCTAGACAAAGTGAATTTTCTAGGTCATGTCATATCAAGAGAAGGGATAGCAGTGGATCCTAGGAAAATTGAGACGGTACTGGCATGGGATCAGCCGAAGACGGTTACAGATATACGAAGTTTTATCGGTTTAGTTGGTTATTACCGCAGATTTATTGAAGGATTTGCAAGGATTGCGGCACCAATGACGCAACTTACAAGGAAGGATCAACCCTTTGCTTGGACCGAGAAGTGTGAAACCAGTTTTAAATTGCTGAAAGAGCGATTGACGACTTCACCGGTGTTAGTTTTACCGAAACCAGAGGAAGCTTATGAAGTTTTTTGTGATGCCTCTCATCAAGGACTCGGATGTGTGCTGATGCAACATAAGAAAGCAGTGGCGTATGCATCACGGCAGTTAAGAACTCATGAAAAGAACTATCCCACCCATGATTTAGAGCTTGCAGCGGTGGTTTTTGCCCTAAAAATCTGGAGACATTACCTGTATGGGTGCACTTTTGTTGTTTTCAGCGACCATAAAAGTTTGAGATACCTTTTTGACCAGAAGGAACTGAATATGAGACAGAGGAGGTGGATGGAGATGCTCAAAGATTTCGATTTCACACTACAATACCACCCTGGAAAAGCGAATGTTGTGGCAGATGCATTAAGCAGGAAGAGTGTTTCCGCATTGTCGACCATCATGGCTAATCAACAAAGGTTGTTAGAAGTATTTCGAGACCTACATCTTAACGTGGAATTGGTACCAGGAGCTTTGAAATTGGGTATGATTACAGTATCAAATGGATTGTTGGAAGAAATTGCGAGTTGTCAGGATGATAACTTGATTGTAGAAAAAAGGAATCTGATTAATCGAGGAACCGCCCCAGAATTCAAGGTAGGAGGAGACAATATCTTGAGATGTAATGGTAGAGTGTGTGTGCCTGATGCAAAAGACCTGAGAAAGTCGATCCTTGAGTAGGCCCATAAGAGCAAATTGAGTATTCACCCAGGGGCAACTAAGATGTACCAGGATCTAAGGCAGGATTTTTGGTGGCCAGGTATGAAGAGGCATATAGCTGAGTATGTTGCGTCATGTTTGACCTGTCAAAAGGCAAAGGTAGAGCACCAGAGGCCTGCCGGGATGTTACAACCGTTGGATATACCAGAATGGAAGTGGAATAGCATTTCGATGGACTTTATCACAGGTTTACCAAAGACTAAAAGGAAGAATGACTCCATATGGGTTATAGTTGACCGGTTAACAAAGTCTGCTCACTTTCTGCCTGTCAAGACTACTTATACAACAGAGAAGCTGACTGATATTTACATAGCTGAGATTGTGAGGCTTCACGGAGTACCCGCAAGCATTGTGTCAGACCGGGATCCAAAATTTACCTCTCATTTTTGGGGAGCACTACATGTCGCATTGGGTACTAAGTTAAGGTTAAGTTCGGCATATCATCCGCAAACGGATGGCCAGACGGAAAGAACTAACCAGTCCTTAGAGGATCTGTTAAGAACTTGTGTGTTAGATGACAGAGGAAGTTGGGATGATGTTTTGCCATTGATAGAATTCACCTACAACAACAGTTTCCATACAAGTATTGGAATGGCCCCATATGAGGCTCTCTATGGAAGGCGGTGTCAGACACCGTTATGTTGGTATCAAGATGGGGAGCATATGATAGTGGGACCAGAGATGGTGCAACAGACTACGGATAAGGTCAGGACGATTAAGCAAAGGATGAAGGCTTCACAAGATCGTCAAAAGAGCTATGCGGATAAGCGTCGCAGGCCGTTAGAGTTTAAAGGAGGGGAGCATGTATTCCTTCGAGTTACACCAACCACTGGTGTGGGAAGGGCCCTAAAGGCAAGGAAGTTGACCCCTAAATTCATTGGACCGTATCAAATCACCGAGAGAATTGGGAAGGTTGCTTATCGAATAACACTACCACCAGAATTATCCCGAATTCATGACGTGTTTCATGTGTCTCAACTAAGGAAGTATGTTCCAGATCCTTCACATGTGATCACGCCCGATGACATTCAGTTAAAGGAAGACTTGTCATTTGAAGTACCACCAATAAGGATTGTAGATAAGAAAATGAAGAGCCTTAGGAACAAAGAAATACCCCTGGTTAAAGTAATATGGAACGAAGCTACAGGAGATGCAACTTGGGAACTAGAAAGCAAGATGAAGGAGCATTATCCTGAGTTTTTCGATGTCGTCTAAGTTTCGAGGACGAAACTTCTTTTAGGGGGGGAGTAATGTAAGACCCATAGCTTTTGAATAATTTTAAGTATTAGGTTGTTTAATTATTAAGAGAGTTAGGGGTTGCCGACCGTGAGTCCGAGGTTTTTGTCGATAAATAATACTGTGTTACTAGGGCCAGGTCGGGAGTGTTATCAGAAACTTTACTGTGAGTGGCGTTGTTCTCTTGTTTTAATTATCTATACTAATTATCTTTTTATTTCGGAAATAATTAAATATAAAATTTACCGGCTAACCGGTCGAAATAATTATATTTTTGAGTTTTATCATTTCCAGTCTGTTTTCTATAATTTCGTCACCTATAATTTATTTTAATATGTTCAAATTTTATTTTTGATAAAAACACGAATTCAACTATTTTTCGTTCGGGTCTTTTTCGACACTTGTAGGTTGGTTGGAAAATTTATTATTTTGTTTAGGAAAAATAAAATTAAATAAAATAGTGCTTGGGTTATTATTTTGGTTGTGTACTGTAACGGAAAGTAGAATTCTTATAATTACATGTATTAACTAAGGTTAGAAAAAAAAATAAAAGACTAAATATTCAGATATTTTGGAAAGGTGTGATGATTGTTTTCCACGTGAGTTTGGAGGCGGTTACTATTGCTTGCTGAGACAAAATATGATTGGGTTAAGTTTATGGTTATTTCATTTTTCACACAAGTCAGTTATCTCTCGCAAAGGAAAAAAATAGTTTTGGTGTTCATCAAACTTCATATTCTCCATTTTCAAAAGCTTGCTTTGGTAATATATTCTTCTCACCTTAAGTATATTATTTCTTAAGCCAATGCATGTATGTATCTGACTGGTATGAATTTCATTGTATTAGAGTTAACATGAAAATATGTTTTAGTTATAGTTTATTTATTTTGAATTACTTATATTTTTTTTTAGGATTGTTTTAGGAGTGAAAATTTATCATCTTGATTAATAAGTATGTGAAGTTATTGGTACTGGTAGTGTTGACTGGATATAATATTAATTGGTTTACTACCTATATAATTAATATGTATGTTTAAAAAAAAAAAAGGATTATTTGGAAAAAAGTGGGGGTTTGACGTTGAAGAAGAAGAAAGGAAAAGAAAATATGAGAGTGGCGGGAGCCACTTTGTGGTAAGGGGCAGGCGCCACTTTACATGGGTGTGGCGGGCGTCACACTGTCGTTTTTGCTTTCGGTCTCGTTTTTATGTCTTTTTGATATTATTTTTCCGTCTGGTTTTTTTTAAAGGAAATAATATTTATTTTACTTCAAATATTTTTATTTAGTTAATTATTTTATTTTTTCGGAATTTTCCGGATACGTTCGGAATAGTATTTTAAAGTACGATTTGTACCGATTTTTGGTACCGTTGAAAAAACTGTTAACAAGTTTTGATGTCGAAATATTTTTAGATCAAAATAATTTATTTTGAATAGAAAATATTATTTTATTCTAACTTATAATTTAGAATATTATTTATTTTGGTATATTACTTAGTTATCTATATTGGTTTTCACTAATTTTATTCCTAGTGTGAGAAACGTATTTTGACAAAATTGGTTGTTCAAAATATTAATTAAATTTTAATTAGTGTGTTAGAAATTTCTTTGAACTGGAAATTAATTATTCTTTTACGGGAAAAACTATTTCTATGTGAAAAGATTTATTTTGTTTATAAAGCGATTAGATTAGTAGATATCGGGAATGGTTATATTTATGAGTTAGAACTGAGAGGGAATAAAATGCCTTATTTAACGGTAATTATTATGTGGTTTAGGACGTGATAGTACCGGTACGTGGGAAGAAGGAAATTATCAGGAAGCGTGCGAAGGTAAGGGCACCTTCTAACGATATTATATAGTACTGAATGCGTATGTATTTGTACGACTGATTTGTGTGCCCACTTGGGGTCCTGATGAAAATGATGTGCTGTTTGAGTTTGTTAATGATAAACGTGTGAAAAGCTTTCATATGATTTGTGCGAAATATATGAATTGGCATGTGGTTATGATTACCTGAGATGAGATTATATAAATTGTTACATTTGCACTTGTGTGTCATGCATACCATAGTTGCGTGTAGGTAGTTGGTGCCGAATGGGCCAGCGTGATGTGACTGAGCCGTCACCTAATCTCGAAGGGATTCTACTGCACCAGGTGATGTGACTGAGCCATCATCGATCCTTTGAGATCAAATTGAGTCAGGTGTCTGCGAGGAGGCAACACCGGGTGTCTGCAAGGGCAGCACTTTTTGTGTCTGCAAGGCAGCACGGTTAGTGAGGACCCAAGGGGGGTATCACGACTCTCTACGGAGAGGTAAAATTCCGGGATTCATGCATGGTGAGGGTACCCGACGAATTGGGACCACCAATTCATATAGAGTCTGCATCTAGGATATATGTGCATTTACTTTGTGGTGTTAAATTGTGGTTTCAATTATATCATGTTATGCCTGTATATGTGTATTCTTTTCTATATGCTATTTTTGGAAAAGTGACCCTCTACTATTATTATGATGTGGTTAACGACCACCCAGACTATGGGAGAGCCACAGGTTCTGCCGATCGTGTTAGGGACTGTGACCACCTGGGATTTTATTGACCAGGATCGGCCCAGTGCTTGGAGGATTGACCCGACTTCAAGTACGGCTTACTACTACGGGCAGATAGTGATCACGACTAGACATGACACCCTGCAGATACACCAGAGCGTGATTTGTCAGACGACCCCGTTTCCAGTTCCCATGCAGGGAGCAGGGGGAGTTCCAGGAGTAGCACCTATGGATCCTCAGCTGAGGGCGCAGAGGAGTTCAGAGGGAGAGACTGTACCTCGTGGTGGAGTGGGAGCCACTACTTGTGGAGGATTTGAGGTGGGAGGACCTTCTGTACCTGCGAAGGTGCAAGAGGAGGACGTGTCAGGAGCAGCGACTGCTGTTAGACCTGGACCTTCAAGGGATCCCGCGATATCTCGCCCGGGTTATTCCCCTAGAGTTTCTTCGGAGGGGGATAGTTGCTTTGAGATTCCAGCCCCTTCAGTAACCCCGACCATGTGGGTTGACTTGATCACCAGGGAGTCCGGGGATGTGTATAACGCTGAGATGTATGATGTGACGTCACGAGCCAGAGCCCCTACCGAGAGTTCTTGCTTGGTCTGTGGCGAGCACCCTTGCATTTGCCCGCCTTAGTTCTTTAGCTTGTGGTTGTATAGTTCTATCCTGTTCTGATCGCGTTTTTGTAGACGTGGGCCTGTCATAGTTTAGTTTCGGATATCTTTTTGGATGACTGTACCGTATACTATGATACTTCTAGTAGCAGTTGTTGTTATATTTTGGCTACAGTATGCCTTCTGTTCATGGCACCCTTATGTGTATAGGTCATGAACTAGGTGCTGCCTTTTGGGTTATTGTATTGTACAGGTACCTACACTTTGCTCCTTCGAGGAGTTACTATGGATGCATATATTATTATTTCAGTTTCAAAACAGTTGTTTATATTTCGAAAAATATGCGTGGTAGTTTCTTCGGATATGTAGAGTCGGCTGTGCATTTGAAAGTAACATGCTCCGTTGTTTTCGAATCCGTTAAACTTTTGACTCTGATGTTTTAAAAAAAAAAAAAAAAAACGGGGTGTGACATTTTTGGTATCAAAGCACGACTTTAGATCTTCAAAGGGAAAGTGTTTTAGGAAGTCATTCGTCTAGAGTCTTCTGTTTAGTTGTCCAGTCAGTTCTAGAGCTTGAGTGATTAAGTTTACGTTAGTAAGTTGTTGACATGTGATAGTGTTGGAAAGCTCAGGAGAAGGTTCTAATCTAAATGTTGGGTTTTGCAGGAAGAAAATGCCTCCCCGACGTGTACCTCCACCCCCTGAGACAAATGATCGCACTATTGGTCAAATGGCTCATGCAATGAATGCTATGGCAGCTGCTGTGACTGCGCAAACCAATGCTAAGATACAAAGAGATGCAGAGAAGAGAGATCGAGAGATTCATGCTGCTGGGACTCGTAATCTCACTCAATTTCGTCACCAAGACCCACCTCAGTTCCGTGGGGAAGGAGGTCCTGATGCGGCTGACTTATGGCTTCAGGAATTGGAGAAGATATTCTGAGCAATCCATTGCCCTGAGATAGAAAGGGTGACTCTGGCCACCTATCAACTATTAGGAGATGCTGGGTACTGGTGGAAGAACACTAGGCTGATTATGGAAGGTGCACACGAGGAGATAAACTGGGAAACCTTTAAACATAAATTTATGGCCAAGTACTTTCCAGAGACAGCTAGGGAAAGGTACGGTGAGGAATTTCTGAAACTACGCCAAGGAGGTATGACCATTGAGGCTTATGCGACCAAGTTTGAATCCCTATCAAGGTTTTTCCGTTTCTTCAGAGATGGGGTCGATGAAGCTTACATGTGTCGTCGATTCCAAGAAGGGTTGAGATATGAGATGCAGGATGCGGTGATACCTCTGGGTATCAGACAATTTCAAACACTGGTTGAGAAATGTCAAGAGATCGAGGATATGAAAAATAAGAGGGTAAACCGTGGAGGAAACTTTACTGCTGGGGGACCAAGTCGTCCAAATAATCCTAATCGTGGTAGACATGGAATGAAGCCTTATCAACCACCCCAGAATTATCGTGGACCAACTCGTTCTGCAAATTTCACTCAAGGGAATCAGATGAGGGGTAAACTAGTGTGTTACAACTGTGGATGGGAAGGACACTTTGCGAAGGACTGCAGAACAAATACACTTACTTGCTACAACTGTAAGAAACCAGGTCATCTATCCCGAGATTGCAAGGTTCCAAAGGTGGAGTCAAAATTGAATGCGACACAGGGAGCCCGACCTACTGCAAAGGGACGTGTCTACACTATGGGTGCTGAGGAGAGTGTCCAAGCCAGCAATACAATACATGAGAATTGTCAAGTTGCAGGTAACTCCTTAACTGCATTGATTGATACTGGTGCAACCCATTCCTTCATTTCCTTAGATTGTGCAAATCGTTTGAACATAAAGATATCTCCACTGCTTTTTGATTTACAAGTCTCTACACCTGCCAAGAATTTAGTTGTGAACTCGGCATGCTTACACTGTTTAGTAGTTATCCAGAATAGAGAGTTTTTGGTCAATCTAATTTGTTTACCCCTACCGTCACTCGAGATCATACTCGGGATGGACTGGTTATCCTATCACTATGTCATCTTGGACTGTGCTCGCAAGATGGTATTTTTCCCTGAACCCGGAGTTGTTAAATACTTGTCCGCAAACCAACTTAGAGTGGCCTTGAGGGATGGCGCTCTAGAGTTTTTGTCACTACATAGTGTGGAAGTAATCTCAGACATTCAAATTGAAAACATACGTGTGGTTCAACAATTCCAAGACGTGTTTCCATTGGAGATTCCAGGATTTCCCCCGGTACGCGAAGTAGAGTTCTTTATAGGTTTACATCCTGGAACAGGACCGGTTTCAGATCCTCCTTATCGGATGGCGCCGGTAGAATTAACTGAGCTAAAGAGTCAGGTTGAGGATCTACTCGCGAAAGGATTCATCAGGCCAAAGACGTTATCCGAAGAGGATATTATCCGAATTTTTTACAGTTTTTGAGTTTTACTTTTCCTAAAAGTTTATAAGTGAGGAAAGCGATAAATGCGGAAACTAAAGAATACCAAGACGTATAGTGGTTCCTCTCACAGGTCGAGAGTACTCCACTCCCTTTTCAACATGAAAGAGAGTTTACTATTGTTTTGACTTTACAAGACTCTTCCTAGTCTTTCTATACAAGGTAAAAGTTTGATTGAAAAGAGGTGAAAAATTTGATTTGAAAATCATGTATTTATATGCACATAACACCCTTAGGAAACAAGGTAAAAACTGTAAAAATTCATGAACAAATGCCATTGCATAATGAAAAGGTTCCATGAAGAGAGACATGAAGAGGTGTTATGAAAAAAGATGATTTTTCAATTCTGTCCAGGTGCAAATCGATTGTACTATGCATAACGTAACAAAATTTAAAAAATGAACAGCATGCAATCGACTGAACCAAAGTGCAAATCGATTGCACAGTGAAAAAGTGTGAAAAATTCAGCAAACAACAAGTGTAAATCGATTGAACCCACATGCAAATCGATTTGCATTAGTGAAAAGGTGAAAAAAGCTTATTCTAAACAAGTCATGATCATGAAACAAGTATGCAATGAGGTTTGTTTGATTGAGCATCTAAGACTTTAGTATTTGATTAGAATTGTCATTATACCTTCATGAAACGTGAATTTCTTGAACACTAAATCTTGAAATATTTGAAATTCTTTAAGTAGCTTGACTTGTTTGATCCAAACTCCTTTTTGTATATGCATAACATCTTGAATAATGTTGTCTTCATCAAAACCATTGAGAAGTTTGCCTTCACATTCTCCCCCTTTTTGATGAAGACAACCCAATTTTGAAAATTTGCTTTAATATAGTTTCTCTAACACAAAAGGCTCCCCCTTGATCAATGCTCCCCCTAAATTCATGATTTAGAGAGTCTTTGCTAGCTCCACTTTGTTAGAGAAAAACAAACACAAACACATATATCTTCTCCCCCTTTATCACTAGCAAAAAGGATGGGAAAATACTTGAAATATATAAAGAAATCTTGAAAGATAAAAAGTAATTTTTACCTATGAGTTTTACCTTATGAGAGACCTCATCAAACATTTATCCTTGCTGAAACATGATTTTGAAGTCTTTGTCACAAAGTTGATTTATACTAGGAAGATTATGCTTTAGTTTGTCAACTTAAAGTACATCTTCAATGGATGTGAAAGTTAGTGTTACAACTTTGTCAATGCCAAGAATTCTTCCTTTAAGGTATTCCTCATATGTGAAATAACCCTTGGACTTTTTAGAACTAGATTTGAAAGTTAGTTTATGTCTCCCACCAAAAGCTTAGAGCCACCACTTATCAAAACGACACAGATTTAAAGTGGTCCTCAAGCAAACCTACAAAACAAATTAAGTTTGATTTGGTACCCAATGTGCTTTGGGGCCATCAAAGTTAGTACCCTTCTTTACCCACACATAATGCCCACTTGCAACACTAAAGTTTCTTACATAGTAAGCATTAGGTGTATGGCCAACAATACCACAATAAAAACAAGTAGGTTCAAAGTTGCTCTTATATCTTGGAACATAAGATTTCTTTTTAGGAAATATTTTCTTTTTAGGATTAGGATGCACATTCCTAGATTTGTTCACTTTCTTTTTGGAAGTTTGATCCTTAGCCTTAACAAATATAGTTTTACTTGAACTTGGTTTAAAAAACTTTGAATAGCCAAGTCCACTTTTATTATTTGAATATTTTTGTTGACTAAGGACTTCTTCCAATCCATTTTGTCCGTTCTCATACCTTTCAAGTACTTTTTTCAATTGGACAATTCGAAAAGAGAGAGATTCACAATTTTTACATACAAAATTCTGTTTTTCACTAATCATCTTTTGTTTCTCATTTTCGATCTCCTTTTCTAATGAAACATTTTTTTCTTCTAAAGTTGAAATTTATTTCTTTTGAGATGATATAGTTTTATACAGAATTTTGCATTCATTTAACAATTCATTTATGGCACCTTGTGCATCATTATCAAAAAAAATATTACTAACCTCATCTTCTTCATCATTGGAGTGGTGTGAAGCTATCAATGCAAGATTTACATGTTCTTCATCTGAAGATGAACTTATTTCATTGTCTACATATGTTTTCCTTTCCTTTTTATGATTCTTTTCCTTGAATTTATTTTTCTTTTGAAGTGTATGGCATTCACTTTTAACATGTCCTCTTTCTCCACATTCAAAGCATTTAATCTTTCTCGTTGGTGCTTCCCCTTTAGTGATCTCCTTTTTCCTTTCTTTTCTTAGAAACTTTTCAAACTTCTTGATAAGATCATCATTTTCATCACTATTGGACTCATCCTCTTGATTGCTATCATAATTTTTTACTTTTGTCTTTAAGGCAACGTCTTTTGAATCTTTTACTTAAATTTCATGCTTCTCCAATCTTTCAAGTTCTAACTCATGCTCTTGAAGTTTTCCGAACAAGGAAGCGGGTGTCATTGTAGAAAGACTCTTATTTTCTGATATCGCCGTCACCTTTGGTTGCCATTCCCTGTTTAAGGATCTAAGCATTTTAAGATTTAATTCATCGTTAGTAAAAGTCATACCGAGTGCTTTCAAATGATTTGTCAAGTGCACAAATCTTTTTTGCAAGTCGAGGATTGATTCTCAGGGCTGCATTCTGAGTATCTCATATTCTTGACTTAATGTGTTTAATCTTGATCTTTTTACTTCAGGGGTTCCTTCATGAGTCTCCACCAAAGTATCCCATATTTCCTTCGCGGATTTGCATTGATAAACACGAAAGAACTCATCAATACTTAAGGCACTTTGAAGAAGATTGATAGCTTTTTTTTCATTTAGGACTTTTCTCTTGTCTTCTTCATCATATGTACTTTTTAATTTTGCAGTACCAACACCATTGACTACATTCGCAGGATTATGCGGACCATTCTCAATAGCTTCCCATATACCTTCTCCTTGTGCTTCAAGATGTGGTCTCATACGAATCTTCCAAAAATCAAAATACTCTCCAGAGAAAAGTGGGGGCTTGTTACTACTTCCACCGTCTTTGAAAACTGGGTTTGAACTTGCAGAAGCCATACTGGATCTTTAGGAACAGGTTACCTAAGACCTGCTCTGATGCCAATTGTAAGTTATAAATGTGCCTAAGGGGGGGGGGGGGGGGGGGGTGAATTAGGTACTTAGACAATTATTCGGATTTTTGACGGTTTTTGAGTTTTACTTTTCCTAAAAGTTTCTAAGTGAGGAAAGCGATAAATGTGGAAAGTAAAGAACACCAAGACGTATAGTGGTTCCCCTCACAAGTCGAGAGTACTTCACTCCCCTTTCAACATGAAAGAGAGTTTACTATTGTTTTGGATTTACAAGACTCTTCCTAGTATTTCTATACAAGTCACTCACAATCAACCACCAAGAACACCATCTTGGATTTTACAAGTTTAAAGTCCAACCAAGAACAAATCTTACAATGGACCTCTTGTATCCACAATCCGGATAACAAGGATTCTAACAAACCCTATAAGAGAAACAATCATTCCCTTATAGTCAACACCTAAAACCAAACAATTTTTGGAACTTTAGGATTTTACAATAGTTCTGAATTTTTGAGTAAGATGTTGAGATTTTGATTCTTCAATATATCAATCACAAGATTGATCTTCTCTTTCAACAACAATTATTCACAAACAATAAAGTGTTTAGATTGCTCAAGTACTTTCTGGTTAGATGATATGAAAGTGTGAAGAAAAGTTCTTGAGTGAAAGCTTAATAAACTTGAAGTGTGAATATGTGAGAATTTAAAAGTTTGATTGAAAAGAGGTGAAAAATTTGATTTGAAAAATCATGTATTTATATGCACATAACACCCTTAGGAAACAAGGTAAAAACTGTAAAAATTCATGAACAAATGCCATTGCATAATGAAAAGGTTCCATGAAGAGAGGCATGAAGAGGTGTTATGAAAAAAGATGATTTTTCAATTCTGTCCAGGTGCAAATCGATTGCACCTATGTGCAAATCGATTGCACTATGCATAACGTAACAAAATTTCAAAAATGAACAGCATGCAATCGATTGAACCAAAGTGCAAATCGATTGCACAGTGAAAAAGTGTGAAAAATTCAGCAAACAACAAGTGCAAATCAATTGAACCCACATGCAAATCGATTTGCATCAATGAAAAGGTGAAAAAAGCTTATTCTAAACAAGTCATGATCATGAAACAAGTATGCAATGAGGTTTGTTTGATTGAGCATCTAAGACTTTAGTATTTGATTAAAGTTGTCATTATACCTTCATGAAATGTGAAGTTCTTGAACACTAAGTCTTGAAATATTTGAAATTCTTTAAGTAGCTTGACTTGTTTGATCCAAATTCCTTTTTGTATATGCATAACATCTTGAATAATGTTGTCTTCATCAAAACCATTGAGAAGTTTGCCTTCACAGAATGAACCTGATTGGAAGAAGTATATGAATGTTGATTGAGAGTAGACTACACTTAGCCGAAATCAAACCAAAGAAAGCCATGCGCAAACATTCAAAACCGGCTACACTGACCGAATACATACGTTTAATTTAAGTGGCCACAAGGGCCACAAGTGTGCGTATTACAAACCAAAGGGGCCACGCCCCCAAACAAAATAAAATTACATCAAAACATGGCACCCAGCTAGATACATTACAACAAGACAAAAAGAAATCATTCATCCATCCGCTCTGACTGCTCCTGGTCAAGCTCCGACTGCTCGGTGTTAGGCCGCGGTGACTGGGTTTCCTCGGGACGGCCGTGCTCGGCTCCAATATTGAAGAACTTCGGGATAACTATCTTACCATTTTCAACATGGCCGAGAAATTTGGCACCCTCCTTAGAGATCTAGACGTCTGGGTTCACCAACCTAAGCTGGGCCACATCATTCTCAAACGATTCCTCCCCAATGGAAAACACGTCATTTTCCGCCCGCACTATGCGAGCAACCAGTTCCGCCCTAGTCTTCAGCACCCTTACGTCTTCGGGCTCATCCTCGGCCTAAGCGCCCACAGATCTCAGCTGCTCCACCAGGTCCTCAGCAGTGTTTTTCTCGATAGTCAGAGCCTCATTCTCCCCTTTTAACTAGGCAGCTTCCTCGTCCAATTTCTTCCTCGCAGCGGTGGCAGCGTTGGCCTCCTCCTTGGCCCTCTTAAATTTTTCCTCCAGGGCAGCTATCGTCGCATGGGCTCTCTTAAGCTCAAGCTCGGAGGAGGTGTCGTCCTCGGCATACACCGCCGTCATCTCCAAGACCCGGACCACCGCAGGGGCATCTTGCGCCAACAGTGCCCATTTACTAGGACGATCCATGCCTTCTAATTCGAGGGATTCTGCCCGAGGAACCACCAGAGACGTCCCCTCAAAGTATTTCCTATCATAGAGGCAAGGAGGAAGTTCAAACTTGCATTTCTCAGCCGCCCAGCTAAGATCCACCAGCTCGTTAGCCCTGCTTTCCCCTCAAAGTAAACCTCGACTTCGATGTTGCCGCTCCTGCTTTCGCCCTCGCCACAACATTTTTCACCATCCTTTCGTGGGCAGAAGGCATCTCACCTGCAAAATATTTCAAACATATTAGACGTCGAAAAAAATACAACTCGGACAAGCCAAAAACTAAAACTACCAAGCAGTTTAAAAGCATCTGCAAGAGTCTTGCACTCCAAAAGCGCCTTCGTACTAATGTAACGGTACTCCACTCTCTGTCTGCCGTCTTCGTCAATAATTGGATCGCCCTTCTCCGTCCAGCATTCGGCGAGCCTAAAGGAGTTGACATAGCTGACCAATGTCTCGTAGCCGACTATGTCTTGCTCGTCCAACATGTTCGGTTAAGCCACATAATGATCAGGCCCCTGAGTAAAGTGGCTCTCACTCCAATGAAAAAGGTAATTTGAACGCCCTCTCCACAATCACTTTCCCTTCCTCGTCATACATGTCTTTACCATCCTCGTCTGTTGACACGGCCCAAACATACGTGCTATCTTGGGCCCGCTCCGACACAAGTTCGATGACATAGAACCTGTAACACCCTTCTACCCCACATAAAATTTTAAAGGAATAAATCATGATATCAGAGTAAAATTCACAACCAAGGGTGTACATATTCCAAACATCATACAATTCTCATAATCCTGTCCCGTAACACGGGTCATTCAAACATCATCAAAAGAAATCATAATCTTGCAGCGGAATCAACTTGTCATTTGAAATTCAATTAAAAACTTCATAAGAAACTTAATCCAATCTAGAACAACATCATCAGTATAAAATTCCAACATAATTCAAAAGAACACGAAGTTCGCGATTCAACCCAACCCGATGTTACATGACACAGAGCAGGACACCTCTAAACTAAACAACATAAACGAGACACTCCAAGCTACCTCCTTCGTCACCGCGGAGCTACTCTTGGTTATCTGCAAGTTACCCACATAAGAGGCAACATTTTCAAGCAGGAAGGGTGAGAAATCACAATTCATTATAATAATATACGACATGGAAAGTAAACAGAATAAGTGACACAACATCATAGCATCATTAACAACAACATCATGGCATCATTAATGAACAACATCATATCATCATCAACACTAATATCATAGAATTATCAACGTAATCTTCACAACAGAATCACAATTTCATCATTCATATGCAATGTCAACCATAATGAAATGCAAAGGATGCATGTGGTACCGGTTCAACGTGGATGGACACTTGGCCATCAACCCTCCAAATGGAGCACATCGTAATCAACGTATCACTTCAATCCTCACAGTGGGATTGAAGCTACCAATGGACCGAAGTCCCAACATAAAATGTTATAAATGCAATGATGCTAAAACTTCGCAATTCATCGGACATCAACGTGCGCATCATTTATTTCATATACAACAAGCATTCATCATACAGTCATGTTTTATCATCGTACATCAACATTACTCAACAACAAAAGATCATCACGAGAAAACGTCATGAAACCATCAAGAAAACAACAAAACAACACAAACAACTGGCTGACACAGCCTCCCGTGTCCTGGGACACGGCCCGTGTCAGGAAACCTGCACCCAAAACGCGAAACAGACAAAATACAGTAAACACAGAGGTCTGACACGGCCGCCCGTGTCCTGTGACACGGCCCGTGTCAGAAGACCTGGGACACAATTCCAAAACATCAAAAAAGTAGCAAGTCAGCAGCCTGACACGGCCACCCGTGTCATGTGACACGGCCCGTGTCAGAAGTACTGTGACCAATTTTTAAAATCAATTTTCCATTTCACGACCAGCAAGCTGACAAGGCCGCCCGTGTCCTGTGACACGGCCCGTGTCAGGATGCGACAAAACCCAACTTTTTCCGAAAAGTGTTTTTCTGCGTTTTTAACTTCGATTACCCCAAAAATCAGTATTCTACACGAAAATTGCTCAAAAACACTTACAAAACACACATATAGTAATATGCATCAATCAAATTCATCATACTTTCATCAATTTACTCATTCTACATCGACAATCATATAAATCAACACAACTCATACAATCCCTAATCTATTCATCTCCAATTCCTATAAAACTATAATAAACAATGATAACTCCCCATACCTCAGAGAAATTTAGCGGTTCTTCCTCTTTCGCTAAGATTCTTCAGAATCTTCAAGCCCTAAGGTTCTTCTCCTTCTCTTCCTCTGAATTCTTCACCAAAACACGATCAGTTAGAAAATGATCGACCTTTTCCCTCCTTAGACAAAATATCCCAGTTTAGGAACTTCCAACTCTACCCTTACCTCTTTTCTTTTATGACCACATTGTCCTTCCCTTATTATTTTTAATAACAATAATAATATTCTAAATAAATGATTACCCATTATATTGAAATTATTAAAAATACTCATTTTATCCATAATTCTCCAAATTATCCAAAAAACCTCTTAGTTCCTTCTAAATCAATTAAATAAATAATTAAATAATTACTTTAGATTTTCGGGTCGTTACAACTCTCCCCCACTTTAAGAATTTTCGTCCTCGAAAATTTACCTGATTCGAATAGCTCGGGATAAGATTCCTTCATCTTGCTTTCTAGCTCCCAAGTCATGCTTTCTCCGGTAGCTCCTAACCAGACAACTTTCACCAACGTAATCTCCTTGCCTCTTAGAACCTTCTTCTCACGCTCCGCAATTCGTACAGGCATCGTCTCCACAGTAAGATTATCCTGTACTTGCACATCATCCATATGAATCACGTGAGACGGATCTGGAACATACTTCTGGAGTTGTGACACATGGAACACATCATGTAAATTCGACAGATTAGGCGATAAAGCCACTCTATAAGCAACATTTCCAACTCTGTCCGAAATCTGATACGGACCAATAAATCGCAGAGTAAGCTTCTTAGACTTCAGCGCCCGTCCAACACCCGTCACAGGTGTAACTCTCAAAAACACATGGTCACCCGCTTGGAACTCTAAATCCTTTCTTCGTTTGTCATGATAACTTTTCTGCCTACTTTGGGAAGATTTCATCTTTTCTCGGATCAACTTCACCTTCTCGGTAGTATCTCGGACAACTTCAGGTCCTAGCACCACACTCTCTCCAGATTCATGCCAACATAAAGGAGTCCTACATCTCCGACCATACAGTGCTTCAAAGGGTGCCATTCCGATACTAGAGTGATAACTATTATTATAAGTGAACTCTATTAACGGTAAATGAGTGTCCCAAGAACCTCCTTGCTCGAGGACACATGCTCGCAACAAATCCTCCAACGACTGAATAATCCTCTCTGTTTGACCATCTGTTTGAGGGTGATACGCCGAACTCAACCTCAACTTGGAACCCAACGCTTCTTGCAAACTTTTCCAAAAATCAGAAGTGAACCGCGGATCTCTATCCGACACAATACATAAAGGAACACCGTGCAACTTCACAATTACCCGAATATAAATCTCCGCCAACTTCGACACTGGAAAAGTGATGTTAATGGGAAGAAAATGTGCCGACTTTGTAAGCCTATCAACAATCACCCAAATCGAATCGTGCCCTCTTGAAGTATTAGGCAATCCCGTCACAAAGTCCATTGAAATGCTATCCCATTTCCACTCTGGAACTTCTAACGGTTGCATCAACCCTGCAGGCTTCTGATGTTCAACCTTCGACTTCTGACAAGTTAAACATGCATACACAAAACGAGCTACATCACGCTTCATCCCAGGCCACCAAAACAAATTCTTCAAACCTTGATACATTTTTGTAGCCCCCGGATGAATACTCATTTTACTTCTATGACTTTCCTTAAGAATCACTCTCTTCATTTCCGCATCATCAGGAATACAGATTCGATGACGGAATCTTAGCACACCCTGCGTGTCCAACTTAAAATCGCTATTCTCAGACAGATCGATTCCAACCATCGAATCCACCAGTTTTACATCTAACTTCTGAGCTTCTCTGATACTATTCAAGAAATCATTGTTAATCTTCAGCATTCCTAACATAACACTCTGCGGTG
This sequence comes from Lathyrus tuberosus, assembly GCA_022829125.1. NCBI lineage: Eukaryota > Viridiplantae > Streptophyta > Magnoliopsida > Fabales > Fabaceae > Lathyrus > Lathyrus tuberosus. Next base: position 9,807,079 of record JALAZF010000086.1, read on the forward strand.
TCACTTCGCAAACCAAACTCATATCTCGGAACTGTTCAATTAATTCTAACTCCTTTACCATCATTGCCGACATATGTAAAGTCTTTCGACTTAATGCATCAGCCACAACATTAGCTTTTCCTGGATGATAATTCAAACCGAAATCATAATCTTTTAATAACTCCAACCATCTTCGTTGTCTCATATTCAACCCTTCTAGTCAAATAAATACTTTAAACTTTTATGGTCACTAAATACTTCAAATCTAGAGCCATAAAGGTAATGTCTCCAAATCTTTAGCACAAAAACAACTGCAGCAAGTTCCAAGTCATGTGTAGGGTAATTCTTTTCATGAACTCTCAACTGCCTCGACGCATAAGCAACTACCTTGTCGTGCTGCATAAGTACACCTCCTAAACCCATTTTAGAAGCATCACAATATACCACAAAAGGTTCTCCTGGGTGAGGTAGTGTCAAAACCGGAGCTGATGTCAATCTCTTCTTCAATTCGTTGAAACTTTCTTCACATTGAATGTCCCACACAAAAGCTTTACCCTTACAAGTTAACTTAGTCAACGGAAGTGCTAACTTAGAAAATCCCTCGATAAACCTTCGGTAATAACCGGCTAGTCCCAAAAAGCTTCTAATCTCGTTAGCTGACTTTGGAGTTTCCCATTGTAACACAGCATCCACTTTGGAAGGATCCACAACAATGCCATTACCTGAAATGACATGGCCGAGAAAACCAACCTCCTTTAACCAAAATTCACATTTGGACAACTTTGCATACAACTTCTTCTCTTTCAAAATTTTCAACACTAGTCTCAAATGTTCTGCATGCTCTTCTTCTGATTTAGAGTAAATCAATATATCATCAATAAACACCACCACAAATTGATCTAAATAAGTATGAAAGATACGGTTCATGAACTCCATGAATACTCCCGGCGCATTAGTAACACCGAAAGGCATCACCGAATACTCATAATGTCCATAACGCGTCTTGAAAGCCGTCTTCTGAATATCTTCATCCTTCACCTTAATCTGATGATATCCCGACCTCAAATCAATCTTGCTAAACACGCGAGCCCCTACCAATTGATCCATCAAGTCATCTATTCTCGGAAGCGGATACTTGTTCTTAATCGTCACTTTATTTAGTTGTCTATAATCAACACAGAGCCTCATACTTCCATCTTTCTTCTTTACTAACAACACCGGAGCTCCCCACGGCGACACACTTGGCCTCACAAATTTCTTTTCAAGTAAGTCCTCCAATTGTTTCTTTAACTCCGACAATTCAGATGCAGACATCCTGTATGGTGCCATAGAAACAGGTCTGGTACCAGGTACAAGGTCAATTGCAAACTCCACTTCTCTTTCTGGAGGCGCATCAGGAATTTCATCAGGGAAAACTTCAGGAAATTCACACACCACTTGCAACTCCTCAATTACAGCCCGACTCTCAACAGATAACGACGCCATCACTGAGAACATCTGAGCTCCTTCTTGCATCAATTGTTGTAACTATTTAAAAGACAACAAACTATCCTCTTCCTCTTCAGGAGTAGAAAATCTCACAGACTTGTTATAACAATTGATATGAACATAGTTATATTCTAACCAATTCATCCCCAAGATCACATCTATCCCAGATAACGGCAAACACACCAAATCAACAGTAAAGTCCCTGTCGAAGATCGTCAAGGGACACTTTAAAGACACAAGAGAAGTGGTCACCGAACCCTTAGCTGGAACCTCGACGACCATTTCTCCATTCATAAAAGACAACATAAGACTTAGTCTTTCAACACATTCAGCAGCAATAAAGCAATGAGTAGCACCAGTGTCAATCATAGTAATTAAGGAAGTACTATTAATGAAACAAGTACCTCTGATGAGTCTGTCCTCAGTAGTGGTCTGAGTCCCAGTCAAAGCGAACACCTTCCCACCGGTTTGAGCCTTCTTCGGTTTCTGACACTGACTACTAATGTGGCCTTCTTCGCCACAGTTGAAACAAAGTACCTCTTTATGCTTGCACTCAGATACGACATGCCCAGTCTTACCACAACGGAAACACCTCTTCACTTCAGCGGTACACACGTCACTCTTATGGCCAGTTTTCCCGCATTTGAAACAAGTTATGCTAGCAGGAGCATCTCCCCTACTAGACTTCTTGCCATCGACCACTTTCTGCTTACCTTTCCCAGCCGGAGCATCATAAGGTTTGCCACGACCCTGTTGGTGCTTGCTCTTCCTCTCATTAATGATCTTATAGTGAGCATTGTTGTCCTCTTCGAAAATTCTGCAACTATCAATCAAATCAGCAAAAACACAAATCTTCTGATATCCAACTGCCTTCTTGATCTCTGGGCGCAACCCACTCTCAAATTTGATGCATTTAGAAAACTCAGCATCATCATCGTTATAGTGCGGATAAAACTTAGCCAATTCAACAAATTTTGCAACATAATCAGTAACTGACATGTTTCCTTGCTTCAGCTCAAGAAACTCGATCTGCTTCTTACCCCGAACATCCTCTGGATAATACTTCCTCAGGAACTCCCTTCGGAACACATCCCAAGTGATACCTTCACCGGAAGTTTCCAATCTCTGACGAGTCTCTAGCCACCAGTCATCAGCCTCGAATGCAAGCATGTGAGTCCCATATCGAACCTTCTGTGCTGGAGTGCAGTCCATCACACGGAAGATTCTCTCTATCTCTTTCAACCAATCCAACGCTCCATCAGGATCGTACTTGAAATTCTGGTACCAGACGTGTGATGTTAAGGTGCGATGTCACAATAACACACTCTGCAATAATGGACAGAATAAGCAACAGGAAAACACAAGGAATTGTTCACCCAGTTCGGTCTAACTACCTACGTCTGGGGGCTACCAAGCCAGGGATGAAATTCACTACTTGTAGATATAATTTACAGACTCAACACACCAGTTGACAATCTCCTAAACTTATACTCTACTAGTGACTTTCTACCTAAGAAACCACTTAGATATGAGAACACTACTCAATCCCCTAAAACACTCAAAGAACAACCTCTTTGAGATCCCTTGATCTTGCTTCCTAGCTTCGATCAATCAACAACTCTCTATTGCTTCACAGCTTCTAGAGAGGACAGAAAATTCAACACCTATTCAACCTAGAATAGTGTGATTACAAGTACTCTAAACAAACCCTAGACTCTAAGCCTCCAGCTCTTGATCTTCAATCTGTTTTCTGTACCTTCTTCCTTGGTCTTGTGCGCTTTATATAGCTCCTTGAATTTGGATTGGATTTGTCACAATATTTGATCAGATTTGTTAATTAAAAACTGAATCTTTTAAAACAGATTTTATCCCCAAAATCTTTTTAAATCTTCCACCTTTTAATTCTCCAACAAACCTGCAATCAAATCTCCCATGTAACAGAAAATATCTAGCCCAAGATATTCTCATCCAACGAGTCAACACTCTCCACAATTCCAGCTAATACGCGACCCTAATAACAACAAGCCCATGCTGTCATTAGCTTCAGTTCTGCAGGTCTGATGTTACAACATCACCTATGTGACATCAGACATTCACTTCAGCAACTAGCAACCTTAACACAGCCCAGTGTTAAGTGCAATGTTATGACATCAAGCCCATGACATCAAACATAGTTAACCTTCACAACTTAGTACAACCCAGTACTAAGACTCAATGCTGCAACATCAACACCATGACATCAGCATTGAACACCTTGTTGTTTTACCAAAATTCCAGCCAATCCAGGAACTTACAATCTCCCCCTTTGGCTAATTTTGGCTAAAACAATCTCTGCATCTTCAGAGACTTCAGCAGCGGAATATCTTCAATATTTTGAAACTTTAACTTGCAGCAGTTTGACAATCTTCATATAGTCTTCATTACTTGATCTGCTGCAACACCATCTTCATTATTGACAACAGCCAATTGGTGCTCCCCCTCAAAAACTTGAACCAGCATCACAGCTGTTCAGTAGCTCACAATGTTCAACACATCTCCCCCTTGATGTCTGCTTTGCTGCACTCTGCACTCTTCAATGCTATGAATACTTCACTAGCAGCTCCATAACTATGATGTCTATACTCCCCCTCCACAGCTGCATCATTACTTTTCAACTAAACACCTTTTATTTTTATTCTTTTAGCAGCAACTACTCTTCTCCTCATGGCAATTTTTAACTCCCCCCCTTTTTAGCCATAATTAGACAATTATCCCAATAAAGTTAGTCCTAAACTAGCCCTCATTGTTAGCCTCACAGTCATCAAATAGGCAAAACAAATCATAGAACAAAAATAGGTGCAAAAACAGCACAATATACAAATTACACAGGCAAGCACATTAAGTACAAAACAACAAAACAAGAAAATTAAACTACTAACTACCAAAAACAGCAAGGTAGTAAGCTAGTCTTCATCAGAGCTGAGCTCCTCACTTTCTCCTTTATCACCAGGTCCTTCATCATCCTTGCTAGTGTTGACTGCTCCACCTTCCTTTGCTGCCATTTTCAGAGTCATGACAAGTCTTTCAAATTTTTGTTTCCTTTCAGTACTAACTTTGATGACTTCGTCCAACTCCTTGCAAGCCTCTTCCAGTTCTGAAATTAACCCTGTCTTGGCTGGCTGCTGTTGTGATGTTGAAGCAGATGTCTTGACATTGTCAGAAACATGTTTCACTTCAAACAATTTGGAATGGACTGACAAGGCAGGCTTCCTTGTGCAAGCTATATCCCAATGCTGTAGAATTCCAGGCTGTTGAGATAAGATAATCCCACAAATGAGAGAGGGAAAAGCAATTGGTATCTTCATAGTAGTAGCATGCTTAACAGTGTAATCAAAGATGTAGGAGCCATAGTCAATTCTTTGCTTTGTCCCTACAACATAGATTATCTTCCCTAATTCAACCGAAATTGTGGCCTTGTGCCCAGTAGGAACCCAGTTGACAGCACCAATTCTGTGCAGAATGGCATATTTGACACTCAACAACCTGGTTTGCAGCTTTCCATCTTCTGGCCAAACTTTTACTTGACCACCAGTGATTTCTTTACATATCACATTGTTGGAGACTTCCAATTCTTCACATTCTTCCTCACTTCTTCCTAAGTAGCCATTGATCACTTTAGGAGAGAACCATACACATTTGCCTCTGATGGTAACTCTTCTGAAGGCTCGACTCTTGTTGTTGTTTATAGATTCAGAGATATTACCTATGAATTCTCTGACCAGCCCATCATAACAATTGGTCAACCCCATCACGGTCCTTCGCAGACCAGCACACTCAATGAGGTCAGTAATTTCAGTGTCTTCTGCAGCTACCTCTCTTTCCAGTGCAATCTTTCTTTGAGGCACATAATTCCACATGGCTCCACAGTGATTTTGTACTTGATTATCAGTTGGGTCGATGTCTTGAGCATCGCTCTCAGACTCAGACTCTTTACTGATTCTCCTCTTTTTGCCCTCCTTGTCAACTTTGCTCCACGATTTTGGAGAATCTTTACTTGAGGCCCTTTTCTTGTCCTTCCTTCTTCCAATTTTCTCATCACCAGATGAGTCCTCAATCTCAATGACCTCGACCTGATCCTTCTCTTTACCCTTGTGACTAGCTTCCCTAGGGGATGATGTTCTGACATTACCATTGACATCAGGATCTTTACCCTCATCCTTTTGAAGATCTTTGTCCTCTTGAGTGGCGACCTTCTCAGCAGCCATTTGCCTTAGAGGGACAGAAATTCCTTTTACGCGTATCCCCTTCTCCAGGATTTTGGTGGTAAGTTGTTCCAACTCCAAGTCTACATTAAACTTCTCTTCAACAGCTTGGGATGATGATGTCCTGCCTTCAGTTTTATTCGTAGGGGAGGGTTTAGGGTTATCTGACTCGGAAGGAGCACCAGAACCGTGTTCATCATTGCCTAGGTCGTTTTCAGAGGGAACCCTAGTTCGTGCCGGTTCAGAGTTCTTGGAAGACATCATTCCTTTGAAACAGACCAGGTTTAGAACAAAACTCTCTATGTTGTTGAGATTTAGGAAGATGAGGCGTTGTGATGAGATGGTTTTGGAAGGTCTTGATGTGATATTAATATGGTAAGGCCCCTGATTTTGGTTCCAATTACTAAAGTTTTCCCTCCACGAAACCTTTCCTTTTAAAAATTTAAAATGATTCACCCTAGAGCTCATTAGCTCAGTTTGACCTTTCAGTATCCCTTCATACTTGATGTCACAACCTAATGTTAAAGCATCAGTCTTGTCATCCACAGTGGGGCTAACCCTTATGGGTATCCAAGAATAACAATTGTTTCTGGTTCTGACTCCTTTCATGACCACTTCATCCTTCTCACTTGTCACCAGACACTCATCCTTTGAGTAGCAGACTTTGTACCCTTCATCACATAGCTGACTTATGCTGATTAGATTAGCATCCAACCCTTGGACAAGCATCACACTATCAAGAGTGAGTCCATCAAGATTTTTCACTCTTCCAACTCCCTCTACTACTCCTTCTTCTCCATTACCAAAAACTACCTTGTTAGCATGCCCAGACATGATCTCCACCAAATGCTCCTTGGATCCAGTCATGTGCTTTGAACATCCACTGTCAAAGTACCAAGTTCCTTCTTCTGCTTCTTTGTCAGACAACTGAGCCAATAAGCACTTCCCCTTCTCCTTAGGTACCCATTGTTTAACAACTTTGGGCTTGTGCTTTCTCCCTCTGTTTTGAGGCTGAGGGTATCCATGCAGCTTGTAACAAGAGTACTGCATGTGTCCATACCTTCCACAATAGAAACATCTGATTCTATCATCTCTGAAGTGGTTAAACCTTCTCCCACCTTGATGATAAAGCTGTGGCTGCCACTCATAACGTTGTCTTCTCCTTCCAGAGTTAGCTTGTCTTCTATCGTGCTGATGTCTTTTACCATAGGTAGACTGTCTCCTGAACTAACGATGCTGTCTTCTAGGCTGTCTCCCATGGTGATGAGGCTTCCTCCTCCTATAATTGTAAGGTACAACATTGTTGAAACCAGATCCATACCAGTTTTCCTAATGTTGAGACATCTGCTCTGACATGTTCTGTTTGTGCCTTGCAGCCTTCATGCTCCTATGATATTGAGGAGGCATATACTGTCTAACACCTTGAGACTGCTTTCTCTTATGACTAGTCTTCTTCTCAATCTTCTTAGGTTGTGAAACATCAGCTTCCTTGGGAGTAAGATTCTGCCTCTTCGGCTGATGTTGAGGCACAGTTTGTGACTCTTCCTTCTTTAGACCTGAAGTACTTGCTTCTGAGGTACCTTTGTCTTCGACCACATATACTATCCCAGCTTTGTTTCCAGCAACCTGTTCTGACTGGAGTATCTTGTCAAGAGTGGTTGTACCACTGTTCAGCATCCTAACAGATTTTATCATCTGATCAAGTTGGGATCTCACTAGAACAACTTCATATTCCAGATCAGATTTTTCATTCTCAAGTTGAGCAATCTGTTCCTTGTGGCACTTGTTTTCTTGACAAACTTCAGCACTCTTTAAACACAACTCCTTGTAGGTTGAAGCTAGCTCATCATAGGTGACTTCTCCATCACTATCATCATCAGATTCAACAATTCCTGTCAAAGCTGTAACATGCTTTGCTGACTCACTTTCATCTTCGCTATCAGTGTCAGACCAGGAAATTGTCAAGCCTTTATTCTGCTTCTTCAAGAATGTGGGACACTCTTTCTTGACATGTCCATACCCTTCACATTCAAAGCACTGAACTCCTTTATTTTGTGCAATCTTCTCTTCATCTTTCTCTTTTGACTTGCTGATGTCAGAAGAGATGTTCTTGACACTAGGTCTATAGTTATAGTTCATCTTCTTGAACACTTTGTTGAATTGCCTTCCCAACATAACTATAGCCTGAGGCAGATCCTCCTGGGACTCATCATCTTTAGCTGCTGCAGGAGTGGAGACTAAGGCTATACTCTTGGGCTTCTTTTCTGGTTCTTCCTCATTCAGCCCAAGTTTAAATGTTTGAAGAGATCCAATAAGCTCATCAACTCTCATCTTGCTGATGTCTTGAGATTCTTCAATGGCTGTTACCTTCATCTTATACTTCTTAGGGAGGGACCTAAGAATCTTTCTTACCAGCTTCTCTTCTGTCATCTTCTCACCAAGAGCACTGGATGCATTTGACAGCTCAAGAACACTCATGTAGAAGTCATGAATAGTTTCCTCTTCCTTCATCTTCAAGCTTTCAAACTTAGATGTTAAAAGCTGAAGTCTTGACATCTTAACTCTAGATGTGCCTTCATGAGTAGCCTTCAAAATATCCCAAGCAGCCTTAGCAGTTTCACATGAGTTGATCAGCCTGAATATGTTCTTGTCAACCCCATTGAAGATAGCATTTAGGGCTTTTGAATTCCCAAGGGCAAGCTCATCTTCTACCTTGGTCCATTCTTCTTCAGGCTTAGGCTTTGAGGTGCCTTCTTTATCCTTGCCAGCCTCATCTTTCTCACATACCACTGGAGCTTTCCACTCTTTAATGACAGCCTTCCAAGCTCTGCTGTCTAATGACTTTAAAAAAATAGTCATTCTAGGCTTCCAATACTCATAGTTTGAGCCATCCAAGATAGGGGGTCTGTTGACGAATGCTCCAACCTCTTTGTCCATCTTTCACCAGAAAGTAACTTCCCTAGATCTCACCCAGAGACAGACAGGATGCCTGCTTTGATACCAATTGAAATTCTGGTACCAGACGTGTGATGTTAAGGTGCGATGTCACAACAACACACTCTGCAATAATGGACAGAATAAGCAACAGGAAAACACAAGGAATTGTTCACCCAGTTCGGTCTAACTACCTACATCTGGGGGCTACCAAGCCAGGGATGAAATTCACTACTTGTAGATATAATTTACAGACTCAACACACCAGTTGACAATCTCCTAAACTTATACTCTACTAGTGACTTTCTACCTAAGAAACCACTTAGATATGAGAACACTACTCAATCCCCTAAAACACTCAAAGAACAACCTCTTTGAGATCCCTTGATCTTGCTTCCTAGCTTCGATCAATCAACAACTCTCTATTGCTTCACAGCTTCTAGAGAGGACAGAAAATTCAACACCTATTCAACCTAGAATAGTGTGATTACAAGTACTCTAAACAAACCCTAGACTCTAAGCCTCCAGCTTTTGATCTTCAATCTGTTTTCTGTACCTTCTTCCTTGGTCTTGTGCGCTTTATATAGCTCCTTGAATTTGGATTGGATTTGTCACAATATTTGATCAGATTTGTTAATTAAAAACTGAATCTTTTAAAACAGATTTTATCCCCAAAATCTTTTTAAATCTTCCACCTTTTAATTCTCCAACAAACCTGCAATCAAATCTCCCATGTAACAGAAAATATCTAGCCCAAGATATTCTCATCCAACGAGTCAACACTCTCCACAATTCCAGCTAATACGCGACCCTAATAACAACAAGCCCATGCTGTCATTAGCTTCAGTTCTGCAGGTCTGATGTTACAACATCACCTATGTGACATCTGACATCCACTTCAGCAACTAGCAACCTTAACACAGCCCAGTGTTAAGTGCAATGTTATGACATCAAGCCCATGACATCAAACATAGTTAACCTTCACAACTTAGTACAACCCAGTACTAAGACTCAATGCTGCAACATCAACACCATGACATCAGCATTGAACACCTTGTTGTTTTACCAAAATTCCAGCCAATCCAGGAACTTACAGTACTTGCCCTTGAAGGTAGGCGGATTCTCTCTCTGAAAAGTTGCCAAACTGCGAGATCCAGCATTCTCGTCAGCGTTCGGCTGATTCTGCAAAGCCTGAACCATTGCTTCCAACGCAGCAGCAATTGCAGCATCGTTCCTTCCAGCCATCTCAACTTAGCACTACAACATAAACAAAAGTTAGAACTAGTTAACAATACTCGATTGTTGAACAACTACGACTCGACAACTTGGCCGGACGGACCGACCTGCTCTGATACCACTAATGTAACACCCTTCTACCCCACATAAAATTTTAAAGGAATAAATCATGATATCAGAGTAAAATTCACAACCAAGGGTGTACATATTCCAAACATCATACAATTCTCATAATCCTGTCCCGTAACACGGGTCATTCAAACATCATCAAAAGAAATCATAATCTTGCAGCGGAATCAACTTGTCATTTGAAATTCAATTAAAAACTTCATAAGAAACTTAATCCAATCTAGAATAACATCATCAGTATAAAATTCCAACATAATTCAAAAGAACACGAAGTTCGCGATTCAATCCAACCCGATGTTACATGACACAGAGCAGGACACCTCTAAACTAAACGACATAAACGAGACACTCCAAGCTACCTCCTTCGTCACCGCGGAGCTACTCTTGGTTATCTGCAAGTTACCCACATAAGAGGCAACATTTTCAAGCAGGCAGGGTGAGAAATCACAATTCATTATAATAATATACGACATGGAAAGTAAACAGAATAAGTGACACAACATCATAGCATCATTAACAACAACATCATGGCATCATTAATGAACAACATCATATCATCATCAACACTAATATCATAGAATTATCAACGTAATCTTCACAACAGAATCACAATTTCATCATTCATATGCAATGTCAACCATAATGAAATGCAAAGGATGCATGTGGTACCGGTTCAACATGGATGGACACTTGGCCATCAACCCTCCAAATGGAGCACATCGTAATCAACGTATCACTTCAATCCTCACAGTGGGATTGAAGCTAACAATGGACCGAAGTCCCAACATAAAATGTTATGAAATGCAATGATGCTAAAACTTCGCAATTCATCGGACATCAACGTGCGCATCATTCATTTCATATACAACAAGCATTCATCATACAGTCATATTTTATCATCGTACATCAACATCACTCAACAACAAAAGATCATCACGAGAAAACGTCATGAAACCATCAAGAAAACAACAAAACAACACAAACAACTGGCTGACACGGCCTCCCGTGTCCTGGGACACGGCCCGTGTCAGGAAACCTGCACCCAAAACGCAAAACAGACAAAATACAGCAAACACAGAGGTCTGACACGGCCGCCCGTGTCCTGTGACACGGCCCGTGTCAGAAGACCTGGGACACAATTCCAAAACATCAAAAAAGTAGCAAGTCAGCAGCCTGACACGGCCACCCGTGTCCTGTGACACGGCCGCCCGTGTCCTGTGACACGGCCCGTGTCAGGATGCGACAAAACCCAACTTTTCCCGAAAAGTGTTTTTCTGCGTTTTTAACTTCGATTACCCCAAAAATCAGTATTCTACACGAAAATTGCTCAAAAACACTTACAAAACACACATATAGTAATATGCATCAATCAAATTCATCATACTTTCATCAATTTACTCATTCTACATCGACAATCATATAAATCTACACAACTCATACAATCCCTAATCTATTCATCTCCAATTCCTATAAAACTATAATAAACAATGATAACTCCCCATACCTCAGAGAAATTTAGCGGTTCTTCCTCTTTCGCTAAGATTCTTCAGAATCTTCAAGCCCTAAGGTTCTTCTCCTTCTCTTCCTCTGAATTCTTCACCAAAACACGATCAGTTAGAAAATGATCGACCTTTTCCCTCCTTAGACAAAATATCCCAGTTTAGGAACTTCCAACTCTACCCTTACCTCTTTTCTTTTATGACCACATTGTCCTTCCCTTATTATTTTTAATAACAATAATAATATTCTAAATAAATGATTACCCATTATATTGAAATTATTAAAAATACTCATTTTATCCATAATTCTCCAAATTATCCAAAAAACCTCTTAGTTCCTTCTAAATCAATTAAATAAATAATTAAATAATTACTTTAGATTTTCGGGTCGTTACAGAACCTCTCCTTAAAGGTCCGGATAGACTCTGAGAAGGGCTTAAACAACTTCCTCGGTTGCTTCAGCGACACCCAACCATATCTTCTCCCCGTGACCTGCCTCTGAAGGTCGAAGATGGTGAAGAACAAAGGCAAATTGACTCCTATCTTCAGGAACTCACAGGTCAACTCGAAGGCGCAGATGAATGCCAACGATTTAAGGTGCAATTGTGACGGAGCCAGATCCAGGTGAACAAAGATGGACTGTTGAAAATCAGTAAAGGGCAGCCTCAGCCCTAGCTCCTTGAAAGTGTACTCATACATCGAGAACCTTTCCCTGTAATCCTTGTAGATATGATCGTCCTGAATGGGGGAATGCACCTTCCATTCCCCTTCTGGCCCTGTAAAAACATCCCCGGTATAGGACGCAAAGGTGGATGTGTGCTCGGCAGGCTCCGCCACTGCCCACTCCTCCGCGGAAACAAGATTCTCCCCAACTTCGCTGGGAGTATTTGAAGCCTCTGAATCGCTACTCTCCGAGGAGCTCTCCTCGGATGAATCTACGAGAATCTCTCTTTCGGGCTCGCGCGCCATTTCGATCACCTGAAAAACAGAGGACAAAAGTGAATTTGATTGCAAAATCAAATCCACCCTTCACCGTTAGTCAAGTGAAAGGGCGCGTGACGGGCCGAGGATGGTGTCCCCAACCTAAGCACTAAAATAAAATAACACAAGAGTCTCCCGCGAAGAGATGCCCGGAGGCAACCCCTCCTGCGCATTCGGGGAATCTCCCCGGCCTACTACCCAGTTTCCGTTTGAAGCTCCACCGGAAACTTCATATTCTCGTCAGAAAATTCATCAGAGCTTCAGAAAATTGGGTAGCTTCACCTGATTAACCGGCGCCATCGTCGCAATAGCACTGAAAACGACCTAATTCTAAGACTTCTAACGAGCTCCGGTGACCACATCAGCGGCGGAAGATGGCCTAGCCACCGTCTACCACCAACAGACGCCAGAGAAACACCACGATCTCACCTAAGTCAACCTAATCACATGCATTCTAACTAAATAAAAGCGAAAAAGCTAGAAGAAAAGAATAAATCAGGTGACTTACGTGGTCGAAGAAAGTGTGGAGGTCCGAAGAAGTTGCTCGAAGCTACTTAGGGTGGATGTAACGGCAGTTGACGGCGGCGATGGACAAAGTTATCTCAGAAAGACGAAGAAGGAGAGAGAAGCAAAAATGTGAATGAACAGATCCCCTCTCCTTATATACAGCCTGAAAGCACGTGCATAAACACGCGCCGGTAGGGTCCTTATGACCCTAGCTTAGCCATCATTGCCTATTTAATGTGGCACAGGGCTCAAAGCACACGTGGCGTCCCATCGCTTCAGTTCCCTTTAACCGTTGGCCTCCCCACACGCCGGGCAGACTGAACAATGTTACAAGTCTTACGGGCGCTGGGATCCTCGGGCACCACGGGACAATTCCCCCTCGTCACCAAACAACGACTCCTCCGTAATTCCCCGAGACTCCGTGTTATCCTTAAGTCATCACTCTCCTGCTCGGGAGCAACGACTTGGGGGGCTCCTGTTCGGGACTGGACCAATGGCTAGGCATAACCCAATCCCCTTCTGCTCCCAGAACGGCCTAACTGCCAAAGTCCAGTCAATAAAGGGCAGAATTTACCTTTCTGGCCTCCAACCAGGCACATATGGACAGATGAACCCCAGGGTCATTTGCACCTCCCCAGTATTTTTTCCCGTCACGCACGACTTCATTATCCAGGAACAGTCATAGGCATGTGCCCGGAACTACGCCTTTGCCCGACATAACGGCTAGATTTGGGCACCATGTCCGTCATAACGACTAGTTTTTGGAAGTTACCTATTCTTCGGGAAACGGTTAATCCGCCCAAAAAATAGGGACCATTGGCCACGCGCTGGGGGCATTATAAAAACCCTCTCACTTGAGAGGGTCAGGTATCCAATAATCATCCTAAGAACACACTTTGTACTTTCCCTTTTCTCTGACCTTTTCTTACTTGAGCGTCGGAGTGCCTTGCAGGTTGACCCCCTCCTCCTCCTCCATTCCAACATCGTAGACGAAGTCTCTGGCCCACTTCAAGGTTCTGATCAACCGGTAAGATCAGTATTCTTGTATGAATTCATCCATAGATTGTGTTTGATATTTTGATTGTTTTCTTTTTTTTTATTATTAACATTTTCTCTCTATTCCTTAATTTATATTTTTCACTTCTATATGTTTCTTTAAAATTTTGTTTCCTAAATCCTTGTGGTCGATTGAAGTGCTCTAGTTTACTTGCCACATAGTTTCTCTTTAATTTTTTGTCCAAGCGATCAATCTTATGGAAAATATTTGATGCACTTTTCTGAAACCTTGGGATATTAGCAAATAGCTTCTTGTTGTCGACGAAGATATTTTCAAGCTTAACTACAAGCCGTCATACATCTCGAACATTGAATAAACGAATGCAACCATACTTTATTCCTCTTTTATCCCTTTTAGGTGGTATACCAATCTCATCGATCTCCCCATGCTCCCATTAAGTTTTAGAAACTCTTCCTTCTCTCTAACTTTTTCCAAGTGTCTTGTGTCTAACCCTAGCAAGGTCATGGCGCCCACGAAGGAGGAAGATGAATGGACTAAATTTTTATACTCTAAAGCAGGTGGTGGTATAGATAGGTGGGACTCGGAAAGATTAGGAAGTAGTTTAGAAGATGGGGAAACTACCACGATTTTCTTTATGGAGTTCCCGAATTATTTGAGAGCTAAGGAGATTTACCGTGCGTTCAAGGAGCATGGGGAGATCAATGAGGTTGTCATACCACCTAAAAGGGATAAAAATGGAAGGAAGTATAGTTTTGTTTTCTTTTTTCAATGTTCGAGATGTCTGAAGGCTTGTAGTTAAGCTTGACAATATCTTTATCAACAACAAGAAACTCTTTGCTAATATCTCAAGGTTTCAGAGAATTGCATCAGATTTTTCCATAAGGTTGGTCGTTTGGAAGAAAACTTAAAGAGAAACTATGTGGCGAGTAAACCATGACAAACACAATGTGAAGGGAAAACTCATTTCGAGAAGCAAGTTAATGGTTTTGCTCAGCATTCTAAGAACAAGGGTAGATCTTATGTTGAAGTCGCCATCAACATAGAACTAGAAGTTTCGGCTAAGGAGCTTAAGAAAATATTAGTCTCTTTCAACCTTTCCGAGGAAGACCTTAGGCATTTTAATAGATCTTTTATGGGGAGATTTAAGTTTCCAAGCTCTACACAACATCCAGAACTTGTTTCACGTCGGAGGCAACTTCTCGTTAAAGTGTTGCCTTTGGGGGCTAACTTATGTCTCCTAGAAGAAAAGGAGGAAGGTGACTTCAATTATGGTTTAAATGAAGAAGAAAGGAAATGGGCGAGGGATAATAGGAGGGAAATGGAGATGCATGAGTTTAGAAATTAGATAGTGGGTGGCGACTTCAATTATGTTTTAAATGAAGAAGAAAGGAAATGGGTGAGGGATAATAGGAGGGAAATGGAAATGCATGAGTTTAGAAATTTCATGAGTTTAGATAATGGGTGGCAACTTCAATTATGTTGGATCCTCGATGAGTATACTCGACAGGATCCTTCTTTCGGATAACGTTGTCTCTAATTAGAAGGTTGTTGGTCAAAGTGTGGGGCAAATTGACATCTCTTATCATTGTTCGGTGTTGCTTAAGGCTAATAATTTGAATTGGGGATCAAAATCATTCAAATTCAATAGTTGTTGGCTTAGTCATAAGGATTTTCTTAGCTTCATCTACAAGATATGGTCTTCTTTGGAATTTTTGGGGAGAAGTGATTTTGTTTCAAGGAGAAACTCTCTCTTTTGAAGGACATGTTACGATGGTGGAATGGCGAAGTCTTTGGGTGGTTGGACTTGCAGGTTGAGAATTATGTCTTGGATCTTAATCATCTCGATAATGAGTTCGTTAATTATGCGAGCGTTGTTAATATGCATACTTTTCTTAAAAGGGCAGAGGAAGCTAATAGTATATGGAGAAATTTATATCGAAAGGAGAGTTTACTTAAGCAAAAAAGCAATATTGAGTTGGCTTAAAGAAGGTGATTTCAACACATCTTTTTTGCATAACGCTATGAAAGATCGTTTTAGGAGGAATTTTATCTCGTTTGTCAACATCGAGGAAAGAAGATTGGAAAAAGTGAAGGAGGTCAAAGAAGCTATTATAAGCCATCTTGAGAATAATTTTCTAGAGTTGAACAAGATTAGACCAACACTAGAAGGGCTTCAGTGGAGCAGTTTATCTTACAAAGATTGTTTGGTTTTAGAGGAGCCTTTCACAAAAGTTGAGATAAGGGATGCAATATGGAATTTTGATAGTAACAAAAGCCCTGGGCCTGATGGCTATAGTTTTGGCTTCTCAAAAAGTTGCTGGGAGCCAGTCAAAGCAGACGTTTTCCAGGTTTGTTAAGGAGTTTCATGCCAATGTTAGGCTATCTAAGGTTGTCATTGCTTCATTTCTTATGTTGATTCCTAAAATCCTTCTTTCTCAGTCCCTTAACAACTACATACCTATATGTCTTATTAGTTGTCTTTAAAAGATTCTAGCTAAGGTTTTGACTTTTATATTGAAATTGGTGTTGGGAACAATCATTTCTAGGCAGTAGTCGGCGTTTGTGCCAGGAAATAATATTTGTGATGGAGTGTTAATGGTAAGTGAAATTCTAGATATGGCAAAAAGAGAGAAGAAATAGTGTATGATCTTGAAAATTGACTTTGAAAGAGCTTATGATTGCATGAGTTGGAACTAGCTCAGATTTCTGCTCGAAAAATTGGATTTTTGGCCTAAATGGAGATCTTGGGTGGAGGTCACTGTGTTCACTAGCTCCATGTCCGTTTTAGTAAATGGGAATGCTACAAAGGAATTCAAAATGGAGAAAGAGCTTCGCCAAGGTGATAATTTAACTTCGTTTCTCTTCATTCTAGCTATGGAGGGCCTCACTGGCTTATTGAAGAAAGCAGTCGTTCTAAACGAATTTACAGGGTTTCGAGTTAATGATGAAGTGTCCTCCACATACAATTATTTTTCAGTGATGGTAGTTGGTCAAATTTTTGGAGGATCAAGTCTATTTTGTAGGAAATTCACCATAACCTATGGATAATTCCTATTCAATAATGATCTCAAGATTGTTAACAATCACACAATGGCAATGAAAACAAAAGGGTGAGAAAGAGAAAAGAATAATGTTGGGGAAGAAGATGAAAATCTGCAGAGTTCTCTCTGCCCACAAAATGTGGAAATTTTCAATATTCACTTGCAACTGCAAACTGTGAATTATCAAACGTGATTATTACAATGATAAGGGTTCCTCCCTATTTATAGATTTAGGTTAACTTGCATCTCAAGCTAAAGTCCAAACTATAAAAGCGCAAAAATATCTAATCTAATATTTCTAAATCAAATATGATCTATCTAAATCAAATCTAATCTTTCTAAAACAATGAATTACATATTTAACACACCACCTAATTCATTGTGTCTAAACTGTCTACATTCATCATAGACCTTAACTTCTTGAAAACTTCGACCTGCACTCCCTTCGTCATGATATCTGCAATCTAACTCTCAATTCTGCAGTGTTCCAAGTTCATCTTCCCTTCTACTACTTGCTCTCAGAGATAATGGAACCTCATTTTGATGTGTTTGCTTCGACCGTGTGCTATTGGATTCTTCGCTAAGTTGATAGCTGACATGCTGTCGATCTTCATGGTAATTGCTCCATGACTCTTCCCTGTAATCTCTTCGACCAGGTTCACCATCCATGTTGCTTGACATGCACAAAGAGAAGCAACTATGTATTCTACTTCGCATGATTACAATGCTACTACTAGCTCATTTCTCGAACTCCAAGCAACTGGTGCACCACCTAACATAAACACATAGTCTGATGTGGCTGTGGATTTTCTATCCTCAACATCACTACACCAACTAAAGTCGGTGTATCCCACTAACTTGCATTCTTTTCCTTCATCAGTTGTAGGAAACAAAATGCCATAGTCGAGAGTCCCTTTCAGATACCTCAGTATCCTCTTCGTTGCTGCTAGGTGAGATACATTTGGCTTCTACATGAATCTACTTACCATACCCACACTATATGCTAAGTCAGGCCTTGTGTGACAAAGATATCGAAGTGACCCAATAAGTCTTCTGTATTGGGTAGGGTCGACTTCATCTTCATCTGAATCCTTCGACAGTTGTAGTCTGGTCTCAGCTGGAGTCGAAGTTGGATTGGAATCTTGCATCTCAAATCTCTTGAGTATTTCGCCTGCATATCTTCTTTGGTGCATCATCAAACCTCTACTAGTCTTGTAGAATTCGATGCCAAGGAAATATGAGAGATTTCCCAAGTCTGACATTTCAAACTCCTAACTTAGGTCATGTTTGAAATCTTCGATCTCCTTCTTGCAACTTCCTATTATCAACAAGTCATCAACTTAGAGACATAGTATAAGCACTTCACTATTGCTTCTTCTTACATACACTTCATGCTCATTCGTACACTTCACAAATTCCTTCTCCCTTAAGAAGCTGTCGATTTTCTTATTCCAAACTCTTGGAGCTTGCTTAAGTCCATACAGAGCTTTATGCAGCCTGTACTCCTTTCTTTCTTTGCCTCGTTTTACAAACCCAGTTGTTTGTGCGACGTAAACTTCTTCGTCTAAGGGGCCATTAAGGAATGCACACTTCACGTCCATCTGACATGTGTGCCAATTATTCATGTTTTCTAGACCAACAACCAACCTGATTGTTTCGATCCTAGCAACAAGTGCAAACACTTCGTCGAAGTCGATTCCTTCCTTCTGTAGAAATCCTTTCGCCACAAGTCTCGCCTTATGTCGAGTTACTTCTCCTTTAGGATTCACCTTCACTTTGTAAACCCATTTCACATCAATTGCCTTCTTGCCTTGAGGCAATTCGACAAGTGACCAAGTGTTGTTGACTTCAATGGACTGTAACTCTTCATTCATTGCTTTTACCTACTTCAAATCTTTTAATGGCTCAGCTGGATTGACTGGTTCGACATTTGTGTAGAAAGCATATTGTACCAGCTCACCCTCTTCATCAACCACATCATCTGATGTAACTACACACTCTTTTTTAGCAAATTACTGTTTATGCTTGGTATGTACAACATATTGGAAATTGTTGACCTCTTGCCATCTTTCCTCATAATTAGAACATCACCAACACCTTCAGCTTCTAGAGTGTTGTCATTTATAAACTTCATTGTGTTCTTCAACGAGGGCTTTATGTTGACAAACCAATGTTTCCTTTCAGTCATGTGTGATGAGCATCCTGAGTCCAAGTACCACTGGTCCTGGAATCTCTCGTCGTCTCTTGTTGTGACCATCAGCAACGTCTCTTCTTCTTCATGTTTCGCCAGCTTTGCATCAGTTTCTTGATTCTTCTTCTTTTCTGAACAATTACTAAAATAGTGACCATACTTCTGACAATTGAAACACTAAATGTGACTTTTGTCAGGCTTTCGGCCACCACCTCTTCCTCTACCTGTAGCACCGCCTCTTTGGTTTCCTTGGTTCCAGAGTTTTCTCGGATTCGACCAGTTTCCTTCCTGCTGATTTCGACCAGTCGAATTGGTGTATCATCCTTTACCTTTGTTGTCGTTCCAGCTTCCTTTGCCTTTCCTTTCCTTTTCTGACTGCACCTGTAAAGCCATATCACTCTTCGATTTTCCTGCAGCTCTTTCAGCCATCCTTTGTTCATGAGACTCAAGCGTCCCTTGAAGCTCTTCCTTCGTCAATACTGACAAGTCTTTCGACTCTTCTATGGCTACTACCATGTGGTCGAATATTGGAGCCAATGACCTTAACATCTTTGACACAACTGATCTTGATGTCAACACTTCTCCACATACCTTGATTTGATTCACCATCTTTGTAACCCTAGTGAAGAAATATGATATGCTTTCATTATCTTCCATCTGAAGCAATTCAAAAGTCCTTTTGTGAGTTTGTAACCTCACCTCTTTCATCTTCTCTGCGCCACCAAACGACTTTCCAAGAATCTCTCAAGCTTCTTTTGCTGATTCTGTATCACTGACCTTTTCAAAATTATCTGGATCAACACATTGATGGATTATAAAGAGAGCTTTATAATCTTTCTTCTTCAATTCTTTGTGTGTAGCCTTTTTTTGACCCGTCGCGTCTTCTGCAAGCGGTGCTACCCTTTCTTTACAAGATCTCAAAGATCTTGATAACAGAAAACCACCTTAATCTGTTTGCACCAATTCTCATAATTGTCTTTCTTGAGAATCGGAAGGCTCGCCGGAAAGTGCTCGTTTGAATGATTCATCGCCATCACAGTTTTCTTCCTCGAATCACAACCGGAGCTCTAGATACCAGATGTTGGAAATTCACCACAACCTATGGAGAATTTCTATTCAATCTTGATCTCAAGATTGTTAACAATCACACAATGACAATGAAAAGAAACGGGGTGAGAAAGAGAAAAGAATAATGTTGGAGAAGAAGATGAAAATTTGCAGAGTTATCTCTGCCCACAAACTGTGGAAACTTTCAATATTCACTTGCAACGGCAAACTGTGAATTATCAAATATGATTATTACAATGATAAGGGTTCCTCCTTATTTATAGCTTTAGGTTAACTTGCATCTCAAGCTAAAGCCCAAACCATAAAAGCCCAAAAATATCTAATCTAATCTTTCTAAATCAAATCTGATCTATCTAAATCAAATCTAATCTTTCTAAAACGGATTCGAACTTGTCTCTAGTTTGCATATAAATTTCTACAAAAGCAACATCTTTGGAGTAAATGTGGATAACTATTTCATCTAGTGTGCATCATTTTTCATTTACTACTGTATAGGAAGCTTTCCCTTTAAATTTTCGGGGGTGCAAGTTGGTTCAAGCTCAAGAAGAGTAGGTATATGAATGGAAGTCATTGATATGTTGAGACAAAAGCTAAGTTGGTAGAAAGGGAGGATGTTTTCTGTAAGTGGTAGAGTTGTGTTGTTAAATACGGAGTTGAATGCCATTCTGATATACACATTATCTTTTTATAAAGCTCTGATTAAAGTGTTGAAGAAGATTACCAAGATCCAAAGCAATTTTCTTTGGAACGGATTTGACCAAAGAAAAAGCATTCATTGAGTGAACTGAAAGAAAATGTGCACTGCTAAAGAGAAGGGTGGGATTGGAATCAGAAAAGGGTGGGCTTGGAATCAAGAACATCGGATTATTTAACATCACGTTATTACTGAAGTGGGAGTGGAGGATCATTCATGATAAGGAAGCAATTTGGTTTGGTCTCCTTAAGCATTGCTGCGAAAATACAGGGATTGGTTTGATGATGGAGTTGGATGAATCGAAAGTCACAAAGAATCCATTTGGTGGCGTGACCTTGTCAGTTGGTGTCGTTTGAGCGATCAGGATGTTGATCCTTTTTGTTGCTAACATTGATTGAATTTTAGGTAATGGCTCAGAGATTTCATTTTAGAACAATGAATGGAGAGTTTCACAAAGCCTTAAGGATGCGTTTTCAAAGTTGTTTACAATTGCTAATTTTTTCAATGTCAACGTTGTAGAAGTAGGTTTTTGGGAAGCAGATTCTTGGTTTTGGGACAATAACCTTCTGTCTGTTTTTTCTATTGGGTCTGATTGGTTGATGCGTGATTTATTTGATTGTATAGAAGATGTCAAGCCTAATCTTTCCTCCTTCGACAACTTTGTTTGACAGCCAGAGCCTTCAAAAGCATTTTCGATAAAGTCTTGCTACAAAATCTTAGTAGAAGCGGAAACGACGAACCTAGTGAACGATGATTTGGATAGAGGGCTCTTGGAGATATATGGAAACTTAAAATCCCTTCTAAAATTCAGATTTTTGGAAGGAGATTATTGTTAGATTGTCTTCCAACTAAAGATTATATTTTGAAGAGAAACATTATCCATAGTGCTAGAGACCTATCTTGTGTTATTTGTTTTGTAGAGGAAGAAAGCTTGGACCATTTGTTGCTTTACTGTGTGGTTTTTAAGAATATTTGGAGAGGAATTCTTACTTGGTTAGGAATGGATGATGTAATCTTTACCAATTGTATTGATGCTTTCAATTTTCATTCTGACTCGATGCAGAAATCTCTAAAGTCGAGTAAGGCAGCAATGATCTGGTTAGCAACTTAATGGAGCATTTGAATAGGTAGAAATAACACTTTATTTCGTGATTTTGTTGTTAATGTATATGATATTTTGACCTCTATTAAAATTTTCATGTGGATTTGGATTGTAATAGGTAATAAAAATAGATCCCCTTGTAATTTTATGGACTAGTTTGTCTCTCTTTTGAATTATTTAAATTTAAGGTAATCAATTTTTTTATAAGGGTTGAGTACTCCTTGTATTCTTTTTTATATTGAATTTTTTTATTATTAAAAGAAAATTGTAAAATTATTGTTAAGTTTTTGAAAATCTCGTGTAGATTAATTAGTGTAACAAATTAAATAAAAGTTGTATTAGTTGTGAAAATTTATTTATGAAATATTCTAATCAAAATTTAAACGTGTCAAATTTTAAGTTTATATTGTAATTTATCTTACACACTTTTAAAAATAATATTGTTGTTGACCGTCTCTCGCCCCAATTGTAAGCTTACAAAGTCCACTGTATTAAAAAACACGAATATTATGAGACTTACATTGATATATCGTGTGTTGTCGTGGGAATTATATTGGTGTATGTGATTATTATTAGGTATAGAGAGAAATGAACATGTCAACATTGTTTGGCAATAAATGTGTTGCGGCTACAAGCAAAGTTGTCTGGTGGCCTCGAGTTTTAAGCTTAAATTCGCCGAAGTTTCCAACACAACACATGAATCATATTCCATTGCATCACATACTTCAATCACGGAAAAGGAATCATTAACCAGAAAAATAACAGCATTACATAAGTAGCATTAGGGGTGGACAAATTTGAACCGACCGATTGAAACCGACTGACCTATTATCTTTTTTGTGAGAATGGATCGGGTCGGGTGTCGGATTGATTCGGTTACTTAATTTGGATATTATAGGGTTGCTTCGGTCGGGCTCGGATACTAATTTTAGATCCGACGAAAACCGAAACAGACCGAACTTAATTAATATATTTTTTATTTATTTTTATTACTATATGAATTACTCACTATAAAAATGAGATTCATAATGATGCAAGATACTATCATTTTTATAAATTGATGATTGTATTGTATACGCCAGAAAATACCAAATATGTAATATAAAATTTTGTATATTATTTAGTTTATCGGTTAAAGAATGTTAATGATCAAAATTAATGTCAAGTAATATTAAAAATATTATTCCGTAATAATAATTTTTATTAAAAAAAATAATTTTATTTTAAAAATTTAATATTTTTTATACAAAATTTAAAAAAATCATTTTTATAATTTTTTTCTATTAAATATTAAACCGACTAAACCGATATGATTTAACCGTCAAACCGACTTAACCGAATCTGACGAAAATCGAAATTTTATCGATCGAAATTGTGCCATAAAAATAAAATCGTGGTTTACGTCGGATTTAAGTTTTGGGTCCGAAACCGACCGTAACCGACCGATTGTCCACCCCTAAGTCGCACCACTCCATAATACTCCTTCCGATCATTATTATAAACAAAAAAAATTGCTTTAAATTTTAGTCACTATTATAAGCAACAATCATTAACTTTCAAAGTAATTAAGACTTGTATTACTAGTATATCTCTAATTTAATTCAATATCATTTAATGTTAGTAGTTGATTCATCAAATATAACTATGGATATTATAGAAAATTTTACTCTAATTGTATATGAAATCAAGAAAATTAATTACACTTAACTAATTTTTTTAATTAGTGTGAAATTAGTTATTTTTGTTTATAATTGTGACCGGAGGATTAATGAAGAATGCTAATGATGCTCTAAACATGTTCACGCTAAATATGGTGGAATCAAGGGAATATATTGATAGATGAAAAATCAACACATATATTGAGAAAAGTGATTACTTATTTCTTAAGCTTTCTTAATTAACGAACTTGTAAAACAAGTACTAACTAACACTTCACACAATTCATGTTATTTCATGATTATATTTCAATCAAAGTCTTCAACTCACCAATCCTTAAATGCTTCAATGATTTGGTGAGAATATCTACAAGTTGCATATTAGTATTACAATAATGCGGGTGGCTCTTGATTTCCCTTGTTTAGTTGACCACAACTCTCTATGTGGTTGCTCATGTCATGGCTAACATGAGGCTTGGGCAAATCTATTATTAATTTGTTCTCAACAAACAGTTTCAGGCTTGTAGTCTCAGATATCTTCGGCGCATCAAATAACATTTTTATCCAGAGTGTTTGACATGGTGCAAATGAAATCGCAGCATATTATGTTTCACATGAGAATAATGCAACAATATCTTGTCTCATTGAACACCAAGAAATATGAGCTTTGCCTAACATGAATAAGTATCTATTTGTAATTTTTTGATCGTCTTGATCTCCACCCAATCTGAATCAAAACCGCCAAAGACTATTTCTTTGCCATTGTTAGGCATTAGGATACCATGATCAATGGTGTCATTCACAAATTTTGGGATTTTCTTTGCAGCTTTCAGATGTAATAATTTTGGTTGTTTTATAAATCTGTTTACCGAACCAACACTTTCACACACATCAAGTCTAGTGTTGCAAAGGTATCTCAATGATCCTACGATTTTCTTGAATGGAGTAACATCCATTAGCTCCTCGTCTCATTCCTTATTGAGGTTGGATCTAGTTTCAACGTGTTGGGAAAAATCGACAAAGAGAAAAATAAAAGAACACAATCACAACACAAGAACGTAACATGGAATCTCCAAAATCGGATAAAAAACCACAACCATTATCAAATGGCAACTAGAGAATAACATTATGTAAAATTAGTTACAACACATAATATACCCTCAACTCAACCACTCTCAGACCCTCACTACACCTACACCCTCCAAAGTAAATATATAACTATATCGCATAACACTCTAACACAAGAGTATAAGAGAATTAAAAAAATCGAATACAAACTTAAAGTGTTTTTTATTGGTGCATCTTGTAACTAAGAAATTGAATCTTATATATAGTCTTGGACTCCATCTTCCTTCATGAAACTAAGTGATGTGGGACTTCAAAGAACTTGAGTTTTATATGTAGTCTAGGACTCCCTCTTCCTTCACAAAAGTAAGCGATGTGAGACTTATTTGACATGTATATTTTCAACTAATCCCAACAATCTCCACCTTGATTAAAAATAATACATTAACTTCCATTGTCTTCATTGATAATCATAAAGAGTATAATCACTTGAAGCTACCTCGCTACAAGAATTTTCACATTGTTTATACCGATAATCATACTTCACCATAAAGAGTATAGTCACTTGAAGCTACACCACTTGAAGAATTTTCATATCTTCTTCACCAAGAATAATAATTCAAAAGAACTATCGTATTCCACCATGAATAATATATTTCACTTGAAGGTAACTCACTCCAAGAATTTCACATTGTCATCACCGACAATCATATACTTTTACATGAAGAATATATTTCACTTGAAGGTAAACCACTCCAAGAATTTCACATTGAAAATCAGGCTGAAAATTTATGGTGAAACTTCCATGTTAGCAGGAAGCTCTTCAACCACCGACATAATCTCATAGTACACTTTGCATCAATATTAAGCAATTCTCGTGTACTAATCACGAAAAGAAAACTTGTGCAATCTTGATTGTATCAACACATATTTGACTTGAACTTTCCACATGTGAAAAACAATTCTTCCATCAATTTTCTCTAGTCCAAACTGCACAGCGGAGTTTGTGACGACAGCTACACAACTCTTTCACAACACCACCCTTCTTTTTTGGTGTGGGAGATCAGACAAATCTTCAACCACAAGGCATACTAAGAACTCCTATCTCTGAATCGAACCAAAAGCTTTGATACCAGTTCTTGGGAAAAACCGATAAAGACAAAAATAAAAGAACACAATCACAACCCAAGGACATAACGTGGAACCTCCAAAATCGGATAAAAAACCATGGTTGTTGTCAAATAGAACCTAGCGAATAACATTATGTAAAAAATGTTACAACACATAATATTTAACTAAATCTCACAATACTCTAACACAAGAGTATAAGAGAACAAAAAAAGTCAAATGCATGTTTAAAGTGATTTTGATTGGTGCATCTTGTAACGAATAACTTGAATCATATATATAGTATTGGACTTCCTCTTCCTTCACAAAACTAAGCGATGTGGGACTTCGGAGAACTTGAATCCTATATATAGCATTGGACTCCCTCTTCCTTCACAAAACTAAGCGATGTGGGACTTCTTCAATATGTATATTTTCAACCAACCCCAACATAACAAGGGTTACATCTGTTAGACAATTGACTTCAAGTACAAGAAGGGGTGAGTTATGGTATTTAAAATTCGCTATTACTTAAGCAGTTTTGTAAATTACACTTGAACTTATATTAGTAGTTTTTTAAGGATAAAGTAAATAGAAATGGAAATAAATAAAATAAGAATAAATAGCATAAAGCAAAAAAGAATAAGTGCTAGAGAGATTGCACTAGATATTTATCCAGGTTCGGCCGATCGTTGGCCTACTCATGCCTCCAAGAGATCTTCTTTAGATTTTTACTATAAACTTTGAGCTTTTACAAGTTACGCTCGTAAACCTTAATATAATAGGATCTTGAGATTTTACAATTTTATCCCCAACCAAAGATAACTTTTACCCCAGGCTAAGTTAACGATCCGTTTATAGATTTTCCAGACTTATCTCAATAACCAAAATAGAACTTTTTCCAACATAGTTCCTGGAACCAAAACAAAGATTTTATGGTTGGTTTATCTCACGAACCTAACTCAATTTACAAAGAGTATAGTGTGGAACCTTGTTTTGCAGGTGATGTGCTTTTAACAAGGACTTTAACTTTTGATGATGACAACTAAAGTATTACGATAAGTTAAGCATGAACGATTAAATGGATAAATATGAAAACCTATCTTTAAGGTTTCAAAAACTTGACGATACAATGATGGCAAACAAATAATAATCTAAAGCCTCATCTTAAAGCCACTCAAGCATGTGTCAACATAAAGAGAAGTATTCAACGAAAGACTTGAATACTTCTCCTAACATAGTATTAGTGATCTCCTATTTTAGTAATGAGTCAATGATTATAAGGAAAAGGGACTTTATCGTAAAAGTATAAGGCTATAAGCACACACACACACACACACACACACACACAAAAACATATTTCAAATTTTTTTATCAAAACATCTTCAAAAATGTCTTAAACGTTTGCCAGATGACTTGGGAGTTGTTAAAATAGCTAGAGGGAAACTTTTAGCTTATATAATCAATTAGGTCCTTTGTTTAAACGATTAGATTAGTTCAAACTTACGCCCTAAGAAATTTAGACAGCACCTTAATGATGTGCAATGGCTATGTATATTTTCCTTCCTTTTAAGAAACTTACAAATGATTATCTTCATCTTATAATCGATTAGACATAGGTGTTAATCGATTAAATTGTTACAAAATGTGTTTAATGAAGTTTCTTTTTTGAGCCAACCTCAGGCCTATAAATAGATGTTATATTTTTCATGTCAAAGCATCCAGAATTGTGTTTTGACTCTCTCTCTCTCTCTCTCTCAAAACATTTCATTAACTTTCTCTCACTATGTTGTTAGCCTAAGTGCTTTGGGGATAAAAGTCCTTTTGTGAGTGAGATTATTTTTGTAATTATGGAATGGGTAGAATTGTAAAATTCACCAAGAAAACTTTTTGTATATACATTGGTTGAATAATATCCAAATAGGGATTGATTGGGTTAAAGCTAAACCCGTAAAAAGATTTTGTTTGGGATTGGATATTTCAGTCCTAGTTTAGCTTGGAGATCAGCATGTGATAAAATCTCTTAGGTTCTTAGTCAGCCTTGTGTTAAAACCAAGATAGTTTGAAGCTTAACCTGGTACTTAAAAGCTTCATGGGTTCGAGATCAGCCCGCTGTTAAAATCTCACAGATTTTTGGTTAGCCCAGTTAAAACTAAGATATTGAGCTCAAAGGTTATGGAACTTGAAGATTAACCGCTCCAAGGTCCGTGTTTGTGGAAATAAGACTAACTGCTTCAGTCCACCATTTAGAAAGGAAGGTTGGCCTCTTCACTCTCAAGCTTGTTATGAAGAAAATACGCAAACGTACATATTCAATGTCTTTTATATTGTGACTGAAGATCAATGATCATTTCCTTGTATAAGGGGTTCGTGAGTCTTTTCTGCTAAAAGCACTTAAAGTATTAATGAAAACTTTCAAGATCAATTCTTAGGGGAGGAGTAGGTCCTTTTTTTTCTTTGAATGAGCCTCTATAATTTTTGGTGTTCCTCTTTTTCCCTTAACTCCTTTTAATTCTACAATTTATTTTCCGCATTTTATTTTTCGCTGTTAAGTTTTCAAAATGTATTTTAAATCTGATTTTATTTCCCAATTTTTTTTAAAACCATGTTTTTCCAAACCCCACGATGACTTCTGACAAGAGATTTTTTAAAACGACGCCACCTTTTGAAAAATAGAAAGATTTTTTATTTTTGCAAGCTAGGTTTAAAATTTCTCTTCAAAACATAAACTATGAGTTAAGGGAAACAAGATTTCAGTTTATCCCTACTCATCAATTGAATGGTGAAATACTAGATAAACCCAATTTTCTTTGGACCAAAGAGGAAAAGAGAAAATTTGAAATATTTTTCAAAAACAAAAGAGTTAAGTTTTTAAATAACACAATTTTCATCTTTGCAAAACCGCCAAGGAAATGTGGGATGCTCTTAAACTGATATATTGAGATTCTCCAAGTACCAAACAAGAGAAGATGAACACACGAGGAAAAGAAGATAATCTTGGATGCTCTTTAAATATACAAGTACTGGAAAGTTTGTTAGAAATAATGTTACTAACAAATATCTTAGAATTAAGAATTGGAAGTTCAATCCAACTCTTAAATCATTAGATATGAGCCTTCATGAATTTCAGGAAGAATCAAGAAAGAAGGAAATTATAGAGAAGATGAATGAACCAGTTCAACTACTCAAAGGTGAAGGATTCCAAATTGAAGAATCGTGTTGTCTTCATCCTACTCTTATCATTCAACTCTTTGCAATCCTTCTCAAGAAAGCACTCAATAGTTAAACAATCTTTGGAAGATTTAACATCAAATGAAGGATCCTATTGTTCAAAGAACGACAAAGAAGATAAATAATTTTCTTCAATATTACAACTAAGAAAAGAAGGAGAAACATAAATCTCAGGGGGAAATCTAAAAGAATCATCTTTCTACAAAGACGATAAAATATGCTTAAAGGCACTCTTAGAGGAAAATATTGTTCCAGGTATCAAACATTTCTATGCAGAATTGCAATGAGTATCACTTGGTTGAAGAATATGAAGAGAGCGCACTCTAGGTCTTAAGGAATCCTTAAAGATACCTTAAGAAAGTCATCAACTCCTTCAAAAATAAAGATACCTAATCGTAGAGAACGTAAGCGATATAATAAAAGAAGTAGCTGACCTACAAGAAACCTTAGAAAAGTTCACCCAAGGTAAAAAGATGTTTCACCTAATTTTTAAAAAATTCTCTTTAAAAATAAATAGTATAAATAAGAAACTAGAAAGAAGCATCATAAATGAAATAGGAGAATAGATTATTTAAAATCCTTTTGTTTTAATTGAAAGGATTTAAAGATAACCACCTTAGACCTTCTGTGACTAATACACCTGGACCCAAGAACATATGGGCACCAAAGGTGAAACCTTAGTGTTTTGCATGTAGGCTTTGCTGCTCGGAATCATTGACATTCATCATGGAAAGCAATACAAAGCAACAATATGCCTTCGAAGTATACATTTGATAAAGTCTTTAATCTTGAAGATGAACAGTGATGGCAAATACCAATGTGATTAAAGCAGTTCCTTTTAGAGAAATCTCAGAGTATATGATCAGTAGTGATCAGTTTTAATAAATATGACTGTAATGGACCTATCTTGTTGCTTTATCAACTCTCGCATCCAACGATGTGTAGAGAAGGATACACTATTTAGTGTTTTCCCTCTTCGTAATTGTTTATCAAGATTTCTTGATAAAAGAGGTAAAATTAATTTAAGGTTAAAATAATCAGGGAAATATGATTAAAACCTTTAAATATAATTTCTTATATTTTAATTATTAAATATTAAATTCTTCTAACCCATAAAAGATGAGTTCCCTTAAGTGTTTCTATAAATAAGAGGTGCAAACAATGATAATAAGTAGTACTTAAACAAGAAAAATCAATAGAAGGCCCAAGTTGCACCAAGAAGGCAAAAGCACACAAGCACAATCGATTAGGAAAGCTTGAAATAACTAATTTCAAATTATATATATATATATATATATATATATATATATATATATATATATATATATATATATATATATATATATATATATATATAGGGAACATGTCATATGAGAATGATATTTTTATATGAGAATATGAGAATAAATCTGAACCATTAAATTTTAAAATAAATAGTGGAGATTATGTATCAGTTTTTTTTCTCTCTCCTCCATCATTTATTTTAATAATGGAGGAGAGACAAAAACAAAAACCATACATAATCTCCACCATTTATTTTAAAATCTAATGATTAAGATTCATTCTCATGTTCTTACATAAAAAAAAAAATATATATATATATATATATATATATATATATATATATATATATATATTTATATATATATATATATATATATATATATATATATATATATATATAATGCCCCTAGGTTTCCTCTGTAATCATTAAATTACAAACAAAACTAACGGCTCTACAGCTTACGCTGTTTAGAGTTGTGAACGGGAGTATGAGATACATAAAAAGATTCAGTCACTCGTCTTTGAGGATTCTTAAGACAACCCTTATTACTAAATCATGTCTACAATAAATAAGTGTTGATATTCTAATTTCATATAATATATCAGTTTTTCGCTTACATTTGATATCAGAGCTTTCTTATATGAATTAGAACTCATTAATATATGATTAAGAATTGAGAGTTCAAATCATTTTAATCCAATTTTGAACAATTGATGAAATCAAATTCCTAATCGATGGATATTGTTTTCTGATTGCAAATTCAACGATTGGCATTCTAATTTTTTTCTTTTTTTTTATTTATAAAATCGATTACAATTGGCATTCAACAAATTGATGCGATACAATACGTTTCTTCTCAATTGCCTTTTTTCAATTGATGCGACGCAGTGCATGTTTTTTTCAATTGCGTTTTTTTTTGTCATGTCAATTGTTATATATTATAAAACCAATTATCAATTGTTATATACTTATATGTGTAATACCCCGTATTTTTAATTACTCTGGATAATATTAGTTGTGATCAACTGAGTTCCAGTGTACTCTGAGAAAATATTTGCGAAGATAATTAGAGTAACGGTGGAGCTCAGGGCAAATCTAATTAGTATTATCCGACTATGAGATATTTTAATATTTGGAACTTTAGAGACTTTTTGGGCAATCAGTAGTATACTAACTAATGATATTTCTTTTTCCTATATAAATTCTTTCTTCTCATTTTTCCAAAGAAGGAGACATTTGGAGTAAGGGAAAGAAAAGAGAAGTAAAGGAAAAGAGAAGAAAACTTGGAAGAGAGAAAGATCTTCAACCATCATCCATTCTTCACCAAATCATCTCATCTTTATCATCATCATCCTCTGTTTAAGGTGGGTTCTAGATAGATTCTCTAGATGTAGAATTCCATGTGTTTTAGAGTTAGGTTGGAATTGTGAGAAAATGAGTAATTGTGTTAAAATTATGAATTTAACGGATGAAATGCAATATAATTATTGTTAAATGCTTGTTGTTATGATCATGCTATGTTTTGATGGTTATAATAAGGTTTGGGGGTGTTTTGATTGGAAAATTATTGATTTTGGGATGAAGAACAACGCTGTTGAGAAGTGGGATTTTCCAGGATTCGCCTCGCGACCCTGGGGTGAGTCGCAGCGAACAGATTTTCGAGGGTTCGCCTAGCGAACCCGTCAGTGAAGGTCAGCGAATGTTCACCAACGACGTTCGCCTAACGAACTTTGGACCTTTTCAGTGTTGTTTGGTTCTGCCTTGCTTCGCTGAGTTGTTCGCGAAGCAAAGGGCGAGGCGAATGTTCGCCAGGGAGTTCGCGAAGCGAACTTTATGTCTGTTTTTGTTCTGTTTGTTCATTCTCCAGAGGCTTCGCCTAGCGAAGGCTGGAGCGAATGCTCGCTGGGTAGTTCGCCTAGCGAACATGTTAGGTTATGCAGTTTTGTTTCTTTCCTAACTTTTGATCCGCTTATCCTATTTGAGTGTTTTTTATATCAATAGAAAGCCGTGGAAATAATCTGTATGATGATAGTAAAAGATGCTGGTTTTGATGCCCGATTAAATAAATCGGAGGGAACCATAAATTTGTATAATTTGTGGTATGTGGAATTATATGTTTCCATTATGAGGTTGATGACTAATTGCCTATGTTCTTATTGTTAAGCATGTTTGAATATGTTTGCATGTTAAAATATGAAATAGGTAGAGTGAGGAACATTACCGTATACAATGTAGAAAAGGGTGGAATGACATAGTGACAACGCTCGTGCATGAGAGGCCGAGGCGTGTGTCTAGTAATCATAACCGATTTATCTTGCGGTGTAGTTTCATGAGACTCGAGCTCCTCCTCTGAAACGTATGCATAATTACTTGGTAGGTTTGATTCCCTACGTGTAGTACGATTGGAGCCTATGCATTGGGTGGAGACTTGTGATGGTTAACAGGCCATGAGAAGTGACGGTTCATGGTTAACAGGCCGGTGATCCCGAATCCAATTTGTATGCCAAGTAACTACAAGGATTCATGATTCGGGTCGTCTTCTAGACGTAGAAGCGGACGGGAAAAAGGGATGCCTTGGTACGGTTATTGGTTAGTGAGATTCTTGAGTTAATAGGCTCAGGATTTAACATTGTAATAGTGTGAGTTAACAGGCTCACGAGTGTGGATCCAGATAGGGTGCGTGAGTACTCAAAGTCACTTCCCTTCCCCTTTGACTTGAGTTAGGATCAATAGAACCTTGTAAAGCCGAGAGGACTATAAGATAGCGAACTCACTGAGATTTGATGTATCTCACCCCACGTTGTTGTTTACATCACAGGTACTACAGGTTCAGCGAAGGGTAAGGACAAAGTGGTTTGACTTTTCCTTACGGATCGTAGCTTTTGAGATGGCATGGCTTCCGCTATGGCGTTTTATTTTGAGATCATTGTATTGATCTAGTTCTTAGTGTATTTTGGGACATCTTGTATATGTTATGCCGTAGGCTTTAGAACTTTGTATTTAGGGCATTTAATGTATATAATGTGTTAGCTAGGAACTTATGGTATTTCAGTACCAAATACTTGGACTCATGTATAATATATATGCTTTGATGTATGTTGTTATGTATGGGTGTTACAGCTGGTATCAGAGCAGGTCGTATCCTCGACCTAACCATGAAATAGTATAAGTATTTCTTTCCGTTTCATATGTGTTGTATCGCCATTGGTCTTACGTGTTATATTTATGGTATTGAGCCTAATCAACTTAATCCTATCTGTATGACATTTAGGAACATGGCCGACCGGCACAGAAACAACCGTGGTAGACCGAGAACTACTCCAGAAGGGACAAATCCTCCAGGCGGCGAGGAGAATGCTTCTTTGTATCAATTCATGCAGTAGATGCAGCAACAGTAGAATCAGTTTGTGCAACAAATGTACAACAAATGGATGGTTGTGTGCATCCTCCAGTGGTTGTTCCCAAAGCTGCAGGGGCAACCTTTAGGGATTTCATTCGTATGAATCCTCCGGAGTTTCAAGGAGGGTTAGATCCAGTAAAGGCTCAAGAATGGATATCCGATATGGAACGAATTTTCTTGATAGTTTAGTGCAGTGAGGAAAATAAGGTTGTTTTCGCTTCCCACTTGTTGAAGGGTCCTACCATGAGGTGGTGGGAGAGTGCTTCGGCCTTAATGACAATTCAAGAGGTACCGAAAGTATGGGAGCAGTTTAAGATAAATTTTATGGAGAAGTATTTTCCAAGTTCCTTAAGGTCTCAGAAGGAATTTGAGTTTCAGCAGTTGAGACAAGGCAACTTGACCGTGGTTTCTTATGCGGAGAAATTTGAGACTATGGCTGCTTATTCTAGGCAGGCTATGTATGCTCCTGATGATAGGTGGAAGATAGATCAGTTTTTTTTGGTTTGAGGGCCGAAATTTCGCAGAGTGTGTCGCAGAGGGAATTCACTAACTATGTTGAATTGTTACGACAATGTTATGTGGCGGAGCATAGCTTAAAGAAAGTGCAAGCAGAAGGAGAGTTGAGTAGGGTGAATCAAAGTGATTGGGGTAGATCAAATCAACAATTTAGACCGAGACAATAAATGTTTAAAGGGAAACAAGTTCAGAGTCCCAGGACTAGTGCGCCTCCGGTAATGCCGTACTTGTGGTAGGAATCATCATGGTAGGTGCATTTTGGAAGGAATAAGGTGTTATCAGTGTAATAAGGTGGGTCATTTATCGAGGGATTGTCCTCAGAGGAGGAATCAGACACAAGGGAGGAATGTCGGCCGAGTATATACCTTGAATGCGAGGAAAGCCAAGGGTGACAACTCTTTGATTGCTGGTACGTGTTTTGTGAATGGAAATCCTTGCTTTATTTTATTTGATTGTGGAGCTACACACTCTTTTGTATCGATGCAATGTGTAAAGCGGCTTGGGTTGCAAGCGGTTCCATTGTCTCCACCCATGGTGGTCACTACCGCCATGGATGAGATGGTTGAAACACCGTTAATGTGTGAAAATTGTGTTTTATCTGTGGATGGAAGAGTTTTCCATATTGATCTGATTTGCTTACCGCTTAAGAAAGTGGATGTTGTTCTGGGAATGGATTGGCTTTCATCTAATTCGGTATTTATCTGGTGTGAAGAAAAACTAATCATTATTCCATCTACTGAGGCTACTCCGAAGGATGTGTTAACTACCATTTTGGAAGGTACGATTGGAATGATTAATTTCTTGTTTGAGGAGGAAAATCCATTCTGTTGATTCTTACTAAGGAGGAGAGTAGTAACTTTCAAGTTTTGAGTATTTCGGTAGTTTGTGAGTTTCCTGAAGTTTTCCCAGAGGACATCACTTCTCTTCCTTCGGAGAGGGAAGTGGAATTCTCTATTGGCCTGATACCGGGAACGGCTCCAATATCCATTTCTCCTTATCGGATGGCACCACTTGAATTAAGAGAATTAAAAGATCAATTGGAAGAATTGATGGCTAAACATTTTGTTCGACCAAGTGTTTCGCCCTGGGGAGCTCTAGTGTTATTGGTAAAGAAAAAGGATGGTGGAATGCAGTTGTGTATCGATTACCGTCAATTGAATAAGGTCACCATCAAGAATAAATACCCATTACCAAGGATAGATGATTTGTTAGATCAATTGAAAGGAGCCTGTGTGTTCTCGAAGATTGACTTACGGTCGGGTTATCATCAGATTCGTGTGAAGAGTTCAGATGTGCCAAAGACTGCGTTTAGAACCCGTTACGGTCATTATGAATTTTTGGTGATGCCTTTCGGTGTGACGAATGCTCCGGCAGTTTTCATGGATTATATGAATCAGATATTTCAACCTTATCTGGACCAAGTTGTGGTGATTTTCATTGATGACATTCTTATCTATTCTCGTGATCCTCAAGAGCACGGAGAACACCTAAGAATCGTTTTATCCATCTTACAAGAGAGGCAACTTTTTGCTAAGCTAAGTAAGTGTGGGTTTTGGATGTCGGAGGTTAATTTTCTTGGACATGTCATATCTCAGGGAGGTGTAGCAGTTGATCCATCAAAAGTTGAAGCAGTGATTAATTGGGAGAGACCGAAGAATGTGTCAGAAGTTAGAAGCTTTTTGGGATTAGCAGGTTATTACAGAAGGTTTATTAAAGGCTTTTCTCAAATGGCTTTACCGATGACGAGACTGACTCGGAAGGATTATTCGTATGAATGGGATTCGGCTTGTGAGCAAAGTTTTATGAGCTTGAAGGAAAGGTTGACGACCGCTCCTGTTTTGGTCATTCCTGATCCTAGCAAGTCATATGAGGTATATTGTGATGCATCGAAGAAGGGATTAGGAGGTGTGTTAATGCGAGATGGACATGTGGTGGCTTATGCTTCTTGACAGTTGAAAGTCCATGAAGAGAATTATCCAACACATGATTTAGAATTGGTGGCGGTTGTATTTACTTTGAAAGTGTGGCGTCACTATTTGTATGGGGTACGTTTTGAGATGTTTAGTGACCACAAGAGCTTAAAGTACCTCTTTGATTAGAAGGAATTGAACATGCGTCAAAGGAGGTGGTTCGAGTATTTGAAGGATTATGACTTGGAGCTAAAATACCATCCGGGTAAAGCGAATGAGGTGGCGGATGCATTGAGTAGGAAGGTGTTGCATAATGCCGAGTTGATGATGCTAGAGTATACCTTGTTGGAAAAATTTCGAGATCTAAATCTTCAATTTGTTTGGACTCCTAATGGTGTAATCATGAGAAATTTGAATATCAATTATATTCTTAAGGAAGAAATCCAACAAGAGCAAGGGTTAGATGAGAAGTTACAAGAAGTATTAGTACAACTGGGTTTTGTGCGAGCTACTGGCGGACTTATTTTGTTTAACCCAAGGATTTGTGTTCCGGATAACATGGAGTTAAAAAGGAGAATTTTGGAAGAAGCACATAAGAGTGCCTTTACTATACATCCGGGATCTTCAAAGATGTATCAAGATTTAAAGAGGGACTATTGGTGGTCCGGGATGAAAAGGGATGTTGCAGTGTATGTGTCGGAATGTGCGGTGTGTCAACAAGTAAAGATCGAACACCAAAGACAGGGTGGCTTGTTGCAACCTTTAGAAATTCCGGTATGGAAGTGGGATAGTATTTCGATGGATTTCGCGGTGGGATTACCCCGTGCCCAAGATGGTTATGATTCGATATGGGTAATTGTAGATCGGTTGACAAAATCTGCGCATTTCTTGGCCGTAAAAACTACCTACAAGGCGAGTCATCTCGCAAAGTTGTTCATTTCGGAAATAGTGAGATTGCATGGTATTCTCGCTAGTATCGTTTCGGATAGAGATCCAAAGTTTACTTCGAGATTTTGGAGGGCTTTTCAACAAGCTATGGGAACGAAGTTGTGTTTGAGTACGTCGAATAATCCGCAAACGGATGGTCAGACGGAACGGACAATACAAACTATGGAGGATATGTTGAGAGCTTGTGTACTTGAAAGTGGAGGAAATTGGATAGAAATTTTGTCGTTGATTGAGTTCTCGTATAATAACAGTTATCATGCAAGTATTGGTATGGCCCCTTATGAGGCATTGTATAGAAGGAAGTGTAGGACACCGTTGTGTTGGGCAGAAGTTGGTGAAAATAGAATGTTGGGACCCGAGATTATTCACGAAACTACGGAGAAGATTAGGATGATCCGTGATAAGGTCAAACAAGCACAAAATCGTAAGAAGAGTTATGCGGATAACCGTAGAATACCTTTAGAATTTGACGAAGGCGATCACGTGTTTTTGAAAGTTACTCCGAGATTGTGGTTGAAAGGACTGTTTTGGTCGCAGAAGTTAAGTCCGAGATACGTGGGACTGTATCAAATTTTAGAAAGAATTGGCGAAGTAGCTTACAGATTGGCCTTACCGCCTTCTCTGTCGGAGATGCACGACGTTTTTCATGTGTCTCAGCTTCGAAAGTTTGTCCCAGTTCCTCTTTAGCCAATTTTATCGGATATAATTGAGATAGAAGCAGATTTAACGTTTGAGCCTCAACCAAGTCGTATCACCGGAAGAGAAACTAAGGTGTTAAGGAATAAATATATTCCTCTCGTTAGGGTCCAGTGGAATGAGACGCATCCGGGCGATGCAACTTGGGAATTGGAATCGGAGATGCAGGAGGTTTATCCTCATCTTTTCAGATAATTGTTTTAAATTCGGGGGCAAATTTTTATTTAAGGGGGGAGGATGTAATACCCCGTATTTTTAATTACTCTGGATAATATTAGTTGTGATCAACTGAGTTCCAGTGTACTCTGAGAAATTATCTGCGAAGATGATTAGAGTAACGGTGGAGCTCAGGGCAAATCTAATTAGTATTATCCGACTCTGAGATATTTTAATATTTGGAACTTTAGAGACTTTTGGGCAATCAGTAGTTTACTAACTAATGATATTTATTTTTCCTATATAAATTCTTTCTTCTCATTTTTCCAAAGAAGGAGACATTTGGAGTAAGGGAAAGAAAAGAGAAGTAAAGGAAAAGAGAAGAAAACTTGGAAGAGAGAAAGATCTTCAACCATCATCCATTCTTCACCAAATCATCTCATCTTTATCATCATCATCCTCCGTTTAAGGTGGGTTCTAGATAGATGCTCTAGATGTAGAATTCTATGTGTTTTAGAGTTAGGTTGGAATTGTGAGAAAATGAGTAATTGTGTTAAAATTATGAATTTAACGGATGAAATGCAATATAATTGTTGTTAAATGCTTGTTGTTATGATCATGCTATGTTTTGATGGTTATAATAAGGTTTGGGGTGTTTTGATTGGAAAATTATTGATTTTGGGATGAAGAACAGCACTGTTGAGAAGTGGGATTTTCCAGGCTTCGCCTCGTGAACCTGGGGCGATTCGCAGCGAACAGATTTTTGAGGGTTCGCCTAGTGAACCCGTCAGCGAAGGTCAGCGAATGTTCGCCAACGACATTCGCCTAGCGAACTTTGGACCTTTTCAGTGCTGTTTGGTTCTGCCTTGCTTCGCTGAGTTGTTCGCGAAGCGAAAGGCGAGGTGAATGTTCGCCAGGGAGTTCGCGAAGCGAACTTTATGTCTGTTTTTGTTCTGTTTATTCATTCGCCAGGGGCTTCGCCTAGCGAATGCTCACTGGGTAGTTCGCCTAGCGAACATGTTAGGTTATGCAGTTTT
The DNA here is from genome assembly GCA_022829125.1 of Lathyrus tuberosus. NCBI lineage: Eukaryota > Viridiplantae > Streptophyta > Magnoliopsida > Fabales > Fabaceae > Lathyrus > Lathyrus tuberosus. The sequence continues at coordinate 9,846,193 of JALAZF010000086.1, forward strand.
GTTTCTTTCCTAACTTTTGATCCGCTTATCCTATTTGAGTGTTTTTTATATCAATAGAAAACCGTGGAAATAATCTGTATGATGACAGTAAAAGATGCTGGTTTTGATGCCCGATTAAATAAATATGAGGGAACCGTAAATTTGTATAATTTGTGGTATGTGGAATTATATGTTTCCATTATGAGATTGATGACTAATTGCCTATGTTTTTATTGTTAAGCATGTTTGAATATGTATGCATGTTAAAATACGAAATAGGTAGAGTGAGGAACATTACCGTATACAATGTAGAAAAGGGTGGAATGACATAGTGACAATGCTCGTGCATGAGAGGCCGAGGCGTGTGTCTAGTAATCATAACCGATTTATCTTGCGGTGTAGTTTCATGAGACTCGAGCTCCTCCTCTGAAACGTATGCACAATTACTTGGTAGGTTTGATTCCCTACGTGTAGTATGATTGGAGCCTATGAATTGGGTAGAGACTTATGATGGTTAACAGGCCATGAGAAGTGACGGTTCACGGTTAACAGGCCGGTGATCCCGGATCCAATTCGTATGCCAAGTAACTACAAGGATTCATGACTCGGGTCGTCTTCTAGACTTAGAAGCGGACGGGAAAAGGGGATGCCTTGGTACAGTTATTGATTAGTGAGATTCTTGAGTTAACAGGCTCAGGATTTAACATTGTAATAGTGTGAGTTAACAGGATCACGAGTGTGGATCCATATAGGGTGCGTGAGTACTCAAAGTCACTTCCCTTCCCCTTTGACTTGAGTTAGGATCGATAGAACCTTGTAAAGCCGAGAGGACTATAAGATAGCGAACTCACTGAGATTTGATGTATCTCACCCCACGTTGTTGTTTACATCACAAGTACTACAGGTTCGGCGAAGGGTAAGGACAAAGTGGTTTGACTTTTCCTTACGGATCGTAGCTTTTGAGATGGCATGGCTTCCGCTATGGCGTTTTATTTTGAGATCATTGTATTGATCTAGTTCTTAGTGTATTTTGGGACATCTTGTATATGTTATGTCGTAGGCTTTAGAACTTTGTATTTAGGGCATTTAATGTATATAATGTGTTAGCTAGGAACTTATGGTATTTCAGTACCAAATACTTGGACTTATGTATAATATATATGCTTTGATGTATGTTGTTATGTATGGGTGTTACAATATGTATATTATAAAACCAATTGAATCAATATTATTAGGTTCATAGTGTATACCACAATTGTGACACAGTGTTTTCTCGTTCTCAATATTATAAAATCAATTGAATCAATGTTTTTAAAATACACTACATATAATGGTTCCAAAATTTGTTTCAATCATTTTCAATTGCTATACTGTTATTTTATAAATACTACTCCCTCCGTCTCAAAATAAAAGTCTTTTAAGGTTGTTGCACATAAATTAAAAAAAAGAATTATTGAAGAATTAAATGTAACAATTTTATAAAACTGCCATTAGTTACTATTAGTTGTCATAAAGGTATAATGTGATATAATATCTTGAAAGTTGTGTAGATAATATTTATTAGGGGTAAAGTTGGTAAGAATTAATTATTATTGTTTTGAAAACATAAAAAGACTCTTATTTTGGGACAAATTTTTTTTTGCTAGAAAGACTCTTATTTTGGGACAAAGGGAGTATTATTTTATATATTTTGTTTGAGTTTCTTTTCTTAATTTTATTTTGAGATAATGTGTCATGATTGAGATTATGTTTCTTTTATTTTGAGACATTATGTTCCTTGCTTTTTTTTTATACAAATATTGAGATTGCTACTGTTGAGAAAAAATATTCATTAGAAATGTTGTATTGTTTAATTTTAGGCAAGAGAAATTTGATTCCTATACAAGAAATTTTATAAATAATTGTGTGTGACTACCACCAAAGTGAAAGCACTCATTTTAATTTATAAAAGTCTCTTTGTAGTTTGAGAAATGGTTTTCAGTCATTACAATTATTGACTTTCCAAAGGAGGACAATTGTATGTAGAGATTGTAGTTAATTAAAGATATAACTATTGGAGATGTTTTGGTCTAAGGGATATATTTGCCCAAAGGAGATAAGTTTTTAAACCTGATGTATGCTCACTGAGTAGCTTATTCTTGAAATTTGTGGATGAAGTTGTTGGAGGTGTTTTGGTTTATAGAATTTATCTACCCAAAGGAGATAGATTTTTGAACCCAATGTATGCTCATTGAGTAACTCATCTTAGGTTCTAATCTTGGTTGTGACCTGGGTTTGCGCATTCCACCCAAAGGGGATTGTGTGATAATGTTGGCCTCTTTGTGATAGCTTATGTTCATTAAAGTTATATCTTGCTTTTATTATTTCTTCTAATGTATTCCTGTTTTGTCTCAACAGTGACCTTCTCTATGAATAACTATTTTTCTTATATTGAGATCCATAATGGGTCTAATTTTAAGAAATGGAAGAAAGATTTAGAGTTTTCATTGGGATTGCTGGCCTTGACATGGAATTGAGTAAAACCAAACATGTGATCAATGATCATAGTATACACCTAAAGAGAAAGAATAATTAGCTAAGTGGGAGAGGAATGATCGACTTAGCTTGTGTGTTCTTAAGAGAACCATTTGTGAACATTTGATAAGTGGATTGTCTGAGAAAGATAACGCCAAAGAATATCTTACAGCTATTGGAGAGAGGTTTCAGGTATCTGATAATGCTGAATCGGGATGTTTAATGAAACAGCACAAAGACATGAAATATGATAACAACGGGGGTGTCAGGGAATTCATTCTTAGAATAGTTCGTGTCCAAACTAAACTGAAAACCCATAACGTTGACCTGAAAGAAAATTTCATTGTGTTTCATGCCTTAAATTGTCTACCTGGTGAGTTCACTCAAATAAAAAATGTTTATAATACCTTTGGTGATAAGTGGATCGTCAATAACCTTATTACCAAGTGTGTAGTTGAAGAAGAGAAACTCAAGAAAGAAAGAAGTGATTTATCCCTTCTGATTATTCATGTTAAACCCCATTCCGGTAAGAATCCTTGGAAAAAATAAGAAAAACACTCATAGTGTGTCTCATAGACATCATGAGTTTAGGAAACCAGGTAATGGTCAACACCATAACATAGAAGTTCCTAAGTCGGTTGTTTTTAAAAAAATCCTTTTTGTGTTTTTGGTGTATGGAAAAGAGGCATAAGAAAACTCATTGCCATGTGTAACACCCCTAATCTATAACCTGAGCAAATAAAGCGATAACAAATAATCAGAGTATAATTAAAACATTCATGGTATAGACGGAGGCGTCACATCAATTGAAACAAAATACAACAACCTGCTCATATAGATATGCAACAATCAGGTAGCACATAACAGAGGAACTCAGTTCCTAACACCCACAATTCAGATACAGAATAAAAGCGGAAAATCTGCAACTGAATCTCATATATATATATATATATATATATATATATATATATATATATAACATAAAGGTTTGTCTGTCATACACAGAGTCATACATGTACAATCCCAAAAAGAACATATACATATACACATAATCACAAACAATCTCCCTGACTACCCGGTGCTACATATCAGAGCAGACCGACAAAAGAATGAAGACCTAAGCTTCATAAAAAGACCTCCAGCATCTAATCTGCAATGCCTCATAGAGCATTTAAAACAGCAGAAAGGTGAGAAACACAATTATAATATAATTGCATACAATTATATAATAACACAAAAATACACATATAAAACATTCTCACCACAATTTACACCATAATTCGAATGCAAACCAACACAAATCATATCTCATGCATCCATCACAAATGCATATCAATCATGCACAATACATTTATCACCAACATATATATATATATATATATATATATATATATATATATATATATATATATATATATATATATATATATATATATATCTCAACTCCCCAATTTCATTCACAATTCCACACAAAATCAATCCATTCATGATTTATGCAAATGCACAGAGACCGACACAACGACTCTATGCAATGCAATACGGTACCGTTCCATCCATCATTCTCATCATTAGTTCACTCAGGAACTATTGGAATCGTCGCTTGTTACTTAGTGTAACTCCCCGTCGAGAAAACGATGTTCCCCGTCGCTCACACCTCTTTGTATAAGGCACACGACGTTTATGGATCGCTCATACCTCTTTGTATAAGGCACACGACCCGATCACTCACACCTCTTTGTATAAGGCACACGATCGTCTATAATCATCGCTCACACCTCTTTGTATAAGGCACACGATGTTATAGCAGATTCCCTCTGGAATTGTTTCGTCGCTCACACCCACTAGGGTACACGACATCACAAGAATGCATATCATGATGCTTGGCATACAATGACTCATGACATTCCAATGCACACATATACACATCCATAATCATGCATATACAATCAAACACAACACAATGCATTTTCTTGCCCTTAGGCCACAAACCATCATCACAACATTTCATCACATGCATTCACATCATATAACAGCACACAAGTCATACGATATCTATCGAAAGCATATTGCATGATAACACATCAAATACACACAGTTAAGATGGTAAAAGTCGACAAAACGACACATTCCCAAATTCCTGACATAATTTAATTGGCCACCAATCTCAAAACCATTCCTATAAGAAAGAACATCTCATTAGCTCTCTAACGCACCCAACCGCGCCTCAATCCGACTTACGGATCAAAAGTTATGAAGAAAACAAAATGGAACAATCTGTCATGTTCGCTATGCGAATCTCCTAGCAAGCATTCGCTTTCCTCATTCACCGTGCGAAGCTCCAGTGAACCGTGGCAGAGAAAAAACAGCATAAAGTTCGCTTTGCGAACTGCTGGCGAACATTCGCCCACCCATTCGCACTGCGAAGCCCTAGCGAGCCTTCACTTTCCTCTTCGCTGCTTGTTCGCACTACGAGCCTGCAAATTCTAGGATTCGCAGCAGCGCTGTTACTCATCCTAAATCACCATTTTCCCCATCAAAACCCAACCAAACCATATCATAACAACCAGAACATATTACAATCATAACCACCAGTATTCTACCACATTTATACCAATTTTCAACCTCTAAAACCTCGATTTCTCTCGTTTTCTCTCAATCGACCTAGAATTGAAAAGCTAGGAAAAAAAACCAACAAACACATACATGATCATACACAAACATAGCATAACCAAGTTTCCTACTCTTACCTGATTAATCGCGCTTCGAAGTGTCGGTTGAATCGATTACTTAAACTCCAAGTTTTTCCTCTTTTTCTTCTTCTCACTCTCCTTTTCTCTTCTCTTCTTTTTCTTTCTATTTTCTCTCTTTTCTTTCTATTTTTATGAAAAACAAAATATCTAACCAAGCCAAAAGACCAAAATACCCCTACACTCAATTTTCTCGCAAATGTTCCCAAAACGCGATAAAACATAATAACCAAGAATAAAATAATATAAAGACCAAAAATAATTAAATCGACTCAATTAAATAAAGCTAACAAAAACTGGTGCGTTACAACTCTCCCCCACTTAGAGATTTTCGTCCTCGAAAATATTACCTGAGACGAACAACTCCGGATACGACTCCCGCATCCGACTCTCCAACTCCTAAGTCAAATTGCCCTCAGCAGTGCCTCCCCACGCTACTTTCACAAGCGCAATATCCTTGCCTCTTAACCGCTTTAACTCGCGATCCAAAATTCTCACTAGTAATGCCTCAACCGTAAGGTTCTCCCTTACCTCAACCTCATCCATCGGAATCACATGCGACGGATTCGGAACATACTTCCGAAGCTGTGAAACATGGAACACATCATGCAAATTCGAAAGATTCGATGGCAACGCCACCTGATAAGCCACATCACCCACTCTCGCAGATATCTAGTAAGGACCAATAAACCGAGAAGTAAGCTTCTTCGACTTCAATGCACGACCAACACCCGTTACCGGTGTAACTCCCAAGAATACATGATCGCCTTCTTGAAACTCAAGATCTTTCCTCCTTCGATCATGATAACTCTTCTGCCTACTCTGAGAAGCCTTCATTTTCTCACGAATAAGTTTCACCTTTTCCGTAGTTTGTTACACTAACTTCGGTTCAACCACCAAACTCTCACCATATTCATGCCAACAGAAAGGTGTTTGACACCTCCTTCCATACAACGCTTCAAAAGGTGCCATTCCAATACTCGAATGGAAACTGTTGTTATACGTGAATTCCACCAACGCAAGATAACTATCCCAAGCACCACCTTGCTCAAGAGCACAAGCTCTCAGCAAATCTTCCAATGACTGAATAGTTCTCTCGGTCTGACCATCTGTCTGAGGATGATAAGCAGAACTCAATCTCAACTTGGAACCTAACGCCTTTTGCAAACTTTCCCAAAATATGGATGTAAACCTCGAATCTCGATCTAAAACAATACACAACGGAACACCATGTATCTTCACAATCACACGAATATAAATCTCAGCCAACCTCTCCAAAGAAAAACTGATGTCAATCGGAATGAAATGCGCCGATTTAGTCCGCCTATCCACAACTACCCAAATGGCATTATGTCCCCTCTGTGTATTCGGCAACCCTGTCACAAAATCCATAGAAATGCTGTCCCATTTCCACTCGGGAATATCCAACGGTTGTAATAATCCACTAGGCTTGTGATGTTCTACCTTTGACTTCTGACACGTCAAACACGCATAAACAAACTGAGCCACATCCCTCTTCAATCCGGACCACCAAAAGATCTTCTTCAAATCTTGATACATCTTATTAGCTCCCGGATGTATACTCAAACTACTTCCTCTAAAATCATCTTTTTCAAGTCCGAATCATCAGGAATACAAATTCTACCACGAAATCTCAAAACACCCTTATTATCCACTTTAAAGTCACCATTCACACCTTCATCTCCAACCGTCATCAAATCAACAAATTTCACATCCAACTTCTGTTTCTCGCTAACGGTCAACAGAAAATCATTAGTAACCTTTACATACCAAGCCTCATGCCATCGGATGTCAATTCACACACCAAACTCAAATCTTTAAATGCTTCCAAAAGTTCCAACTCTTTAACCATCAAAGCAGACATATGCAAAGATCTCCGGCTTAACGCATTGGCTACCACATTAGCTTTACCAGGATGGTAATTCAAGCCAAAATCGTAGTCCTTCAAAAATTCCAACCATCTCTGTTGCCTCATATCCAACTCTTTCTGATCAAACAAGTATTTCAAACTCTTATGATCACTAAAGACTTCGAATCTTGCACCATAGAGATAATGCCTCCAAATTTTCAATATAAACACCACAGCCGCTAATTCCAAATCATGAGTAGGGTAATTCTTCTCATGAATCCTCAATTGCCTCGAAGCATAAGCCACAACCTTACCTTCTCTCATCAACACTCCACCTAAACCAATCAAAGACGCAACACAATACACCACAAACGGTTCAGTAGGATTCAGTAAGACCAAAATCGGAGTTGTAGTCAATCTTCTCTTCAGCTCACTAAAACTTTCCTCACACTGAATATCCCAAATGAACGCTTTACCTTTACAAGTCAGCTGGGTCAAAGGAAGTACTAACTTGGAAAAGCCTTCAATAAATCTTCGATAATATCCAGCTAAACCCAAAAAGCTTCTGATTTCAGTAACCGATCTAGGAGCCTTCCATTGTAGAACTGCATCTACTTTGGATGGATCCACAGAAATACCATTACCTGAAATCACATGCCCAAGAAAACTCACTTCTGACAACCAGAACTCACACTTGGACAGCTTGGCATAAAGTCTCTTCTCCTTCAAGATTTGCAATACAACACGCAAATGTTCCGCATGTTCCTCCCGGGACTTAGAATAAATCAAGATGTCATCAATAAACACAACAACAAATTGATCCAAATGCTCATGGAAAATACGATTCATATACTCCATAAACACTCCTGGCGCATTAGAAACCCCGAACAGCATCACAGAATATTCGTAATGTCCGTAGCGTGTCCTAAAAGTCGTCTTCTGAATATCTTCCTATTTCACTCTAATCTGATGATAACCTGACCTCAAATCAATTTTACTAAACACACACGCACCTACCAACTGGTCCATCAAATCATCAATTCTCGGAAGAGGATACTTATTCTTAATCATCACCTTATTCAGCTGGCAATAATCAATACACAATCGCATACTTCCATCTTTATTTTTCACCAAAAGAACTGGAGCACCCCAAGGCGATACACTCAGCCTCATAAACCTCTTTTCTAACAATTCATTCAACTGCTTCTTTAACTCAACCAACTTAGATGCCGACATACGATATGGTGCCATAGATACAGGTCTAGTACCAGGAACTAGATCTATAGAAAACTCCACCTCTCTTTCTGGCGGCACATCTGAAATATCCTCTGGAAACACCTCTAGAAATTCACACACAACTGGAAACACGTCAATTGCAACTTGACTATCCACAGTCAACGATGCAAACAACCCGAACAACTGAGCTTCATCCGCCAAAATTTTCTTCAACTCTTTGGTAGATAAGAAACTCGATTCCTCGTCTTCCTTAAGAGAAGGAAATCGTACCAACTTATGATAACAATCAATATGAACTTGATTGAACTGCAACTAATTCATTCCCAGAACCACATCTAAACCCTCTAACGGCAGACACACCAAATCCATCTCAAAATCTCTACCATAAATGGTCAAAGGACAACTTAAACAAACCAAAGAAGTAGTTACCGACCCCATTGCTGGAGTATCAATAACCATCTCTCCACCCATCGAAGAAAACAAAAGATTCAAACGCTTTGCACACTTAGACGAAATAAACGAATGAGTCGCTCTGGTATCAATAATAGCAACTAAAGGCATACTATTAATAAAGCAAGTACCTCTGATTAGACGATCTGCACTAGTAGTCTGAGTTCCTGCCAATGCAAATACTTTCCCCCCAGCTTGAGCTTGCTTTGGTTTCAGACACTTCGTACTAACATGACCAGGTTCACCACAGTTGAAACACTTCACCACATTCTTCTTACAATTAGCTGCGACATGTCCTATACCTCCACAATTGGAACACTTCCTTATATCCTTTCTACATTCAAACTGACGATGTCCTAAGTCACCACACCTAAAACATCTCAGAGGATTAGACATACCTCCCCCACTTGGCCTTTTAACAAAACTACCCCTTTGCTTACCCTTGTCAGCTGGTGACACATAAGGACCACCACGAAACGGTTGCTTTCCTTTTCTTTCGTTCACACTTTTATAGTGAGTAGAACGAGCTTTGCTATCCTCCTCATAAATTCTACAACAATCCACCAAATATGAAAACCTTCTAATCCTTTGATAACCGATTGCGTGCTTGATCTCAGGACGCAATCCGTTCTCAAACTTTACACATTTGGAAAACTCTGTAGTTGCTTCAGCATAATGTGGATAAAACTGAACAAGCTCCACAAACTTAGCAGTGTAATCCACAACAGACATGTTACCTTGTTTCAACTCCAAGAACTCTATCTCTTTCTTTCCTCTAACATCTTCAGGAAAATACTTCCTCAAAAACTCCCTGCCAAACAAAGTCCAAGTGACCTCTTCACCTGTAGCTTCCCACACATGACGCGCACTAACCCACCAATCATCAGCCTCCTCCTGCAACATGTGAGTACCCAGTCTCACCTTATGTTCCTCAGCACAGTCCATCACTCGAAAGATTCTTTCAATCTCCTTAAGCCAAATTTGAGCACCATCAGGATCATGTCTCCCTTTGAAGACAGGCGGTTTGTTCTTCCTGAACTCATTATTTCCACCAGCATTAGGTGCACCCCGCACAGCCTGAGCCATAGCTTGCATAGCAGCAGCAAGAACAACATCATTCCTACCAGCCATATTCTATTCATATCCAGTAACAGTAACTATGGTTAAACAAATAGTTCACCCAAACACAAATACCGACACAGACTGGCACGGACTGACACAAACTGACAAAACTGGTAAAACTGGCTCTGATACCACTTAATGTAACACCCCCAATCTTAACCTGAGCAAATAAAGCGATAACAAATAATCAAAGTATAATTAAAACATTTATGGCATAGACGGATGCGTTACATCAATTGAAACAAAATACAACAACCTGCTCATATAGATATGCAACAATCAGGTAGCACATAACAGAGGAACTCAGTTCCTAACACCCACAATTCAGATACAGAATAAAAGCGGAAAATCTGCAACTGAATCTCATATATATATATATATATATATATATAACATAAAGGTTTGTCTGTCATACACAGAGTCATACATGTACAATCCCAAAAAGAACATATACATATACACATAATCACAAATGATCACCCCGACTACCCAGTGCTACATATCAGAGCCGACCGACAAAAGAATGAAGACCTAAGCTTCACAAAAAGACCTCCAGCATCTAATCTGCAATGCCTCATAGAGCATTTAAAACAGTAGAAGGGTGAGAAACACAATTATAATATAATTGCATACAATTATATAATAACACAAATATACATATATAAAACATTCTCACCACAATTTACACCATAATTCGAATGCAAACCAACACAAATCATATCTCATGCATCCATCACAAAGGCATATCAATCATGCACAATACATTTATCACCAACATATATATATATATATCAACTCCTTAATTCCATTCATAATTCCACACAAAATCAATTCATTCATGATTTATGCAAATGCACAGAGACCGACACAACGACTCTATGCAATGCAATGCGGTACCGTTCCATCCATCATTCTCATCATTAGTTCACTCAGGAACTATTGGAATCATCTCTTGTTACTTAGTGTAACTCCCCGTCGGGCAAACGATGTTCCCCGTCGCTCACACCTCTTTGTATAAGGCACACGACGTTTATGGATCGCTCCACCTCTTTGTATAAGGCACACGACCCGATCGTTCACACCTCTTTGTATAAGGCACACAATCGTCTATAATCATCGCTCACACCTCTTTGTATAAGGCACATGATATTATAGCAGATTCCCTCTGGAATCGTTTCGTCGCTCACACCCACTAGGGCACTGTTTACCTTGAAAATTGGCAAACAACCGCTGATCTTCTAAAACAGTAAAGTGCTAGTAACTTATAGGATCGATCAGATTGATCCTAGGACATGTGTTGTATGTGTATTTAGAACATTTCACGATTTGGTAAGGTATGCTCTTTCGACAATACTCATAAATAAAAAGGTGTTTGAAGTGTAAAGGACAACGATACAGATCAAAGAAACAACTAAATCGAACGATACATCAAAAGAGAGAAAAGGCTAAATGTAAAGGTTTGATAAAAACTGGAATTAAATGCTGGAAAGGAATGCGTAATGATCTTAAAGTGCAGAAAGATAAATGCTTGAAAGTAGAGGCTTGGTAATGTAATTGACTTGAAAGGTAAAAGTTTGTAAAAACAAAGATTTCAAAGTAAAGAATCTAAAACAGAAACATCAAAGTAAATTGCATTACAATAAAGGATAATAGTGATTACAATCACGTATATTCTCACTTCACTTGTTTCTCGACACACTGGATACTTTGAGTGAATATAGAGTTACTTGTACAAATATGATTTTTTTCACCCCTATTCTAACTCTAGGGCTAACCTATTTATAATACTCTAAAGTAACCACCATTTGACGGTTTTACTCCTAGATTACGCCACTTGGCAATTTGCATGTCTTCAACTTCTGGATCTTCGCCACCTGTCCTCTTTTCAAATTCAAATAGTAAAACTTCCCTCCACTATCTAGTCGTAACTGCATCGCATTATCCATATCAGTTTTATCCTGTCGAATCGACTCTTTGAACTTAGAAATATTTGAAGTCTTGAAATCCTTCCATTCGACTCAGGCTTTCAACTAACATGGTCGAAGACCTTCTAGTCGAAGCCTTCTTTTTTTAGCTTATTATCTTAAAGAATATCTTCCTTTAAAGCCAACTTATTTGAAGTCATGTAGCGTCGAAATTAGGAGCTAACAAATCCCCCCCCCCCAAATGTCCTTTCGCCAGTGTTGGTAGGAAGGTCATTTTTTGATAACATAATTTTCGACGCCTGCTCATTCGATTATGGAAAACATGGTCTTAACTGACCAACCCACGATTTAGAAACTATTCAGTTTCTTTCAACCATGCTTATGACGTCATGTCATGATGGCAAATCTTCAAACGTCCCTTCAGCCGTATTTGCGAACAGTTTTCATCATCACTTTTCTTGGGATTAAGCATTTACAGTCTGCTCTTAACCACCACCATCCAACGATCTCAAAAGAGGACACGCGTCCCACTATCGTATCCATTTTAACGGTGGATTCACAGTCCCCTCACCTTCCAAACGCCTATAAGTACCATTTTCTTCCAACTTGAAACTCTTTGCATTCTCAGACTTTCTTTCAACTTATTTTTCTTGTTCTCTAAACTCTCTCAAGAAACCCCAGAATGCACTCTTACTTTTCTCTTCAACTCCCAACAATGGCGTCTTCACAACCCATTCATGAAGAAAAAAAAAACCAAAAGGGTAAAACCACTCCGTTCAAGCAAACTCTCCCGCCATTTTCAAACATCCCCGGACCAAAGGTGGTAAAGAACCAACAGTTCATGCTAGAACCTCTTCTTGAAGAAGCAAGGAGCATTTATGAATCTCAGGTAATGATCCCTCTCCTTGTATCGGATAAACCATATGCTTTAGGTGGCCCCCTAGCTGATGTAAAACCCACCAATGAAAAACTGGCTGAGTTCTTTCCTTCTTACCGTAAATCTAGACCTTTAGGGCAAAAAAGCAACCCTAATGAGGATGGAGCCTCTCATGATAGACCCACTCTGACAAAAATGGATCTGAGGTACCTTCATGATGGTACGAGGCTGGTAAGAGTTGTCAACCCTTTAAAGGATTTTGACCTTTGGATGACCAGAATGGAAAGGGTCAAAGCTGATCATTGGAAAACCATTGGAATCTATGATCTGCTTATGCTGTCAAACACCAATATCCCTTATTATTTGAACTTCCTGGCAGCATCACTTTACTTCTGGGATAGTACCCACTACACCTTTCATCTTCCTCGTGGGATGGTTACTCCCACACTCTTCGACCTTGCTGCCATTGCAGGTCTTCGACCAGATGGAATTTCATACGATCCTGATACTGATGCAGAGGATACCATAGGGATTTCTGACTCCAAGCTCACATATACCCACTTCATCAACCACCACAAATGTAATACTGCATAAATCACTGATAAGGAACACATTGCCTTCCTCAACGTTTGGCTGTCGAGGTATGTTTTTTGTTCAAAATCCCTGCAGGTGGCCAAGAAGTGTCTCACTCTGGCCAACCAACTTCACAATAATAGAGGAGTTTGCCTTAGTGGGTTAATTCTGGCGAACCTCTACGAGTCTCTCAGCGAAGGAGCGACTCGACTCAAAGACTTGGAGGCCCTCTCTGGCTACTTCATTTGTGGCTCAATGCAACTTTTGAAGCTAGCCTTCCCAGGAAAGGGCAGGTCGATGCGAATTCTGCTGAAATCAAAGAGAGGAGGGTCTAAGGTACCCGCCTGGTGAAACTCGCGCCCAATGACTATGGGGAAACTCTCAAGAGAGCCTTCTCCAGTTATATTATGATGTTTACAAAAAGGCATGAGTTCACACCTAGTATGGCTCCTTTTGCTGAGAGAAAATGTGGACCTGAGTGGTTCACAAGGCCATTCCCTGATTCCTCCACCAAACTCGACGCCGAATCTATTTCAATCTGGGAAGCCTTTTTTATTCCTAGATTTATCGTTGAAAGGCTGAATCTAGGGAGAGACATGGCAGCCTTAATTGCTTACCAACCAAATCTTGTCTCTCGACAGTTTGGGTTGGCTCAGATTTTCCCCAAGTGTCTATATGGGAAGAAAGGCCATGTGGTCCTTCACACCGCCAGTTTTGATGAAGGGGGTGCTGCAGTCACTTTCGACCGGTGGAACGCTAGAAAAGCAACCTTTTCCCCTGTGTATTTTCAGCCCACCTTCTTGTGTACCAAACCCTTCCATAACTGGTGGTCGAAGTACTACAATGAGCAATTTCTTGATGTTGCTGCTTTCTCTTCCTTACTTGACCAAGCTTTTCTTGATGTGCAGTGTCGCTCCCGGGATTTTCATCCTAGTACAAACGCGAAAGTGGTACCGAACAGAGTCGCCAGCAATGTGTATTTATCCCAAGAGAGGGAAAGGAAATACCGCATAAACCTGAGGGAAAGGATAGAGCATGGTCTTGCGACCAAGAGAAAGGGTAAGGGAGTCGGTTACGCGAGAGGAAGGTATTAGCACCCCCTCGCGTCCATCGTACCCGATGGGATCCACGCTTGCTTGTTTCAATCAAAGGGTGTAAGAAAAGATGCTGGAAAAAGGAATGGAAAGAAAGAAAAGAGAAAGAATGGAAAAGGAACGAGAAACAAATGTAGGGAAAATAAAAGAAGTGCTCGCATGGGCCCTACCCCACTGCCTACGTATCTCATCGGGAGCATGAGAATCAGAGCGACGTAGTTCCCCTCACTAGGGATGGATTGTTTGTGTTTTTTTTTAAAGAACAGCTAACGTTCTAGCTCAGGTGTTGCAGGCTCGCTGGTCCGAGTGCGTTACCATCTTGCAAGAGAACGAGAAGGAGCGCGTTCGTACGTTGAGAGTGAATGAGACGAGAAAAGAATTCCCGAAGGAAAGACGTTATTGTTTGTTTTTTGTCTTTTAAGAGTTTTTTTTTATTTGTTTGCATATGATAGTGTATCCAAATCTTAGTCATTGGAATGTGTACATTCTCACATTCCAAGATGGAATGAGTAAGAAAGCACATTAAGAGTGAAGAAGACCCCCACACTTAGTTCCAATAGTTAAGGTTCAAACACACTAGCATACTTGTGTTTATTAAGTGTTTTTGTTGATTAAGAAATGAAGAAGTGTTTTATTATTTGTATCTTCAACAAGTATTGCATTTAAGTCCCTCATACAAGATCAAATGTCTAACACATTGACCCAAGATGGGCTATATGCTATACATTATAAGATTATAAGAGAAGACCCCTTATAATCTTTTCTTTGTATGAAAGGCCTAAATGCAATAAATGCTTACCTTTATTAAGTATTTTACATTTTTCTTTGAGGTGAGAAGAGAGACTCAAGAGAGGAGAAAAGGTAAAATCTATATGAACTAAGACTCAATCCTAATTGATTAGTTAAGGGAGTGATCCTAAAGGTTTGTGAGGTTTCAACCTAAAGTCTGAAGAAAGAAAGAATTAAACAATTAACTTCTAAAGTAGAAGATGAATTGTAATTCAAAAGGGAAAGTGATGAGTTATTAAAAGAAAGCACATAAATGCTTAACAAAACACAAAATGGAATTGTAAAAGAGATGAAAGGAAAGAAATTTGAATGTGGATTCCTTATCCACACTCAAATGCAACTTACCAAAGCCCCTACATGGTTAGTAAACATGTACAAGAAGTATAAGAAGTAAAAGAACATTTAATGCACCATAAAACTCAAAAGAATTAGGTGAGAAATCAAATCCTAATGTCACAACCAGAATGTACCTCACATGGAAAACAAATGATCATTATCATGCAAGTCCAAGTGGATAGGCAACAAACATCATCCATGATATTAGAACATGCCACCATAAGAAAAGGGAGAATGAAAGATGGAAAGAAATGGAAGAAACATGCCTAAATGGAACATGTAATCCAAGGATCAGAATTGAAATGAAATAAAAAATGATTCACAAACATCTCACAAGTATTCATGCATGACACATTAAAACATTTGAGAAGTGATAGAAGAAGTAGAATTGAAATGGGAGTTCAAAAGAAAACACAAGCACAAACACAACATGCTAAAGGTGCACAAGGTTCAAATGATAACCAACATGCAAAGATGACATATGATATGTATCAATGACCTATTATGTCACATGAATATCTCACAAAGTAGGCAAATGATCATGCAAGTATGTACAAAAGAAAACATGTAAACATGCACAAAAGATTACAATGATGTGACATGTTATAATGCTTTAAATGAAATGCATCAAACAAAAATCAAATGGCCTTAGGAAAATTAAGCAAGCATGGTTTAAAGATACACAGGTCAGAAGTGAATCATATACCAAAGTAGCATACAAGAAATCAAGGCAAAATGATGTCAAACAATGCATTTAGGTCAAATAGACATATCATACAAAGTAGCACAAAAATGAACACCAAACATGCCATAAACTAACCTGAAAAATCAACTAAAAAACACTTAACATACCTCAAGATGATAATGACTCAATGCAAAAAGAAGAGCATCAAAACAATTTTTAATGATCAAGAACAAAATTAAACAAGATCATGTACCACATTAAGCATGCATACAAAAGAAAATCAAAGAAAATCATGGAACAGGGGCAAAAAGGTCATAAAATCAGAAAATAAAATCACCAAAAACTTTCTAAATGTTTTAATGATGTTCATGAATTTTTGTGGAATTTTATGATGATGTTTGGTATTTCTAAAAATTAAAAAGCAAACGTGTATAAAAATGAAAAAATAAAATAAAATGGAAATAAAGAAAGGGGGTGCAAGCATAGCAATTACTCAGTTCAAAAATGGTTTGGGCTTAAGGCATGGGGGTGTGGATATCAAATCTGACTAAGTCCATTAAGCACGCATAACACCATAACAACCATACACTCCCAGTCAACACAAGTCAAAACCATTACAACCATTGGATGAAGTCAAGTCATACACACAGTCAAAGTAATCAGATCAAACACTCACACACGCATGTCCACGTTCCATACCATACACCACACCATACCATGTTTAATTGAAATCAGAAAAATGGCACATGCCTTGCACATGCGTTTTAATGCGTTGTCATGCTCTTAGCCACACGATGAGAAAAAACAACGGACAGGATTAAAACATGGCAAAAACCCTAGCTTTAACAGTCACCGGCCGGAGAGGACCTCCGGTCACCTTCTCCGGCCAACAGCCACCACCTGCAAACTCCAATTCCTCCAGAAATTTACAATACGTACACCAATCGAAAGCTGAGCTCATGTACATCATGAATCTAACACTATTTTTCACATAACATACACGTATAACACAAACCGATCCAAAACAAAATGCCCTAAAATCACATCTAAACTCCTAAAGAGCCTATCAACTAGACAGAACTCACGCATAGCTCCTAATAAGCTCCAAACATCATAAAACAAGCTTAAATCACAAGAATACAATGCATTAAAATTGAGTGAAATAAACCTGAAATTGATGAGGCTTCGGAGTGCTCTTCAGAAAACCAGAGATCCTAGCTTCTCCTTCAACCTTGAAGCTTCACAAACTAAGCAAAATAAATGCTATAACTCGTTGTCTTGAAAGCAGGGAGATCCAATGTTGAACAATGCTTGCGAGGACTGTGCTGAAATCTCCTTCAATCCAATGCCATTGATGATGATGAATTGAGGTGGATGAAGATGAATGATTCGTGCACAGAGAGAGAGAGAAAAAGTTCAGGGAAGATTGAGAGAGTGAGAGTGTTCTTGAGATTGGAAATGAAAAGTGAAGTTGAAAATGAATTTGTGAAGAGAAGTTTTGTTTTATAGTGAGCTAGGAAGTGAGTTGGGTGACTGAGTTGGGTGAGTTCACTCTAACTAACTGAGTCAGTTAGTTAGAGGCGAGTTGATCTTGGGTTTTTTATGGTGTGGGTGATGCTTAGAGTGTTATGGTGAGGATGAAGAGAATGAAGCTGCAGCAAGCAACTTGCTATACAAGTTTGTATTCTTTCCACTTCTATGCATGAGCAACACACGTGACCTGGTGAATGCAAAGGTGTTTGGCTAAATGAAGCAAAGGTTGGTGAGTGTGATCAAGCATGCGCAAACTAATTCAATCAGCAATAAATTCCACTTGCTTTTTTTTTTGGTTTTATGTGACAGTTGAAGACAGATGAAGATAGGGTTGCTTGAGGATGCATTACTCCATGAAATGTGGATGGTTTGGTGAGTTCACGGGTTCATTTGAAAGAGGGTACATTGAGGAACAATATTGGTTTGAAAATTGAAGTGAAGTGAGGTCTCAAACATACCTAAAAATGACCACAAACAGATGGATAAAGAACTGGTACATATGCGTACGAAGCAAGTCACGACATGGCAAGTGACATGCATGGAAGTTCAGCCTAATCAACCTATCTTGAGACCACTATAACTCACTCATACTTGATCAACTCAAAATTTTCCAAACATCAATATTAAAGATGACACTACAAAGAACAACTTTGATGTTGAAAACTTTTCCATTTGAGGTTTTTATCTTGATGAAAAATGGGTGGACATTTGGCTCACCAACTGTTTGAGAAAATGACTGCGCGCGTGCCCTGAAAATCTTGGTCATGACCTAGTTTTGAACCTACTTTGCTCAAACTTTGATCAATCATATCTCACTCAATTTTTATCCAATAGAGATGTTCCACATATGGATGTGAAGCTTAAAGCAAGACCTTTTGTTGTGGCCTGGTGGAATTTTCATTTGGTGCTTCAATTTTAAATGGCCTTGGTTCAAACTCTGATGCAAAATGGTCCAAAACTTGCTATTTTTAGTAACCTTTCTTCATCCAAAAATGGCAACTTTCCACCTCTTGATTTTTTATGATTCCTTTGGAGTTTCTTGATCAAATTTTGCACATTGATCACATATAACATGAATTTTATGAATTTGACTACAAAAAGTCAAGAGTTGACTTCTTCCTCTGATTATTTGACTTGGCCCCAAATTCTCTGATTTTTTATCTTTCTTCCAATTGAACCACTTCCAAAACCAATTGAGAAGCAATTTTCCACACACATACACTTAAGAACATGTAGAATACCATGACATCAAGTTTTGTCCAAAAAATCAAAGATTCTCTGATTTAATGGGAAACCCTAGTTTTGGTGCCCACCTCCTAGGAGAAAAATGTGCAGTCTTCAATTTCAAATTCCTCAGAGTATGTTGTGTATCCTCTTAAAGGATGATGGGATATATCATTTGAGGATGATTTTGGATCAATGAGCTATCTCTTTTGAGGGTTTTTCTTTCAATTTTTGAACCTCTTGCATGTTGAAAGATGTAGTGCTTCAATCTCCCATTGAATCTCTCATTCTTGAGGTTGTGGATGTTCCATTGAGATAGTATGAGACATGAAAGGCCTCTTGGCTTGCCTGGAGGCACTTGATTGACCTCTTTGTGCTTTGAATGATCCCTTGATTGTCCATCTTTCCCCTGATCACATGCCTTGATGGTGAGAGGAATGCTATGCTTCATTTTTCTATGTTAAATGCAATGCAATGCTAATGAGATGGATATGATATGATAGATGATAGTGCTATGCTAAGATGCAAAAAGGGGAGAGCAAATTTTGGGGTATTACATGCAGGAGAAGACCAAGAAGAGTAAGTTCATTCATGTCAAAGAAATTCAAGCCTTTCAAAAGTAATTTGAAACTGTCTATCGACCAGATGATATTAGTCGAACCATTCATGAGGCTGCTGTCACTTTGAAGGAGAAATTTCTACAAAAAATGGATCAGTTGAAAATCCCTTCAAACGTTCCCCTTGAGAAACGTTATAAGGTAGCTTTTGAACTCTTTCCTCCAAAGTTCCCTCGAATGCCTAACGCTGATTTTGGAGTGGCACTTGTCCCCCCCCCCCCCATTTCCAGACTGGTTTGTCTGTGGTGAGCACTTAAAACTTCTTCGACAGCAGTCTCAACCGAAAGCCCAACGGGTGGTTGCGACTAAACATACGCTGGACAGTTTCAAAGGACACCTTCATATAGGGGTCGAGGATGTCCGTGTCGAATCCGAAATACATGAAGGTTTGAGGCCCTTGATTTGTGATTTTTTAACTAACCACTTAATTATTAACCTTGTAATAATCGTCTGTCTTTCAGCCATTGCCTGGAAGACCAGCTCATCGAAGGGTGATGTGAAGGTCAAAAAGGACACTGAAGGTACAAAGGTACTTTATATCCCTTGCCTAAGTCTTTTTGTGTAACCAATCCTCTAATATTTGCGTCACCTTTCAGGCTGCTCGAAAACCTCCAACGCCTTCAAAAAATGGCAAGAAAGGTGCTCAACCAGTTGTTCCTTCAGATACTGATGATGAGTCCCCTGAGGAGATAGTAGTTAAGAAGAAAAGGAAGCTTGTCAAAGCTTCTGGAACTACCACCCAATCTCCCTCAAAGGCGGCAAGAATCCTTGAGAAGGCACTTGCTGGTAGTGGCGTCAAGAAACAACTCTCCAGGGTTGCGTCGAAAATGACTGCTGGCGATCCTGAGAGTGCAAACTTAAGTCCTGATGTTGCGGCTGTACAGGTATGCGTACTATCTTTATTCAGTATTTGGATTCCCTACTCAGACTTCTCTCAATCTTATTCCCTTTACTTGTGGTTTTTCAGGCTGATGTAGGTGGTTCTAACCCACCACAACCTTTCTTCAGCTTTACAACAACTCTACTGAATAGCCAAGGTGAGCCAACTTATCACCCTACCTCTGACCTTGGTTATGGATATAGTTCAATCAGCAAAATTAACCAACATATCCCTCTTACAGTTCCTCCTCCTACAACAGATGAAACAAACCAAAGTTCTCCTGCCAGGACCACTACTCAATAATCCAAGACCGATGGCTCTGATCATGAAGAGGATGATGTTTCTCATCAATAACCTCTCGACCAAATAGAGACTATTGGTATGGACACAGAAGGAAGGCCCACCGAAGCAGAAGAGGAGGAAGTCGAAGAAGATGAAGAATAAGAAGAAGAGAGGGAAAGGACTAAGCAAGATCAAGCCCACACACCTGTGGCTGGACCAGGTCTTGCCAACACTCCAACTCCTAGACCTACAGTCACTTCGACTGCTGGAGGACCCCCTACAGGAGACCCCTTGACTGCCCTCAAATGGTCGAATCCTCGAGAGTATGTCAGGATGATACTTAGGAAGAAGTACAACTCTTCAGGTACCAGTCTCAGCACTTCGACCAGCTCTGGGGGTCCAGCTCCAGATGATTTTGCCAGCCCTATCCTTCAAAAAATCAAGGACAAATTCTTCAAGGGAGACATCCACAATGTCTTACTTTCAGATCAAACTGCTCCTCTCTTTCTGAAAGATAGCCTCCAAAAACTGGACCTTTTGACCCTTGGTAAAGATGTTTCTGAATTCCTTATGGAGCTAATTGCTCTAGTAAATCAGATGTCTGAGAACTTTAAGCTCCTTCCCAAGATCCAAGACAACATTGAAATCACAACTGGATTGGAAGCTTCAGCTTGGGATGAAGCACATGCATCAGAAGCTATGGTCGAAAGTCTAGAGACTGGACAACATAAAAGGCAGGCAGAAGTGGAGTCGAACCAAAAGAACATTGATGACTGGAAGCAGCAAATTGAAGAGCTGCAGAACAAGATTTCTAACGCTGAAAAGCGCAACCTTGAGCTGGGAGAGTTCGACGACACTGAAATGGCCAGAGAGCTGAAGCGCACCATAGACTTCCTTGACAAGGCCCGACGCTTGAAAAAGAACTTTCAGCAGCCAAACTCAACAAAGCTCTATGTGAGAAACGCCTTCAGAATCACAAGGTCAACTTCCTTGAGTTGAAGTCGAAGCTCCGTTTCTGATTGTCATATGATTTCTTGTTTGTAGTTCCACTTTTTGTTCATCATGTTTTATGGCCCTTTTAAGGCCCCATGTACAGACAAACTTAATGCCCTGTGGCCTTTATCTAAATTCTTCTGTTTGCTACTAACTCTTCGACTTGCAAAATTTTTCTCTCAAACTTTGCTAACTGAGTAATTAAAGTATTTTGCCTCTTTTCTTGGAAATCATGAAAATAGCGCAGCTTTTAACAGCTTAGTGTTCCAACGGCACAAGTTTCTATTCCATAAAGGAATATTAATAGCGCAACCCTAGGGTCTATTCCCAAGGGTCATTTCACGTATTTCCATCGTTGACTGGCCAATCCCTATAAAGCCTTGCCTCTATAAAACCTTCTTCCCTATTGGGATATTTTGCAATGACCAAGAAGGTGGCTGGGGAGACAAAGAAAGTTGAGGCAATAACCATTGCCCTCAATAATACTTCAACTGGAGCAACATCTCACGCCACGAAGAGAGAAACCAAGATGAAGGTCCCCAGGAAAGGACATTCCAAAGCACAAAACTCTGATGATGAAGCTGACGAAGATTATGTTGCCTTCCTCAACTCTATTAATTAGAGGGACTATGAATAATCTTTCTCCTGGGTTTCATGTTATTGTAACTATTGTTTTTTTTTGTATGCCATTTTGGCCCCACATGGCCTATTTTGGCTTTTATAGTCTGAATGAAACTTTATGTTTTAACATGAATTACTTGTAAAATAGGCGTATATTTTTTCAAATATTTCCCATTTACCCTTAAGACTCGTAGATCACCTTCCATCTCTTGAATCTCATAAGCATTATTACTAAACGCCTTAATAATTTGAAAAGGACCTTCCCACTTAGGAGACCACTTCCCTAAAGTTCTGGTCTTTCGATCCATAGGTAAGATCACTTTTCACACTAGCTCTCCAATTGAAAAGGTTTTAATCTTGACCTTTTTGTTATAAGACTTCTCCACCCTTTTCTTTTGCCTTTTCAACAACTCTAATGCATGGAGCCTTTCTTCATCTAAGTCTACTAATTCATCAAGCATCATATTCCAATAAGATTCAGATGGAATCTCATGATGCCTTTGAATCCTTATTGATTGAAGATAAATTTCCACAGGCAGAACTGCATCATGACCAAAAGTCAGTCGAAACGGGGTAGTATTAGTTGCCTCTTTAGGGGACGTTCGATATGCCCAGAGTATTTGGTCCAATGTCCTGTGCCAATTTCTTGGCTTTTTTCCCACATGCTTTTTTATCAACCCAATAACTACTTTATTTGCTGCTTCGACTTGGCCATTAGCTTGAGCATAATAAGGTGTGGACGTTACAAGCTTGAATCCCATTTCTTTAGAAAACTCTTGCATTTTTTGACCAGTGAAGACTGATCCTTGGTCTGTTGTAATTGTCTCTGGGATTCCAAACCTATAGATGATGTGCTTCTGGATAAATTCAATCACATCTTCTTGATCAACATTTGGTAATGGGATAGCCGCTACCCATTTGGTAAAATAATCAATACCTACCAAAATGTACTTATGATTTTTAGATGAGGCTGGTCGAATCTCTCCGACCAAATCCAAAGCCCATCCTCTAAAAGGCCAAGGTTTCACTATAGAGTGTAATTCACTTGCAGGGACATGTTGAATGCCAGCGTGAACTTGACATTCTGACAACCCTTAGCAAATTCCATACAATCTTTTAACATGGTAGGCCAATACATGCCTTGTCGAAACAACAACCATTTCATTTTATGGCCTACCTGATGTGCCCCACATGCCCCACTATGGACAATCAAAAGGGCTAAGTATGCTTCTGCCTCATTGAGGCACTTAAACAATACTCCCTCAGGAGTCTTTTTGAATAATTCATTACCCAACAAGACATAACTTAAAGCTTGATACTTGATTTTCCTTTCTGTCGAAGCTATTGGATTTTTCAGGTAATCCATTATAGGTTTCCTCCAATCCTTGTCAGTTATACTATCAACTGCCAGAATTACGAAATTGTCTTCATCAACATATCCAAGCTTAGTTTCTTCCAAATCTGATGGGGCTAATCCTACTGACACCACCCTTCCTCTGACTTCGACTTCGATTGCATCTTGTAATTTGTCTTTCGTAACTTTATACCCTGATGCAATCTGAGCCAAGTCATTAGCTATCTGGTTTTCCAGTCTAGGGATGTGTCGAAAACTAACTGCGTCGAATTTTTTCAATAGTCAATTCACAACTACAAAGTACATAATCAAGTTTTCTTTTATGCACTTGTACTCTTTGGTCACTTGTTTTATGACCAGTTCTGAATCTCCCATTATTTTGACATGAGTTGCCCCCAATTCCAACAATACTTCAAGTCCAACAATTAAAGCTTCATATTCAGATTCGTTGTTAGAACAACGGCCTTCGATTTTATACTTAAGTGTTGTTGGAATTTTATTATGAGAAATAACAAGTACTCCTATGCTTGTCCCATCTTTGTGGCTCGACCCGTCGAAATATAACTTCCAAGGTTCCACATCAAGATAGTTCAGGGGGGTCTCATTTGTAGAATGGTCAGCTATAAAGTCTGCCACTATTTTTCCTTTAACAGCTTTTAAAGGCTTATAAGTTAAAGAATATTTAGTTAATGCTAATGCCCATTTTCCAATTCGACTATACAAAATAGGTTTGGACAACATATGTTTAATAACGTCATAACGAGAAGAAACATACACATCAACTGGTCTTATATAATGCTTCAATTTGGTACAAGAGTAATACAAACATAAACATAATTTTTCAATCATGCTATATCTAGTTTCTGCATCATTTAAAACTCTACTAAGGTAATAAACGGCTCTTTCGACACCATCATCATCCTCTTGAGCTAACATGCTCCCTAAAGTTCTATCTGACGCAGCTATGTACAATCTCATACACTTATTGCCACGAGGTGGTGAGAGAATAGGGGGTGACTCGGGTACTCTTTGATTTTGTCGAAGGCATCCTGTTGATCTTGCCCCCAGTCGAACCCATCCTTTCTAGCTCGAAGCAATGGTGAAAAGGCTTGCATTTTCCCACTTAAGTTACATATAAATCTCCTCAAGAAATTTATTTTGCCAAAGAGAGACTTCAATTCCTTCTTTGTTGATGGCGCTTTTGCTTCCATAATGGCTTTGGTTTTATTCTGGTTAATTTCGATCCCCTTCTTGTGGACCACAAAGCCTAAGAAATCCCTTGCCTGCACACAAAAAACACATTTGAGAGGATTCATTTTCAGACCATGCTTTCTCATCCTTTCAAAGGAATATCGAAGATGGCTTATATGATCTTTTCCTGAAAATGACTTAACAACAATATCATCAATATATATTTGCATAAAAGTCTCAATAAAATCATGAAAGATTGAATTCATTGCTCTCCGGTAAGTTACCCCAGCATTTTTTTAGACCAAAAGGCATCACTACCCATTCATAAGTGCCTAATGCCCCTGGACATCGAAAAGCAGTTTTTGGGACATCTTCCTCAGCAATGAATATTTGGTTATAACCAGAATAACCATCCAACATGCTCAAGTATTAATGTCCTGCAGCAGAATCAATCATCATTTCTGCCACAGGCATAGAATATTCGTCTTTAGGGGTTGCAGAATTTAGATCTCTAAAATCTATACAAACCCTTAAAGAACCATTTTTTTTAATGACTGGTACAATATTAGCTAGCCATTCGACATACCTAGTTGTACGGATGAACTTGCATCTAAGTAGCCTTTCAATCTCCTCTTTGATCTTGGAAAGGATTGTTGGGGCAAACTGTCTTGGATTTTGCTTGACTGGATTTTTCCCAGGTATGATTGGCAACTTATGTTCAACAAGCTCTCTCCTCAAACCGGGCATTTCATCATAGTCCCAAACGAAGCAATCCTTCAATTCCTTCAACAACTGGACCATTTCGACTTTGAGTAGTGGGTCGAGACTAGCGCTAATATAAGTAGGCCTTTTTACTCCCCCTTCACCTAAGTCAATTTCTTCCAAAGGATCTTGCGCCAGCATTTTAATATTATCTGACAGTGGATCCTTTTCAAAACCTAAAGGCTCATTATCATGAACAGCATCAAGCCTTTGGTTTTGGTCTTCAATTTGAGGCCCATCAGGTGGCCCAGGTTTAAAGTCCTTACCAGGGCCTACTTCACAAATTTGAGTTTTGGCTTCGACAACCATGTGATTGTGTGCAGCCTCTAAGGCCGCTTGTAACTTAGATTCGGCCACATAGGCCGAAATTCTTTGTAGTGCGTCGAACTCAGTCATTATTATTGAATTCACTTCCCCAGCCTGTGGGGTCAACCTCAGGTAGCCCATAGTATGGGACATTGCCTTCTTCTCTTACGACCTCTCTGTCCCATCGAAACCCCTCCAGCGGGTGCAAGTGTAATGAGCAGAATGCGTGGTCATCTGGGGAGAGATCGAATTCGGCTGGAGTACAAGGTGCAATATGCGCCAAATTTTTGTCGAACTCAGAACCATCAACATGATTAACAGGCACCTTAAAGTAGCCTTGATCAGCTTCAATGTTTTCTACTATTCCATCAGGCCTCCAGATTGTTATTCGTTGGTGCATTGATGAAGGTACTGCCCCAATGCCATGGATCCATTCCCTTCCTAGCAAAAGGTTATAGTTAGCTTTGCTTTCGACCACCATGAACAAGGTGGGTCTTGTCACTATACCCACGGTCAAGTCAACCTGTAAGACACCTAGAGTGGTCCCAATCTTCCCTTCATAGTTGGAGAGGACCATGTTGTGGGGTTTAAGATCAGTGTCGAATTTACCAATTTTACTTAGCAGAAAATGTGGCATTAAATTGACAGTAGCCCCAAAATCCACCAAGATCGTATTAACAGCCACGTTCTCTACTTTCCCTGTAATATACAGAGGCTTCAAGTGTCCCTTCATGGCCTCAGTTAGTCGCTCAAAGAAAGCATTATGTTCTTCGACACAGTCGTTGTTCATTACATAATAGTACACAGGTTGGTGTGCTGTCATTTCTGCCTCAGCGTTGGCATCCAAGTTTTCCACTTCAGTCACTCTGTCATATTCCCTTGGAATTACTGACATTACGTTGACAATGATGTTCAAAGAAGCATCAGAGTCTTAATCAAAATTGTGGGTCGACGCTTCTTCTTCAACTGTTTCGACCACAAATTTCTCAGCTTCCTTCTTGGAAGTAAACAGCTTTCGACCCACCGGCAGCTGGTTTGTTGTTCTCATGCCAACACCTTTATTGCTAGCTGGCAGGACATTAGTGCTGGTCTCCATCGAATCTTTAGCCTGAGCTTCCCTTAGAGCCTTCCTTCGTCTCTGTTCTCTCCTCCACTGGGACCTAGACATGGGATTTTTTCCTTTGTAATTTTCAGAAACATAGGCAGCTTTGTTGGAGGACTTGAATTCTTTCCTATACTCAATTGAAGAACCTCTAGCCACATCGAAACTTTTCCATCTTTGGTTCCCTTTTCCTGCTGCTTCAACGGGTTTAACCCACCTTCCAGTTGGTACTTCGCCACTGGGCTTGAAAGTAGCTTGCTTGGCCTTTGGAACTTGTGGCCTTGGGCCATATTGTTTTTGAGTAGCTTTCCTTGGGTCGAAATGCCCTGGCTTATGAGCAGCTCTCTTCTCACATCCAGATTTGGCCTCTTTCCCCGCTTGGAGGCCATGAGCAGCTTCTTTGTCGAAGATAGCAGTGCATCGAGGGCACAACATGACTTCAGAGTTCTTCCCCTAGCACCTATGGAGAAAATAAATGATGGTTTCATCCTCTTCGGGATAAGCCAGTTTGTCGCAGTCCTCTTGTTCATCAATATCCATGGCCTGTCTGTCAGTAACTTCGACCATGTTTATGTCGACTTCATCTTTTAAACGCATTTTGGAAAGGTCAATATCAAGGATTTCAGCAGCCTCGTCCATCTGTCTAAAATGATCAGCAATCTCTCTTGTCACCATCTGCAATTTTGGTGCTTCAACTTCAGCATGGGTCTCGACTGTAGTTTCAGTGTCGAACCTTTGAACTTCAGAAGAGGTGCTAAAGTAATGTTCAGTAGCCATATATATCAAATGCTCAAGCTGATAGTCATCCATTTCTTCAGCCTCTCTAATAAACATAACTTCATTGGTAAGGTCCTCAGTAACCTCCACCACCTTGGCATTTCCGCCAAGAGCTTCGTTGGTACTAACACTATCCGAACTGCTGTCAAATAATTCAACCAGTTCGACCATGTTGACCTCCTCAGGTTCTGCATAATTTGCTTCAGCTACTTCAAGGGGGTTGGTATCAATCTCCGTCTGGGTCTTAGTCTTCTCCCCAAATTTGAGCCTTCCCTCATGAATAGTGTTCTGCACCAAATTCCTGAAAAGAAAACATTGAGACGTCTTATGACCCAAGTAATTATGGTATTTACAAAAACCTCTCTTTTTTCTTTGCTCTAAAGGTGGTATTTTAACACCAGGAGGCACTAATATTTGACCATCCTTAACTAACAAGTCAAAAATTTCGTCACATTTAGTGATGTCGAAAGTGTATGTTTTCTTTGGGAACCTATCATTCTTTTCGGTTTCGACAGGGTTTTTTCCATTCGAAGGAACTAATAATTTACAAGAATAAGGAGGGCCCTTCTTAAGTTCAGCAAGGTCTATCTCGTTTTCGTCGAACCTAACAGACTCATCATACAGTTCTTCGATGCCCTCCTGGTATTCGACGTAAGCTACCTTCTTGTTCTTATTCACCCTAGCTTTCTCATCTTTGAGACGCTCTAGCTGTCGAACTCTGTCAGCCAACTGGGCCATATCCCTTAAATACTGGGTGTCCAGTTTTTTTCCTGATAGAGTAATCAAGGCCACCAGCGGCTATTTTGACAAGCTCATGCTCAGGCACTTGTGTAAAGCATCTATCCTTGAGTATTCAAAACCTATTCAAGTAATCATCTATTGGCTCATTGAACTTTCGTTTCACACTAGCCAATTCTTTCAAACTAATTTTCGTCTGACCCATGTAAAATTGCTCATGGAACAAACATTCTAACTGGGTCCAATTACAAATCGAACCAGATGGTAACGTAGTGAACCATGTGAACGCATTTTTAGTGAGGGAACTAGGGAAATACTTCACCCTCATACTCTCATCATTCGCAATCTCACCAGCTTCGATCAGGTAGCGCGCCACATGTTCGACGGTAGATTCTGTAGTATCTCCTGAGAACTTAGTAAACTTTGGTACTTTTGTCCTGGGAGGCAATTCAGCTTGAAGTATATAGTCTACTATAGGCGAAGTAAAATTTGGCCTAAAAAAACCCATATTCAGGTCATTTCGAGCCATTATTCTTTCGACCAAGGCTGCCAAATTGTTCTATGCTGCTACATTGTTGTGTCGAACCTGATTCACCACACGATCAGCGTCTTGATTTCTGTTCACTAGCACCGTCCTTGGTTCCTCCTCTTCAAGTATTGGTATTTGATTTCTAGGAGGCTCTTCCCTAGGTGGTTCGACCAACCCTGGATTCACTGGGTTAACTTGTTGAGCATTCTCCCTCATCTCGACTCCCTGATTTTGGTGTTGAACAGGAGCTGGCACTCCCATGAACTCTGCTATTCGTGCCATTTGGGTTGTCATCATTTGATTGGTTTGAGTAGTATTCTGGATCAATGGCTGGAAAATTTCTCCCATCGTTTGAGACAAAGTATGTACCATATGCATGTTGCTCTCATCCATCTGTTGCCTCAAATATGCTGCAGACTCATTTGTTAAGTTGGGCCCTTGAGCAGAATATCCCAAACCTATGGACTGACTGTTTCGACCCATGTTAATTCCAGAACCTGACTCCTGCAAAGGGGAAGATATCACATTTTCTGAATGTACTGGGGGTGCAGTGCGCAGATTCTGCATCATTGCCGTTGGTATGCCATAAATTGGGTTCCTAGGCAAAGACTGTGAAAATCCTGGGGGAGGAAACTACCTGTACGTCGAACCTCCTCCTAGCGGAGTTTGAGGATTTGTCACTGATGGGCCAATGTACTCTAAGACTGGCTGAGTGTAAGGCCTCACGTATGTCACCCCTGGTCCCGCTGTCGAAGACGCTGGCTCTATCATCATGGTTAACACTGTTGACCCTCCTGTCGAAGGAATTGGAGTTGGCGACACAGTACTTCTTAGTAATTCTTGAGGATTGATGGTGTTGTTCTGAACATTTGAACTGCTTGGCTGAGTATTAGTCCCAGCAGAACTGGGATTCAAATTTCCTTGGCCAGATGCCATTCTCCTCACGTTTCTTCTCTTTGGTCTATATTCGTTTGAATTGGCTACCTTTCCACTTCTCAAGTGCATACGATAGTTTCCCACAATCTCGACCAATGAAACAAAAATACTTAAGAAGGCAGTTATAAAAATTCCTTTTGGCGGTTATTTAAAAGTTACAAACTTCCAAATCCACGTTTAGCACCGTCCCACTAGGCGTGCCAATTTTTTTACCTTGAAAATTGGTAAACAACCGTTGATCTTCTAAAATAGTAAAGTTCTAGTAACTTACAGGATCGATCAGATTGATCCTAGGACATGTGATGTATGTGTATTTAGAACATTTCACGATTTGGTAAGGTATGCTCTTTCGACAATACTCATAAATAAAATGGTGTTTGAAGTGTAAAGGACAACGATAAAGATCAAAGAAACAACTAAATGGAACGATACATCAAAAGAGAGAAAATGCTGAATGTAAAGGTTTGATAAAAACTGGAATTAAATACTGGAAAGGAATGCGTAATGATCTTAAAGTGCAGAAAGATAAATGCTTGAAAGTAGAGGCTTGGTAATGTAATTGACTTGAAAGGTAAAAGTTTGTAAAAACAAAGATTTCAAAGTAAAGAATCTAAAACAGAAACTTCAAAGTAAATTGCATTGAAATAAAGGATAATGGTGATTACAATCACGTACATTCTCACTTCACTTGTTTCTCGACACACTGGATACTTTGAGTGAATATAGAGTTACTTGTACAAATATGATTTTTTCACCCCTATTCTAACTCTAGGACTAACCTATTTATAATACTCTAAAGTAACCACCATTTGACGGTTTTACTCCTAGATTACGCCACTTGGCACTTTGCATATCTTCAACTTCTGGATCTTCGCCACCTGTCCTCTTTTCAAATTCAAATAGTAAAATTTCCCTCTACTATCTAGTCGTAACTGCATCGCATTATCCATATCAATTTTATCCTGTCAAATCGACTCTTTGAACTTAGAAATATTTGAAGTCTTGAAATCCTTCCATTCGGCTCAGGCTTTCAGCAAACATGGTCGAAGACCTTCTAGTCGAAGCCTTCTTTTTTTAGCTTATTATCTTAAAGAATATCTTCCCTTAAAGCCAACTTGTTTGAAATCATGTAGCGTCGAAATTAGGAGCTAACAGGCACACGACATCACGAGAATGCATATCATGATGCTTGGCATACAATGACTCATGACATTCCAATGCACACATATACACATCCATAATCATGCATATACAATCAAACACAACACAATGCATTTTCTTGCCCTTAGGCCACAAACCATCATCACAACATTTCATCACATGCATTCATATCATATAACAGCACACAATTCATACGATATCTATCGAAAGCATATTGCATGATAACACATCAAATACACACAGTTAAGATGGTAAAAGTCGACAAAACGACACATTCCCTAATTCCCGACATAATTAAATCGGCCACCAATCTCAAAATATTCCTATAAGAAAGAACATCTCATTAGCTTTCTAACGCACCCAACCGTGCCTAAATCCGACTTACGGATCAAAAGTTATGAAGAAAACAAAATGGAATAATCTGTCATGTTCGCTATGCGAATCTCCTAGCGAGCATTCGCTTTCCTCATTCGCCGTGCGAAGCTCCTGCGAACCGTGGCAAAGAAAAAACAGCCTAAAGTTCGCTTTGCGAACTGCTGGCGAACATTCGCCCACCCATTCGCACTGCGAAGCCCTGGCGAGCCTTCGCTTTCCTCTTCGCTGCTTGTTCGCACTGCGAGCCTGCGAATTCTGGGATTCGCAGCAGCGCTGTTACTCATCCTAAATCACCATTTTCCCCATCAAAACCCAACCAAACCATATCATAACAACCAGAACATATTACAATCATAACCACAAGTATTCTACCGCATTTATACCGATTTTCAACCGCTAAAACCTCGATTTCTCTCGTTTTCTCTCAATCGACCTAGAATTGAAAAGCTAGGAAAAAACCAACAAACACATACATGATCATACACAAACATAGCATAACCGTGTTTCGCACCCTTACCCGATTAATCGCGCTTCGAAGTGTCGGTTAAATCGATTACTTAAACTCCAAGTTTTTCCTCTTTTTCTTCTTCTCACTCTCCTATTCTCTTATCTTCTTTTTCTTTCTATTTTCTCTCTTTTCTTTCTATTTTTATGAAAAAATAAATATCTAACCAAGCCAAAAGACCAAAATACCCCTACGCTCAATTTTCTCGTAAACGTTCCCAAAACGCGATAAAACATAACAGCCAAGAATAAAATAATATAAAGACCAAAAATAATTAAATCGACTCGATTAAATAAAACTAACAAAAACTGGGGCGTTACATCATGCTTTTGAAACTTGGTTAGACAACAAGAACAAATTTAGAGGTAATCATTTAGCTTTTGTCTGTTTTGAGTCTAACTTAGTTGATGTTCCCATTAATTCATGCTGGCATGATAGTGGTTTTACAATCCATATTGTTGTGTCTTTACAGGGCGTTCAGAAACCAGTGGAGGCCAAATCTGAGGGAAAGCAAACTCAGGGTAGGAAATGATCTTGAAGTCATTATGGAGCTAGTGGGAGATGTTAGCTTAGTTTTAGGAACTCATTTTGAAAGATACATTTTATGTGTCTTCTTTTAGGAGGAATTTGATTTCAATATCTTGTTTGGATAAGTTTGGATTTCAATTTACCTTTTATGGTGGAAAAATAAATTTGATGTTGAATTCTCAAATTGTTGGTAATGGTATCTTGTTGGATGGTTTATATAAACTATCTTTAGATTGTGATAATATT
This sequence comes from Lathyrus tuberosus, assembly GCA_022829125.1. NCBI lineage: Eukaryota > Viridiplantae > Streptophyta > Magnoliopsida > Fabales > Fabaceae > Lathyrus > Lathyrus tuberosus. The sequence continues at coordinate 9,879,050 of JALAZF010000086.1, forward strand.
TCCTCGTCCTTGAATGTTGAGAGCTCTATTGCTAAAAGGTCTAAAATTAGAGAAAAATCATCCTTTTTGTGGCACAAGCGTTTAGGTCATATCTCTAAAGAAAGAATTGAAAGGTTAATTAAAGATGATATTTTACCTTCCTTAGATTTAAATGATTTGGGGATTTGTGTGAATTGTATTAGAGGAAAATTTACTAAGACCAACAAGAAGGGTTCAACTAGAAGTTTAGACCTTTTGAAAATAATTCATACATACATTAACGGCCCCATTTCTCCTACTATTTGTAGTAATAAATCTTTTATCACTTTCATTGATGATTTTTCCCGGTATGGCTATCTCTACTTGATTAAGGAAAAATCAAAAGCACTTTAAAAGTTTAAAATCTTTAAAACTGAGGTCGAAAAGCAACTAGGAAAGGTGATAAAGGTGGTGTGTTCTGATTGTGGTGGAGAGTATTATGGTAGATATGATGCTACTGGGCAATATATGGGGACTTATGCAAAATACTTGCAGGATTGTAGAATTGTTCCACAATACACCATGCCTGATACTCCTGAATAAAACGGTGTAACCGAAAGGAGAAATCGCACTCTTAAGGATATGATGAGAAGCATGATGAGTAAGTGTAACTTGCCAAAAGTTTTATGGGGCGACGCTTTGAAAACAACTCTCTATATACTAAACAAAGTTCCTAGTAAATCAATTCTAGAAACACCTTTTAAGCTTTGGACAAGTAGAAAACCCAGTTTAAACCATCTTCGTGTCTGGGGTTGCCCCGCAGAGGTTAAAATATATAATCCCATTAAGACAAAGCTTGACCCCAAAACTAGTCGTTGTTTTTTCATTAGATATTCAGATCGAGCTAAAGGATACTGATTCTTCTATCTTGGTAGAGCTAATAAAATTATGGAGGCCATGCATGCAAAATTCCTTGAGCATGATGTTGTTGAGTCTGTCATTACATCTGATAATATTGATTCTGTCATGCATGACGTTGTTACTTTGCCATTGCCTAATTTTGATAACGCTAGCTCATCAATTACTCGTGGAGATTTTGCTCCAAATGAAAATGCAGCCACGCCATTTGTTGAAAATGTAGTTGATCTTCTTTTAATGGCTGAGGTTGCACAACCTAATGAGTTGATTGAGCAAATTCATGTTAGAAGGTCAGTAAGACAAAAGCGGCATGTTATCCCTAATGATTTTGTAGGTTATCTTAGTGAGGATGCTTATGATGTTGGTATTGTTTTTTATCCTAAAAATTATCTAGAAGTTATTACTTATTCTAAATATAGCATATGGACAGATGTAATGCATGATAAAATGAAATCAATGGTAAATAATGGTGTTTAGGAACTAGTGGAGTTACCAAGAAACCGTAAGGCGATTGGCTGCAAGTGGATATTCAAAACAAAGGTCTCAAAAGGTAAAATTGAGACGTTTAAGGAGAGACTTGTGGCTAAGGGCTTCACACAAAAAGAGGGGATTGATTTTAATGAAACTTTTTCTCATGTTTCCATTAAAGACTCTTTTAGAATAATTATGACTCTTGTAACACATTTTGGCTTGGATTTGCATCAGATGGGTGTTAAGACTGCTTTTATGAATGGTGATTTTAATGAGGAGGTGTACATGATGCAGCCTGAGGGTTTTGTGACAATTGGTAATGAGCACTTGGTTTGTAAATTCAGAAAATCTATTTATGGTTTGAAACAGGCTTCCCGGAAATGGTACGTAAAATTTGATGAGGTGGTGACTTCATTGGATTTTGAAGAAAATAAAGTTAACCAGTGCATCTATCTTAAGGTCAATTGGAGCAAATTCATCTTTCTCGTGTTGTTTGTTGATTATATTTTTCTTGCCAGTAGTAATTTTGGTCTACTTCATGAGACCAGACTTCTGTTAACCAAGTTATTTAATATGAAAGATCTAGGTGCAACATCCTTTATGCTGAGAATTGAAATACACAGAGACAGATCACGTGGTGTACTTGACTTATTCTAGAAGGCTTATATCGATAGAGTCTTAGAGAGGTTCAATATGTAGAACCGTAAGCCAGAGGATGTTCCAGTTACTAAAGGAGACAAATTCAGTAAAGATCAATGTCGTAAAAATGAGATTGAACGGGCAAAGATGAAGGAAAAACCCTTTGAAAGTGCATTGGGCAGCTTGATATATGCTCAAGTATGCACTAGGCCTGACATTGCTTTCATAGTTGGCGTCTTAGGGCGATATCAATGTAATCCTATGAATGATCATTGGATTACTGCTAAGAAAGTTATGAGATATTTGCAAAGAACTAAAAAGTATATGCTTGTTTTTAGGAGAGTTAACAACTTGAAAATAATTGGGTATACTGACTCTGATCTTGATGGGTGTGTTAATGATAAGAAATATACTTCTAATTACATTCTTATATTGGCTGGAGGTGCAATATCTTGGAAGAGTAAAAAAGAAAACTTTGGTTGCCTCTTCTACTATGCAGGAAGAGTTTATTGCTTGTTATGTTTCTACCACTCATGTTGTTTGGTTGAAAAATTTAGTAGCTGGATTTCGAAATTGTGTTTTACTCTAAAAATAATAAAACTTCTAGCGGTTCTAAGCATTTGGAATTGAAGTAATTAATAGTTAGAGATCTTGTAAAGAAAAATGACATTATAATTGAGTACATTGGTACTAATTTCATGCTTGTCGATCCCTTAACTAAGTGACTTAGGCGCATTGTGTTCAAAAACCATGTTAAGAACATATGCATTGTGAGTTCTTTCGATATACTTGGTTAGTGGAAGTTTATTCTTTATGTCATTTTCTTATCATGTTGTATTTTATTTGGACACTTTAAGTGTTAGGTTGTCAAGTATTTTCTATTTTAAGCAATTGATAATGCAATGAATATTATTATTATATGTGATTGTTTATTTATATTAGTTGGGACTCATTGTCATTGGGACCATATTACATGTGGTCGATATTAGTTTGAAGTTCGAGGCATGATTATAATTTTGAATTGTCAGTCCCATTGAGAGTTGTGAACGGGAGTGTAAAATATAGAGAAAGATCTGATCACTCATATTTTAGGATTCCGAATCAAGGTAACAAGAACAACAACCCTTATTATCAAATCATGCCTACAACAAGTAAGTGTTGATGTTCTAATTTCATATAATTGATCACTTAATTTTTTCGCTTACAAATTAAGCTCTCTTTCTAACGCAACTGACCACTCCCCAAACGGACTTACGAGACTCAAGTTACGCATAAAACATTATGACCAACACATGATTGAAATTGACTACGCCTTTGATATAAAAGCCAACAAATTACTATTATTGTAGCGCTCCTAGACCCATATTTTCCACTTCAAAATAAAGATCACTGTGTTAGCTTTCTAACGGAATTGACGACACCTCAAACAGACTACTGAAACTCAAGTTATACATGAAATAAAACAATAAATCCTCTTTTATGTCTACCTACGATATTTTGCGTTTTTCTCCCTATTGAATAGATTTAAAACTCGTATGTTTTGCCTATTTGAGTTCTAACCGACCCCAAAGACACATAGATAAGCAGCACCATTAAATGGCCACAAAATTAGGAGAAATTCGCCCTTTTGGAATTTTTCTAACTTTTTATAATTTTGGCCAACAATAGATCTACAGCCACAAACAATTATACCATAATTCAATTATTAAAAATAAGGAAACAAAACAAAAAGGGCACAACCATAAATCATCATACAACAAGGCAAAAGGGCACAAAAGAGAAATTTAAGCATTTATTCTTAATTCGCTTAATACAAGGCATAAGACATCCACAAAGATTCAAGTAAAACAATAGAATATTGCTCAAGAGTCAATCAAAAATGTTTTTGGCCAAATCCTTTGGCCACAAATATAGAATATTGCTCCAAGCCACTCACCTATATAACCTCTTAAAAAATCACTACATCTGGCTATCAATTAATTTTTACTAGCTCAATTCTACATTTTACACGAACTCATCTCTTAACCGCATATAAAATTCAATGATAAATGATATGTAGATTGAATAAAGACGAGTTCAGCTAAGACATAGTCATTCAATCGCAAGATACAAAACAACAAAATGCAAAACGTTAAAGGTTATGAGACTTGAGGTATTTATGCAGCAGAATAAAATAAACAAAAATGATTTACTCTTTCTGCTCCACAATAAGTGATTCAGTTAACTATTTCACACAAATTAAAAAATAAATAAATAAAATAGAGATAATATATTTTTATTAAAATATCTCTTATCAAATATCAGGAATAATAAAAATAATATTAATTAAAAAGTAAAATTAGAAAAAATAGATTAAAAATCAAAATAAATCATTTATATTTTAACACTTTTTTATTTTAAATTAATCACTCATTGTAAAACAGAATGAATACAAGACTACTGAGAAAAAAACCAATAGATAGTTTTAAAAAAAAATGCATAAACTTCAAGTTAACATTGAATACATAAACAAAGTCAATAAACACAATATTCTTGAAAGTCATGTAAAACACAATCATAATAGCACCATATACCAAGAAGATATATGTTTAATTCAGAGGATCCTAAATTTTGAAAGGCTCCAAATTTTTTAAGTTAAATTTTTTTAACTAATAAAAATTCAATAAATTAAAATAATGTTATGAAAATTCAATAAATTAAAATAATGTTATAAAAATCCAATGCTTAAAATTATAAAATTGATCATAAGTCAAAATAACTATAATTAAATTTATTTTTTTATTATTATATAACTATATATTTTTATGAGTATATGTAATTACTACAATTGCATTTTTTTAAAAAAAATTTAAGTCTATTTTTTAAATTAGTACGGAATCTAGCTCTAGTTACAAGAAGACAATATGTTTTAAACCTTCAAATCTCAATCAAGTGTAAGTGTTGTTTAAAAATATTTAAGCAAAACCAATTTTTTTTAACTAAGTAGAATTCTTAAACAGAATCAATATAATATAGGAGGGATTTGCATCCTCTCCAATAAAATTTATCTAAAACATTTATCATGTATAAATTTTCCCTTAAACAAGATAATTAAACTGAAGAATTAACACTCACTGACACTAAAACAAGATAATTATAGTGAAGGCAGTGAATAGAGTGAAACCGGCGAAAGCGTTTACTTCTGAGGAGTGCTTATCAATGACTGAACTGCAGGTGGATTTATAAACTCTCAACCAAAGTTTCAACATTGGTGGAGGAAGAAAACAGGGCCGGCAAAGCAAATTTTTTCGATGAATGAATTATCTTTAACTAGCCTTTCTTCCACTAAACTCAAATGAAACATTTCTAACACAAATTACACCTAATGCATTCTTCCTTATAGACTTCAACAAGGAAGCAAACAAATTTTGAAATTGTATGTGTTGAGTCATATTTGAATCATGTTGAACAAGTTATGTTGGGTTTATCTGAATCACTGTAAACTCGTCGTTCTTCAAATCCAACAAAATAGCTTCATGTGGTGAGCATTGCATTAATCTCTCATTTGACACTTTTCCTTAGTGTGTGATGTTAACCTTTAAAGTTGGTTAGAAAGGAGAACAGTGGAGAGCTGCTTTAATTAGCCCAAAAGTAAGTTTGAACAAGACATAATGACAGCAAACTAGTTTTAAAGGAATGTTTTTATCAACAGATGAATCTAGAACCGCTATCATAATCTTCACCACACCTTGAGAGGGTAGTTAGCTAGGGCATGAGAAGGCTAATATAATGGGATGAATGAATGATCATGATAGTATAAACAAGACAAGTTTCAAAGATTTTGTAACTATTTATTAGTTACAAAAGGTCTAAAATAAATAAATAATAATCTATAAAAAAATGCACTAGTATGTGTCATTTTATAAGCTCAAAAATTAAGAATGGGATGAATATTAGAGAGATCATGAGAAGTTTAACATGATGTTGTTTATTACACTAGCATTCAACCCTAGATGCAAGATTAAATTAGTTTATCAAATAACCACAAATTATGCATAGTTTTATCTTTCAGACGCATAATATTGATAATTAATTAAGTATTTATCTTGGAGAGAAATTAGAAAATAATATGGAGATTAATGTACTAGAGTGGTCAAAGATGATTTTGGCCATCATCTTTACAAACATTGCAAGAGACGTGCTAGCTATATCTATAGGCATTGTGGCATTTGAATGTACTTGAAAAAGGTTTTTTTGACCCATATTGTAGCTCATTAACATCTATAATAGTCGAAGCACTTATATGCCCCAGAATTGGTTCATTGATTACAAATGAAATTGTTATTATTCGTTATTATAACAACTTCATAATTCATAATCTAAGATAAAGAGGTTGCTTTGAGGCAAACCTAAGTGCATAAAAGTGTTTCAACTGTGTTAAGTGTTAATGAGCAACAATATGAATCATCGCCCTTTTTCAATGCAGATTAGATTCAAATGACACTATGTTTATAAATATATCCAACATGTCTCTCACAAAGTTTACAAGGATAAGATATCAATTAGAGTTAAGTACTTTTCACCACTCTCTAGAACTTTAATCTTTAAATTAAGTTCTAATTTCTCTCCAACATAAATACTTAATTCATAAGATAATCTAACACAATATTCTTCATAAACAGATTTCAAGCAAAACTTAAATTTTCTTTCAAAGCATCAGTGTCAACCTTATTATAATATCGCCTTACCATCCAATCAACCAATTTATTCGTGCATTAAGGGTCAAATACGAGAGCAAAAGTACGCACACATATCCACGATGTAACTCATTCACTTGACATAGAAGATGTTGTTCTTTGCCTCTTGTAAATTGAGCCTCTCAATAAATGAGAGGCATGGAACTAGTTCCATTGTCATACTTGATTTTTGTGTAAGCTTTCTTTTTTTCTTATGAAATGATTCCAAACCTATGTACAATTCTTCTGCTTCTTAGTATGAGGAGGTGGCACTTCATTAGGGGAGGCTAACCCCTAATAAAAACACACCAAAAACACCAAAACAGTGGCAGGGGCATTCTAATAGTACTAACCTTCAACAATTAAATTGAAGTCAAAAAGAACATGCAGTATATGTTGCTTAAGAAAAACCTACAACCAATCAAAATATATTATTATTTATTATTATTATACTACAATACAAAAAAAAATATTAAAATGACTGACTTCACAAAAACATATTACTTAAGGCAGAAAACAAATAAGGCAGGCATTAGAGACAACAGGCTAGTTAATGTTTAAAAATGTGTTCATGTTTAAGCCACAGAAAGAGAAAAAAAACGGATTTATTCACAACATACTGTCTTAAAAATAGAGAGATACTTTTTTGGTATCAGAAATTTTGAACTCAGGTCCCAAGCAGAAGTTTTAAATAATATGCATAGCTTCTTTTTCTGAACTACTTGACTTCACCACTATCAAATTGGTGTTATGACGATGGTGTGATGAAATGGAATATGTTTCACACGACAACAACAAAACCATAAAAAGACACCGCTCAAAATAGAACCAAAACTAGTCTTCCTTCGGTGATAATGCAACAACAGAAGCTAAAAAACTGTAGATACAAAAAAGAAAAAAGCAAAAGCTTCCTTACTGAGTATCAATGATGGTAGTGGAATGAAGATTTGTGCGGTGATTGTGAGCATAGAGTTAGCGGTGGTGTTGGGTATGAGGTCAACGTACGATTTTGTTGGATTTGAAGAACCACTTTGATTTCACAGTGATTCAGATTAATCCAGGAAGCAGATTTGGATTTTGGATGAAAGTGGTGACTTGTGCGGCTGTGCGAAAGACTTTCGAAAAAAGAGATGAAAAGTCGGGTATCGGGTATCGGGTATCGGGTATCCAATACCTGGTTCATTATGGAATAATGGTTACCCTTTGCTTTATTTTCACACCCCTATCTTTCCCTACATATATATGCTCATTAATTCCTCATGATAGCTAAGGAAAGTTAATCAAGAACAAAATAGAATTGCCTAGCAATGAATCAAAACTAGGTAAAAATAATTTAGAACTTAGAATAACAATCTATCGCAGTCTGAAATGGTATGAAAATTAAAGTTTCATAGTCAATCTCAGAATACAAAATGGAACAAAGCGGAGCAGTCACCAAAACTAAGATTGTTGGGTGTGGGATAGGGCTAAGCTTATGATTGTCATTAGATTATCTATTCTTCAAAGACAGTTATTTGGGAGAAAGGTTTACAATACTAGTGGCAAAAAAGTTGATAAAGTTATCATGCATATGACACTATCAACAGTTATCTAGTGTCTATTATAGATTTCTCTCATAATAGAATTATAATATCAATTGATTCATTCCCAAAGTGATTTATATCCCATTTGATGCATAAATGAAGATATCATCATTATGTAATTCATAACGTGAGAGATAAAATGGCATGAATTCAACACACTTTGTCTTGATGACTAATTTAATTCTAAACAATGGAGAAACAAACATTATGAAAAACACAAAATCCCAACAAAGAGACGATAGATTGTATTGTTGTCCATTTGCAAACGTCCAATCAATATTTGTAATATCATGTATTAGTATCATATATCATGTATTAATATAGAAAAGGTTGTAACTATTCTCAATTTCATAATAACATCGTATCATGTATGAGAATCTCTACTACAAACCTATGTTGTTAATCTCGGAAAGCGGCGTGGCGCGGTTACTCCGAAAATGGGAGCGGCGCGGACGCAGGAAGCGACGCAGGTGCTATTTTTCTGACGCGGGCGCGGAAATATACTAAAAATATACTAATAAATATATATATAAAAAACTCAAACTTCATAATAGTATATATTACTTCAAATTCATAATAGCATTCATTACTTCCAATTCCAAATACCATTAATCTTTGGATGATGGAACAGAACCAGCAGTATGAGGAGTTGGAGTAGTCATGGCTTTTATTGATAGAAAACATAACAAAACAGAACATAACATATGAGAACATAGGAGGACGAAAATAAAACAGAGGAAGAAGAAAAACAAACACCACAGGAAGAAGAAATAACACAGTAACACACAGAGGAAGAAGAAAATAAAACAAAAGATGAAGTTGGCTATTCTTTTTCGTACACAGAAGAAGGAGAAATAACATACAGAGGAAGAAGAAAAAAACAGAGAAAAAAAACCCTTACCTGAAGAAGAAGAAGCAGCTGCGCTGGTAAAAGAAGAACTTCCGCCGGAGAGATGAAGTTGCGCCGGAGAGATGTGAGAAGAAAGCCGTTACAGTAGCAGAAAGAAGAGAGAAGAGAGTCGTTACGCACGAAGGAAAAGAAGAGAATGATTCTTTATAAAAAAATTAGGGTTTTTTTTATGTTTTTTAAAATAAATGGGCCATGACCCGCTAATCCGACCCGGCTTGAAACTCGGCCGCTACCGCACCGATCCGCACCCAGAAAAGCGGTTGTGCAACCCGTAATATCGCCGTTGTGCCCTAAAGCGCCGGACCGACTTTGCTTGACGCGGCGAGGTCGTTTTTGTCGCGGAATGCCGCGATTGCGACCGCATAAACCGTTATTGACAACATAGCTACAAACTACTTTGAAACTTCTATTTAACAAAAAAGTTATAAATATTTGGGAAAAAATTAGAAAAATAAAATGAGAAGCGATTATATTAATTAGCTGTGAAAGGGAAAAGAAAAAGAACATCCTCAAGACAATTGTAAGAAAGTGAAAATAAGTAACAATCATTTGTTCACAAGAATATGCATGGTCCTTAAAGAAACTTCATTTCAATTAGCCAATGATTGTAATCGCAACAGGAAAGCATAATTGACTCTCTATATGCCTATTGTTATTGCTTTTTATTGGTATATCAAGTGTGAGTATGAGTCTCACATTGGATGAAAAAATAAATGTAAAATACTTTATAAGTGAGAAGACCTATAGACTCATAGACCCAATGCTTTAAGATTTTGGACTAATATGTGATGTCTCTCTCACTTGCATGGTTGCTCCTAAAATCTGATGTGATGATCCTCGGACCCCTCATGATCCTACCTTGTATCAAAAGTCTTCCCCTTGAAATAGTGTCAACAACGGTACAAGGTATAAGTAGAGTCACTCATCGGATGAAAAAGTGAATGTTAAATATTTAATAAGTGAGAAGACCTTGAGAATACTCATAGACCCAATGCCTTTAGGTTTTGGATTAATATGTGGTGTCTCTCTCACTTGCGTTGTTACTCCTAAAGTCTGTTGTGATGATCCTCGAACCCCCTCATGACCTAACATTTCTCTTAAAGGAGTAATCTTTGTCTCGTGTCGTCAAACCCATATAGGGTTTTCGGTATAGATTTTTGTTTGGATAAAAAGATTGTTGAAGCTAAGATTTTGGGATTTTAGAATGATTAGGAAGATTGTATTAGGATTTTGGAGGAGATAGTTAAGGAATTATATTAAGGACAAGGGTGTGAATTTTTCCAAGTATTTTTTGTTTTCCCGCACCTCTACTTAAAGTGGGTTTCATCCTGAATTAGTAGATAACTTAGTTGAACAATTCATATTTTTATTCTCCTTCCACTATAATTTCTTGAATATAACTTGGATTATGGTATTCTCGAATAGGAACTATAGGTCTTAAATTTCATAATGATCAAATGTTAAATGTTAAATATGAGTATTTGTTATGCAAATCTTATCATTACATTTTATTATGATTGTGTTATTTGGATCGAACTCTAGTGTCGACAAGGATAGCTTCATGATTCAACAGGAGTTGTGTATGTTGTAGTCGAAGTTTATTTAAGCATGTTGTCGAAATATATTAACTTGTAATTTAAGTTAATGTGTAAAATTGGGTATTGCTTGTAAGCACAATTGTTTAAGTTTGTCTGTTGCTCAAGTTAGTTTAATAGTCTATAAATAAGCTAGTTCTCTCATGTTGTTGAAAGAAATTAATTGTTGGTATTCACTTGTAATCTTTGAATTCTTTTTGAATAAGTGAATAGTAAAACAATTTTAACAAATTCTTATTCTTCTTTCTTCTTTTCTATCTTTTATAAAATCTAATAGGATTTCTTGTGTTTATTAAAAAAACTCAATCTTTTTTCTCATATTTTAATTTGCTTTTAATCACATCAATTCACATCAATGATTTATGGCACTCAGATGAGAATATTGTATTTTATTTCGTTGAAAACTATTATACCTTGTAAAACTATATTTTAGTAAAATAAGTGAATATTATGTTTATTTCTAGAATTTCCAATGTTTAAAACAATTTTCAAGTGATTTAGAAATCAATTTGTATGGTGAATATGATATTCTGAACTTTTGGGAAAGTTATGAAAACCCATATTTTTAACTATTGTATTGTTACTATTTTTTAACTACCGTAACTGTTTCTAAAAATTAGTATAATTATAGAACGTTCTATTTTGGGACATTTGTACTCAAGTTATTATTTGATTAAGTAGAGTTAGAGATTGATTGGAAAATAACGTGCACCTTTCTTTTGGGCAAATGACTTTTTCTATGTTATATTTTAGCTGAATCGAGTAAACTTCGTTGAGATCTTTGAAAAAAAATTAAGGATAAATCACATATCATTATTTGACGGTGAAGTCTTATCTATTTAACTATAAAAGCTGGGTAACTCTAAGGGTGGATAATCGGTCGGTTACGGTCGATTTCGGGTCCAAAACTTAAATTCGATGTAAATTATGGTTTCATTTTTATGGTCCAATTTTGACTGATAAAATTTCGGTTTTTGTCGGATTCGATTAAGTCGGTTTGGCGGTTAAGTCGGATCGGTTTAGTCGGTTTAATATTTATTAAAAAAAATTTATAAAAATGATTTTTTAAATTTTTATATAAAAAATATTAAATTTTTAGAATAAAACTATTTTTTTAATAAAAATTATTATTACGGAATAATATTTTTAATATTATTTGACATTAATTTTGACCATTATCATACTTTAACCGATAAACTAAATAATATACAAAATTTTATATTAGATATTTTGTATTTTTGAGAATATACAATGCAATCATCAATTTATAAAAATGATAGTATCCTGCAACATTATGAATCTCATTTTTATAGTGAATAATTCATATAGTAATAAAAATAAATAAATAAATATATTAATTAAGTTCGGCCTGTTTCGATTTTCGTCGGATCCAAAATTAGCATCCGAGTTCGACTGAAGCAACCCTATAATATTCAAATTAAACAACCGAATCAATCTGACACCCGACCCGACCCGGTCTATTTGCACAAAAATAAAAACAACGGATCGGTCGGTTTCAATCAGTCGATTCAAATTTGTCCACGCTAGGTAACTCTACTCATTTGACATGTCTTAATCATACACACATGTCTAAATAATTTTGTGTCATTTAACATGATAACAACTTTAATTATTGTAGATATTTTTTTAATTTCACATTAGATGTATTTATCAAGTATATTTCCCAGATACTTTGTAGTTTGTATTCTTTTAAAACATCCATTCTAATTGTATGTTTTCATTTTTGAATATTACCCGTGCAGTCTTGAATAAATATTAAATTATGAAAGAATCTATATTCAGAGATAATATATTTTTTCCTTTTCTTATTCTTTCTGACAATTATTAGAACGCTTTAACCGGAGTGTGGAGAGAAGTACAATCTCCAGATATAATCTTAACTGAAAACAACCACCTACTCTTATCGGAAGCTGGGCGATGATCACTACCCGTGATTTAAATTCCTAATTCTAAGATTAGGGACCACCGTGTTCTATCTTTGGCCATTGCTACCAGGGTGGAGAGTGGACTGAGGTTGAGAAGAAAAAACAAATACAACACAAGGTATCAAGAAACTCGATTTGGAAGATGGTAGGTGGTAAGAGTGGTGAATGTAATATCCCAAAATGAATAGAATATTTATTTAATTGATTTATTATAAATATTCGTAATTTCTGATGAATTTTAGTGAATTATTTTAATGTCTATACTTGATGTTGTGGGGTATGCTGATGTTAAAGGGGGTGATGTGTTAACATTATTTTTGATAATAAGAATATGAATTATGTGAAATGTATTATTAGTATTATTATTATTACTAGCGTCCAAACGGGCACTTTCGTGCCCGTTTGTCCACTTTTTATCTATATGCACAAGCTTCGAAATATAAACGAATATTTTTTGTTTATATAACTTGCGTTCAAACAGGCACGTACGCACACAGGCCAAAACATTAATATATATTTTTTATTTAATTTTGGTCGTAATTTAAATTATTTATTTAATAAATTTTGTGGAAAAACACATAACTAATCAAAATGAGATAATTTGTATTACTTAACCAAAATAAAACACTCAAAAATAATTGAAAGAGAAATCACTAAACAGAAAATGGGGAAGTGATGCAATAGACACTTTTATGATTAGAAATTCATTAAGTGGGACAGATACAATCATTTTTTAGGTATAAACGTAATAACTTCTTCCCATGTTGCATCCTTCAGAGTGATAACTAAAAAAATTGTTATTGTTATAGATTATAGATAATTGTATAATAAATTACGTTGATTTTAAATGCGTATTTGAAAAAAAATGGTACCATTTTAAAATAAGAATGAAAATTGAAGAGAAAAAGAGTATATCTAAATGATGCAATGAGAGATAGAGTCAGAGGAGTTAATAACTGCACTTAAGAATTGGGAGTTAATAATAATTAATTTGTAACCTCTATTGGTAGTTATTATTAATATGGTTATTTTGTACATATATAAGTGGTTAAAGGATAATTTTGGATGAAAAATATGTCAGTCCATTTTCTCCTATCCTCTTTATATATAGGTATAGATAAATAATTAGGAGAAACATTAAGGGCAAGATGGTAAATTGGATGAGTTAAGTGAGGAAAATATTGGAAAAGCCTATTAAGGGTCCAAGGGGTAATAGTGACTTAAGGGAAAAAGGGAGTATGAGAAGTCAGTTTGTGCAATCGTGAAAATTAGAGAAGCTCTGAAGAAAAGGGACGAGAAAGCTAGGGCTCAGAGAGGTGTCAGAAGAACTCAAAGGGGAGGATTCGGAAGCAAATTTATAAGGTATGGGGAGTATTATTCATCATTATAATTGATATAGGTGTAGAAGTATGTAGGTTGTAGGATTCTGGGTAGATTAGACGAGTTCATGACGGAATTGGGGTTCAGGACGTGTTAGATATTAGGAATGAATGAATGAATCCTTGAATACATGATGATTAGGACCCCTAAATATGTGTTATATGTTGTTATAAATGTTATACAATCGTAGGATTTTGAATTACGAAACTGGAACTTTTTACAGAATCGAATTCGGAGGTCTGGAAGGCCTCCAACCGTAGAAAATCGCAGGCTGAGCAGTGTTGTCTCGCCGGCGGTCGCCCCAGATTTGCCGGGCGAGCTTCAAGCGAGGGCAGCAGACTGAATCTTCGAAGTGTCGTAACTTGAGTTTCGTGAGTCCGTTTGACGTGTCGTTCGAAGCGTTGGAAAGTTGACGTGATGAACTACATTATGATTGAATTATATGAGCGTTTTGATGCATGATTCCAGTACCTATTTGTTTATGAGATTGATTTATCACATGTTGTTATGCTATGATGTGCTATTTGATGATAAACATGATGTTGATTATAATGTTTTATTGTGGTGATTAGTTAATGATGTTGTTGTGACGTAAATGATGTGATTCATAATGATGATTTGGTGACGTGCGTGTGCAAATATGTTACATGCTATCGTGATAATTTATGATGGTTTATGATGTTGAAATATTATGATTTGGTGTAGGTAATGTCTATTGTAATGTATTATTGTCGTATTGTGAAAATATGTTGAATCATATGAATGTTGGAATAAATGGGTATTGAAATGGTATGGGAGTGTAGGATTCGCCCCTGCTTCGTCGGGCAAAGCCCAGGCGAGCGAGCTGCTTCGTCGGGCGAAAATAGAAGCGAAGGGAGAGTGGAAAAAGTGGAGTTTCTGGATTTTGTATGGGGGAAGATGTTTCACCCCTACTTCGCCAGGAGAAACCCAGGCGAGCAGGAGCAGTGATTTTGTTTATTCTTCTTTTCTTTGTTGTTGAGTGTTGTCTTGTGCCTTGACGTCTGTATGCCTTGGATACATCTATATGCTGTATTTGAATGAATAAAATGTGATGACTTGTGATGTGATTATGAGAATTTCGATGCATGATAATGATGTGATAACATGATGTTTTGATTGAATCTTATGAATGATGATGAGGTGTGATGACTCTGTGACGATGATGATTTTGATGTATGTTAATGATGTGTTACTATGATGCTTGACGAGAGTTATATGAATGATGATGCAATTTGACAATTTTGTGACGATGACGATTATGACGTTTGCATCATGCATTCATAGCATTCTAGAACTTCGGTCCAGTGACGGTTTTAGGACTTCGGTTCAGTGGTGGCTTCAATCCCATTGTGTGGATTTGAGTGTATGACGTTGCTTTGGTTCTTGTGTAGAATCGATCCTATTGGAGGGGATCTTTTGAGGGTGATGGCCCTGTGTCCATCAAACATGACGAATTGGTACCACATGCATGATTTTGTGTTGTGCATTTCATATTATGTGGCATTGCATGATTGTGAATGAATGATGTTGATGATGTGATTTTCATGATGTATATTGATGATGATGTATAATGCCGATGTTGTTTTCTTACGATGCATGATACCTTACTATTTTTTATCTTATATCTTGTATAATGGTTTATGATTACTCACCCTGCCTGTTTGAATGTTGCCTCCAAGTGGGTAACGTGTAGGTGATCAGGATTAGCTTTTTGGTGTGTGAAGATCTGACATGAAGTATTTTGATTATTTTGGTCGAGTAGAGGGTCTTGCTCTGATATGTAACATTGGGTCGAGATGTTTCAGTCGAACCGTAGTATTCTTTTATTTGATGATATTATGATGTGTTGAAGTTGTTTTAAAACCTTTTGATGTTATAACTTATGAGGTTTGTGAAGTTTTCCGCTGCGTAGTAAATGATTTTAATTTTGATGATTATAACCTGTGTTACGGAGCATGATGTTACCATTTGATGTTTTATGACGAAATGTGACGCCCTTTTGGGATTTTACTCTGATATAATTGTTGATATATTATGCGTGAATGCTTGTTGGATAGAAGGGTGTTGCAGTGAACATATGGAACAATTAACTAGCTTTTTCTTCAGGGAGTTTCCGGAATCATATGAAGCACTAGACATGTTCAAAGTATTTAAAGATTTTGGATTGGTGGAGGAAGTCTTCATTCCATCATGAAGAGACAAAAGAGGAAAACAATTTGGTTTTGTAAGATTTAGACAAGTTGAAAATGCAATAATATTGGGTGTCAAGTTAGATAATATCATCATTCTTGGGAAGAATATTTTTGCAAATCTTCCAAGATTATAGCATATTATTAAGTCGGCTACAAATGGAAATGTGAAGCATAATGATAACGCCAACTTCGACTGTGTTAGGAGTAAAGTACAACAATTATACCTTGTAAAACTATATTTTAGTAAAATAAGTGAATATTATGTTTATTTCTAGAATTTCCAATGTTTAAAACAATTTTCAAGTGATTTAGAAATCAATTTGTATGGTGAATATGATATTCTGAACTTTTGGGAAAGTTATGAAAACCCATATTTTTAACTATTGTATTGTTACTATTTTTTAACTACCGTAACTGTTTCTAAAAATTAGTATAATTATAGAACGTTCTATTTTGGGACATTTGTACTCAAGTTATTATTTGATTAAGTAGAGTTAGAGATTGATTGGAAAATAACGTGCACCTTTCTTTTGGGCAAATGACTTTTTCTATGTTATATTTTAGCTGAATCGAGTAAACTTCGTTGAGATCTTTGAAAAAAAATTAAGGATAAATCACATATCATTATTTGACGGTGAAGTCTTATCTATTTAACTATAAAAGCTGGGTAACTCTAAGGGTGGATAATCGGTCGGTTACGGTCGATTTCGGGTCCAAAACTTAAATCCGATGTAAATTATGGTTTCATTTTTATGGTCCAATTTTGACTGATAAAATTTCGGTTTTTGTCGGATTCGATTAAGTCGGTTTGGCGGTTAAGTCGGATCGGTTTAGTCGGTTTAATATTTATTAAAAAAAATTTATAAAAATGATTTTTTAAATTTTTATATAAAAAATATTAAATTTTTAGAATAAAACTATTTTTTTAATAAAAATTATTATTACGGAATAATATTTTTAATATTATTTGACATTAATTTTGATCATTATCATACTTTAACCGATAAACTAAATAATATACAAAATTTTATAATACATATTTTGTATTTTTGAGAATATACAATGCAATCATCAATTTATAAAAATGATAGTATCCTGCAACATTATGAATCTCATTTTTATAGTGAATAATTCATATAGTAATAAAAATAAATAAATAAATATATTAATTAAGTTCGGCCTGTTTCGATTTTCGTCGGATCCAAAATTAGCATCCGAGTTCGACTGAAGCAACCCTATAATATTCAAATTAAACAACCGAATCAATCTGACACCCGACCCGACCCGGTCTATTTGCACAAAAATAAAAACAACGGATCGGTCGGTTTCAATCAGTCGATTCAAATTTGTCCACGCTAGGTAACTCTACTCATTTGACATGTCTTAATCATACACACATGTCTAAATAATTTTGTGTCATTTAACATGATAACAACTTTAATTATTGTAGATATTTTTTTAATTTCACATTAGATGTATTTATCAAGTATATTTCCCAGATACTTTGTAGTTTGTATTCTTTTAAAACATCCATTCTAATTGTATGTTTTCATTTTTGAATATTACCCGTGCAGTCTTGAATAAATATTAAATTATGAAAGAATCTATATTCAGAGATAATATATTTTTTCCTTTTCTTATTCTTTCTGACAATTATTAGAACGCTTTAACCGGAGTGTGGAGAGAAGTACAATCTCCAGATATAATCTTAACTGAAAACAACCACCTACTCTTATCGGAAGCTGGGCGATGATCACTACCCGTGATTTAAATTCCTAATTCTAAGATTAGGGACCACCGTGTTCTATCTTTGGCCATTGCTACCAGGGTGGAGAGTGGACTGAGGTTGAGAAGAAAAAACAAATACAACACAAGGTATCAAGAAACTCGATTTGGAAGATGGTAGGTGGTAAGAGTGGTGAATGTAATATCCCAAAATGAATAGAATATTTATTTAATTGATTTATTATAAATATTCGTAATTTCTGATGAATTTTAGTGAATTATTTTAATGTCTATACTTGATGTTGTGGGGTATGCTGATGTTAAAGGGGGTGATGTGTTAACATTATTTTTGATAATAAGAATATGAATTATGTGAAATGTATTATTAGTATTATTATTATTACTAGCGTCCAAACGGGCACTTTCGTGCCCGTTTGTCCACTTTTTATCTATATGCACAAGCTTCGAAATATAAACGAATATTTTTTGTTTATATAACTTGCGTTCAAACAGGCACGTACGCACACAGGCCAAAACATTAATATATATTTTTTATTTAATTTTGGTCGTAATTTAAATTATTTATTTAATAAATTTTGTGGAAAAACACATAACTAATCAAAATGAGATAATTTGTATTACTTAACCAAAATAAAACACTCAAAAATAATTGAAAGAGAAATCACTAAACAGAAAATGGGGAAGTGATGCAATAGACACTTTTATGATTAGAAATTCATTAAGTGGGACAGATACAATCATTTTTTAGGTATAAACGTAATAACTTCTTCCCATGTTGCATCCTTCAGAGTGATAACTAAAAAAATTGTTATTGTTATAGATTATAGATAATTGTATAATAAATTACGTTGATTTTAAATGCGTATTTGAAAAAAAATGGTACCATTTTAAAATAAGAATGAAAATTGAAGAGAAAAAGAGTATATCTAAATGATGCAATGAGAGATAGAGTCAGAGGAGTTAATAACTGCACTTAAGAATTGGGAGTTAATAATAATTAATTTGTAACCTCTATTGGTAGTTATTATTAATATGGTTATTTTGTAAATATATAAGTGGTTAAAGGATAATTTTGGATGAAAAATATGTCAGTCCATTTTCTCCTATCCTCTTTATATATAGGTATAGATAAATAATTAGGAGAAACATTAAGGGCAAGATGGTAAATTGGATGAGTTAAGTGAGGAAAATATTGGAAAAGCCTATTAAGGGTCCAAGGGGTAATAGTGACTTAAGGGAAAAAAGGGAGTATGAGAAGTCAGTTTGTGCAATCGTGAAAATTAGAGAAGCTCTGAAGAAAAGGGACGAGAAAGCTAGGGCTCAGAGAGGTGTCAGAAGAACTCAAAGGGGAGGATTCGGAAGCAAATTTATAAGGTATGGGGAGTATTATTCATCATTATAATTGATATAGGTGTAGAAGTATGTAGGTTGTAGGATTCTGGGTAGATTAGACGAGTTCATGACGGAATTGGGGTTCAGGACGTGTTAGATATTAGGAATGAATGAATGAATCCTTGAATACATGATGATTAGGACCCCTAAATATGTGTTATATGTTGTTATAAATGTTATACAATCGTAGGATTTTGAATTACGAAACTGGAACTTTTTACAGAATCGAATTCGGAGGTCTGGAAGGCCTCCAACCGTAGAAAATCGCAGGCTGAGCAGTGTTGTCTCGCCGGCGGTCGCCCCAGATTTGCCGGGCGAGCTTCAAGCGAGGGCAGCAGACTGAATCTTCGAAGTGTCGTAACTTGAGTTTCGTGAGTCCGTTTGACGTGTCGTTCGAAGCGTTGGAAAGTTGACGTGATGAACTACATTATGATTGAATTATATGAGCGTTTTGATGCATGATTCCAGTACCTATTTGTTTATGAGATTGATTTATCACATGTTGTTATGCTATGATGTGCTATTTGATGATAAACATGATGTTGATTATAATGTTTTATTGTGGTGATTAGTTAATGATGTTGTTGTGACGTAAATGATGTGATTCATAATGATGATTTGGTGACGTGCGTGTGCAAATATGTTACATGCTATCGTGATAATTTATGATGGTTTATGATGTTGAAATATTATGATTTGGTGTAGGTAATGTCTATTGTAATGTATTATTGTCGTATTGTGAAAATATGTTGAATCATATGAATGTTGGAATAAATGGGTATTGAAATGGTATGGGAGTGTAGGATTCGCCCCTGCTTCGTCGGGCGAAGCCCAGGCGAGCGAGCTGCTTCGTCGGGCGAAAATAGAAGCGAAGGGAGAGTGGAAAAAGTGGAGTTTCTGGATTTTGTATGGGGGAAGATGTTTCACCCCTACTTCGCCAGGAGAAACCCAGGCGAGCAGGAGCAGTGATTTTGTTTATTCTTCTTTTCTTTGTTGTTGAGTGTTGTCTTGTGCCTTGACGCCTGTATGCCTTGGATACATCTATGTGCTGTATTTGAATGAATAAAATGTGATGACTTGTGATGTGATTATGAGAATTTCGATGCATGATAATGATGTGATAACATGATGTTTTGATTGAATCTTATGAATGATGATGAGGTGTGATGACTCTGTGACGATGATGATTTTGATGTATGTTAATGATGTGTTACTATGATGCTTGACGAGAGTTATATGAATGATGATGCAATTTGACAATTTTGTGACGATGACGATTATGACGTTTGCATCATGCATTCATAGCATTCTAGAACTTCGGTCCAGTGACGGTTTTAGGACTTCAGTTCAGTGGTGGCTTCAATCCCATTGTGTGGATTTGAGTGTATGACGTTGCTTTGGTTCTTGTGTAGAATCGATCCTATTGGAGGGGATCTTTTGAGGGTGATGGCCCTGTGTCCATCAAACATGACGAATTGGTACCACATGCATGATTTTGTGTTGTGCATTTCATATTATGTGGCATTGCATGATTGTGAATGAATGATGTTGATGATGTGATTTTCATGATGTATATTGATGATGATGTATAATGACGATGTTGTTTTCTTACGATGCATGATACCTTACTATTTTTTATCTTATATCTTGTATAATGGTTTATGATTACTCACCCTGCCTGTTTGAATGTTGCCTCTAAGTGGGTAACGTGTAGGTGATCAGGATTAGCTTTTTGGTGCGTGAAGATCTGACATGAAGTATTTTGATTATTTTGGTCGAGTAGAGGGTCTTGCTCTGATATGTAACATTGGGTCGGGATGTTTCAGTCGAACCGTAGTATTCTTTTATTTGATGATATTATGATGTGTTGAAGTTGTTTTAAAACCTTTTGATGTTATAACTTATGAGGTTTGTGAAGTTTTCCGCTGCGTAGTAAATGATTTTAATTTTGATGATTATAACCTGTGTTACGGAGCATGATGTTACCATTTGATGTTTTATGACGAAATGTGACGCCCTTTTGGGATTTTACTCTGATATAATTGTTGATATATTATGCGTGAATGTTTGTTGGATAGAAGGGTGTTGCAGTGAACATATGGAACAATTAACTAGCTTTTTCTTCAGGGAGTTTCCGGAATCATATGAAGCACTAGACATGTTCAAAGTATTTAAAGATTTTGGATTGGTGGAGGAAGTCTTCATTCCATCATGAAGAGACAAAAGAGGAAAACAATTTGGTTTTGTAAGATTTAGACAAGTTGAAAATGCAATAATATTGGGTGTCAAGTTAGATAATATCATCATTCTTGGGAAGAATATTTTTGCAAATCTTCCAAGATTATAGCATATTATTAAGTCGGCTACAAATGGAAATGTGAAGCATAATGATAACGCCAACTTCGACTGTGTTAGGAGTAAAGTACAACAAGGTGTGAGGAGATGGCAATCGGCAAATCATAGGGCGTCGTATGCTCAAGTGGTGGAAGGAGGCAAACTAGAAGGAGAAATAAGATATGCGCATGAAGGTAGCATAGATAGAGAAAAGAGACAAAATCATCACTTTCTGGGTTATGTTGCGAAGAAACCTTCGTTTGCTCATTTACAAAGTAACATTGAAGAGAAATATTTGATTAGGTTTGAGAAATCGTACGTTGGGGTTGTCAAAAAATATGGTTCCACATACAATATTCAGGACGCTTTGCACTCTAAAGGAAATTTTCGTATCAAGGCTACTCCTATGGGGGCTAACTTATGTCTACTTGAGGAATTAGATGAAGGTGAAATAGCAGCCATGATAGAGGAAGATAGGGCTTGAGTAACCACTTGGTTCTCTGACATTCATCCATGGTCTCCGGCTAACGTGGATAATGAGAGACTCACATGGTTATGTTGTATCGGGCTTCCTTGTCATGCATGGCGACCAGGATTATTTAAACTAATTTCAAGTAAGGCTGGGGAGTTCTTTCACACTGATAAGTAAACGGAAGATTTAGAGATGTTAGACGTGGCTAGATTCTTAGTAAAAACAAAATACTCTCTTTGTCTTAATGAGACTTTCAATGTGGGAGTGAACAATAATGTTTATAAGATTAAACTTGTGGAGTATTCTCATGGTCCAATGAGATTGGTTGTGGAAGATAGAGATGAGAAGGTGAGTGAATCTAAAAATGATAAAGAAGATGATAATGGTGGAGATAGTGGCGGTGATAGCGGTGGCGACTGGAACATGTCGGAGGCAGGGGAAGAAGATGATAACAGCGAATAAAATAATAATAGGATAGATGACGTGATTCACGAGGTTACAGGGTCCAAGGCTGATGGAGCTGAAATTACAGCAGTGAAAGAGACATAGCGGGACATGTAGAATAATCACATGGCATTGATAGAGGTCGAGGAACCAGTAAAAGTTGCTTTAAACAAAAAGGCGTTTATTGGAATTGCTGAACCTGATAAAGTTTTTAACATTGTGTGTGTAGGAAAGTCAAATGGATTGATGGCTGTCATACCCCAAATTTTGACCACAAGATTTCCCATCATTGTGCAAATCATCACTACAATATGGATGTACCTTCATGCCTCACCAATCTCCTCAAAGATAGTTGAGCATTCACTATAATCAAGAATTAGGGTTTCCATCCCTCTCTGAGCATCTAGACAAAAGATCAATCAAGAAATGACATAATCTTCAACTTGTCCAAACTCTTAAACACCCATTAAGGATCAAGAGGACTCCCACATCAAGAATCAAGTACAAAGTTGCAGCATTCCAAGTGGAAGAAGCCTCGAAATACCCAGTGTTAGGGATGGCAACGGGTCGGGTCGGGTCGGGTGCGGGTTTCACACTACCCAAACCCGCACCCGAAATCACCTCCCGAACCCGAACCCAAAGGCTATTCGGGTGGAAAAATAATACCCACGCCCACACCCGTTGGGTTCGGGTTTTTTCACTCAAACCCGAACCCGTGGCAAAAACTAAAAAAAAAAAAAAAATATATATATATATATATATATATATATATATATATATATATATATATATAGCGGGTGTGGTTTTGGGTTTCGGGCACGGGTTTTACACTACGCAAACCCGCACCCGAACCCGAACCCAGTCAACTCGAGTTTTCACCCGTTGACTCGGGTGCGGGTGGGGTGGGCCCCGCGGGTTTGGGTCTGCTTGCCATCCCTACCCAGTGTCACCAAATTAGGGTTTTTTGTCGACTGAGGCCTCCAGAGTGAAATTTTCATAGGAGATTGAGCCAAGGCTTCAAAATATGACTCAATGTGCTCAAAATAACCCTAGGAGTCCCTTTGAAAAGTTAAATCACCCTCAGACAATGCATTCCTTAAAAGTCGGGAATTAGGGTTTCTCCGCGCCGAACCGCTCCGGAGCCAAAAGTCAAAACATGACTTTTTTGGCAAAAATAATCCTTATGACTCATATAAGACATGATTTATAATGTCATTTGAACAAGAATTAATCAAGAAATCATGATAACTTGTAAAAGGGGTAATCTTGAAAAATTGAAAATTTTTCTAAGTTACTAAATTTGGATGGTTTTGGTGCCAACTTCCAAGGGCCATAATTTTTTATCCAAGCAGCCATTTTGAGTGATCCAAAGCCTGATTTGTAGGTCTTCCTACATTCTACAAAAGCTTCAACTACATGAAACTCTAATTCTTCATGGATTTTTGGTTATGAATGGATCAAAGTGGTGAAAAATCAAAGATTTAACACTTAGTACAAAACTGTCTAAGTTTCAGCCTTGAACATCAATGTTCATGGGGATTTTTCAACTAAGTCCAGATAGTTTCAAGACAAACTATAACCACACATGAATTGTACCATATAAGGGCTTTTAAAAAAGTACATGAGCATTCCATAACTCCATTTGAGCAAGGAGATATGATCCTCCCAAAATGACACGTTCAAACTATCTTGTACAAGACAAATTTATGCATTTTTTTATCGAATTGGTTAAATTAGGCAATTGCAAGCCTTGTCATCCATTTGGACACCTCAGAGGATAACATCAGAGGGAAAAGATCTGATCCACAAGCCTCCCAAGTCCAAGGATCTACATGTAGCTGTGTGACACCTAAAAATGCTAGAAATCTCAAAGACTCCAATTTTGTTTCAATGCATTCAATGGATTCACACGGTGGCAAGCATCAAGAATTGCTAACTGAATTGAGTCAAGCCTTATCTCTGAATCAAATGACTCATAGCATGTACCCTAACCTCAAGTCAATGGCTAGAGGAGACTTGAGATTCCTTTTGATCAACATTGGCCAAGGGACTGTCCAAGCCTCCATGCACTATTGATGCCAAAACAAACTTATTGCACTATAAATAGACATCAATTGTGATCAGTTTAAGTACACTAAAGCCTCAGAACAATGGCTTTACTCAAAATCTCTCTTTCACTCCAAAAATTCCTTTATTTGCAAGTCACTATTGAACTTTTCATTAGAGAGACATTCCATCATCACCATTTGTTCTAACACATTCCATACATCATATATGAGCTGATCAAACACTCCTCACACTTCTGAAACATCAGGATCATCATCTCTATTTCTCATTTGGATCAATTGCAGTCAGAGTGGAGACAGATGTTTATAGATCATTTCAATTTCTAGATGTTCATAGATCATTTTCCCTCAATCAATTCCTTCATATCTTGTACATATGAAATTTTATTTTAAATTCTCTTTTTTAGGGTTCATGCGATTTCAAACCAATTTCTTTCAATTCTGTGAATTTAAATAAAATTGAGTAATGCCATTCAATTCCTCGTTAAAAAATGGACAAGTTTCGTTTTTGAATCATCCAAAATGGTTGAGTATTAAGGGAGATACGAATTTAAAAGCTTGAGGAAGATGATGAAGATGAAGATGGTGGCCATGGCGCCATTCTTCAGAATCACACTTAGTTTTAGTATATATTATACACTTGCCAATATATGTTTGAATTGGCATTGCGCCCTAGTATTTGTGTGTGTGTGTGTGTGTGTAGCGAGCGAGAGGTCTGGGGTTCGAATCCCCCTCGCCCCAGACCTTTTGGTATTTTTTTGAACTATTTTCCAAAGGGAGTTTCACATATTATTCACTCTTGCCATACTCTATTAGCCAACGCACTTGGCTCAATTGGTAAATTTTTAAATCCTCCACCTCAAGGGCGTGGGTTCAAACCTTGGGAGGGCCATCCTATTTTTTTTATCACTTGTTTTCTTTCACTTTTCTTCACCATTTTTTAAATAACTTCCAAAATTAACTTCTCTCTCATTTTTTATCATTTTTTATTGGTTCTTTTTTTAAAAAGTCACAAAAATGTTAAATTATTTTATTTTGCAAAAAAAATCAATTTATATTATTTATTTAATATAGTTAGAATTTTTGTAATTAATTTCATTTTTTTATTTGTTTTTAAACATTTTAAATGAAATTCCCACTTTGATCTTTTCATTCCAAATGAATTTCAATCTTTCATGGGATTAAACATGATTTTTCAAAATATTTTTCAAAGTTGATAACTTGTTTTTGAATATATTTGATATTTTATATCATTTTTTATTTAATTTCCTTTGAAAATTATATCTTTTAAATTCAAAATTAGGGTTTCCTCTAAATTTTGATTTTTCAAACTTCACATAAACACTTTTGGGCCTCTAATAGAGTGCAAGACCCATCCCTTGTCACACAAAACCATTTTGGGCCTCAGTCATTCTATAAGTCCCGATATGATTTTCAAAAACGACGGTGTGATCGCTGTTATTCATCTTGGGCCTCTCCCTGAGTTGTAAGCCTCATTCTTCTTTTTTAAAACATTTTTGGGCCTCTTGATAGAGTGTAAAACCCATCCCTTTGTAAATAAACCATTTTTTGGGTCTCAGTCATTGTATAAGTCCCGATACGATTTCAAAAATCTCGGCGCAATCGCCGTTTTTCAAACAATTTTCATCCGGGCCTTCCTTGTGTTGTAAGTCCCATATTTCTTTTTTCAAACACTTTTTGGGCCTCTAATAGAGTGTAAGACCTAACCCCTTTGTACATAATTAATTTGGGCCTCAGCCATTATATAAGTCCCAGTACAGTTTTCAAATTAACGGTGCGATCGTTGTTTTTCATCTGGGTCTCTCCTTGAGTTGTAAGCCCCATCTCTTGTATAAAAATAAACTTTGGGACTCTAATAGAGTGTAAGACCCAACCTCTTTTGTAAATACAATAAATTTGGGCCTCAGTCATTGTATAAGTCCCTTTGTGCTTTTCAAAACTACGACGCGATCACCACCTTTTCGAAAGAATAAATCTGGGCCTCTCCTTAAGTATAAGCCCCAAACTTCCTTTCAAAACAACTTCCCTTTTGATTTAGATTCAAATTCATAGTTTTTATCAAAACTTTCTTCAATTTCTTGAATAACTAACCATACAGCTGTAATACTGGAAGCTTGCTCACCTGTAAGTTCTACCAGCTTTCTTTTACATACTTGTTATATATTTCATCTGTATATATATATATATATATATATATATATATATATATATATATATATATATATATATGCATGTGTATCTTGCTTAGAGTTTTCCCCAGCAATTAGGTCTAGGATTAGATCAAACCAGTGGTCACTCTTTCAACACAGTCAAAACTAGTTCCCCATAGGAAATTCCAGATACAGTATTGTCTCCTCATGGGTTTGTACAATATGGAACAGAGAAAGGCATTATTCCTGGTGAAACTTTTCTCAAGACTGTCACTACTAGAAATCTGTACAAGAAATTCATTCCCCCCAGAGAGGATTAAATCCCGGTGAAACGTCTCTTGAATTTCTTCAAACCCTAGAATTGTTCACTAAAGAAAGGATTATTCCTAGTGAAACCTTTCTTGAACTTTTCTTAGGTTTGGACCCACAGGCTTCCTAAAAGCATCCCCAATCTCCTATTGGGCTTTGTACAATGACTCTTAGGCTTCTTAGAAGTTCTCATGCCTACTCTTAGGCTTAGTACAAGGACCCAAAGACCTCCTACAGGTATAGGACAGAACTTAGTCATCTTTTGATAGTTCAATCCTCCATAGAATCAGAATCTCGGACCAATTTAGGGTTTATTCTCGTTCCTTAAAACATCAGCCTCCTCTTGGGCATCATGAAAAGATAAACCTTCTCATACTAGTAGACTTGGACAGTGTCATCTCCTTTTGGATCTCATGAAACCCTCAAGTTTCTTAAAAACACAGGATAAACCCTGATCCTTTCATCAATCACCAACAGAGTTAAAACCTCTACAGGTTAAAAACTCAATCTTTAAACTCTCACTTCAAATTTCCCCAGCTTAGGTCAAATCACTATCAATAAACCTCAATCAGAACCTCAAGGCATCTGATATTTCAACTCTTCTGCAACCCTCATCAAGAGTTGATTCCCCAATTTGGACCTGTCTCTGGATCTCAATAATCCTCAGCAAGAGTTAGCCTCCTCTTAGGCTTTATATAAGAAATTCCCCCAACCAGCCTCCTCTTAGGCTTTGTATAATGATCATCCCTCAGCAGTTTTAGCCTCAATCTTGGGCTTCGTCCAAGACAGATAAAACATTATCCAGCTGAGTCAGTCAAATTCCCTTTTAGCCTCAATCTTGGGCTTTGTACATGACACATATGGAACCTTCCCAGTGGAGTCAATTCCCTTTTAGCCTTATTCTTGGGCTTTGTACAAGACACATATAAAACACCTCCTTAGTGGAGTCAATTCTTTTAGCCTCAATCTTGGGCTTTGTACAAGACAGAAAAAATATTCCCCAGAAGAGTCACTTCCTTTTAGCCTCCTCTTAGGCTTTGTATAATGATCTCCCCAAAAGAGTCAGTTTCTTTTTAGCCTCAATCTTGGGCCTTGTACAAGACAAATAAAACACTCTCTTGTTGAGTCAGTATTTTTCAGCCTCAATCTTGGGCTTTGTACAAGACAGAAATAAAAATCCCTAAACAGAGTCAACCTTTTAGCTTCAACCTTGGGCTTTGATCAAGGCACACATAAAACCAAAATCCCCTCAGAGGAAATAAAAAATCTCTCTGTAGAAAGACATTTCTCTGTATAATCACACATCAAAACAGACAATCAAACAAACCTTAATTCCATATAACTGCTGTAAGTGGCACACTTGTTGATTCAAAAATCCAAGTTGTAGTCCATCTCATATCCTGGTAAAAACCTTCTTTCACCTAATTGTTGTAAGTGGCAAGCCTCTGGATTATTTACATCCAAGCCAATGTCCCTCTCTTAGCATGAAAAACTCCTAAGGAAAAATGGCATTGCTCTATACTGAGTTAAAGTTTATTCCTTCAGGACAAATCCCTTATAAAGGAAATTATGGCATTGCTAGATTCCATACATTCCAGTTAATGTAATTTTCCTTTATAATCAGTTACCAAACAACTGTGATAAACAGATGAGATATCTCCCTTTAGAAATGACAAATTCTCTCTCAGTCAAACCTTTAGCTTCAATCTTGGGCTTTGAACAAGACACAAAATACTCATTTAGCTTCAATCTTGGGCTTTGAACAAGACACCAAACATCTCTTTCCTCCTAACTACGATTACTCTGATTTCCCTGTTATCTTTACGGGAATACGTAGGCATAAGATTGCGAAATCTTAGCTAGCACACAAATCAAAAACCTTAGGTCCAGTACCTTTACCAAAAACATCGAAAAACCCGAAATCAACAAAAATACTCTCTCAAACATACCCAAAGGAGAAACTTTCCTATTTATGATAGATAAACACCAATAAGTAGATAACAGTAGAATTTGCTAAACGATCTATGGATAACCATATATAGGATGAGTAATTGACCACTCCCTATTGTATAACCTGACCCCGGACCCCCCAATCTCTTAACATTTGTTAAAGAAAACATTTGCGTGCAAGGTTAGTTTTAGATAGCTTCCCTTTCCTTTTCAGCTTCATAGGATAAATAAGAAATCAGAAAGTAGCACCCAATTCTAACCAATTGTGGTAAGGTGGTCGCGTCACCGACAAAAATCGCACGCTACAGAAAAATGGCGACTCTGCTGGGGAGATAGGAGTCATACTAGGATTAAGAGTTCCTAAGAGGTCTAGGTTGTTTAGCATTTTCTCTCTCTCTCTCTCTCTCTCTCTATATATATATTGCTATTCCTACTAGATATCCGTGTTTATTTTTCTGTCAAATGGGAATGCGATTGATACGCATGTGGAAAGTTTGAAAGAACATTAAGATAAGGGTGGCATAGACAGGAGATACTTATAGGGAGTGAATCCCAAACAAGCTATCCTGGTAGTCCACCGAATCAGTCGAGGTACCCGTGTGGAAATATTGATGTTAAACAACCGATTGTCGTGAAAGCATCCTTTATCCTAGTACGGTACCCATGACCCTGAGGATTTAGTAGACATTAACCATATGACCATTTGGTAGTGCGGTGACTATCGGGAATAGTTGATACGCGATACTACACTCAAATGAGATTTACCCTAGGATATTACAGCTCACTCGAGTGAATCAGCTTGCTGTTGATATCCCTAGGGGGTCAATGATTTTGGGAACCTTAGAACCCGTTCTACAGGTACAAAAATTAACCAAAATAGTACAACCTTTGGGGATGGGTAGAGCCATGATTCCATGCTCGTGACGTTGAACCCTTGAACCCATGTTTTTTCAATGTTTTTGTGTGCTGCATTCATGCATTCATTTAAAAAAACTCTTTTAAAAAAAATCTTTTTCAAAATAAACTAAAACAATAATTGTAAATATCAGAGGTTGCGTTATGGATTTTGGTAGAAGAAAGACGCACAAGTACACCTTCAAGGCTCCGAAACTAGAGGATTTAAGGAGGTTGGCAATGATGGTTACTAACCCTGAGGCTTTCAGAGCTAAACACGGATGACTGTTGTCTCTGTTAAGGGTCTACGTAGTTGAAGGAATCCTGTCTACGCTGATTCAGTTCTACGATCCAGTTTATCATTGCTTCACATTTCCAGATTACCAACTGGCACCAATATTGGAAGAGTACTCTCATTTGATTGATTTACCTATCACTGATCGAGCTCCATTTTCTGGTCTGGAAGAAATTCCAAAGGAACAAACCATTGCAAGAGCAATCTCTTTGGACGAGTCAGAAGTTAGGACTCACATAAGGAGGAATCCAGGGTTTACCAGCTAAATTCCTAATAGAGAAAGTTATGTACTTTGCTAGTATAGGAAACGTAACTACTTTTGAAGACGTCTTTGTTCTGCTCACATATGGGTTATTCCTTTTTCTCAACATTGACAACTTCGTTGATACCAACGTTGTTAAGATATTTCTAATCGGGAACCCCGTACCAACCTTGCTCGCAGATGCTTATTATTCCGTACACTTAAGGAATTTTTACAGCGGAGGAATGATCACATGTTGTGTACCCTTACTCTACAAATGGTTCATTTCCCATTTACCCAAGTCTGCTGCTTTTTGGGATCACAAGAGTACTCTACATTGGTAACAAAGGATTATGCCCCTTACCAACTCTGACATAGATTGGTATAATAGGATTTATGAAGGGATAAAGATTATCGACAGATGCAGAAATTTCCCTAACGTACCCCCTCATTGGAACTAAAGGAGGAATCAACTATCATCCAATTTTAACTTGTCGTCAACTCGGATACCCGATGAAGAATATCCCACATAATGTTCATCTGGAAGGTCTTTTATTCAAGAAAGGGGAAACAGACAGGGCACTAAAGAAAGAAATAGTGCATGCCTGGAAACACATTCAATGGAACGGAAGAGAGTCTCTAGGAAGACCAAATTGTATCTCCATGGAACCTTATCTCCACTTGGTACAAACTAGAGCCCTCAAGCTGAGGATGCCTTACCCTCACCAAGAAGTTTTTCCGTTAAAGGAATTTGTCCTTTATTTCATGTCTGATGCGAAAAAACTCCAGGTCGCTCTCAACAAAGTTCAATGTGAGAAGAGCTCTTGGAAGAACAAATACCAAATCCTCAATGTGGAATGTACCAGGATTTAGGAACTGTTAAAAGAAAAGGATGCTCTGATTGAGATATTAGAACAACATGATATAGAGAGTCAAGAAGACCGGAGAAATTTGCTCGCTCCTTTCACTTGGCAAAGGACTGACAACTCGACAACGGCTGAAGAGCCCCGATCAAAGAAAAGGAAAATACCAGAACCAACATCTGAGGTCTCTTCAGAGAGAACTCAGGATCCATGAGCTTAGCCATTTTCCTTACAACACTTTGTAAAATACTGTACTTTTCTTTGTAAAATATCACAATCTTTCGATTTCAATAAAAGGGGCCTCACCCCACTGTATGATATTTGCAATCTATTTGTTGAAGTTTCTTTTTGATTAAAACAAAAACTAAAAATATGTCATTGCATATCATTCATCATTCTCGCATAGCGCATTTTTTCTTATCCTTGAGTATCACGTACGTGTCACAATTCTAGAGTCAAACTGTCTCACTCATACAACACTCGGGCCAATCGACAAAAGAAAATGGACGATCTCGAGGAAGAGAACAGAGAGCTGAGAGAAGAAATTGACGCTCTAAAGGAAAGTTTGGAAAAACTTCACAATAACTTGCAATCCCTGGCAGCAGCGGCATCAAAAGACTATAATCTCTGAGATTACATCTATGCTCATTATGGAGATACATGAGAATCATCCTCGGTACAACATGCCCAAGGGTCGCCCCTGGGGCATGCCTCTCAACTTTATACCTGAAGGATACATCCCGCCGATCACTGAAGACCCAGAAACCATGGCAGGAACCACTGGACTGAAGGCTACAAACTTTGGGAAAGTGAAGATGCAAGGGTTACGACAGCAACTCCTGAAGGTTACAAACTTGGAGGCATAGAAGTGCCAAGAGTCACTTCTATAATGTCTATACTACAACCAATGGTACACACTGTCCCAGAAGGACAGATTCCACAAGCAATTTCTGGTGGAAACGAAGACATGTACGAAAGGATGAATGAGTTCCAGGAACAATTCTTGGAGATGCAGAAGGAACTACATGCCATTCGCGGTTAAGACTTATTCGGAAAGGACGCCGCCGACCTTTGTTTGGTCCATAATGTAAAGATACCGCACAAATTCAAGGTGTCTAACTTTGAAAAACACAAAGGCAACTCTTGCCCTCAAAGTCATTTGGTGATGTACGCTCGAAAAATGTCAATTCAGACAGAAAATCAACAGCTACTGATCCATTACTTCCAAGACAGTTTAACTGGTGCCGTACTCAAATGGTACATAGGTTTAAACCGCACCAAGATCAACACTTGTAGATATCTCGGCGCAGCTTTTGTTCAGCAGTATAAATATAATTTGGACATGGCACCAGATAAGGATCAGCTCAGAGCAATGTCGCAAAAGGACAAAGAAACTTTTAAAGAATATGCTCAGAGATGGCTGAAATTTCCGCTCAGATTTGTCCCCCTCTTGAGGAAAAGGAGATGACCAAGATCTTTTTGAAAACCTTAAGCTCGTTCTATTACGACCGAATGGTCGCCAGTGTGTCTAGTGATTTCACTGAAATGGTGAACATGGGAGTACGCCTTGAAGAAGTCGTATGAGAAGGACGATTGGTCAAAGATGCAGAGCCATCAAGCAGTACCAAAAGCTACGATAGTGCTTTCCAAAAGAAGAAAGAGCAGGAGATCAGTAATATCTCTCTTGGAAAACAAAGGTGAAGGTATCAACCAGTAGCGACGATAACTCCCGCTATCAACCCCACGTCGGCTCTGACTTATCAACCTCAGGTTGCTCAGAGCCAACCAAATCAACAACAATATCAGTAAAGGACGTAATAGCCTCTTCAGTAGGCTCGTCCACAGTACAACAACAATAATCGTACGACACGACCATCAGGGTTCGACCCTATACCGATGTTGTACGCAGAACTATTTCCACTTCTACTGGCCAAGGGGCACGTCCAAACCAAGACTCCTCTTACAATATCAGAAAATACGCCTTTTTGGTTCAAAGCGGATCAAACTTGCCCTTACCATCAAGGAGGATCGGGGCACAACATTGAAAACTGCCTCAGCTTCAAGTCTGATGTACAGAAGCTTGTCAGGAACAGGATCTTATCTTTCAAAGATACTAATCCGAATGTTCAGACGAACCCGTTGACACAACATGAGAAGACTGTAGTAAATTTAATAGAGGAAGAATTTAACCGCAGTTATCAAATTCACGATGTACTCCTATTAGGAACCAATCTGGTCAGGATGCATTGCAGACATAGCGGGTACGATCATGTGCCACCTCACAATTATCACCAGTGTAATATCTGCTCAAAGAATAATCAGGGGTGTTCCGTAGTGCAATCAGCTCTACAAGAACAGATGGATCTGGGCTGGATTCAGGATCACAGGATCCGGGAAGTCAACATGGCCCATGCGCATCCCAACATTGTTTAGTACCGCAACATTCTTGCGATGAATGTTAATTTGGTGGCGATGCACTCAAGGCAAAGTCAATATTATAATCTGCCACGGCACGATTACAACACTTGTCTGATCTGCTCAACAAGCAATCAGGGATGCTCTTTTGTACAAGAGGCCCTTCAACGTCAGATGTATCTCGGATGGATCTAAGACTACCGTGAAAGAAATAACCATCAAGTTAATATGGTTCAGATCTTTGACATACACTTGATGAATACCAGTTTGGTAGAATTACATGCTAAGCAAGCCAGGCTCGGCTTTCTGGCTTCACATAATTATCAAGATTGTGAAGAATGTCGTGAAGAAGACCAAGGGTGTGCGCTTGTCCAAAGAACACTTCAACACTTATTGGACCAGTGGTGGCTTCCAATCTACTTGGATGAAGCTACACAACATATTAGTATGACTGACGGGAATCCTGGTAGACATCAAAGTCATGATGTTTGCTTGATGGAAATAGATCTAGTAAAGATGCACTGCATACAAAGCGGGCAGGGCCGGATGCCACCCCATAACTATGAGCGCTGTAGAGTTTGCTCAGAGAATGACCAAGGATGTTATCTCGTGCGGGCGGGTCTTCAAAATTAGTTGGACCGGAAAGAGGTTCGACCATGTTCAAGTTTTGGGTCGATCAATGTGGTACAAGACTATCTCCCTGATCAAAGCGAAAACGTTGTCATAATCTCCGATCATGAAATGACCAAGGACGTATGCGCCATAATTCCTCTACTCGATGAATCGAGAATCCCTTTTGATAGTAGAAAAGTTCCCAACCAGAAACTGATTGAGGTTGCCTATAACGGTCAGAGAAATCAAAAAGCTATTGTGGTTATCTACCTGCCAGGACCAATACCGTACAAATCAGAGAAGACTATCCCTTACAAGTACGGTGCAACAACCATCGAAAATGGAAAGGAAACTCCATTACCATCCGTCGTGAACATTGCCGACATCAGTCGAGTCACACGGAGCGACCGAGTCTTCAATAGAGGAGTTGGAGAACCTGCTAAAGAGAAGGAACCTCAAACAGAAGTTCCCAATCAACCAGTCGGTCAATCCAGTAATCCAAAACTTATAAAGAACAAGGATGAGATGCTGAAGCTTATCCAGAAAAGCGAGTACAACAATGTGGACCAACTGTTGCAAATTCCATCTAGAATCTCTGTGATATCTCTCCTGCTTAGTTCCGAAGCTCACAGGGAAGCTTTGCAGATAGTCTTGGAGCAAGCTTTCGTAGAACAAGATGTGACGGTAAGACAGTTTGACAACATCATTTCCAACATCACTTCC
Organism: Lathyrus tuberosus; assembly: GCA_022829125.1. Lineage (NCBI taxonomy): Eukaryota > Viridiplantae > Streptophyta > Magnoliopsida > Fabales > Fabaceae > Lathyrus > Lathyrus tuberosus. Next base: position 9,914,305 of record JALAZF010000086.1, read on the forward strand.
TGCAACAACTTAGGATTCAGTGATGAAGAACTGTCGGAAGAAGGCAAAATTCACAATATGGCGCTTAACATTACAGTCAACTGCCAGGATGATGCTTTAGGCAGCGTACTGGTAGACACAGGATCGTCTTTGAATGTCATACCAAAATCAACTCTGATATAACTATCATTTCAAGGATCTCCGATGAGAGGCAGTGAGGTCATCGTCAAATCCTTTGATGGATCTAGAAAAATAGTTATCGGCGAAGTTGATCTTCCCATAACCATCGATCCTCACACTTTCCAAGTTACTTTCTAGGTCATGGACATTCGGGCAGCATACAGCTATTTATTAGGAAGATCTTGGATACACGAGGATGGGGCAATCACTTTGACACTTCACCAGAAGCTGAAGTTCGTCAAGAATGACAAGTTAGTCACAGTATGCGAAGAACAAGCTTTACTAGTGAGCAACTTATCATCATTCTCATGTGTAGAACCCGAGGAGGTTGTTGGAACCCAGTTTCAAGCACTATCGGTGAGCAATGAGAATCGATCAGAAAGAGGGACATCGATTTCCTCATACAAGGACGCTCTCAAAGTGATCGAGAGTAATAACGTAAGGGATGGGGACAACTTGTAATTCCTACGGATAACAAGACAAAGAAAGATCTTGGTTTCTCCCTAGCCTGTACCCAGACTACTAAAGATGAAAGTTTTCATCCCATTCAGGACTTCTTCCACAGTGGAGGTTTCCTCCACCCAGTGTCTCAAGAAGTGCACACCATCAATAAAAGTGACTCCTCCGATACGAATGAGGAGTGGAAATCTTATCTCAACGACAACGGTTATATGTCTCAGGAAGAAATGCACATGCCATTCTATTTTCCAAAGCAGAACCTGAGATATATACTGAGATCAGACGTCCGAATGATCTATGGAGAGTGAGATCCTGAAGGATGTCGTGCTCCACCTAACTCATTAGAAGATGATTTAATGAAAGATAACTTTGACCAAGATTATTATGATCCCCTAGATGATTTTCCTATCTGGAAGTTGTACACAGAAAACTTGGCGCAAAATAGTCAGCCAAACGATGCCTTTCGGCTGAGTAATATTGAAAAGAACACCCACGTCCCCACCAAGCCATGGGATCATTACTCAGGACATTCAGAAAATACCCAACACAATGATGAATCTACTAAGATTGCAGGACAAGAGTTCATCAACTATGCTTTCCCTGAGATCAACGTCATTGAGAAGGATGATTCCTCTATCCCCACAGAAGTATGGGACACTTTAGGACAGCCGAGTGGTAAGTACGACTTCTTAGTCAAGTACACCGCTCATGAAAGCTCTCGCATCAGATATGATGACATCTAGCCAACTGGATGGGAGATCCTCTTGAGAATAAAAACACTAAGGAAGATACAACAGAAGAGTTCGTTTATGACAACTCTGCATGGGAGAAAGACTCCAACGATCCTACTCCACCAGAAATCACTGTCATTTTTGAAGACAAACCAAGAAAGAAGGTACCGGACTTTGTGATTCACCGAGGAGTTCGTCGCCAATGGGTTGCTGTCGATGTCCCGAAAGTCATCCATAAGTCTAAGTAATTACCATCTTTGTTTTAACCTTTCACCTTGCCCAGGTGAAACAGATGTTTTTATAGGGCTCACTTTTCTGTAAATGCCCCTCTTCGCTTCGCCCAAAGCAACAGAGTTTTGTTTTATAGGGCTGTATTTCAAGAATCGACAAAATCATAAATAAATAGTGTTATTCTGTCATTCCTGCATTTATTGCTGTTTTCACTTTTCATTTTTCAGAAAATGGTAATCCTAAAACAACCCCAAAATAAAAACAATCATTTTTCAGAAAATACATTGCACACACTCTTGCATTCTCTCTATCTCTTCTAAAAAACAAATCATCACGTCATGCAGATTGCTTGTTTTAAACCCCATTGAAACATACGATCCAATGTCTTCTCCCAACTTTGAATTCTCGGTATTTGAAACTGAAGAAGAAGAGGACGCAGAAGTTCCAGAAGAGATCTCCCGATTACTCAGAAAAGAGAAAAGACTATTGAGCCTCACAAAGAGCCATTGGAAACGGTCAGTTTGGGTTCATAGGAAGAAAAGAAAGAAGTAAAGATTGGGGCACTGCTCAGTCTAACTGTCAAAGAAGGCTTAATAAAACTTCTCAAAGAGTTTCCAGTTGTATTTGCTTGGTCCTATCAGGACATGCCAGGGTTGGATACCAGCATCGTGGAACATCATTTACCGTTGAAATCAGAATGTCGGCCGGTAAAACAAAGACTGAGACGAACTCATCCAGATATGGCCATCAAGATCAAGGAGGAAGTGAAGACGCAGATCGATGCAGGTTTCCTCGCCACCTCAGAATATCCTCAATGGTTAGCTAACATAGTGTCAGTTCCAAAAAAGGACAGAAAAGTCAGAATGTGTGTGGACTACAGGGATCTGAACAGACCAAGTCCAAATGATAATTTCCCCTTACCACACATTGACATGCTGGTAGACAGTACAACAAAATTCAAAGTCTTCTCCTTCATGGATGGATTCTCGGGCTATAATCAAATCAAAATGGCGCCGGAAGATATGGAGAAAAATTCACTCATCACCCCATGGGGAACCTTTTGTTACAAGATAATGCCGTTCAGTCTGAAGAACGCGGGGACAACCTATCAAAGGGCCATGACGACTCTGTTTCACGACATGATGCACAAAGAAATTGAAGTGTATGTCGATGACATGATCGCCGAGTCTAAAACAGAAGAAGAGCATGTAACACACCTGTTAAAGGTATTCGAGTGTATGAAGAAATACAAACTCCACTTGAATCCCAATAAATGCACGTTTGGTGTCCGCTCAGGAAAACTTTTAGGGTTCATCATCAGCCAGAAAGGAATTGAGGTTGATCCTGACAAGGTCAAGGCCATTCAAGAAATGCCTTCACCAAAGACTGAAAAACAAGTCAGAGGATTTCTGGGTCGTCTGAATTACATTTCAAGGTTCATATCCCTCATGACAGCGACATGCGCACCAATTTTCAAACTACTCAGAAAGAATCAAAGATGTGTATGGACAGAAGACTGCCAAAAAGCGTTCGACAGTATCAAAGAATATTTGTTGAATCTACCAATCATGTCACCTCCAGTGGAAGGAAGACCACTGATCATATACTTAACAGTCTTGGAAGACTTCATGGGTTGTGTACTCGGCCAACAAGACGAAACGAAAAGAAAAGAGTCTGCCATTTACTACTTAAGCAAGAAATTTACAGACTGTGAAACTCGGTACACTATGCTCGAGAAAACTTGTTGTGCTTTAGCTTGGGCAGCCAAACGTCTTCGCCAGTACATGATTTGTCATGCTACTTGGTTAATCTCCGAAATGGACCCAATCAAGTACATCTTTGAAAAAACTACTCTCACGGGAAGGATCTCCCGTTGGCAGATGTTATTATCAGAATATGACATCGAGTACCACGCTCAGAAAGCCGTCAAAGGGAGTATTTTAGCCGATCATTTGGCTCATCAACCGATTGACAATCAGGAATCAGTCGGATTTGACTTCCCAGATGAAGATTTCATGTACTTAAAAATGAAAGATTGCGATGAACCGCTACCCAGTGAAGGGACGGAACCAGGTTTCCAATGGGGACTAATATTCGATGGAGTTGTCAATACTTATGGAAACGGAATTGGGGCAATCATCGTAACACCTCAGGGTACCCATATTCCTTTCACTGCCAGACTGACGTTCAAATGCACAAACAACGAGGCCGAATACGAAGCTTGTATCATGGGTCTCAAAGAAACTATTGACTTGAGGATTAAGAACTTGGATGTGTATGGAGACTCAGCCCTAGTTATCAATCAGATCAAAGGAGAGTGGAACACATACCAATCAGGATTGATTCCTTACAAAGATTACACGAGAAGGTTGTTACCATTCTTCAACAGAATCGAGTTTCATCACATTCCTCGTGAAGAAAATCACATGGCTGATGCACTAGCCACTCTCTCTTCTATGATTAGTGTAGGTCAATGGAACGACGTACCTAAGATTGACATAATGCGTCTTGAAATAACCGCTTACATCTTCATAATTGAAGCAGTCATAGATGACAAACCTTGGTATCATGATATCAAGTGCTTCCTTCAGAGACAAGAGTACCCGCCTGGGGTATCAAGAAAATATAAAAAGACTCTCAGAAGACTGGCAGGCAACTTCTTCCTGAACGGTGATACACTCTATAAGAGAAACTTCGACATGGTTTTGCTCAGATGCGTAGACAGACAAGAAGCAAACATGCTGATGAAAGAAATTCGCGAAGGATCCTTTGGCACTCATGCCAATGGACACACAATGGCGAGAAAAATTCTGAGAGCAGGATATTATTGGTTGACAATGGAATCCAATTGCTACAAGTACATGAGGAGGTGTCACAAGTGTCAAATATACATTGACAAAATCTCTGTACCGCCTATGCATCTCAAAGTTCTTTCTTCCCCATGGCATTTTTCTATATGAGGAATCGACATGATTGGCATGATCAAACCCAGGGCTTCGAACGAACATCGGTTCATCCTAGTAGCCATTGATTACTTCACCAAGTGGGTAGAAGCAACATCATACACCAATATAGCCCGACAAGTGGTGGTCTGATTTATCAAGAACAATCTCATCTGCAGTTATGGTGTTCCAAGCCAGATCATTACTGACAATGGATCCAACTTGAACAACAAGATGATGAAATAATTATGTGTTGAGTTCAAAATCGAACACCATAACTCATCTCCCTACCGACCCAAGATGAACAGGGCGGTAGAAGCGGCTAACAAGAACATCAAAAAGATTGTTCAAAAGATGGTTGTAACCTACAAAGACTGGCACGAGATGCTACCCTTTACTCTTCAAGGTTATCGCACATTTGTCCGCACTTCAACAGGGGCAACCCCTTTCTCTCTAGTATATGGCATGGAAGCAGTGCTCCCCATAGAAGTAGAGATACCATCAATCAAGGTATTGATGGAAGCTAAGCTAACAGAAGCTGAATGGTGTCAAAGTCGACACGATGAACTGAATATATCGAAGAAAAGAGAATAACGACTCTGTGCCAGGTCAGTTGTATCAGGAAAGAATGAAGAAGGCATTCCACAAAAAGGTCTGACCCCATGTCTTCAGGAAATGAGACCTTGTGCTAAAAAAGATACAATCATTCCTTACCGATTCCCGGGGCAAATGAACTTCGAATTACGATGGCCCCTACGTGGTCAAGAAAACCTTCTCAGGCGGCGCCTTGAGACTCGCAACCATGGATGGAGAGGAGTTTACCTACCCCACGAATGTTGATGTAGTCAAGAAATACTTCGCCTAAATATGAAAAAAAAACGTCTCGGTGGTTTGAAAATCTGAAAGGGCGGTCCAGGAAAAAATTAGAGACACAAGCAAAAATCATCCCGATGGATTGGAAACCTCAAAAAAGGTAATCCAGGCAAAAGTTAGGGATTCATGGAAAGTAACTACGTTTGCCAAGTTCGACTCCCCAGCGGTAACACCATCCATCAGGAAAACTTCAATCAAGGTCATCTTCGACAGAAGCTCAGGATGTCCATAATTCAAAGTTGGTAGAAGGATAACGGTCATTATGTTTTAATGTAGCCCCTTTCCCTTAAAATCGCCATTTTCTAAACTTTTTAAATACTCCATGGGATAACGCGTTTGGCTGATTTCCATCCTATCAATAAAATTTGAGCCCTAGTGCTTTTGTTTGCAATTCTCATTTGTTTTTGCTTTACAAAATGACATTTTTAACACGATCAACGATTCTTGAAACAAAAAAAAATGAATCTTTTCTTCTACTTTTAAAATAAAGATGGCATTTCTTTTTAACTACTGAACGAAAAAAGAACATCGATGGCTTCTCCGGAAATGATCAAGCCTCAAAGTGCAGAATCAAAGTACTCCTTCTAAATCAGTACACCTGAATGAGGGATCAACTGTTTCAGATGTAATGTCCCATCTGACATCCACGGCAGAATTCTTACCTCTTAAGACCGATTAACGATTCTCTCTTCCCCATAGGGTCTACCTCTCCAAAGCAAGACAAGATTGCTTTCTTGAACTGATGGTACTTTTCATCCCCCACAGTGGCCGAGTATCCAGTCGTGTTCATCCACTAGTCTGTATGTCGCATCAGTATTATCAGCATAAATATACATACATCATGCATAATTGATTCATATTCATATTCCCATTGCATTGCTATCACTTTGGTCATACTCATTCCCAAGTGATAAAGTCCTATTGTCAATCAAGTAGTCGGTTTCCCTTTCTGCATCGGATAAGACAAAATCTCGGTTTAAGTTCTTTCCTCGTTAGGAAATGTATCGTCTGAGTAATCTCTCCCCCTGTTTATTTCTGGATTGGAGACGGTTCTCGACCACTTTGATAACTTGAACCTCTGAAAGGCAAAAAGACATTCTACAGACACCTTTGGAATATCACTCTTCACCATTGAAGATGATATTTCTCGCTTTCCCAGATTAAGGAAAATCCCCAGAGAAAGCCTCTCAACCGAAGACTCTCAGCAATACATCGGTTTTTCTCCCAAGAAATTCGATGTTAATAAAGTCATCAGCACCTAAAAATTGGATCACATCACATGGTATTTCTCCGAAAAGATCTCGAAGAAAAGTATGATGTAATATCCCCAAGCGAAAAACAGTCTTTCAAGAGACTCATTTTTCCCCAGTAGGGTCAACAAATGGCATCTCCAACAGAGAAGTTTGAACACCTCTATAGTTCAGACAAACGGGTGTCCCCAATAAGTCTGACCTTAAACTTTTTCCATCAAATGGCATCTCCCCAGTAAAACTTAGCGAGAAGTTTGATGAAAACCGCTGCAAATAGCATCCCTTGTCAAAGAAGGAACTCGACAAGAAGAAACCAAGACCAGTTCCGTGGCTGAAGACCAGGATCGAGGGGAAGTTTATTTCAAAAACTGAGACCAGTTCCGTGGCTGAAGACCAGGATTAAGAGGAAGTTTATTTAAAAAAGAAACTGAGACTATTTTCGTGGATGAAAACCACGATCGAGGGGAAGTTTATTTCAAAAATAAACTGAGATCAGTTATATGGCTGAAAACCACGATCGAGGGGAAGTTTATTTCAAAAAGAAATTGAGACCAGTTCCGTGGCTAAAAACAAGATCGAGGGGAAGTTTATTTCAGAAACTTAGACCAGTTTCGTGGCTGAAGACCAGGATCGAGGGGGAAGTTTTACCCTTTTATAAGTAACATTGCTTAGCAAAAGAAGATGGATGAGCAAACTCCCATTCATAACCACCATCAAAATTTCTGGTATTCCGATATTTAATCCTCTTGCACGCCATTCACACCTTCGGGTCCAAGGAGATTAAATAGTGGCATCTGTCATACCCCAAATTTTGACCACAAGATTTCCCATCATTGTGCAAATCATCACCACAATATAGATGTACCTTCATGCCTCACCAATCTCCTCAAAGATAGTTGAGCATTCACTATAATCAAGAATTAGGGTTTCCATCCCTCTCTGAGCATCTGGACAAAAGATCAATCAAGAAATGACATGATCTTCAACTTGTCCAAACTCTCAACACCCATAAGGGATCAAGAGGACTCCCACATTAAGAATTAAGCACAAAGTTGCAGCATTCCAAGTGGAAAGGGCCTCGAAATACCCATTGTCACCAAATTAGGGTTTTTTGTCGACTGAGGCCTCCAGAGTGAAATTTTCATAGGAGATTGAGCCAAGGCTTCAAAATATGACTCAATGTGCTCAAAATAACCTTAGGAGTCCCTTTGAAAAGTTAAATCAACCTCAGAGAATGCATTCCTCAAAAGTCGGGAATTGGGGTTTCTCCGCGCCGAACCGCTCTAGAGCCAAAAGTCAAAACATGACTTTTTGGCAAAAATGATCCTTATGACTCATATTTTCATAAGATATGATTTATAATGTCATTTGAACAAGAATTGATCAAGAAATCATGATAACTTGTAAAAGGGGTAATCTTGAAAAATTGAAAAATTTTCTAAGTTACTAAATTTGGATGGTTTTGGTGCCAACTTCCAAGGGCCATAACTTTTGATCCAAGCAGCCATTTTGAGTGATCCAAAGCCTGATTTGTAGGTCTCCCTACATTCTACAAAAGCTTCAACTACATGAAACTCTAATTCTTCATGGATTTTTGGTTATGAATGGATCAAAGTGGTGAAAAATTAAAGATTTAACACTTAGTACAAAACTGTCTAAGTTTCAGCCTTGAACATCAATGTTCATGGGGATTTTTCAACTAAGTCCAAATAGTTTCAAGACAAACTATGAACACACATGAATTGTACCATATAAGGGCTTTTTAAAAAGTACATGAGCATTCTATAACTCCATTTGAGCAAGGAGATATGATCCTCCTAAGATGACACTTTCAAACTGTCTTGTACAAGACAGATTTTGCATTTTTGATCGAATTGGTTAAATTAGGAAATTGCAAGCCTTGTCATCCATTTGGACACCTTAGAGGATAACATCATAGGGAAATATCTGATCCACAAGCCTTCCAAGTCCAAGGATCTACATGTAGTTATGTGACACCTAAAAAGACTAGAAATCTCAAAGACTCCAATTTTGTTTCAATGCATTCAATGGATTCACAAGGTGGCAAGCATCAAGACATTGCTAACTGAATTGATTCAAGCCTTATCTCTGAACCAAAGGACTCATAGCCTGCACCCTTGAAGGTGTGAAAACACAAGAAATGGGGGGTTTGAATTGGGTTTTTAAAATAAAAACTATTCTTTCAAAATAATCCCCATTAAAAATAATCTTCACTTCTTGATAATAATGAAAGAAAACTGAAAGGAAAGAACACAGTATGTTTATACTAGTTCACTTGAGAAACCCTCAAGCTAGTCTAGTCCACCCGCCAAGGTGGTTTTGCCTCTCTCAAGCGAGGTCTTAATCCACTATAACAAAACTGATTACAACTGCTGGTAGGGGTGGCAAACGGGCATGCCCGCCCCGTTTAGGCCCACCCCGCAAAAGCCCGCAAAAAAACAGGGCAGGGCGGGGCGGTCAAAGGTAGAGATGCGGGCTCATTTTCTAGGCCCACCCCATTTAATGACGGGCCCGCGGGCATGCGGGCAGGCCTGCCATTCTCTTTAAAAAAAAATTTTTTCACTCATGATAAAATTTAAAAAAAAACTCATAAATCCTAATACTACCAATAAAAAAACACTATCATTATCTTACATTCAATAATTAAATTCAACAAATAAAATATCATAAAATAAAATTAAAATAAAAAACTCATGATATAATTTGATAATGGGTTGTTTTGGTATGGGCCTATTGGGCCATAAGATATCATAAAATAAAATTAATTTTATTTGTTCCTAAATTTTTACCCGCGGGCATACCCGTGACCACCCCACGCTCGCCCTTCTTTTTTGCGGTGCGGGGCGGGCATACTTAAATATGCGGGTTCAAAATTCAGGCCCGCCCCGCGAAAAATGACGAGTAAAACGGGCTTTTCCCGTGGGCCGGACCCGTTTTGTCACCCCTAACTGCTGGTGACTAATAATACACAGATTAACCGTCTCTTCTTAAGGCTTCTGACCACATTGGTCCCTTAAGGAATTAATCTCTAAGACACACTAGTCCTAGACTTCTCAAGAATTCTGACCTAACTGGTGTAGCGAGCGATTTTTGTCGGTGACGCAACCACCTTACCGCTGGTTTTTGGGTTTCTCCTCACAATGAGGAGGGGGTGCTACTTTCTGATTTCTTATTTATCCCATGAAGCTGGAAGGGAATGGGAAGCTATCTAAAACTAACCTTGCACATGAATGTTTAATGGAACAAACGCTTTTAAAGAGATTGAGGGGTCCGGGGTCAGGTTATACAATGGGGAGTTGTCAATTACCCATCCTATATGTGGTTATCCACAGGATATTAGCTTTAGGTTTCACTTTATACTTGATGGTGTTTATTCGTTAATGGGTTGGGAAAGTTTCTTGGGAAATATGAGAGAGTGAGTGAGTTTTTGTTGATGTTCGGGTGTTTTTGGTAAGGTACTGGACCTAAGTTTTGATTAGTGTGAAGGTACTGGACCTAGAGTTTTTTATTAGTATGCTCGCTAAGATTTCACAATCTTATGTCTACGTATTCCCGTTTAAAGAAACGGGGAAATCAGACAATCGTAGTTCCTCCTATTCTAAGGGAGGAAAAAGATGTTTGGTGTCTTGTTCAAAGCCCAAGATTAAAGCTAAAAGGTTTTTTGTGTCTTGTTCAAAGCCCAAGATTGAAGCTAAAAGGTTTGACTGAGAGAGAACTTGTCATCTCTAAAGAGGGATTGTTGATTTTTGTGTGCCTTGATCAAAGTCCAAGGTTGAAGCTAAGAGGTTGATTGACTCCACTGGGGAAGTCCTTATACAAAGCCTAAGAGGAGGCTGGAGATTACCGACTCAACAAGAGAGTGTTTATATGTCTTGTACAAAACCCAAGATTGAGGTAAAAAAAAGAGACTGACTCTTTAGGGATATCATTATACAAAGCCTAAGAGGAGGCTAAAAGTTTGACTTTTCCGGGGAAAATATTCTGTCTGTCTTGTACAAAGCCCAAGATTGAGGCTAAAAAGGGATTTTGACTCCGCCGGGGAGGTTTGTATATGTCTTGTACGAAGCCCAAGATTGAGGCTAAAATGAGAAATTTAACTAACTCGGATGAGGATATTTTTATGTGTCTTGTACAAAGCCCAAGATTGAGGCTATACTGAGTTTAACTCTGCGGGAGAGTATTATCTGTCTTGTACAAAGCCCCAGATTGAGGCTGAAAAGAGTTTGACTCAGCTTAGGGAATTTATTTCTCGAAGCCTAAAGAAGGCTAGGAGGAATTGACTCCACTATGGAAGATACTTGTCCCAAGCTTGAGAAAAGGTTATGAAGATTTATGTCTTGTACAAAGCCCAAGATTGAGGCTAAACAGGTTTGACTCAACAAGAGAGTGCTTTTATTTGTCCTGTACGAAGCCCAGGATTGTGGCTGAACAAGCTGGAGAAATTATTCTTCCCAAGAGGAGGCTGACTTCTGCTTGGGGAAATCTTTATGCCAAGCCTAGGAGGAGGCTGGAAAAGATTGACTCAACAAGAGAGTGTTTTTATCTGTCTCGTACAAAGCCCGAGATTGAGGCTAAAAGGTTGACTCAACAAGAGAGTACTGAAAGGTGATTGACTCAACAAGAGAGTCTGCAAAGGTGTTTGACTCAACAAGAGAGTCTGAAAATGATTGACTCAATAAGAGAGTCTGAAAAGGTTAGCTCCGCTGGGGAGAATCATTATACAAAGCCCAAGAGGAGGCTAACTGCGCTGAGGAAAGGTCCTTATACAAAGCCTAAGAGGAGGCTAGCTTCTGCTGGGAATTATTGAGATCCTGAGGCAGGTCCAAGTGGGGAATCAACTCTTGCTGAGGTTTACAGAAGAGTTGAGGTATCAGATGCCTTGAGGTTCTGATTTGGGATAGTGTTATACTGATGATAAACTGACCCTGGCTTGGGGATTTTTAGGAGAGAGACTGGGTTCTAGAACCCACAGGTTTTAACTCTACATGAGATTTATCCAGAGTGACCGGGGTTTCTTCCTATGTGTGTAAGGAACTTGAGAATGTCTTTAAGACTCAAGGTTAGACTGTCCAAGTCTACTGGTGGAAGAGTTTTATCTTTTGTATGATGCCCAAGAGGAGGCGGGTGTTTTAAGGGATGAGAATCAACCCTAAATTGGTCTGAGATTTGACACTGGAAAGACCGCTCTAGCAAAGGATGACTAAGTTCTGTCTTATACCTTTAGGAGGTCTTTAGGGTCCTTGTATTAAGCCCAAGAGAAGGCATGAGAACTTCTAAGAAGCCGGAGGGTCCTTGTACAAAGCCCAAGAGGAGGCGGGGATGCTTTTAGGAAGCCTGTGGGTCCCAAAGCAAAAAAAAGTTCAAGAAATGCTATTCACAGAGAATAGATCATTTAGTGAAAGTTCTGAGGTTTGAAGAAACTCAAGAGATGTTATTCACCGAGAATAGATCAACTCTGGGGAGTAGAATTTCTTTGACAATTTCTAATAGTGACAGCCTGAGAAAAGGTTCACCGAGAATACTTTCTTTCTCTTTGTTCCATATTGTTTAAGCCCAAAAGAAGGCAAGACTGTATCTGGAAATCCTATGGGGATCTAGTTTTGACTGTATTTAAGAGTGACCAACTGGCTTTACCTAGTTCTAGACCTAGTTGCCAGAGAAAACTCTAAATAACTATACTAGTATATATACAGATGATATATGACAAGTATTTAAAAGGATATGAAAAAAGACTTATAGTGCACAGCTTTCCACAATACAGTTATATATATGAAAGCGAGTAAATGAAAGCGGTTAAAACTTACAGGTGAGCAAGCTTCCATGCTGTATTGTTAGTTGTTCAAAGAAATTAAAGAAAGTTTTGATAACAACATGTATATTTGAATCTAAATCAAAAGAGAAGTTGTTTTTGAAAAGATTGTTGGGGCTTATACTCAAGGAGAGGCCCAAGTTTTAACAATGATCGTACCGTTGCTTTGAATGTCGTATCCGGACTTATACAACGACTGAGGCCCAAAGCGGTTTTCTGTACAAAGCGATGGGTCTTATAACTCAAGGAGAGGCCCAAAGAGTTTGAAAATGAATAAAGATGGGTCTTATAGCTCAAGGAGAAGCCCAATTGATTTTGTTACAAAGGCGATGATCGCGCCGAACTTTAGAAAATATACCGGGGGACTTATACAATGTGTGAGGCCCAAAAAGGTTTATTTACAAAGGGATTGGGTCTTACACTCTATTAGAGGCCCAAAGAGTTTTTAAAATTTAAAATCAAGAGGAAATCCTAATTTTAAATAAAAATGTTATTTCTCAAAGGAAATTAAATGAAAAAATGATATAAAATACCAAATATATTCAAAAATAAGTTGTACACCTTGAAAAGTATTTTGAAAAGTCATGTTTAATTACATGAGAGTTTGAAATTCAATTGGTTTTGAAAGATCAAAGTGGGAATTTCACTTAAAAGTGTTTAAAAACAACAAAAAATGAAATTAATTACAAAAATTCTAACTTCATTAAATAAATAATATAAATTGGATTTTTTTTGTAAAATAAAATATTTTAACATTTTAGTGAGTTTTGAGAAAAAGAATCAATTCAAAAACATAAATATTCAGAGAGAAATAAATTTTTGAATCAATTAATAAAAATAACAAAATATTCAAATATTCAAAAATTTGAAAAAGGGCGCCAAGAACACCAAGTTCTTGCCCGCGCCCTCTGTTTTTCCAAATTTGCATTTTCTCACTTTTCTCCATGATTTCTCAATGGGTTTGCACAATTTAAGTACCAATCTTGCTCGTTTTTGAACAAGGATCACAACCATATAGATTAATTGCATTTATTTTGAATATTGAGGGAGAAATCAAAAGAAAATCTCAAGAACCCTAATTTCAGCATGAACACCATGAAATTCCATACACGACTAATTCATGGCAATTGACTGAGGGTTATCACTCCATACATGATTAGGAACATATGGCAAAATTATTGTGCAGTAAAATATGCATGCATCATAGAGTTTGAAGAGTTCATGCTTACCTCTTGCAGCTGGTGATCGAGTTCTGAGTTAGAGGTGTTACAACTAGGTTCCAATGATCTGGACAGCTTTCCTAGGTGCCAAGGATTGTGTTTGAATGCTTGGAATGGATAGAAATGATCTGGAACTGGTTGTAGTACCTCAACTGCAAATCTGCCAAGAACTTGAGCAATTGGCTGGTGATTTTAAGAATCTGATGTTCCAGATGCGATTTTGTGTTATGGATCACTCATACATGATGTTTATGAGGTGTGTGTGTGTGTGTGTGTGTGATTGGTTTGGTTCGAATTGCTCTTAAACTCAAAACCCGATAGTGACTTGAGTTAGAAGGCAAAATTGGAGTGAAAGTGGTGATCTTGAGGAAAGCATCAGTTTGGGTGCTTGGTGTACTTAAACTGATCACAATTGATGTCTATTTATAGTACAACAAGTTTGTTTTGGCATCAATAGTGAATGGCAACTAGTACAGGCCTGTGGCCAATTGTGATCAAATGGAATCTCAAGTCTCCTCTCGCCATTGACTTGAGATTAGAGCACAGGCTTTGTAGCTTTGGTTCAACTATAAGTTTGGACTGAATTTAGTTGAAATAGGCTCAGTTCATGCCACCTTGATGCATTCATTAAAGGCTTGGAAACAAAATTGGAGTCTTGGCACTTTTTAGCTCTTTTAGGTTTGGCATGGCTACTTGTAGATTCTTGGACTTTGGAGGCTTGGAGATCAGATCATCCTCCTTGGATTTAATCCATGAAGAATTGGAATGAGATGTAGTTGACACTTTTGAAGTATGTAATGAGAGCTAAAAATCCAGCTTTGGACCATCCAAAATGGTTGCTTGGATCTCAAGTTATGGCCCTTGGAAGTTGGTACCCTAGCCACTTTGTTCCATAACTTAGAAAAATTCTAAGTTTTTTATAGTTACCCCTTTTACAAGTTAACTCACTTTTTTTTATTTTTCTTGATGAATGATGATTCAAATCACATATTAACATTGTTTTAGGGTTAAAGAACCTTGGTTGACCAAAAATTCAAAAAGTCATACTTTGAATTTTTGTACAGTTGACTTTTTATCGTATGAAATCCAAACTGTGCGATCCTTTGTGAAATCAAGCCCTTGACCTAAATCAAACCTAATGGATGGATTCCATAGGTGTTATAGGGTGTATTGAATCATGTCCCAAGGTTTGGGAGCATGTATTGGTCAAAAGTCAAAGATGCAGTTGACTTTTTCCTCGAAACCCTAGTTGTGGTCCTGATGAAATTGAAACTTGTAGATCAAGCTTCTTGGATCAATCCATTGTTGTAAATAGATCAATGTAGTGTATTGGAGGCCCTCAAATCATGTCTTTAGGTCTTGGCTCATGCTTTGTCCCAAAAGTCAACTTAGGGGTGAATTAGGTCAAGAAACCCTAATTCCTGATTTTTTTGGGTAAATGCATCCCCTAAGGTTAAATTGACTTAATGATTGGGTATATAAGGTCCCTTGTAGTATCTTGGGTTGTGATTTAAAGCATTGGCTCATGCCCAGAGGATAATTTCCATCTGGAGGCCTTGGTCGACCAAAACCCTAATTTGGTGACACTGACGATCTTGAGGCTTGATCCACTTGGAATGTTGCAACCTTGTGCTTGATTCTTGATGTTGGAGTCCTCTTGATCCTTTATGGGTGTTTGAGAGTTTAGACAAGTTGAAGATCGTGTCATTCCTTGATTGATCCTTTGTCTAAGGCTCTGGGAGGGCTTGAAACCCTAATTCTTGATTATGGTGAATGCTCAAACATCTCTGAGGAGATTGATGAGGCATGATGGTTCATTCATATTGTGATGATGATTTGCACAATGATGGGAAATCTTGGTGGTCAAAATTTGGTGTATGACAGATGCCCCTATTTAATCTTCTTGGACCCGAAGGTGTGAATGGCAAAGGTATTCGGGCATTCGGGGTGCAAGAGGATTAAATATCAGAATATCCAAAATTTTGATGGTGGTTATGAATGGCAGTTCGCTCATCCATCTTCTTTTGCTAAGCACTGATACTTAGAAAAGGTAAAACTTCCCCTTGATCCTGGTCTTCCGCCATGGAACTGGTCTCAGTTTCTGAAATAAACTTCCCCTCGATCCTGGTCTTGAGCCAGGGAACTGGTCTCAATTTCTAATATAAACTTCCCCTCGATCCTGGTCTTGAGCCAAGGAACTGGTCTCAGTTTCTGATACAAACTTCCCCTCGATCCTAGTCTTCAGCCAAGGAACTGGTCTTAGTTTCTTCTTGTCGAGTTTCTTCCTTGACAAGGGACGCTATGTGTAGCGGTCTTTATCAAACTTCTCGCCGAATTTTCCTGGGGAGATGCCATTTGATTAAAAAAATTTTGATGTCAGACTTGCTGGGGAAACCCGTTCATCTGAGTTGTAGAGGTGTACAAACTTCTCTGTTGGAGACGCCATTTGTTGACTCTACTGGGAAAAACGAGTCTTTTTAGGGATTGTTTCCTGCTTGGGGATGTTACATCATACTTTTCCTCGAGATCTTTTCGAAGAAATGTCATGTGATGCAATCCGACTTGGAGGTGCTGATTACCTTTTCGTCAGCAAATTTTTCGGAGAAAACCTGTTGTACTGCCGAATCTTTGATTAAGAGGCTTTCTCTGGAGATTTTCCTTAATCGGGGATAGCGAGCATATCATCTTCAATGGTGAAGAGTGACGATCGTTGAAATTTTTCTTGCTTTTCAGAGGTTCAAGTTATCAAAGTGGTCGAATACCGTCTCCATCCCGGAAATAAACTGAGGAGAAAGTTGGTTCAGACAAAACATTCCCTGATGAGGAAAGAACTGACAACTCGAGTGAGAGGACCTTTATCGCTAGGGGATAAGACCGACTAGAGTGGTAGTGATGCAATATGAATATGAATGTAAATCAATAATGCATGATGTATGTATGTATATGCTGACAAAACTGACACAACATACAAACTAGTGGATGAACATGACTGGATACTCAGCCACTGCAGGGGACAAAGAAGTATCTTCGGTTCAAGATAGCAAATCTGCCCTGCTTAGGAGAAATAGTTCATGTGGGGAACAACGTTGGTCGGGCTTAAGAGATAAGAACTCTGTCGGGGATGTCGGACGGAATATTCGCATCTGACACAACTGATCCTTCATTCAGGCGCACTGGCTTAGAATGAGTACTTTGATTCTGCACTTTGAAGCTTAATCGCCTTTGGAGAAGCGGTCGATGTTCTTTCGATGTTCAACAGTCAAAAGAATTGTCATCTTTATTTTAAAAGCAGGAAAATGTTTACAAGTAAATTCATTTTCGTTTTATTTCAAGAATCATTAATCATGTTAAAATGTCGTTCTGTAAAGCTAAAACAAATAAGAATTGCAAACAAAAGCACTAGGGCTCAAATTTTATTGATAGGATGGAAATCAGCCAAACACGTGATTCCATGGAGTATTTACAAAGTTTATAAAATGGTAATTTAAGGGAAAAGGGCTACATTGAAACATAACGACCACATTCCTTCTACCAACTTTGAATTCTGGACTTCCTGAGCTTCTGTCAAAGATGACCTTTACCGAAGTTTTCCTGATGGATGGCATGACTGCTGCTGAGGGATTTGCCCCTTTGTTGGACATAGTTACTTGCCATGAATCCCTAACTTTTGCCTAGATTGTACTTTGAGATTTCCAATTCATCGGGATAATTTTTTATTATGTCTCTAATTTTTGCCTGGATCGCCCTTTCGGGTTTTCAATCCACCGAGATGTTTTTTTTTTGTTTTTTTTATTTATTTAGGCGAAGTATTTCTTAACTACGTCAACATTCGTGGGATAGGCGAATTCTTCTCCATCCATGGTTGTGAGTCTCAAGGCGCCGCCTGAGAAAGCTTTCTTGACCACATAGGGGCCGTCATAATTCGGAGTCCACTTGCCCCGGGAATCAGTGAGAAAAGATTGTATCTTCTTAAGCACAAGGTCTTCTTTTCTGAAGACACGAGGTCAGACCTTTTTGTCAAACGCTTTCTTCATTCTCTGCTGATACAACTGACCATGGCATAGTGCCGTTATTCGCTTTTCTTCGATCAAATTCAGTTCATCGTGCTGACTTTGGCACCATTCAGCCTCTGTTAGCTTAGGTTCCATCAATACCCTGATTGATGGGATCTCCACTTCTATGGGAAGCATTGCCTTCATGCCATATACTAGAGAGAAAGGGGTTGCCCCTGTTGAAGTGCAGACAGATGTGCGATAACCGTGAAGGGCAAAGGGTAGCATTTTATGCCAGTCTTTATAGGTTACAACCATCTTCTAAACAATCTTCTTGATGTTTTTGTTAGCCGCTTCTACCGCTCCATTCATTTTAGGCCGATAGGGAGATGATTTATGGCGTTCAATCTTAAACTCAGCACACAACTCTTTCATCATCTTGTTATTCAAGTTGGATCCATTATCAGTAATGATCTGGCTTGGAACACCATAACGGCAGATGAGATTGTTTTTGATAAATCGGACCACCACTTGTCAGGTTACATTGGCGTATGACGCTGCTTCGACCTACTTGGTGAAGTAATCAATGGCTACCAGAATGAACTGATGTCCATTCGAAGCCTTGGGTTCGATCATGCCAATCACGTCAATTCCCTATATGGAAAAAGGCCATGGGGAAGAGAGAACTTTGAGATGCGTTGGCGGTACATGGATTTTGTTTAAGTATATCTGACACTTGTGACATCTCCTCATGTACTTGTAGCAATCAGATTCCATGGTCAACCAATAGTACCCTACTCTTAGAATTTTTCTCGCCATTGTGTGTCTGTTGGCATGAGTGCCAAAGGATCCTTCGTGGATTTCTTTTATTAGCATGTTTACTTCTGGTCTGTCTGCACATCGAAGCAAGACAATGTCGAAATTTATCTTATAGAGTGTATCACCGCTCAGGAAGAAACTGCCAGCTAGCCTTCTGAGGGTCTTTCTGTCTTTTCTGGATGCCCCAAGTGGATACTCTTATTTTTGAAGGAAGCATTTGATATCGTGATACCAAGGTTTATCGTCTATGACTGCTTCGATCGTGAAGATGTAAGCGGGCCTTTCTAGGCGCATTATGTCAATCTTAGGTATGTCATTCCATTGACCTACACTAATCATGGAAGAGAGAGTGGCTAATGCATCAGCCATGTGATTCTCTTCACGAGGGATGTGATGAAACTCAATTCTGTTGAAGAATGGTAACAGTCTTCTCGCATAGTCTTTGTAAGGAATCAGTCCTGATTGGTATGTGTTCCAATCTCCTTTAATCTGATTGATAACCAGGGCTGAATCTCCTTACATGTCTAAGTTCTTAATTCTCAAGTCAATCGCTTTTTCGAGACCCATGATACAAGCTTCGTATTCGGCCTCGTTGTTTGTACATTTGAAAGTAAGTCTGACAGTGAAAGGAATATGGGTACCCTGAGGTGTTATGATGATTGCCCCAATTTCGTTTCCATAATGATTGACAGCTCCGTCAAAGATTAGTCCCCATCGGGAACCTGGTTTTGGCCCTTCACTGGGTAGCGGTTCATCGCAATCTTTCATTTTCAAGTACATGATATCTTCGTCTGGGAAGTCAAGTCCAATTGATTCCTGATCGTCAATTGGTTGATGAGCCAAATGATCGGCTAAAATACTTCCTTTGATGGCCTTTTGAGCATGGTACTCAATGTCGTATTCTGATAACGACATCTGCCAACGGGCAATTCTTCCTGTGAGAGCAGGTTTTCCAAAGACATACTTGATCGTATCCATTTTGGAGATTAACCAAGTAGTGTGACAAATCATATACTGGCGAAGACGTTTGGCTGCCCAAGCCAAAGCACAACAAGTTTTCTCGAGCATAGTGTACCGAGTCTCGCAGTTGGTGAATTTCTTGCTCAAGTAATAGATGGCAGACTCTTTCCTTTTGGTTTCGCCTTGTTGGCCAAGTACACAACCCATTGAGTCTTTCAAGACTGTTAGGTAGATAATCAACGGTCTCCCCTCTACAGGAGGTGATAGAATCGATGGGTTCAACAGGTATTCCTTGATACTGTCGAAGGCGGTTTGACAGTCTTTTGTCCAAATGCAGTCCTATTACTTTTTGAGTAATTTGAAAATTGGCGCGCATGTCGCGGTCATGAGGAATATAAATCTGGAAATATAGTTCAGACGTCCCAGGAATCCCCTGACTTGTTTTTCAGTTTTTGGAGAAGGCATTTCTTGAATGGCCATGACTTTGTCAGGATCAACCTCAATTCCTTTCTGGCTGAGGATGAACCCTAAGAGTTTCCCTGAACGGACACCAAACGTGCACTTATTGGGATTCAAGCGGAGTTTATACTTTCTTATACGCTCGAATAGTTTTGACAGGTGGGTCAGATGCTCCTCTTCTGTCCTAGATTTGGCAATCATATCATCGACATATACCTCAATTTCCTTGTGTATCATGTCATGAAACAGAGTAGTCATGGCCCTTGCATTACCATGTAACAAAAGGTGCCCCATGGGGTGATGAATGAAGTTTTCTCCATATCTTTCGGCGCCATTTTGATTTGATTATCGCCCGAGAATCCATCCATAAAGGAGAATACTTTGAACTTTGTTGTACTGTCTACCAGCATGTCAATGTGTGGTAAGGGAAAGTCATCCTTTGGACTGACTTTGTTCAGATCCTTGTAGTCTACATACATTCTAACCTTTCCGTCCTTTTTCGGAACTGGTAGTATGTTGGCTAGCCATTGAGGATATTTTGATGTGGCGAGGAAACCCGCGCCAATCTGTTTCTGTACTTCCTCTTTGATTTTGATGTCCATGTTTGGATGAGTCTGTCTCAACCTTTGTTTTACTGACGGACAGTCTGATCTTAACGGTAGATGATGTTCCACGATGCTAGTATCTAACCCTGGCATGTCTTGGTAGGACCGAGCAAATACATCGGGAAATTCTTTGAGAAGCTTTATCAAACTTTCTTTGACAGTTGGACTGAGCAGTGCCTCAATCTTGACTTGTTTTCTCTCTTCTTCTGAACCCAAGTCGATCGTTTTCAATGGCTCTTTGTGAGGTTCAATGGACCTTTCCTCTTGTTTGAGTAATCGGGAGATCTCTTCTGGAATTTCTTCGTCATTTTCTTCTTCAGCCTCAAATACCAGGAATTCAAAGTTGGGAGAAGGCATTGGATCGTATGTTTCAATGGGGTTTTGTCGCGGTGAAAATTGGATACCATAGTTATTTGTTAACTAGGATCGCATTTTTAATGTCACCACCGGTCTTTGATTTTATCCAAGGGAAGGGAAAAAACCGAATTCCCACAATGCAATGCAAATGCACTAAGATTCTAAGTTTAGGGGTTGGTTATACCTATGGAAGGTGTTAGCATCCTAGATATCTGTAGTACTCTACAGGAACCTCTTGATTATATTATGTTATTTGTTTTTGTTTTGCTAAGGGTTTAAGGGTAGGTGATTCATTATTTTTTTACTAAGTGTGCTCGACAAGATATCGCATCTTGTGCCTACATATCCTGTCAGGAGGGAATCAGAGCACTTGTAGTTCCTTATTAAGGATACTAAATATTTTAAAGGTTTAGGAGAGGAAGATGAGTCATCATCTTAAGAAAGACCACCACAGTTTTGAAAATGTTTGTATTTTGTGGGGCATGGGATTGTATGTCCCTTTCTTTGAGATGATTAACATCTAATTCTCTTGTGTGGAGAATTAGGTGGGCTAAAGTTTGATTTAAAAAATCAAAATTAAGGGGGGACTAACCTAGGAAATCTATCCTATGTTATCTAATTGACTTAACTTAAGGGTGTCGATTATGATGCAAATGATGTGCACCATGCACAATAACGTGGTTATCATGCATGGGATTTTCCCTTGGATATTAATGCGATTAATTGTTGTTATTTAGGTGAGGGTACTAGCAAAGTGATGCTAGACTTGTGTCCAGTGATCGGTAGGTCGAATGCGATGCCCGAAGGCGATCGACTTATATGGGTGGAAAATTGGCTCGACGTTGGATCGAGGATTTTTATTGTTTTGAAAAGGGTTTGAACAGAAATAATAACAAGCATACATCAAGATAGGCATAGTAAACAGATAAACACGCAAGCGTACACTCGGGCGCGAGAGATTTCTAATCGGGGGATGATTTATCGAGGAAAGAGTTTGAGTTTTAGTCTGATTTACTTTAATTAGGAAATTATGCTAGAGATTATTATTATTGAGAAAGGTTAAAAGGAAAAAAATTACAATTAATTAATTATAAAAGGGGGTTCTCTTTGTTATTTCAGTTTTAGATTTTAAAGAAATGAAGGATTATATAAAAGTTTTAATGTTAAATTATTTTGCGAAAGTTTTATTTTAACTAAAAAAGGTTTGAATTAATTATTATGAAAAAGGGTTTAATTGACTGATATTAAAAAAGTTAGATTAATTATTATTATAAAAATTTTAAAATTAATTACCAATAGAAGTTTAATTTTAATTAATATTAAAGAAATTTGATTTTAATCATTATCATAAAAGAAAAGTTTTTAGATTAATTATTAAAGAGAAAGTTTTAATTTTATTAAAAAAAGGAAATTAGATTAATTATTATAAAAAGTTTAAATTAATTATTATTAAAAAAGGTTTTAAATTGAATTATTATTATAAAAGTCTTAAATTAAATTATTAACGAAAGGTTTTAATCTTAATTATAAAAAAAGATTTTTAATTTTAATTATAAAAAGTTTTTAATTTTTGATTATAAAAAAAAAGTTTTAATTTTAAAATAAAAAAAAAGACTAATGAAAGGGAAAAAAAAGAACGGAGCGCTCTCTCTCTCGTTTACTTTCTCTCTCCGTCTTCTCCCTCTCTCTAAAAAAGTAAAATTAGGGTTTGAACCCCGGCGGCGGCGCCGCCTCCGTTTCCTCTCCATCCTCTCTAACTCTCTCGATCGGTCAAACAAAACCTAACTACCCTTAATCCCACAAAAACCCAACCCCAATTTCACTATAATTCAGAGCGTACATTTACAATGGAGTAAAGCAATAAAAAAAGATGTTGGTGCGATTCAGGACAACGTCGATGGTGATGACGAACTGAGACTCTCCCAAAGTTAAGTCCTTGGTCCTTCCTTCGCTTACGAATTCCTCCTCCCTTCTGCGCTTCGTGTATGTATGTGTGTTGCGATTCTGCTTCCTCTGATGCTATTGCTTTGTGTATGTGTGATTCGATGAGTCCGGTCTGGTCTACTGTAGGATTGTTTAGTTGATATGAAGTTTTGGTGGTTCCTGATGTGCTGATTGTGATGGTTGTGAATCTCTGCGTCTTGTGATATATGTATGTATTGATGGATGGATCTTTGTGATTTCTCTTCTCTGCAGATGCGTGTGTGTTTGTGTTTTTTTTGTACGTATGATTCGGATGAATTGTTTTCTGGTATGTGTGATTTAGTCTGATGATGGTGAATGGTTTTTTTTGGATCCCCTTCTGCGTATGAATGGTGCTTATTCTTATAGACTTTAGGAGAACCAAGAATTTAATCTCCAATTGAATGCTGTTGATTTTGAGTGACTACTGCGTTAAGTGCTTTCCATCTGTAGGTAGATACGTCTGTACGACTTTGGAAAGTTTTCGAATTCGTATTGAATTGGTTTTGATCACGATTTAATCACATTTGATGGCTTTCCAATTTAACTTGATCAGGAATGTTTGGTATCCAATTGATTAACTGCTTCAGTGAATTCCTCGATCTCTTTCCATGGTTTGGAACTTTCTAAAACTTTCTTTTAGTGTTTTTCACGACTGATGACTTTTGATGAAATTTTATTTCATTTCAAAACTAACTTTCCACGGTTTTCCCAATTTCTGACATACCTTTTTCTCTCTTAATTTCATTGTACGAGGCTTGGGAAGCATGAATGTGCAAGGAGGCATGGTCTATGCATAAAGGATTTGTTCCAAAGATTTCTCGACTCAACAGCCTCGAATGACAACCTTGGCAGGATCCTTGCCATAAGAGTTTAAATCTTCTTTCCCCGGTTTGATAATGGGAAACCTTTCAAGTCGTGAACTTCACCCCTTCGTGTGATTATGTATTTCTCAGCTAGATCAACTGCAGCCGCAACTTTGCCAACATCTGGTAGAAAAGTAATCTCGGCTTCTAATCACGGGCTATGTTGTGAATGTATTTGGAGTTTTGAATTCATTTTGATGGTTGTTTGGTTTGTCAGGTTGTAGACATGCTTGAAAGGTTTTTTTTAATGAGTTTCCACGAGATAGCTGTGACAAAAAGCAGCAGGTAAATTATTTGACTTGACTATGTTATAAATCGATTGCTAAGAACTGACTTGGACTTAATTGGGCAGGTTATGGCAGCATGTTGTGAAGTATAATCATCACTAGATGTCTCCCTTCCATGTAGCACCATTTTATATCCACTCTTTCGGAACAAAGGTAAATGACCCAGTACCTTGGTTGTTTCGGTAATAGCAAGGAAGTTCCATTTCTTATCATCACCATTTTAATGTTATGCCCCGACCTTAACTAATGTTTCCAAGTCTTCTAATTGTAGGTAAGCATAATAGATAAAGGGGATGAGTTAGGTTTGACAGAGCTTGTAACATCCTAGTTAGGAGTACTATCAATTATATGTTCATTGATAGCTGTGATGCTTCCCAGAACCTTTGTCAATGCTTCTGGTCTAATCTCTGATTCAGAAAACCGTTCAGGTAGCAGCCATGTCAATCTGTTGGCCAAGGGTTCTAAAGGGTGTACACACTTTTGCTCATGTACCGTTCGATGAGAGGTGATGATTAAGTTTCTATTTCAATTCGAACATGTCTTGGTTTTGTGTGATTGCCATAACTATGTGTCGATTTGTTGCCGAAATAAGTTTCCATTTTCCCCTACCATGTTTGTACGTGATTTTCCTTGTTGAGTGTGTGTTTGGAAACTGATGGCTGTAATAACTATTCTCTAAAGCGTTGTGCTCATTTTCATATTTTGGTTCGGTGTAGCTTTAAAATGGTGATATCTCCGCCTGAGGTGCACGTATCATTCCCTTACCTTCCAAATCCATCCATTCTAAAAAAACTCTTCTGGTGGAGACTTTACAGCCCGCAAAAACAACTTCTACTTCTCTTATTTGAGGTGGAACAAAGCTGATTCCCATGTTTCCAAAACATAGAAAAACAACAGATTTAAGTGGTTGTTAATCTAGCCATTTTAATGTAAGATAATGTTGAGACTGATCTAAGTTAAGGTTAGCTTGCAATGGAGCAGTTTTGAGTTTTCTTGTAATGGAATTTGTAATGATTCCTGATATTATGGTATTTTGAAGTAAGGTTTGAATCTATCATTGCCTTTGTAACTTGGAAAACCTTGAATGATTTTGTGATGTAACTTTTTCAATGGTCATGGAATACATTCTTGTAAAAGACTTTTGAGCCTAGTTTCTTTTAAACGGTGTAGAAATTTGAAGTTTGGCATTTGAGTAATAGACTGGCAACTTGGATATGGATTTGTAAGATCATCTCTTTAAATCAAATTCTGACATGGTTGAATTTAGATGATAAATGTGGTGTCTTCTTGAATACCTTCGTGCAAGTTATGTTCTTGGATTTTTGTATCTTAATAGAATCTGATCTTCTCTTGGATCTTAATCGCATAGCTTGATTTCCAAGTAACTAAAGTATGAACTTTTAAAACATTGGTTCCTTTGCTAAATCTCGGACATTTGAAATTAATTGTATTTATTTAGATGCATCTCAAATTGTTTTCAACTCAAAGAAACTCCTGATTTCTAATACTCAACACAAATAGCTCGCTCTACAAGCGACCAAAATTTTGAAAGAACAAAGGTGTTTTGAACCTCAAGGATCCATCACTTGCAATCATGGCTCTGAACTTCTAGCAATCCAAACCTTAAGTTCTTGGTAACTTCTTTATTTGATGGCCCGTTATTTAAAACACAGAGCAGACACACTTCTTAGCC
Source organism: Lathyrus tuberosus (assembly GCA_022829125.1). NCBI lineage: Eukaryota > Viridiplantae > Streptophyta > Magnoliopsida > Fabales > Fabaceae > Lathyrus > Lathyrus tuberosus. The sequence continues at coordinate 9,940,000 of JALAZF010000086.1, forward strand.
TTTAAGTGCTTACAGAGGGGGGGAGAAGATGCCATCTTGTAATATAACTTGACACCTAACCAGTGACCAGTCTTCAAGGGACCATTTTCCATATCAGAGGGTACAAGGACTTAGTATTTAGAGAGTTTTCTGAGAAATCTGAGGGAGGGAGAGGTTTTGATAGTGGTTTAGGGATCAGAAAGGGAAAAGGCATAATCTCACAGGAATCCACACACATCTCGCAAGGGCCAAGGAACCTCCACAAACACACATACAACACAACCTTCAGGACCTTGAATCTCCTGCAGCAGTACCTGTCCTCAAAGAGAAACAAACAAACAAAGCTAGATAAAGCGGTTAGTTATGCACGAATGATGAGCTATACAAAGAAAAAGGCGGGGATCTCAGGGTCAAAAATTAGGGTGTGACAGATGCCCCTATTTAAGTTTCTCCTATTCAGAGATACGAAGATTAAAATCTTTGTCTCGACGAGATAGGAGAGACTTAAATAAAAAAACATGCACAAAATTTTTGGCCCTAAGACGCCGCCAAATGCACATGACATGATATGAAAATGATATGAAATGCAAGACAAGGATCCTGTAAGGAATAATGTCACAGGGGAAAACTGATGTTGAAACGCTGAAACACAGCTAAAGAATGGGAGACCCGACGAAGAACGGCTAGCAAAGCGAGACTCCTCTAGGAAAGATCTCTTCCACTGGGGGAAAGAGACTACCAACTGATAATCACAAGGTGTCTCAAGTGGGATGATGAACTTGCGATGAAATCTTCTAACAAAATCCACTTGAAGAACTTGTTGTCGTGGTCTCCCGGGGGGAATCTTAGAACTTCATTTGAGAATACTTTCTTCGAATGTTTTATTGAAAATGTGTCCTCTGTAAAAGATACTGAGAAATCTGCTGAGAAAAATGACTGTCTATTTTAATATAGAATTAACCAGGGAATCTACCGCCGAGATCCTGGAAATAAGCGACTGTTGGTCGAAGTTTAAAATTAACCAGGGAATCTACTGCCGAGATCCTGGAAAGAAGCGACTGTTTGTCGAAGTTTGCTGGAAATCTACTGCCGAGAATAACCAGAGAGTTTAAAAAATAAAATACCTACTGTCGAGGTCTTCTGGAAATCTACTGCCGAGAATAACCAGAGAATTTAATATGAAATACCTACTGCCGAGGTCTTCTGGAAATCTTCTACCGAGAATAACCAGGGAAATACCTACTGCCGAGGTCTTATGGAAATCTACTGCCGAGAATAACCAGGAAAAAACCTTCTGATAATCAAGCAATCTGTTTAAAGGATAATAAACTTCCCCTCGTCTCGGGCCATAAGCCACGGACTGGTCTCAGTTCCTTCTTTAATCAAGTATTTCACTTGAAAAGGGTAAAATATAAACCTCCCCTAGTCTCGGGTCATAAGCCACGGACTGGTCTCAGTTTCTTCTTTGGGGATAGAATATCCACTACCGGTTTATTGGGTAGTTCACAAAGAAAATATTACCTGCTACCGATTTATTGGGTAGCCAGCAAAGAAAAAGATTGTCCGCTACCGATTTACTGGGTAGGAAAATTACTTGCTACCGATTTACTGGGTAGAAAAATTACTTGCTACCGATTTACTGGGTAGAAAAATTACTTGCTACCGATTTACTGGGTAGTCCATAGAGAAAATACTGCCTGCTACCGATTTACTGGGTAGTCAGCAAAGAAAATATTATCTGCTACCGATTTACTGGGTAGTCAGCAAAGAAAATATTATCTGCTGAGGATAGTCAAATTACTTTGAGGAGACTGCCATTTGTCGTAGAAATCTTGATAACCAAACTGCTCAAATAAAGAGGCTGCCACTTGCCGTCTGGTATGAATTCCAAGAAAATGTTGTAATAACTGCTGGAGAAATAATTTTCGTCTTCCATAGCGATTTTCAAATAAGCTCTTCTTGGGGAGACAAAGTGCAAAATAAATGCCCGCTCGATCTGGGTTTAAAAGTTCAGAAATATCCGAAATCGTGATTGTCAGGGACCAAAGTTCAATCCAGGAAATAACTGGGAAGAAACGGTCAAATAAGGACTCCATCCATTAAGGATTGAGCTCAACGGGGTTTATCTTTATCCAAAAATGGAAAAGAAAACTGAAACAACCATCTTCCACGAGGATCAAATTCAGTGGGGAGTTTAGAAAGGATGCATTTTTCTGCTTAGGGCTGACCATTCTACTTGGACGGAGCAAACAAAACCCAGTCACTTGGGGGATAAACACAGCCAAAGTGAAAGAACAAACCAACAAACACAAAGAAATGCAAGATGCAAAAAAATACGCACATGCCATGAATCTATATGAAATAATGCCATGCTATGCTTATGCTTATGCTGACAAAACAACAGCAAGAATCAAACTGGAGACGAAAGCAAGCATCTCGACACGGATACTAGGCCGATCTTCGCAAGATAGAAGCATCACTGGGGAAGAATGGAAAGCCATATACAGAAATTTGTCCTGCTTCAAAGCTTTAGACTTCTCTGGGGAAGATAAAGTACTTCACTTAGGGATGAACATCATGACTTTACTTAGGGGATCGTCAAGATGAATCTCACTACTCTGTTGGGGATGAGAAAGATCCACTGGGAACGGATCAAACTCATGACTTGAGAGACTTCATGGGGATAAAATAAATATCCACTTCATTGGGGGAAGCTCGGATCAAAGTTGCAAGCTGAAGATGTCAGAGTCGAAAACTTCATGGGGATGAAATAAACATTCGCCTTTACTGGAGAAGATTGAGATAATGATAGAATCCAATGAGGAGTGAAATAAGCACTCGCTTCACTAAGGAAGGTTGAAACCAAAGAAATTCACTGAGGATTCTTAGGTTGCTGACTGGAGAAACCCTGCATCAAACGTGCCATAACTTCTTGTAGTAGAGATCCACCGGGGAATAGTCGTGACCACCTGGAGCAAAGAATTACTGGGGAGACTGTCATATCATTTGGGATAGAAACAAAGTAGTCCTCGATTACAGAGACTGTTGTGAGACTGATGTAACTCTGCATTGATGACCTGCATGGTAGTCGCCATTTTAAACAACAATTATTGTGGATGAGAAGCAATATTCACTTCTCAAATGCCCCAGATCACTTGGTTTATAAGAAGAAGTCATCCCAAGAGGATTTTACAGAAAACTTGGCGTCCAACTGTCCCAATGTTTTCAAACTCTTGGAGAGATTGTTGAATCTCGACGTAACTAGCCCAGATTAACTGTGTTCTGTAACCGATTCTTCAAATTCTTTGAGAGATTTACCAAATCTCGACGTAACTGCCCCAGATTGACGGTGTTCTAAGTCTTCAAACTTGGAGAGATTCGTCGAATCTCGACATAACCGCCCCAGATTGACGGTGTCTTTAGTCTTCGAACTTGCCCCTTGGGGTCAGACAGTGAAAGAAATAGCTGGGAGGCAACTTGCCCCTGCTCAGAAAAGTATTTAGGCAACAAGCCCATGTGTATGATCATCCTTTTGAAATAATCAGCCATTTACTCATCAAAGTCACAGGTCTCAAAGGATTAGGTTCATTGATGATGCTCGTATGTTAGCTTCTATGATGTCAAGCAATGTTTGCAAGCAGAAAATGTTAATTCTGAAAAAGATAATGCAACGTATGTTTGTCTTGAAGTTTTTATTTAAAAATATTTTGGTGGTTGAACTACCGATTTTATAATGCCAAGACAAATTTGAGCATAGCTCATGGGAGTCAGGAAACGATGTCTTAATGAGTATGCTTTTGAAATAAACCCTGCTTCAACTAGGTCTTTTGAGGGTTGTATCGTGGTTTGGTTCACGGTTTAAGAAACAAAGGATATAAGGCTCAAAGTTTGTTTGAGCCCACCCAATCTTCGTGATATTTTACTCCTTTTTTTTTTAAATTACCCTGCCCCAGGTTAAGAATGAGGGTTTTTTTTTTATTTTGGAAGAAGAAAACTCATACTTCAAAGGTTCAAAAGGGTTAACTAGGGTCTATCTCCCTTATACCTCCAGTGTTTAGGATTTTGAAACAATGCCTTATATCACTAGCAGAATTTTATTCAAAAGCATACAAAAAAAGATCTAGCGTTTAATTTCATCATCCTTCATTCAGTTCTCTGCCGAGGCAAGAGATTGGGCAACATTGGCATTACAAAATAGCATTTTAAAAATGAGTGAAGCGAATGGATTTCTTCATGACAAACATGCTTATTGCATTAATTATTCAAAATTAAACGAGTTCTTACACGTAAAACAAACGCATTAACGAACGTAGAAAATTAACATATGAAAATAGCAAATAAGCTTAAAATATGGCCAGACATAGCCATAAGACCAGATGTGTTAGGTCCTTTCAACATCTTCAATTGTTCTTGGAGGTCACGAAATCCTTTTTCAATTTCTCCCAATCTAGGATCATTCACAGTTGTCACAGGACGGACGTTCTGAGAATTCAGCATATACCTTAGTAAATGGGAATCTCTTTCATTAACTTGACCAACCAGATTATTTTGCACAGGCTGAGGTCGAAAATGAACATCTTCTTTTGGAGCATTGTCGTCAATAGGAAAACCAAACATCGGATTAGTCATCACTCTGAAGCCTGACATGGGATCCATATTCTCTGTTCCATCCATTATCCCCAGTAACTACTTCAAGTTCGATGCGAGTGCCAGAAGATCAGCTGAGTGACACGAAGATAAGACTAAATAAGCCGAGGTACAGAAAGGATGTATGCAAAAAATGATGCAATGCTAAAGATGCAAATGCAAATGCAGCAAGTTTCATGGAACTCAGCTATTTATAATCATCAAGGAATATCAAAAGACTCGTTTTTTTTATTATTAAAACGGTTACAACTATTAGTATCGGAATACTAAAAGATTGATTTATTAAAAAATTGTTTACAACGTGTCGGTACACTTTCCAAGAGTCATAACGGAAAAGCTAAATAAAAGCTAGTAATGATGGATCTAAGGAGACTCCTCCAACGGTCTTCGTTTGACTTCTTCTTCCAATTAAGGACTAGAGTAACTTCTTTCCAAAATTTCTCCTTTTGTAGTCATATTAGCTCAAACATTTGCCGAAGATAGTAAATGGATTCTTGTCTTGAATAAGTAACTCCATTAGCTGAGAATATTCTTCAAGAGTTGTCACCAATAGTGATGGACTGGAGTAGAGTAGATAGTATTTCCTTATCAATAAGGGCTTCCCCATATATGGTCTTGAACCCTTCTTTATCCATCAATAAAGTCTCCAATCCCCTTAGATCATCCAAGTTATGACTCTTGTAAAGGTACTTCAACGTTTTATTTTTTTATTTTTTTTTAGAGTCCATGATATCCTTATGATATTTATAAACAAGACTAAGTTCCATGAATCTTTATGATATGATGCTCATGAATGCAGGGATGCAAACACACAAAGCACAAAGCACAAAACACACACGAGCAATCAGACAGACAAAAATCCTAGGTTTGAAAGGTCACAGCATGGAGCCAAGGTCTACCCATCCCAATAGGAGTGCACTATAGTTTCAAATGTACCTGCCGAATGGGTTCTACAAAGTTCCCAGAGTCTACAACCCATCTTTCGGATATTATCAATTTCCCAAATCACTTGGTAGTCAATAATATTCTCAAGAGAATCTCGTCTGGGTGTAGTATCACGTAGCAACTATCGCAGAAATAGACTCCTGCATAGTCCCCGCACTACGCCCTAATAGGCCAAGTTGGGTTAAAGGTAACTATGGTCCCCAGTCCCGAGGGCCTTTAGATCGAAACCATACCGTCTTCACGAATGAACTCGTTGGACAAATATTTTATTCGAGAGGGCCTAGACTGAGTGGTGAAGTCTCAATTTACTTTTTCAGGAATCGACTCCCTCAAAGTATCATTGAAGTCTCACCGTTCCTATCATAATTTTCACTCTAGTCCGGGTGTAGGACTTTGTCTCACCACACAAGTAGTAACCCAAGCAAACATAACAGATAACAAATGTATAACAAAAACATAATTAATCAAGTTAGGGGGAACCCTCTTATGAGTGTCCCCAGTGAAGTCGCCATTTTTGTCGCGGTGAAAATTGGATACCATAGTTATTTGTTAACTAGGATCACATTTTTAATGTCACCACCGGTCTTTGATTTTATCCAAGGGAAGGGAAAAAACCGAATTCCCACAATGCAATGCAAATGCACTAAGATTCTAAGTTCGGGGGTTGGTTATACCTAGGGAAGGTGTTAGCATCCTAGATATCTGTAGTACTCTACAGGAACCTCTTGATTATATTATGTTATTTGTTTTTGTTTTGCTAAGGGTTTAAGGGTAGGTGATTCATTATTTTTTTTCCTAAGTGTGCTCGACAAGATATCATATCTTGTGCCTACATATCCTGTCAGGAGGGAATCAGAGCACTTATAGTTCCTTATTAAGGATACTAAATGTTTTAAAGGTTTAGGAGAGGAAGATGAGTCATCATCTTAAGAAAGACCACCACAGTTTTGAAAATGTTTGTATTTTGTAGGGCATGGGATTGTATGTCCCTTTCTTTGAGATGATTAACATCTAATTCTCTTGTGTGGAGAATTAGGTGGGCTAAAGTTTGATTTAAAAAATCAAAATTAAGGGGGGACTAACCTAGGAAATCTATCCTATGTTATTTAATTGACTTAACTTAAGGGTGTCGATTATGATGCAAATGATGTGCACCATGCACAATAACGTGGTTATCATGCATGGGATTTTCCCTTGGATATTAATGCGATTAATTGTTGTTATTTAGGCGAGGGTGCTAGCAAAGTGATGCTAGACTTGTGTCCAGTGATCGGTAGGTCGAATGCGATGCCCGAAGGCGATCGACTTATATGGGTGGAAAATTGGCTCGACGTTGGATCGAGGATTTTTATTATTTTGAAAAGGGTTTGAACAGAAATAATAACAAGCATACATCAAGATAAGCATAGTAAACAGATAAACACACAAGCGTACACTCGGGCGCGAGAGATTTCTAATCGGGGGATGATTTATCGAGGAAAGAGTTTGAGTTTTAGTCTGATTTACTTTAATTAGGAAATTATGCTAGAGATTATTATTATTGAGAAAGGTTAAAAGAAAAAAATTACAATTAATTAATTATAAAAGGGGGTTCTCTTTGTTATTTCAGTTTTAGATTTTAAAGAAATGAAGGATTATATAAAAGTTTTAATGTTAAATTATTTTGCGAAAGTTTTATTTTAACTAAAAAAGGTTTGAATTAATTATTATGAAAAAGGGTTTAATTGACTGATATTAAAAAAGTTAGATTAATTATTATTATAAAAATTTTAAAATTAATTACCAATAGAAGTTTAATTTTAATTATTATTAAAGAAATTTGATTTTAATCATTATCATAGAAGAAAAGGTTTTAGATTAATTATTAAAGAGAAAGTTTTACTTTTATTAAAAAAAGGAAATTAGATTAATTATTATAAAAAGTTTAAATTAATTATTATTAAAAAGGGTTTTAAATTGAATTATTATTATAAAAGTCTTAAATTAAATTATTAACAAAAGGTTTTAATCTTAATTATAAAAAAAGATTTTTAATTTTAATTATAAAAAGTTTTTAATTTTTGATTATAAAAAAAAAAGTTTTAATTTTAAAATAAAAAAAGACTAATGAAAGGGAAAAAAAAGAACGGAGCGCTCTCTCTCTCGTTTACTCTCTCTCTCCGTCTTCTCCCTCTCTCTCAAAAAGTAAAATTAGGGTTTGAACCCCTGTCGGCGGCGCCGCCTCCGTTTCCTCTCCATCCTCTCTAACTTTCTCGATCGGTCAAACAAAACCTAACTACCCTTAATCCCACAAAAACCCAACCCCAATTTCACTATAATTCAGAGCGTACATTTACAATGGAGTAAAGCAATAAAAAAAAGATGTTGGTGCGATCCGGGACGACGTCGATGGTGATAACGAACTGAGACTCTCCCAAAGTTAAGTCCTTGGTCCTTCCTTCGCTTACGAATTCCTCCTCCCTTCTGCGCTTCGTTTATGAATGTATGTTGCGATTCTGCTTCCTCTGATGTTATTGCTTTGTGTATGTGTGATCCTGATGTGTTGATTGTGATGGTTGTGAATCTCTGCGCCTTGTGATATATGTATGTATTGATGGATGGATCTTTGTGATTTCTCTTCTCTACAGATGCGTGTGTGTTTGTGTTTTTTTTTGGTACGTGTGATTCGGATGAATTTTTTTCTGGTATGTGTGATTTGGTCTGATGATGGTGAATGGTTTTTTTTGCTCCCCTTCTGCGTATGAATGGTGCTTATTCTTATAGACTTTAGGAGAACCAAGAATTTAATCTCCAATTGAATGCTATTGATTTTGAGTGACTACTGCGTTAAGTGCTTTCCATCTGTAGGTAGATACGTCTGTACGACTTTGGAAAGTTTTCGAATTCGTATTGAATTGGTTTTGATCACGATTTAATCACATTTGATGGCTTTCCAATTTAGCTTGATTAGGAATGTTTGGTATCCAATTGATTAACTGCTTCAGTGAATTCCTCGATCCCTTTCCATGGTTTGGAACTTTCTAAAACTTTCTTTTAGTGTTTTTCACGACTGATGACTTTTGATGAAATTTTATTTCATTTCAAAACTAAATTTCCACGGTTTTCCCAATTTCTGACATCCCTTTTTCTCTCTTAATTTCATTGTACGAGGCTTGGGAAGCATGAATGTGCAAGGAGGCATGGTCTATGCATAAAGGATTTGTTCTAAAGATTTCTCGACTCAACAGCCTCGAATGACAACCTTGGCAGGATCCTTGCCATAAGAGTTTGAATCTTCTTTCCCCGGTTTGATAATGGGAAACCTTTCAATTCGTGAACTTCACCCCTTCATGTGATTATGTATTTCTCAGCTAGAGTAACTGCAGCCGCAACCTAGCCAACATCTGGTAGAAAAGTAATCTCGGCTTCTAATCATGGGCTATGTTGTGAATGTATTTGGAGTTTTGAATTCATTTTGATGGTTGTTTGGTTTTTCAGGTTGTAGACATGCTTGAAAGGTTTTTTTTAATGAGTTTCCACGAGATAGCTGTGACAAAAAGCAGCAGGTAAATTATTTGACTTGACTATGTTATAAATCGATTGCTAAGAACTGACTTGGACTTAATTGGGCAGGTTATGGCAGCATGTTGTGAAGTATAATCATCACTAGATGTCTCCCTTCCATGTAACACCATTTTATATCCACTCTTTCGGAACAAAGGTAAATGACCCAGTACCTTGGTTGTTTCGGTAATAGCAAGGAAGTTCCATTTCTTATCATCACCATTTTAATGTTATGCCCCGACCTTAACTAATGTTTCCAAGTCTTCTAATTATAGGTAAGCGTAATAGATAAAGGGGATGAGTTAGGTTTGACAGAGCTTGTAACATCCTGGTTAGGAGTACTATCAATTATATGTTCATTGATAGCTGTGATGCTTCCCAGAACCGTTGTCGATGCTTCTGGTCCAATCTCTGATTCGGAAAATCGTTCAGGTAGCAGCCATGTCAATCTGTTGGCCAAGGGTTCTAAAGGGTGCACACACTTTTGCTCATGTACCGTTCGATGAGAGGTGATGATTAAATTTCTATTTCAATTCGAACATGTCTTGGTTTTGTGTGATTTCCATAACTATGTGTCGATTTGTTGCCGAAATGAGTTTCCATTTTACCCTACCATGTTTGTACGTGATTTTCCTTGTTGATTGTGTGTTTGGAAACTGATGGCTGTAATAACTATTCTCTAATGCGTTGTGCTCATTTTCATATTTTGGTTCGGTGTAGCTTTGAAATGGTGATATCTCCGCCTGAGGTGCACGTATCATTCCCTTACCTTCCAAATCCATCCATTCTAAAAAAAACTCTTCTGGTGGAGACTTTACAGCCCGCAAAAACAACTGCTACTTCTCTTATTTGAGGTGGAACAAAGCTGATTCCCATGTTTCCAAAACATAGAAAAACAACAGATTTAAGTGGTTGTTAATCTAGCCATTTTAATGTAAGATAATGTTGAGACTGATCTAAGTTAAGGTTAGCTTGCAATGGAGCAGTTTTGAGTTTTCTTGTAATGGAATTTGTAATGATTCCTGATATTATGGTATTTTGAAGTAAGGTTTGAATCTATCATTGCCTTTGTAACTTGGAAAACCTTGAATAATTTTGTGATGTAACTTTTTCAATGGTCATGGCATACATTCTTGTAAAAGACTTTTGAGCCTAGTTTCTTTTAAACGGTGTAGAAATTTGAAGTTTGGCATTTGAGTAATAGACTGGCAACTTGGATATGGATTTGTAAGATCATCTCTTTAAATTAGATTCTGACATGGTTGAATTTAGATGATAAATGTGGTGTCTTCTTGAATACCTTCGTGCAAGTTATGTTCTTGGATTTTTGTATCTTAATAGAATCTGATCTTCTCTTGGATCTTAATCGCATAGCTTGATTTCCAAGTAACTCAAGTATGAACTTTTAAAACATTGGTTCCTTTGCTAAATCTCGGACATTTGAAATTAATTGTATTTATTTGGATGCATCTCAAATTGTTTTCAACTCAAAGAAACTTCTGATTTCTAATACTCAACATAAATAGCTCACTCTACAAGTGACCAAAATTTTGAAAGAACAAAGGTGTTTTGAACCTCAAGGATCCATCACTTGCAATCATGGCTCTGAACTTCTAGCAATCCAAACCTTAAGTTCTTGGTAACTTCTTTATTTGATGGCCCGTTATTTAAAACACAGAGCAGACACACTTCTTATCCTTGAAGAGCTTACAGAGGGGGGAGAAGATGCCATCTTGTAATATAACTTGACACCTAACCAGTGACCAGTCTTCAAGGGACCATTTTCCATATCAAAGGGTACAAGGACTTAGTATTTAGAGAGTTTTCTGAGAAATCTGAGGGAGAGAGAGGTTTTGATAGTGGTTTAGGGATCAGAAAGGGAAAAGGCATAATCTCACAGGAATCCATACACATCTCGTAAGGGCCAAGGAACCTCCACAAACACACATACAACACAACCTTCAGGACCTTGAATCTCCTGCAGTAGTACTTGTCCTAAAAAAGAAACAAACAGACAAAGCTAGATAAAGCGGTTAGGTATGCACGAATGATGAGCTATGCAAAGAAAAAGGCGGGGATCTTAGGGTCAAAAATTAGGGTGCGACAGGTTTAAAACAAGCAATATGCATGACGTGATGATTTGTTTTTAGAAGAGATAGAGAGAATGCAAGAGTGTGTGCAGTGTATTTTCTGATAACTGCTTGTTTTTATTATTTGAGTTGTTTTTTAGGGTTACCATTTTCTGAAAAAGCGAAAAGAGAAAACAACAATAAAATGCAGAAATTACATAGCGACGTTATTTTAATTATGATCTTGTCAATTCTTGAAACTACAGCCCTATAAAATAAAACTCTGTCACTTTGGACGAAGCAAAGAGAGACATTTACAGAAAGTGAGCCCTATTAAAACATCGGTTTCACCTGGGCAGGGTGAAAGGTTAAAGTAAAAACGGAAATTACTTAGACTTATAAACGAATTTCGTAACGTTGACAGCATCCCATTGGCGGGGAACTCCTCGGTGAATTACAAAGTCTGGTACTTTCCTTCTTGATTTGTCTTCAGAAATAACGTTGATTTCTGGTGGAGCAGGATTATTGGAATCTGTCTCCCAGGCAGAGTTGTCGTAGGAGGATTCTTCAGCCGTATCTTGCACAGTGTTTGCACTCTCAGGAAGATCTCCCCATCCAGTTGGATGAATGTCTTCGAGCTTGATACGAGAGCTTTCAGGAGCAGTGTACTTGACCATGAAGTCGTATTTGCCACTCGGTTGTCCTAAGGTGTCCCACCCTTCTTTGGAACTGGAGGAGTCATCCATTTCGATGATGTTGACCTCAGGAAAAATGTAGTTAAGGAAATCTTGTCCTGCAATCTTTGCAAATTCATCGTCATGCTGGATATTTTCTGAATACCCTGAGTAATGATCCCATGATTCGGTGGGGACACATGTATTCTTTTCAATGATGCTCAGCTGATATGTATCATTGGGCTGACTCTTTTGCCCTGAGTCTCCTAGATACGGCTGCCAGATAGGCGGGCCATCCATTAGGCCTTAATAGTCATGGTCAAAGTTGACTTTCATCAGAGTGTCCTCCTCTAATGAGTTTGGTGGAGCACGACATCCTTCTGAATCACAATCTCCGTATATCATCTTGACATCTGACCTCGGTATATATCTCGGACTCTATGCAGGATAGCAAAATGGCGTAGGCACCTCTTCCTGAGACATATAACCATCCTCATTAAGATAGGACTTCCACTCTTCATCTGTATCAGAGGAGTCACCCTCGTTGATGGTATGTACTTCTTGAGACACTGGGTGGAGGAAACCTCCACTGTGGAAGAAGTCCTGAATGGGATGAAGGCTTTCATCGTTAGTAGCAGTCAGGGTATAGGTTGAAGAAAAACCAAGACCTTTCTTTGTCTTGTTATCCATAGGAATGACAAGTTGTCCCCATCCCTTTGTATTGTTACTTATGATTACTTCGAGAGCATCTTTGTAAGAGGAAATCGATGTTCCCTTTTCTGATTGGTTATCATGGCTCACTGAAAGTGCCTGGAACTAGGTTCCCATAACCTCTTCTGGTTCTACACAAGTGGACGATGATAAGTTGCTCATGATCAAGGCTTGCTCTCTGCAGACTGTGACTAGTTGGTCATTCTTGACGAACTTCAGCTTCTGGTGAAGTGTCGAAGTGACTGCCCCAACCTCGTGTATCCAAGGTCTTCCTAACAAACAGTTGTATGCTGCCCGGATGTCCATGACCTGGAAAGTGACTTGGAAAGTGTGAGGACTGATAGTTATGGGAAGGTCGACTTCGCTAATAACTATTTTTCCAGATCCGTCAAATGCTTTGACGATGACCTCACTGCCTCTTATCGGCGATCCTTGAAATGATAGTCGCATTATAGTAGATTTTGGCATAACATTCACAATTGATCGGGTATCTACCAGTACGCTGGCTAACGCATCGTCATGGTAGTTGACTGTAATATTGAGTGCCATGTTATGATTTTGGCCCTCTTCCGGCAGTTCCTCATCACTGAATACCAAGTTGTTGCAGGAAGTGATGTTGTTGATGATGCTGTCGAATTGTCTTATCGTCACATCTTGTTCCACAAAGGCTTGCTCTAATACTTTCTGTAGAGCCTCCCTGTGAGCTTAGGAACTGAGTAAAAGAGATAGCACAGAGATTTTTGAAGGAGTTTTCAACAGTTGGTCAACTATGTTGTACTCACTTTTCTGGATGAGCTTCAGCATCTCATCGTTGTTCTTTGAAAGGTCGGGGTCACTGGACTGACCAACTGGTTGATTAGGAACTTCTGTTTGAGGTTCCTTTTCTCTGATAGGTTCTCCAACTCCTCGGTTGAAGATTCGACCGCTCCATGTTAGTCAACTGATGTCTGCAATATTCACGACGGAGGGTAATGGAGTTTCCTTTCCATTCTCAATTATTGTTGCACCGTATTTGTAAGGGATAGCCTTATCGAATTTGTACAGTAATGGTCCCAGTAGATAGATAACTATAGGAGCCTTCTGATTTTTCTGACCATTTGTAGCCAGCCTCAATTGGTTCAAGGTTGAGAATCTTTCCACTATCAAGAGGAACTCTCGATTCATGGAGTAAAGGGATTATGGCATACACATCTTTGGCCACTTCTCGCTTAGGGATTAAGACAACATATTTGTCTTGATTAGTGTAGTACCCTAAATTTTGACCAACAATTTACAGGTTTTTTTTAGAAAACTATTTCTATTTTGGGATTACATGCTATCAGGGGTGTTGTTTAGATGTGGGAGTATCTAGCACATATCAGTATGGGCCTCTTAGCACTTTTAGGCCCATTTCAGATTTATTTGTGTATAAGGATTTTTACTTAGGAGTTTGGATATTTTTAAGGATATAATTCGTTTTGGGGTTAATTTGCCTTTTAGTATTGTAGGAATTAACACTGTTTGGGTTTATTAGCAAATTTAATCATTTTAGTATTCATTAATTATTTTTTTTAGTCTATTAATTTATAAAGGGTGGATAGAATTTTTTAAGCATATGGTTTAAATTAATTTTCTTTAGAAATATATAGGTTTATATTAAAAGATTTTTATTATTAGTAGAGGTTGATTTTTGCCAAGGTATTAGGGACTAATTTTAGTAATGTCAAATTATTATTATTTATTTAATATTTTAGCTTTTAGTCTAATTTCATTATTAAGTTTTAGGGTTATTACAATTAACTAATTATTTTTTTTACTTTAAGGGTTTATTAATAATACTTTTAGCTTATTTAACAAAGTTTAGAAGATTATTTTTGGGAGAGGGACCGGTTGTCAGTATGATGGATATTATAAAGGGTTTAATTGGTTATTTGTTTTTATATCTTTATTATCTTTTTTTTTTTTTCGTTGGTCAAAATGGTTGACCGAGTGTGGGGTCTTCGTCCCCATTCCACAAACCCTAATTGAGCGCAAAGGAATCAAAATCAGATCTTTCTTTTAATTTCTCAATCAAAATCTACAAAAGTGGAACCCTAATTCTGAATACAAAATGAAACATCAAAATTGCAATCAAATCAAAATAAAAATTACATTAAAATCAAATCACAATCTGACTTAGAATTTCCTAAAACAAAATCAATCAATTTAAAGTCTAAACCTAATTTCAACATTATATAAGCTAAAAATAATTTCAGAAAAGAGGATCCTAGGAAAACAACTGCCGCAAAAATCCCTTGAACCCTCAGTAAAGCTCATCACAAAAAGGAATAGGGTTCATCACTAGAACCCTATAATCCTTGAGCTCGAACCACCTGCAAATAGGAACAAGGAAATGATTAGAGATCGAAAAGACAAAATATAGGAATAAGGGAGAGGAATTGGTGCAGCTTAAACGGTCACTGCAGGAGAGGTAAGGATCACTTAGCTCCATTGTTTAGTTAATTTTTGCCCTTGATCGTTGTTGCTACAATCTTGTTGTTGTTATTTTGGCTTGACTCACAATTAGGGTACGATTTAGGGCATTTTGGGGTTTAGATTAGAGTTAGGGTTCATGTGTTAAACCCTAGAGTTCATGGGTGAAGGGTTAGGGTTCGTCTGGGAAACTTAGGGTTCTTCGCAGAACCCTTAGGGTTCTTGGGGTTCATGGGGTTTCTGGGTTTGGGAAGAAGGTTTGGGGTTAGGGTTCTTAGGGTTCCTCGCGAACCCTAAAGAACTGGGCTGAATCTGGGTTGGGGTGGGGTTAGGGTTCATATACGTTAAAGGTTCCGGTTGAAGCTCAAGCGGAAACCTGAGTTTGAGGGTGGTTTGGTGCTGTCGCGCGGTGGCCAGAGGCTCACCGACGATGGAAAGAGTAGAGAGAGGCGAGAGCGTCAGAAGGATAGAGAGAGGGGGGAGAGGGTTAGAGAGAGAAAGAGGAGAGTGAAATGAGAGAGTTCTGAAGAGAACTCCAACTTATACTCCCTCTCTTCGCTACCAGATTAAAGGCACGTGGCCCCCTTCGTGGCCGTACGATCAAAATAAGGTTACCAATCCAGTGGGTGTGTGACTTCCATGTTCCTTGGTTGACTCATCATCTGAATCATTCATTTGTATTACTTTGAAAATTATGCAGATCTAACGCCCCTGGTTCAATCCAGTTGTGATACGTTGGATGGATCCAACGCTCCAGAGAGAGTCAACTGGCTGACTCTCCCATGGACCTCCCAATTGAAAATTGGGGCCTTTTCCTTGATGGGCCTTCGTGAGATTGATGTCCACACCCCCAGTCACTGAGCCCGTTTAGTTTTAAGTTTAAAATACACCCCCTGGGTTTTTATTATTTTAATTATATTAATTCCTTAATTTAATTATTATGGGGTGATTAGTGGGATAATTAGGAATAAGATTTGGATTTAGGGTTTATTATAAATTGGTTTAATTAATAGATTAAGGTTTATTTATTTTGGAATGTTTGTTTAGGAATATTGTAAATTTGTTTAAATTAAGGATTATTATTTACATTATAAACTTATTAATTAAATAATCGAGGATTTTTAATTTTTTTTAGTTTGTTTTTTTGGAAGTGTTTTGGGATTTTTAAAATTAATAAATTAAGTAATTTCTTTTGTTATAAAATAGGTTTTAAAAATAGAGGGATTTTTCTTGTTTAAACTAAATTCTATTAAGTCTGGTTTTTTATGGAAAATATTTTTTGGATTGAAAATTATATTGTTGAATTTGATTATTAAAATATTATGCTGGGATTAAGTTTCTATTTATTTAGGGAGTATTTTGAATTAAAAAAATTCTATTTTTGAATTTGAATAATTGTGGGTTTAATTTTGTTATTTTTGACAGGATGTCATAATGAAATTCATTTATTAAATTTTATAAATTTTTAGGGATTTAATTTTAAAATATTAGGGATTTAAAAATATGGATTTTTCATGATATTTAGGAATAAGAGTTCATAACTATTGGTATTAATATTTTGGATTTACAATATTTGGGAATATTGGTACTATTATGTAAAAAAGGGATTATTAATATGGATTTAGTTTTAAAAGGTGGGTTTGATTATAGGTTCATGGGTTAAGGGGGATTATAATAAATTTTATTAAATAAATTAAATTATTTTTGGGGTTAAAATTGCATATTTAAAGGAGTTGCTTTATTATTTTTGGATAAAGGATATTATTAAGGATTCAAGGGATATAAAAGGATGTCTAAGGGGTAGAAATTAGGAATATTAAGGGATAAAATTGGTGTTTTTATAAACTATTATGTTTGATTTATTTTCTAAATAAATCAAAGGGATTTTAGGTTTGGGTTTTTCTTTGTAATTTTTATACTTATTTTATCTTGTTAAATAAATTTAAAGGGATATTGAAGGAATTAGAACAAGGGATAAAACTCTTCGTCCGAGAGTCTAAATAATGGATGAGGTTTAGAGATAGAACTCTTAGGTTCCAAGAGTATAAACATAGGCCAAGGGATAGGGATTTAAGGGATAAAGCTCTTCGTCCGAGAGTCTAAATAATGGATGGGATTTAGGGACACAACTCTTAGGTTCCAAGAGCATAAACATAGGCCAAGGGATTTGGATTTAAGGGATATAACTCTTCTTCCAAGAGTATAAATAATGGATAGGATTTAAGGGATAGAACTCTCCATCCGAGAGTATAAATAATGGATGAGGATTTTGGGGATAAAACTCTTAGGTTCCGAGAGTATAAATAAAGGCCAAGGGATTAGGATTTAAGGGATAAAACTCTCCATCCGAGAGTATAAATAATGGATGAGGATTTTGGGATAAAACTCTAAGGTTCTGAGAGTATAAATAAAGGCCAAGGGATTAGGATTTAAGGGATAGAACTCTCCATCCGAGAGTATAAATAATGGATGAGGATTTTGGGATAAAACTCTTAGATTCCGAGAGTATAAATAAAGGCCAAGGGATTAGGATTAGGACTAGGATTAGGATTAGGATTAGGAATGGGAATAGGAATAGGGATAGGGGTAGGGGGTAGGGGAGGTGAACTACGGTTACTCTGATCCTTCAAAATTGAAGGTACGTAGGCATAGGGTTGTAAACCCTAGCGAGTATAATAATAATAAAACTTAAGGTCCCTCTCTTAGATCAATTTCATTTAACTTTTTCTGCTTAATAATAAGGATTTTTTTGTAATTAAAATAAAGTCAAACTTTCAAAATAACAAACAACCATACCCTAGAACTTAAGGAGGATCCCATTGAGTATAATGGAGGTGAGGGGTACCTAACACCTTCCCCTCGCTTAACCGACTCCCGAACCTTAGGAATCTCTACCCTTAGGATTAGGATTTTAGGTTTATCATTTATTTTTCTTAAAAAAAATATGATGGCGACTCAAAATTTTTGCCGGCCGCGAAAGCTGGCGACTCTGCTGGGTACGCCTCCCTAAGGAGAGTCCGTCCTCCTTAGGATTTAGGGTCCTTGTTTGCTTGTCTTGGTTGTTTACTGTTTTTGTTTATATATTTGCATGATTAGTTTATGTTTTCTTTTATTATTTATTATGTGTTTATTTATATTTATCATACTGTCATCATGCATTGGATTAGGATATTATAATGTGTGAAGCTAAAACCCAAGCTTGGAGGATAGCCTAAGTTAGGACGTGGAACGGAAATGTTAATTGAAGGGATGTAACATCCCGATAATGCATTGATGCCACACTCAGATAGACCCTCCAAAATTGTCTTCCTGGTAAGGCTAGCCCTTAACATAGTTGATGATTTGGATGTGGTTGAAGATTCTGAGGACCTTTAGAACACCCTATCAACTCATGGCGATCCTAAGTATTCAACCCTTAAGGGGTTGTTACTAGGATCTCCTTAGATGAGACTTATCCCAAAGGTTTACCGTAGGAAGGCTTGATCCTTCTCATGGTAAAACGAGGGTATAGTCTGAATTCTAAGGATATCATGGAATAAAAAACAAAAAACTGTATATCCTACATGTGAGGGGATTGGGTAGATAATATTTAGATCTAAACCTATTATAGGGAGCCCACCTAGTTAGGGTCATGCTTGCATTTCACCCTTACCCTAACCAAATAAAATACTTAATTAAAATATTCATTCATCATTTTCATGAAAAAAAAAATTAAATTTTTTTTTTTTTGCATACCTTATGCATTTTCATGCATTTGCATACATACACATACATTTGCATATTCTTTCCGCTTTCGCCCTTGTCCAACTACCAAGAGCTAAGAGGTTTTCCGATACTCATGAACGAACTTAAAGGATACCTTAAGAAGCTGTAAAGCAACTCAAGGGGGGAAAGTACCATTGAAGAGGGAAGGTAACCCTTTACCATGCCAACTAGAGGCCCACCTAGAGCCTCAAATATAACAACCTTGGATGATATATGCCTCTGCAACAGAGTTTCAATTGTATCTATTTCAGTTGCAGCCTCATGCGCTTTAACAAAGGAAGATTGAAAGGGAACTGGATCCTACACAAATGTTTCGTGACTTACTTGGAGGTGCCTTGATGAAGTTGCGATTACTTGACCCTACTCAGACCATACAAGTTATGAGCACAAAGTACAAGGCTTGCAATTGACTTTCAAAGGAGGAGTCCCCATTGGTTAGAGGTTACCCTTACTTGGACAAAGTGCAAGAACTTCAAGAAGTGACTCCTAATTTCGGTGGATCAACAAGGGAGCTCACTTCTAGGATCACTAGGCCTTTATCATTCCCAATTGTATTTTCCCTTTTGCTAAGTGTTGTTTGTAATTAAAAGATGTACTTTTTGGGAAATAATTTTAATAAGATGAGCATGCATGTTTTTGGAATTCATCCATTCGTTTCACTCTTTCTTATGCCACAAAAATAAAATAAATCACACTTTTTCTTTTCACTTCTCACCTATTAACAAACTTAGGAGGAGAAGGATGTAAATAAACAAACAAATTTGCTGATGTATGCTTTAATGGTATGACCTGGATGAAGATGTAAGGCATTGTTTCACTCCCCAAACACTAGAGAAATAAGGAGATAATCCGTAGTCAACCCCCTCGAGCCAGAAGTCGGTGTTTCTTTATATTAAAAAAAACCTTAATCTTAACCAGGGGCAGGGTAGATTTCAATTAATTCAATAATGCGTCCTAATGCAAGGGAATCAGTACACCTAATCACAAGGATAAAAGTTTAAGCACATATTCTTCCTCGCACCATTCAACATCGAGGAAGCAAGGGAGATAAAAACTCATAATATCAAGCATGGGAGTCACACCCGTTTGAAACCAAAAGCAAAAACTCAAGATTTGTTTAAAAAAAAAAAGGAAAAAACCCGCTAAGTCAAAAAGAAAAAATCAGAAAAAAGATGAAAACTGACTTAGGCAAAATAAGGGTATCCCGATGGGCCACTAAATTCAAAAGAATTGGTCCATGCAAAAATAAGGGATTAAAAGAAAAGAAAAAGGGAAAAATGTAACAATCTTATAAACGGGAGTGGGTGACTGCACCTCAAAAAAAAATCTCATAAAGTGCTTAAACTAGTATACCTTTTAATCACCATGACTGAAAAGTTTCCTTGCAGGATGAACGCATTTGTTGGGTTAATTGGATTTAGGAATGGAGAACATCAAGGAGAAAGGGTGGGTTAAATTTCAAATTTTGAGCCTTGTATCTTTGTTTTTTAAAAATCGTGAACCAGGCCACGTTACAACATATAAAAGTCCTAATTGAAGCTAGGGGCACTATAAAAGCATACTCGGAAAAGTCGTTATTACACTGACTCCGAATCTGAATGTTTGTTAAATCATCATTTTCTCATTCTCATTCGCGCCAACCTCATGGACGAATACCATATATCATACAGCTTGTATAAATTTCGGATTTCAAAAACTTGCATGAACATGGAATTATAATTACTTTTCAAAGGGACATTCTCCTTCCAAATCAATACTTAGCATTAAGGAAATTTCAACAAAGGACTGATCAGGGGCACAAGGATTCAAGATATTTATGATTAGGGGGTAAATTACCAAGGAATCTGTCCAACCAAGGGGCAAAACCTAATGATCACAGGGGTACATCATCTGAAGATCCTACTAACTAGGGGCAAAGCATCCAAAGATTTGGCACACCTATGTCAAAATACCTCCATGAGTCTAATAATAAGGAGTAGGACCTTTCAAGGGGCTCATAATGGGGCAGGCCACCTCAAGCGCACATTTAAACCAACCACTCCAAGACTCAGTCTAATCAGGGGCATACCTTTCAAATATTCAAACATTGGGGTACATTTTCAAATATTGGGGGCAATCCTTATCAAAGTCGTAATATGGTGGGATCTAAGTTCTTTTCAGGCATACTTTTCAAGACTCAATCAATCTAGGACATTGCAAGGATTAATCAAAAGGAACCGCTTAAAAAATGGTTTATTTGGAGCATATCATTCCAAGGGTAAATTTCTCCAAAGGATAATACAATGGAAAGTCTTCAAATACAAGTTGCTTCAAAACTCATATTGAGGTAAAACTCTTCAAAGACCCGACAGATTGGGGCACTTATGGAGACATACCCATTTAAATCATTGTCATGCATTAATCATGTCACTACGCTCTAGCATCTAATCGGGCATATATAATATAGCATCCCATGCATACATGCACTCATACACAAACATGCATACATGCATAGGGTTCATAGTTACTCTTAGGGGTTTAATCCCCAACTATATCATTGAAACATCGCTTCAATAAAGGATTTTACAGGATTATCATCCATCAGTGAGTAGGTCTTCATCTCTCACATCCATAGTTCGGCAACATGGCCTTCATAAGGGATATGTTTCATCAAATATCTAAGGATTTTCATCAAGGATTCCTCCAAGGTTTCATTTAAGGGTTTCATTTAAAAAGATTCATCCAAGGGTTTTGTCAAGGAATTCAATCAAGGAATTTTATCAAAGGAGTAATATCAATGGGGTTCAATCAAGTAATTTTATCAAAGGAGTATTATCGATTGGGTTTAATTAAGGAATTTTATCAAGGGAGTTTATCAATGGGGTTCAATCAAAAGGGATTTCATTAAGGGATTTATCAAAATGATTTCATCCGATTGTTTTTCTCAAGGGGTTTTTACCAAAGAAGTTTATCAAAAGGGGTTTCATCGAAGGATCTTATCGAAAGGAATTCATCAAGGGATTTTATCGAAAGTAATTTATCAAGGGATTTTATCGAAAGATTTTTAACAAAAGGGTTTTATCAAAGGGATTTATCAAGGGATTTTACCAAGGAATTTTTATCAAAGGAGTTTTATCAAGGGAATTTTATCAATTGGGTTCAAGCAAGGGGTTTCATCGGAGCATTATCCACCAAGGGTTCATTAGGGTTATACCAAGAGGTTTCAACAAAGTGGTATTACCAAGGGGGTTTCATCAGGGATTTATCAAAGGGTTTTAACATAATTTTCTATCAAAGGGTTCCTTAAGGGTTTGTCAAAAGGATATCACCAGGATTTTTTATCAAAGGGTTCGATCCAGGTCTTATCAAAGGGGTTTTATTAGGGAATTAATAAAAAGGAGTTTTACCAAGGAATCTATCAAAATAGGTCTTGATAAGGGATTTATCAAGGGGTTCCACCGGGTTTTACAACCTCGTCAAGGTTTATTAGGGGTTCCACCGAGAAGCGTTACAGGGGTTCTATCAAATTCAGGATTTCATCAGGGGTTCTATAAGGGTTTATTACTACGAAATTGGAAGATCGTCACAATCTTACTTAACTTCTGTACTCGGGGATATCGCATAAGGGATAATAGGATATTAATGGAGTACCAATGACAGAGTCAGGTCAACGTCGTATTTGTCGTGGCTCCGCGGTCAAAAATTAGGGTCCTTCTTGTATCTAATCGTCTCCTCTTCAAAAGGAGGAAGGCTCATCGACATCATCCTTCCGATTCGAAGACGATTAAATAGGGGCAGCTGGAGTACCCTAAATTTTGACCAGCAATTTACAAGCTTTTTTTAGAAAACTATTTCTGTTTTGGGATTACATGCGATCAGGGGTGTTGTTTAGATGTGGGAGTCTCTAGCACATATCAGTATGGGCCTCTTAGGACTTTAGGCCCATTTCAGATTTATTTGTGTATAAGGATTTTTACTTAGGAGTTTGGATTTTTTTTTAGGATATAATTCGTTTTGGGGTTAATTTGCCTTTTAGTATTGTAGGAATTAACACTGTTGGGTTTATTAGCAAATTTAATCATTTTAGTATTCATTAATTATTTATTTATTTTTTTAGTCTATTAATTTATAAAGGGTAGATAGAATTTTTTTAGGATATGGTTTAAATTAATTTTCTTTAGAAATATATAGGTTTATATTAAAAGAATTTTATTATTAGTAGAGGTTGATTTTTGCCAAGGTATTAGGGACTAATTTCAGTAATGTCAAATTATTATTATTTATTTAATATTTTAGCTTTTAGTTTAATTTCATTATTAAGTTTTAGGGTTATTAGAATTAATTAATTATTTTTTTACTTTAAGGGTTTATTAATAATACTTTTAGCTTATTTAACAAAGTTTAGAAGATTATTTTTGGGAGAGGGAATGGTTGTCAGTATGATGGATATTATTAAGGGTTTAATTGGTTATTTGTTTTTATATCTTTATTATCTTTTTTTATTTATTTTCGTTGGTCAAAATGGTTGACCGAGTATGGGGTCTTCGTCCCCATTCCACAAACCCTAATTGAGCGCAAAGGAATCAAAATCAGATCTTTCTATAAATTTCTCAATCAAAATATACAAAAGTGGAACCCTAATTCTGAATACAAAATGAAACATCAAAATTGCAATCAAATCAAAATAAAAATTACATTAAAATCAAATCACAATCTGACTTAGAATTTCCTAAAACAAAATCAATCAATTTAAAGTCTAAACCTAATTTCAACATTATATAAGCTAAAAATAATTTCAGAAAAGAGGACCCTCGGAAAACAACTGCCGCGAAAATCCCTTGAACCCTCTGTAAAGCTCATCACGAAAAGGACTAGGGTTCATCACTAGAACCCTATAATCCTTGAGCTCGAACCACCTGCAAATAGGAACAAGGAAAGGATTAGAGATCGAAAAGACAAAACAGAGGAATAAGGGAGAGGAATTTGGAGCAGCTTAAACGGTCACTGCAGGAGAGGTAAGGATCACTTAGCTCCATTATTTAGTTGATTTTTTCCCTTGATCGTTGTTGCTACAATCTTGTTGTTGTTATTTTAGCTTGACTCACGATTAGGGTACGATTTAGGGCATTTTGGGGTTTAGATTAGGGTTAGGGTTCATGGGTGAAAGGTTAGGGTTCGTCTGGGAAACTTAGGGTTCTTCACAGAACCCTTAGGGTTCTTGGGGTTCATGGGGTTTCTGGGTTTGGGAAGAAGGTTTGGGGTTAGGGTTCTTAGGGTTCCCTGCGAACCCTAAATAACTGGGCTGAATCTGGGTTGGGGTGGGGTTAGGGTTCATAGACTTTGAAGGTTCCGGTCGAAGCTCAACCGGAAACCTGAGTTTGAGGGTGGTTTGGTGGTGTCGCGCGGTGGCCAGAGGCTCACCGACGATGGAAAGAGTAGAGAGAGGCGAGAGCGTCAGAAGGATAGAGAGAGAGGGAGAGGGTTAGAGAGATAAAGAGGAGAGTGAAATGAGAGGTTCTGAAGAGAACTCCAACTTATACTCCCTCTCTTCGCTACCAGATTAAAGGCACGTGGCCCTCTTCGTGGCTGTGCGATCAAAATAAGTTGACCAATCCAGTGAGCGCGTGCCTCCCATGTTCCTTGGTTGACTCATCATCTGAACCATTCATTTGCATTACTTTGAAAATTATGCAGATCTAACGCCCCTGGTTCAATCCTGTTGTGATACGTTGGATGGATCCAACGCTCCAGAGAGAGTCAACTGGCTGACTCTCCCATGGACCTCCCAATTGAATCCTGGGGCCTTTTCCGTTGATGGGCCTTCGTGAGATTGATGTCCACACCCCCAGTCACTAAGCCCATTTAGTTTTAAGTTTAAAATACACCCCCTGGGTTTTTATTATTTTAATTAAATTAATTCCTTAATTTAATTATTATGGGGTGATTAGTGGGATAATTAGGAATAAGATTTGGATTTAGGGATTATTATAAATTGGTTTAATTAATAGATTAAGGGTTATTTATTTTGGAATGTTTGTTTAGGAATATTGTAAATTTGTTTAAATTAAGGATTATTATTTACATTATAAATTTATTAATTAAATAATCAAGGATTTTTAATTTTTTTTTAGTTTGGTTTTTTGGAAGTGTTTTGGGATTTTTAAAATTAATAAATTAAGTAATTTCTTTTGTTATAAAATGAGTTTTAAAAATAGAGGGATTTTTCTTGTTTAAACTAAATTCTATTAAGTCTGGTTTTTTTATGGAAAATATTTTTTGGATTGAAAATTATATTGTTGAATTTGATTATTAAAATATTATGCTGGGATTAAATTTCTATTTATTTAGGGAGTATTTTGAATTTTAAAAATTCTATTTTTGAATTTGCATAATTGTGGGTTTAACTTTACTATTTTTGACAGGATGTCATTATGAAATTCATTTATTAAATTTTATAAATTTTTAGGGATTTAATTTTAAAATTTTAGGGATTTAATAATATGGATTTTTCATGATATTTAGGAATAAGGGTTCATAACTATTGGTATTAATATTTTGGATTTACAATATTTGCCCTAGGGTCCAGTTTGGTCCCTTAACTTTAAAAAGTGGCAAGTTCGTCCCTTAACTTTTAAAAGGGTGTCACGTTTATCCTTCCGTCTAGTTCTGTTAGTCAAAGGTTGAAAACAGTGCCACGTATTTTCAGGTGGACTTTATGTGCAATACTGTTGGCAATGGCTCAATTAATCATGCGTTCCATATAATGCCACGTTATATTTTTATTATTTAATTAAAAAAACATATATTTTATTCTTGTTTCAGATCAAATAGAAACATGGAATTAGAAACCCATTCCTCTTGCTGGAACCACCATCCTGCATTTCGTCACCATCTCATCTTGCCGCTACCACTGGTCTTTCCGTCGTTTGCCTCCCTCAAAGTGCTCTTGGTCACCGTCACCACATGCATCTCGTTTCGCCGCCGCTAACATCGTAGCTAATTTCAACTCTGTTTGATTGTGTATGTTGTTGCCGACATGAGAATTTGTAGTGCTTTGCGACAGAGAGAAGGGAGTGTCCCGTCACATTAGCAATGGAGCATTAGTTTACCGGACTCTGTTATTTTCTAAGATGTTTGCACATTGCAAGGAGTAGTATTAAGATATAATTATTTTCAACATGATGTTATAGCATCATCACCTTGAGCCACACTAAATGTGAGTTTTTCCAAATGAATATAGAAAACAGAAATTCAAAAATATGCACATAATCCAACCATCACAGCAGTGTTTTTATGTCCATAAACTGCTAATGGTGGACATCTACACAAAGTGTTTTTATGTTCAAATTTTACAGTATTGTAAACAACATTCAACCATTGATACAAAGTGTTATATGTAAAATCCCCACTATACTAAATTGTTAAGGAAAAGTTCAACATGAAATGTAAGTTGCCAATAGCTTTTGACAGTGGCATACTGTGAGATGATCCATTAACCAAGACTATCTTCATCATCATGACTATCTTCTTCAACTAGACTATCTTCTACAACCTGACCATCTAAAAAAATATACATTGTTTCAAAGAGTTATCTAAATGGAGATATATAAATTGAAATAGAAAACCAAACACAAACCAAATATACTTTTTGGTTTCACAAAGCAATTCTCAATAATTAAAATATCAAAGAATCAAACATTAATTAAACCTATAGGGAACTGAGAAAATTCATGAGGTCTAACCTTCGAGATTAATGGCCTCGTTTGCTTGCAAAGCAGCTGCACTGTTATAGTTCTTTAAACAAAAAATACATTATTAGACAGACATGCTAATTAAAAGCCCCAAGAATGTGTAGGATCCAAAATAATGCAATACTAGCAATTTAAACATTACTGAATAAATACCCCAGGAATGTGTAGGGCGCGGAATGATTGAAAGCTAGCCTTTAACTCCAAAGCCTCGTCACGTAGCGCGTTTATATCTTCTTCACCGATTGTCCATAAATGCTGAAACTGTAGTTTAGAAAAGAAAAATGTATAAGTAGTGAAAAGTAGCAATGAGTAGAAACTGTGTCATACTTAGAACATTAGATTATGTCATTTTATGATGTTCTTATATCCTATCTTTATCGCTTGTTTCCTTCCTAAAATTTATGTACGTTGACGTTGTTGCATTCTGTCCAATCCAGGTTGTCAATGTTCCTGAAAAGGTATTTATTTATTTGCATGTAGCCCGAAGGGGTTATCTGATAAATTCATGGAATTGATAAGTGGCCACAGTCATGTTTCAATATTTAAGAATGTTGATTGTTCAAACCCTTAAAGTAAGCTTGATTGATCTCTCTCTTCTTTTTTTTTCTTCCTCTTCTCTTTCAGTTTGTTTATACATATATATATATATATGCATTTGAAAACTCTGGATTGGTTGAATTTCATATCTGGTATATTCTAGACCGCAAAGAGCTGTCTGCAGTTTTTATTTTTATTTATTATTGTGGTGCCATCTGTGTCTTTCCACTGCCTGTTGAATCTCCCCTTTCTAAATTTCTTTTGCTCAACGAAGAAGAAGAACTACCCAATTTCATGTTTCCCTAAATCCTAATTTTTTATTTTGAGAGAAATTGTAAAGAAAGAAGATGAATTGTATTTGCCCTAAGAAAAAATTGGGGGAAACGACTGCAAACAAAACCAAGAAGGAAGAAGATGATATTCAAAGTCCATGCACCTGCCACGTAACAAATACTAAATGGACGTTTGACTAAACTAACTGCAAGGACTAACTTGGCACCATTTTAAAAGTTAAGGGACGAACTCACCACTTTTTAAAGTTAAGGGACTAAATTGGACTCTGGTGTAAAGTTAAGGGACGAAAAGGGTTATTTTGCCAAATATTATGCTGGGATTAAATTTCTATTTATTTAGGGAGTATTTTGAATTTAAAAAATTCTATTTTTGAATTTGAATAATTGTGGGTTTAACTTTGCTATTTTTGACAGGATGTCATTATGAAATTCATTTATTAAATTTTATAAATTTTTAGGGATTTAATTTTAAAATTTTAGGGATTTAAAAATATGGATTTTTCATGATATTTAGGAATAAGGGTTCATAACTATTGGTATTAATATTTTGGATTTACAATATTTGGAAATATTGGTAGTATTATGTAAAAAAGGGATTATTAATATGGATTTAGTTTTAAAAGGTGGGTTTGATTATAGGTTCATGGGTTAAGGGGGATTATAATAATTTTTATTAAATAAATTAAATTATTTTTGGGGTTAAAATTGCATATTTAAAGGAGTTTCTTTATTATTTTTGGATAAGGGATATTATTAAGGATTCAAGGGATATAAAAGGGTGTCTAAGGGATAGAAATTTGGAATATTAAGGGATAAAATTGGTGTTTTTATAAACTATTTTGTTTGATTTATTTTCTAAATAAATCAAAGGGATTTTAGGTTTGGGTTTTTCTTTGTAATTTTTATACTTATTTTATCTTGTTAAATAAATTTAAAGGGATATTGAAGGAATTAGAACAAGGGATAAAACTCTTCGTCCGAGAGTCTAAATAATGGATGAGATTTAGAGATAGAACTCTTAGGTTCCAAGAGTATAAACATAGGCCAAGGGATAGAGATTTAAGGGATAAAGCTCTTCGTCCGAGAGTCTAAATAATGGATGGGATTTAGGGACACAACTCTTAGGTTCCAAGAGTATAAACATAGGCCAAGAGATTAGGATTTAAGGGATATAACTCTTCTTCCGAGAGTATAAATAATGGATAGGATTTAAGGGATAGAACTCTCCATCCGAGAGTATAAATAATGGATGAGGATTTTGGGGATAAAACTCTTAGGTTCCGAGAGTATAAATAAAGGCCAAGGGATTAGGATTTAAGGGATAAAACTCTCCATCTGAGAGTATAAATAATGGATGAGGATTTTGGGATAAAACTCTAAGGTTCCGAGAGTATAAATAAAGGCCAAGGGATTAGGATTTAAGGGATAGAACTCTCCATCCGAGAGTATAAATAATGGATGAGGATTTTGGGATAAAACTCTTAGATTCCGAGAGTATAAATAAAGGCCAAGGGATTAGGATTAGGACTAGGATTAGGATTAGGATTAGGAATGAGAATAGGAATAGGGATAGGGGTAGGGGATAGGGGAGGTGAACTACGGTTACTTTGATTCTTCAAAATTGAAGGTACGTTGGCATAGGGTTGTAAACCCTAGCGAGTATAATAATAATAAAACTTAGGGTCCCCCTCTTAGATCAATTTCATTTAACTTTTTCTGCTTAATAATAAGGATTTTTTTGTAATTAAAATAAAGTCAAACATTCAAAATAACAAACAACCATACCCTAGAACTTAAGGAGGATCCCATTGAGTACAATGGAGGTGAGGGGTGCCTAACACCTTCCCCTCACTTAACCGACTCCCGAACCTTAGGAATCTCTACCCTTAGGATTAATATTTTAGGTTTATTATTTATTTTCCTTAAAAAAATATGATGGCGACTCGAAATTTTTGCCTGCCGCGACAATTAGGATGATAGTCTGACATTGAACCCGAGCTTGACCATGGTTGAATCTCCTTATGGTCCAACTGACTTTGAAGGGTTGCTCGCACGAGGTAGCATCCTTGATTATCCTCTAAGCAAATTCTATAATGCTCATAGTTGTGTGGTGGCACCCGGCCACGTCCGCTTTGTATGCAGTGTAACTTTACTAGATCTGTTTTCATTGATCAAACATCCTGACTTTGATGCCTAGTAGGGTTCCCGTCAATCATACTGACTTGTTGCATGACTTCATCTAGATAGATCGGAAGCCACCAGTGGTTCAACAAGTGTTGCAGTGTCCTTTGAACGAGTGCACAACCTTGGTCACTTTCACGACGTACCTTACAGTTCTGATAATCATGTGAAGTCTGAAAACTGAGCTGATCTTGCTTAGCGTGTAATTCCACCAAGCTGGTATTCATCAGGCGAATATCAAAAATTTGAATCATATTAACTTGATACTGACTTCTATCACGGTAATCCTAAATCCATCCAAGATCCATCTGACGTTGGAGGGCCTCTTGTACAAAAGAGCACCCCTAATTGTTTACAGAGCAAATCAGACAGGAATCATAATCGTGTCGTGACAGATCATTATGTTGGCTTTGTCTTGAGTTCATTGCCACCAAGTTGACATTTATTGCACGGATGTCGTGGTTCTGAATGATGTTGGAATTTGTATAAGTCATGTTGACCTCACGAATCTGGTGATCTTGGATCCATCCGAGATCCATCTGTTCCTGTAGAGCTGATTGCACCACAGAACATCCTTGATCATTTTTAGAGCAGATATCACACTGGTATAATTATGAGACGGTACATGACCGTACCCGCTCTGTTTGCAATGCATCTTGACCAGGTTGGTTCCTAATAAGAGTACATCGTGAATCTGATAGCTGTGGTTAGATCCTTCCTCTATCAAATTGACTGCAGCTTTCTCATGTTGAGGCAACGGGTTCGTCTGAACATTTCGATTTGTATCCTTGAAGGATAGGACCCTGCTCCTGACAAGCTTCTGCACATCGGATTTAAAACTGAGACAGTTTTCTATGTTATGTCCCGGTCCTCCTTGATGATAAGGGCAAGTTTGATCCGCTTTGAACCAAAAAGGCAGATTCTCCATTATCGCAAGAGGAACCCTGGTTTGGACGTTCCCCTTGACCAGTAGTAGTGGAAACAGTTCTGCGTACAACATTGGGATATGATCAAACCCTGGTGATCGCATTGTACGGTTGTTGTTGTATTGAGGGCGAGCCTGCTGAAGAGGCTGTTGTGTCCTTTGCTGATATGGTTATTGATTCGGTTGGCTCTGAGCAACCTAAGGTTGATACGTTGAGACGGGCACAGGGTTGATATTAGGAGTTACAACTGCTACTAGCTGGTACCATCACCTTTGCTTTCCGAGAGAGATATTGCCAATATCTTGCTCTTTATTCTTAGGGAGAGCACTACTGTATCTTTTAGTACTGCTTGATGGTCCAGCATCCTTGACCAAACGTCCTTCTCGGACTGCTTCTTCAAGACGAACTCCCATGCCCACCATCTCAGTAAAGTCGCTGGGCGCACTGGCGATCATTCTGTCGTAGTAAAATGAGCACAAGGTTTTCAAGAAGATTTTTGTCATCTCTTTTTCCTCAAGAGGTGGACAAACCTGGGTGGCAATTTCACGCCATCTTTGAGCATATTCCTTGAAGGTTTCCTTGTCTTTCTGCGACATGGCTCTGAGTTATTCTCTGTCTGGTTCCATGTCCAGGTTATACTTATACTGCTGAACGAAGGCAGTGCCAAGTTCTCTGAAAGTGATGATCTAAGTGTGGTTTAATCCCATGTACCATTTGAGTGCGGTACCAGTTAAACTATCTTGAAAATAGTGGATCAGTAGCTGTTGGTTCTCTGTCTGAGTTGACATCCTTCGAGCGTACATCACCAAATGACTTTGAGGGCAAGAGTTACCCTTATACTTTTCAAATTCTGGCACCTTGAATTTGTGCGAAATTTTCACATTGAGGACCAAACAAAGGTCTGCGGTGTCCTTTCTGAATAGATCTTAACTGCGAATGGCATGCAGTTCCTTCTGCATTTCTAGGAATTGCTCCTGGAACTCATTCATTCCGTCGTACATACTTTCATTTCCACCAGAAAGTATCTGTGGAATCTGTCCTTCCGGGACAGTGTGTACCACGGGTGGTGGTATAGTCATTACGGCAGTGACTCTTGGTGTTCCCCTCTCCCGAAGTTTGTAACCTTTAGGAGTTGCTGTCATGCCTCTTGCATCTTTGCTTTCCCGAAGTTTGTAACCTTCAGGCCCAGCGGTTCCTGCTGCAGTTTCCGGATCTTCCGTGATCGGTGGAATATATCCTTCTGGGATATAGTTAATAGGCATGCCCTAGGGACGATCTTTAGGCATGTTATACCGAGGATCATACTTTTCCACTATGGGTGTCGATGTGATCTCTGAGATCACAGTCCTTTGTATCTGAGCTGCTACCAGAGCTTGCATGTCATTGTGAAGTTTCCTCAGACCTTCTTTCAGAGCGTCGATTTCTTCCCTCAAGTTTCTGTTCTCTTCCTTGATATTATCCATTTTCTTTTGTCGATTGGCCCGAGTATTATACGAATGAGACAGTTTGACTCTAGAATTGAGACACAAAAGTGAGATTCGTAGGTAAGAAGAGTGCGTTATGTGAGAATGATGAATGATATGCAATGATTGTATTAAATATTTTTTTGTTTAATCAAAAGAAACTACAACAATTGGATTGCAAATATCATACAGTGGGGAGACCCCATTTTATTGAATTCAAAGATTGCGGAAATGGAAATACAGTAATTTACAAAGTGCTGTAAAAGGAAATGTTAAAACTTATGGATCCTGAGTCCTCTCTGAAGAGAGCTCGGGTGATGGTTCTGGTACTTTCCTTTTCTTTGACCGGGGCTCTTTAGCCGTTGTCGGGTTGTCATTCCTTTACCAAGTGAAAGGAGTGAGCAAATTCCTTTGGTCTTCTTGATTCTCTACAGCATGATGCTCTAAAATCTCGATCAGAGCATCCTTTTCTTTTAACAGTTGCTGTATTTTGGTACACTCCACATTGAGAATATGGTACTTGTTTTTCCAAGACTTTTTTTCCTGTTGAACTTTGTTGAGGGTGACCTGGAGTTTTTTCGTATCAGACAGGAAATAAAGGACAAATTCCTTTAACGGGA
Source organism: Lathyrus tuberosus (assembly GCA_022829125.1). Classification (NCBI taxonomy): domain Eukaryota; kingdom Viridiplantae; phylum Streptophyta; class Magnoliopsida; order Fabales; family Fabaceae; genus Lathyrus; species Lathyrus tuberosus. The sequence continues at coordinate 9,972,534 of JALAZF010000086.1, forward strand.
GAACTTCTTGACGAGGGTAAGGCATCCTCAGCTTGAGAGCTCTAGTTTGTACCCAGTGGAGATAAGGTTCCATAGAGACACAGTCTGGTTTTCCTAAAGACTCTTTTCCTTTCCTATGAACCCGTTTCCAGGCATGCACTATTTCTGTCTTTAGTGCCCTGTCATTTTCTCATTCCTTGAAGAAAAGACCTTCCAGATGAACATTACGCGAGACATGTCTTATTAGGTATCCGAATTGACGATGAACTAAAGCTGGATGATAGTTGATTTCTCCTTTAATTTCTATGAGGGGTACATTAGGTAAGTTTCCACAACGGTCAATGATTCTTATCCTGTCATAGATTCGATTATACCAATCGATGTCAGAGTTGGTAAGAGACATGATTCTCTGCGACCAACGTAAAGTACTCTTATGGTCCCAAAATGCAGCAGACTTGGGTAAATGGGAAGTGAACCATTTGTATAGCAGGGGTACACAGCTTGTGATCATTCCTACGCTGTACAAATTCCTTAAGTGTACAGAATGATAGGCATCTGCAAGCAGGGTTGGTACAGGGTTCCCAATCAAAAAAATCTTAATGGCATTGATATCAGCGAAGTTATCAATGTTGGGAAACAGAAACAACCCGTAGGTGAGCAATACAAAGACGCTCTCGAAAGCAGTCACGTTCCCTATACTAGCAAAGTACAGGGCTTTCTTTATCAAAACACTTGGCTGGTAAACCTTGGATTCCACCCTTAATGGTCATGTGAGTCCTGACTTCTGACTCATCCAAATAGATAGCTCTTGCAATGGTTTGATCCTTTGGAATTTCTTCCAGTCCAGAAAAGGGAGCTTGGTCAGTGATGGGTAAATCAGTCAGGTGAGAGTACTCCTCCAGTGTTGGTGCCAGTTGGTAATCCGGGAATGTGAAACTGTGATAAACCGGATCGTAAAATTGAATTAGAGTAGACAGTATTCCTTCAATTACATGGACCCTTAACAGAGACAACAGTCCTCTGTACTTAGCTCTGAAAGCATCAGGGTTGGTGATCATCCTTGCCAACCCTCTTAAATCCTCTAATTTTGAAACCTTGAAGGTGTACTTGTGAGTCTTCCTTCTACCAAAATCCATAATGCAATTTTTCTCTCTGATATTTGCAATCATTGTGTCGTAACCCAAAATTTGACCTCCATCTTTTGCCTTTTGCAGGAGCATAAGCATTCGCATCGTTAGCATAAGCATTCACACTTTTCTTTGTGTGTTTCCTGTTGCAGGATATTCAGGTTTTCCAAGCCCGATTAATCATATCCTCACAAGATCATCACATCATCAAGACAAGCAAAAAAATGAAGATTTCTATGCCTATTCATCAATACAAGAGGTGGAAAATCGAAGTCGGGACCACATCACCTTTTTTTAGGAAAATTGGGCATATTTTGGCCTGGTTAATCGATTAACCATTTGCAGTGCAATTGTGTTAATCGATTAACACAGGCAGAATAGGCACAATTTGATGCTTTTTCATGACAACACCTTTGCACACACTTCGATCTTGGATTCTACAGTATTCTAGCAGCATATGGAATACTCTAGACATCTCTAGATATCTCAATTCATTCCAAGTGCATTTGCTATAATACTTCACGTCAAATCAAGTGCACCATGTTCCTTGTTTTCCAAGTAATGTGGATCTTTGGATGTTGAAGTTCACCTTGGGATTGCTACCGAGTTGGTTCTAACTAACCTAGTTAACCACCTTGACTCGGTGAGTCAAGTCCAACTAACTCCTAACCTAGCTCCAAACCCAAAGCTAATTCTAAACCAAATTCCAAACCATCTCACACTCCAAACCTAAAATCTATATAAACACACCTTCTCTCACTTTTCAATTCTTCAACCACACTCTACCATTTTGCTCCATTTTCTCCATAACCATTCTCTCCTATTTCTCACATTTCACTCTCAATTCTCTCACATTCTCTCTGATTGTTGCTACTTCATTTTCATCTTCATCTCAATTCTCTCCCAAAACCTGACTAAAAGCTCTTAATTCTTGAAGAATAATCACTTTTCACATTGAAAGTGATTATTTCTTGAGCTTAACCTCCATTGCCATTCCATTATACTAGTTTTTTTTAGAGTTCTAGTAGCTTTTGGATTCATCTCAAGTGATCGATTCAAGTTTCTTCGGTGATAATTCTCATTTTGGAGTTTTCGTCGCGATTTGATCGGTTTTGATACGTTTCGGCTATAATTGAAGATTCCTCTGGTTTTCTTTGATTATCTTCATCAAGATCACATTGCAACATTTACCAAGGCACATCTCAACCTTGTAGGTTGGTGGATCTCCTTCATTTTATCATTTCGATCGTTTTCGTATCGTTTGCGATGTAATTGCGATGTTTTTGCATGTGAATTGATTATACTTTTGCTTGATCCATGATCTTGATTGTTTAATTGATTCTATTGTTGATCATTTACTGCTTCTAAACTTGATTTTTCGTGCATAATTGTTTGCCCTAGCATTGGAGTGATTGCACAATCAAAAAGTTGGCCAAAAGCACTTTTTAAAACTGATTTTATGCTCTCTGTCCAGTGTTAATCGATTCACACATTGCAGTGCAATTGTGTTAATCGATTAACCAGTGTTTTTTTGCACTTTTTCAAGTGTTAATCGATTAAAACTTTGCAGTGCAATTGTGTTAATCGATTAACACTGAACCAGAAGGCCATTTTCTTGCATTTTCAAGCTTGTTTGCCATGCTTTCTTCAGTTTAACTTCCATTGATTGTCATGCTTGATTTTATGGATGTTTTAAATGTCATTTGACTTCTGTTTGAAACTTATCCATGAACTTTTGTTGCACACTTTCAATTATTCAAATTGTTCATACTATTGGTATTATGTGAATATAATCATTCTCGCATTTCTCTTTGATCACCATATCATGACTTTGTGTTGCATATTTGTTGATCATTTGGTACAGTTTTGTAATCCCTTCCTTGGTTTTGCATTAAGTTTCATTCTTCATGGATGAGCTTAATTTTGTATAATCAATAATTCCCCCTTTTGCCTTAATGATTTTTCATCCCCTTTGGAAAATTATTGGCATGGCTTTCCCTTTGATTAATTGATCGAAACCATGTTTCGATTAGTTGATCTTTCCCTTTCCTCTCTTTAGGATTCCTTTAGAGCTTTCTCTCTCGATCCCCCGTGGAGTTGGAGTTTTGCATTGCGCCTTGCATCGGAGCACTGTACAATTGAAGCTGTTACACTGTCCATTTCTCCACGCAGGAGCACTGTACAAATTGGAGTTGTTACGCTGTCTGTTTCTCCATGCAGGAGCACTGTACAAATTGGAGCTGTTATGCTGTCCGTTTCAATTTCCGCACTATACTTTGAGTGCTAGAGAATGAATGAGGAGGGAGTTGTCCTACCCTCATTCTGACTATTTCTTGGGTAAGGGCGTTGGCCCTTTCGCTGAGAATAGTCACCTCTATCCTTAAACTGTAGTGTTCCTCCATTCCCGATTGAGTTGATCCCTGATCACTTTTATCTTTTTCAATCTCTCTTTTGATCAATCACCATTTCTCTTGGTTAAAGATCATTGTCTCTTGGGTTAGCACCCGACTCTTACCCTACTATTTTCTTGCAATCATTGTTCATTTGATTCCCCCTAGAGAGTCCCTTTCCTCTTTCTTCAGTTAAACACAGTTTTCCTGTTAAATACCGAAACCCCTGCAGAGTTCGCGGCCTTCTTTTGGTTCTTCTCCCTTTGTTTGGTTAATCATTGTCTGTCAGTTAAAACACCAATGTTTGCCTCTTTTCTCAGTTAACCACAACCCGTCTATTAAAATACTGAGTTTCCCCAGGTTAATCACCCTTTTCTTCAGTTAACCACAGTCCGTCTGTTAAAATACTGAATCCCTTTTTTTGAGTTAATCACCTCCCTTTGGTTAATCACTCATTTTTCTCTGTTAATCACAGTTCTCCTGTTAAAACTGAACCCCGCAGTTGGCAACCTTTATTGGTTCAAATACTTGCACCCTTGGGCTAGTAACCTCTTTTGGTTCAATACCCTTTCTTCGTCGGTCAAGTGTTGTTTGTTCAGTCAATACCAACACCCCTTTTGGGTTACGACCTTCAATCGGTCCTACACCCGCTCTTCTGTTTGATCACAGTTTTCTCTGTTAAAACCAATGCTTCTCTATCCCCACAGAGTTGCAATCCTTGTTTCCTCGGTTAACCACTGTTTATCAGTTAACATAGCGATGTCCCCTCCAAGTCAAACACCTTCTCTTGGTTCAGCACTCTCTCTCTTGGTTTATCACAGTCCGTCTGTTGACACCATCCTTTTTTCCCCGCCAGGGTCTTACTCTCTTTCTTCGGTTAACCACAGCCGGCCAGTTAATACACCGAGTCTCCCTTTTTTTCTTGGTTTTCACCACTATCCCTTTATTTGGATCCCCAGCGGATTCTTTTCTATACCCTTTGCTCTTACTTTCTTGGTTTCGACACCAATTTCTTTCTGTTATCCCTAGCGGAGTTTCTTTCCTTCTTGGTTTTGACACCATTCTTCTCATAGTCTCTTGTGCAATCGCTCTTACTATGTGGTCTTCCCCAGTAGAGTTTTTCTTTCACTCTTGCTCTTGGTTTTGACACCACTTCTTTTGTTTTCCTGTTTCCTTCTTGTTTTGTTTTCCGTTCAGTTTACCGAACTACGAATACTCTGATTCTGCATTCTTTCGAATGTCAGATACGTAGGCACGAGACGCGATGTCTTGGCGAGCACACTTCCACCCTTCTTTCCTTCTCCCTTTCTTCCTTCCACTCTGTCCCCTGGTTCCATGAACTACGACGCTCTGATTTCCTCATTGTACTATGAGGGTACGTAGGCACGAGGGCCACAATCCTCCGCGAGAACTTTCTTTCTTTTCTTTCTTTTTACCCTGTCTCTCTCTCTCTCTCTCTCTCTCTCTCTCTCCTCTCTCTCTCCTTCTTCACTTAGCTAGAAGCCTTTAGATAGATAACCCATCCAAGCTTAGAAGCAAGCGAAATAGTTCCCGTCGAGTACGACGGATGTGTTAGGTGCTAGTACCTTCCTTTCGCATAACCAACCCCCCGTTCCCGTTTCTCTTCCCCTTGGATTTTATCGATATTTTCCCTGTCCTTTGGGACTAAATAAAGTTCGGTGGCGACTCTGTTGTATCTTTGAGTGTGCCATTCACTCAGGATGTAAACCCGCCATTCATCAGCTGGCGACTCTGCTGGGGATTCATTGACCTCTTGCTGGTCCATCCCTTAAGGGGTTTAGCCTAGTTTTGTTTGCTTTCTTGCTCGTTTGGGTGTTTATCTTTTGCGCTTTACTCGCTTTATTTTACTTGCTTTAGCTTTCTGGTTATTTACTACATTTCTTTACTGATTTAAATATTCATATGCAGTATATTCTGGATGTCTGCTATTTTCTTTGTTGTTGTCGGTTGGGTTGCTACTTGAGAGATAAGCCCACTACCCAGGCTTGAGCATACACATAGGTATTAGCGTGGGCAGGCGTGATGCTCCTGTAGTGTTGGCCACGTCGGGTGTTCACGAGACCTACAGCCAGACGAGGTTCTATCGGGAGATATCTGCTACTGTATGTTGATACAGGCCAGTAGTTATTCTCCTGAGGAGCTGTCGACTCTGGTGACCATTCCCGAGGACTCAGTTGAGGCACTCCTCCCAAGGAGCGAAAATGGAAGACCAGAAATGGCAAACTCATTACGCTTCTTGATCCGAGGACCCAAAGCTGGGAACTTGCCATAGGACCTTTTTTGGGGGGAATCAGTGGACGACCTCTTTGTTTGGCGATAGTATTGTACCCCGAGGGATAAATGTACTATTGCTTCTCAAATCGAGAATTCGAAACTGAGAATCCCACTTTCTATATCATACCTGTGAGGGGGATATTGGGTTTTTCTGCAGGAAACCAAGACTCTTCCAACCTTTGTTCTCTCATTGCGTCAGATCTCGCACCAACACAGCACTACCTTTGCAGATGTTCAGATTTGACTATTCAGACTATGCTGGCTTGTTGATTCTGGTGTTGCATATCATCTCATCATGTCAAATTAATTTTTGCATAAGCATTTTAAAACTTTATTTTTGCATAAATTGCATTCATTCATGCCTGCATATGCATGTCCTTCATCCGAGAACCTTTGCTTACTCTGATCATTTCCGGCTTGTAGCAAGACGACGACTCGACATCGGTATTTCACTCGCTCAAGCAAATCCAAGATCATGGCTGACTTTGAAGCTGAGAACGCTGCTTATAAGGAAACTCTGGCTCAATTCCAAGGTCGGATGGATCAGTTCCAGACGAACATGGATGTCATCATGGAACTCCTTCGTGCTCAGAGGGACGTCGCTGCTGCTGCCACTGTTGTTACAACCCCTACTGATGCAACTGTTGTCACTCCTGTTGTGACTGTTCCTCCTATTGTTACGGCTACTCCTGCTGTTGTTGTTCCTTCTCCTGCTATGGTTGAGGTACCAATTGAGCATGTGAATCAGCATGTTGTTCAACCGAGTTTAAACCAGATGCCCGCTGGTTTTCCTTGGGCCATGCCTCCGAATTACACTCCTCAGATTGCAAATAATGGTAGTGCCTTCATGCCATATCAGCCTTTTGTTGCGCCCATGCCTAATGGGAATGCTGCCGCATATCCATGGGTCATGCCTACTCCCGTCCCACCTCCAGTGTTGAATGATGATCTTGAGAATCTTCAGGTTTAAACTCATCAAACTTCCAGGTTGGCTAACACTGAAACTTCTGACAAAGAAGAGCATGTGTATAGAGGTCCTCCTATTCATGTTCCGGTTTCATCTCAAGCTGCTCAAACTGCTGTTCAGAATATTCATCCTGGGATGTTCTACCCTTGGGCATCTTCCTCAGATGCTGGGGTACCTCCTCCGAATTATCTGTATGGTGTTCCGATGGGTCAGAATGCTGGTCATATGATTAATCCTGGTTTGGTATATCCTTCTCAGTTTACTACTCCGCAAGTGAATGCTCCTGTCGCTTCTCAGCTGCCAAATCCTCAGGTTCTTGTCAGGCCTGTTAATCAAAGTAGATTTGTTGACTACAAGTTGTTGGAAGACCGTATCAGAGCTATTGAAGGGTTTTCTGCTTTTGGCTTGGAGGCTAAAGATTTGTGTCTGGTTCCAAATGTTGTGCTGCCTCAAAAATTCAAGATACCTCATTTGCCAAAGTATAAAGGTTTAAGCTGCCCGCGTAGTCACATCACTATGTACTGCAGGAAGATGGCATCCCATATTGATAATAATGAATTGCTCGTTCATTGTTTTCAAGATAGTTTGTCTGGGGCTTCATTGGATTGGTACATGGGCCTGGAGCGCAGTAAAATCTGTACTTGGAGGGATCTATCTGAAGCATTCGTGAAATAATACAAATATAACCTTGATCTGGCGCCAACTAGATTGCAATTGCAGAATCAGTCTCAGTGCTCAGCTAAAACATTCAAGGAGTATGCACAAAGATGGCGTGAGATGCCATCTCGTGTGCGACCGGCTCTCTCTGACAATGAGTTGGTTTACATCTTTATGGGTACCTTACAAGGATCTTACTACGAGAAAATGGTGGGTAGTTCTTCGTCAAACTTCGCTGATGTTGTAACGATTGGTGAACGGATTAAAAATGGTTTGAAGACTGGAAAGATTCCTGGAGCTGCTTCCCAGCAGCCGACCACTCAGAAATCTCAGAACAGTCAATCCAAGAAAAAGGATGGTGAAGCCAACGCTGTGACAGCTCAAGTTTCTCCTCAGTATCAAGCTCTCATGGCTCCCATGCCGTATTATCCATATCCATACATTGCTGCTGCACAGTATCAACAACCTCCATATCAGTATCATCCACAACAACCAGTTCAGAATGCTCAGAATCAGCAACAAACTCAACAGAACAAAAATCAGCAGAATCAGAACTGTCAGAACAGCAACAATTAAGGAAACCGTAAGCGTCCTGATTTTGATAGAACTCTGGTGTCATACATGGAATTATTTCCTTACTTGGTTCACCAAGGGGCAATTGTCCCCAAGCAGATTGCACCTACAATTGCTCCATTTGGCCCGAAGCATAATCTAAATGCGTCCTGTGCTTTTCATGCTGGATACATAGGACATGCAACAGAGGGCTGTTTTGTTTTCAAAACCAAAGTTCAGGAACTCATTGATAAGAAGGTTCTGACTTTCGCCGAGGAAGGACATAACATTCAAAATAATTCGTTGCCGAATCACTGTGGACCTGCAGTTAACATGAATGGGGATAGTTCAAGGGCTAAATTGATCATGGATGTTGACGAAGTAAAGGCTCCGATGGTTGTGGTTTTCAAGAGGTTGAATGAACACGGGCTGTTGAAAGGATTGCATGGTAAGTGTCATATTTGTGACGATAATCCTAACCAGTGTCGAAGGATGAAGGGTTGTGTTTAGATTCTGATGAACCGTGGCGAAGTGCAATTTGCCAGATCTAAACCTGTTGAGGAAGTTGCTGCCATTGAGCCATTAACCATTGTCTATAGGAAGGTTCCAGTTGAATTCCCTAAGCAGAAGAAGGTGCAGCCCATCGTTATTTGTCCGCCGAAGTCGTTTTCGTATCAGAATTCTAAGGAGGTACCTTGAAAGTAAGGGGCTACCATATTTTCTAGAGGTCAAGAGATAAGGTTCGCCGAATCTGAGATCGTAAATGTTACAGCCGATGGAGGTATGACTCGTAGTGGACGAGTGTTCGCTCCGAAGGTCACTACGAAGCCTGTGCAAATTCCAACCGTTGTTCCTCCCAAGGAGACACCTGCATCTGCAACCCCTATTGTTCAACAAGGGGCATCATCTACTGCCATTCCAGTACCGACTATCCTGTCCGAGGATGTTTCAAAGAACAAAGAGACCCTTGATGATCAAGAGTTCCTTAAGTTGATCAAGAAAAGTGACTTTAAGATTGTGGATCAGCTGGGTCAGACTCCCTCGAGGATCTCAATTTTGTCCTTACTTATGAGTTCGCCTGCACACAGATCAGCTTTGTTGAAAGTCTTGAACAGTGCCCATGTCATGCAAGATATATCTGTTGTCGAGTTTGATGATGTAGTGGCCAACATAACTGCAAGTCGGTATTTGGGCTTTAATGAATCAGAATTGCCTCCAGAAGGAACTGCCCACAATAAAGCGCTGCACATATCTGTAACCTGCATAGACACCCTGTTGTCTCATGTTCTAGTGGATACCGGTTCTTCCCTCAATGTGATGCCCAAGGGCATATTGAGTCAATTACTGGCGGAGGGAAATGAGATGAGACCAAGTGCCTTAGTTGTCAAAGCCTTTGACGGGTCTCGAAGGCAAGTTATTGGAGAAGTGGACTTACCCATCAATATTGGGCCGCATTTGTTCACCATTACCTTCCAGGTGATGGATATCAATCCGGCATACAATTGCCTATTGGGTCGTCCATGGATCTACGCCGCAGGGGCAGTTACCTCCACTTTGCATCAGAAGTTAAAGTTCATGTTTGATGATCAGCTTGTCATCGTCTGTGGTGAAGAGGATTTGATTGTAAGCGAGTTATCATCTTTTCGATACGTCGAGACCGAGGAAGGCATAGCTGAGGTGCCGTTGCAGTGTCTCGAGTTCGAAGATGTCAGGTCTGCTTCAACTAGTCAAAGTAGATCACCACAATTGACTTTAGCGTCCGCTAAAAGTGCTAAGGAGACTATCCAGAAAGGTGTTTTGTCTGGCTAGGGGCATGTGATTGATGTGGTTGAGAAGCATAATTGTTTTGGATTAGGTTATCGTCCTGGTCGTCAATCTAGTTCCTCTGGTCAAAAGCAGTGCAACTTAATAAAGTTCAATAGCGCGGGTTTCCAGCAAGGTGACATCGTGGCAGCTACTGATGATGCTGGTCCCACTAATCAGACTTCAAGCTTTGTGCGCAAGTGTCCGCCAGGTTTCAAGCTCAACAATTGGACATCTACCGTGATTCCTGTGGTTTTCCCATATAGCATGTAATGCATTTTGCTTTCTCATTCCCTCGTCCTCGCCCGAGACGAGTAGATAGCTTGTAAAGGGCCTCACGTTTTTGCAATATTATGTGATCAATAAATAAAAGTTTTTTTGCATTCAAAATCATGCTTTATTTTCTTTCTTTATTTTACTTTTTCACAAACAAATGGAAAAAGTTTATTTTTCTTTTCACTTTTCAAAATAGCTCATTCTATTCATAAACATGCAGAAATAATAAAAGCATTGATAACAACATGGCAAACATCCATTGTAATTCTGGAATTCCAATTAACCAAGCCGAAGAGAATGGTGAGGAAGATTGTGAATTACCGGCTGAACTAGCAAGGCTCCTTGAGCACGAGCGTAGAGAGATTCAGCCACACAAAGAGCCAGTGGAAGTTGTCAATCTTGGTACTGATGAGGTCAGAAGAGAAGTCAAGGTTGGCGCATCCCTCGCAATGCATGTACACTTCGAGTTGGTCAAGTTGTTGAAAAAGTATGTTGATATCTTCGCCTGGTCCTATCAAGATATGCCTGGGTTGGATACCAACATCGTTGAACATCACTTACCACTTAAGCCCTGATGTCCTCCTGTCAAGCAGAAACTCAGAAGGACTAGACCCGACATGGCACTCAAAATCAGAGAAGAGGTAAAGAAACAACTTGATGCTGGGTTCCTAGCCACTTCTGAATATCCGGAATGGATTGCCAACATCGTCTCGGTTCCTAAGAAAGATGGTAAAGTCAGAATGTGTGTGGATTATCGAGATCTCAACAAGGCAAGCCCTAAGGATGATTTTCCTTTGCCTCATATTGATGTCTTAGTAGATAACATAACGCAGTTCTCTATCTTTTCCTTTATGGACGGTTTCTCAGGATATAATTAGATCAAGATGTCCCCAACTGATATGGAGAAGACTACTTTCATCGCGTCGTGGGGTACATATTGCTACAAGGTTATGCCATTCGGTCTAAAGAATGCAGGGGTAACATACCAACGTGCCATGACAACCCTCTTTCATGATATGATTCATAAAGAGATTGAGGTTTACGTGGACGATATGATTTCCAAGTCCAAAACTGAGGATGATCACCTGGTTCATCTGAAGAAACTGTTCGACAGACTCCAGAAGTTTAGATTGCGGTTGAATCCTGCAAAGTGCACCTTTAGAGTTCGATCTGGTAAACTGTTGGGCTTTATCGTGAGTTAGAAGGGCATTAAACTTGATCCTGATACGGTTCAGGCAATTCAGAACATGCCGCCTCCCAAAATAGAAAAAGAAGTCTGTGGCTTTCTGGGCAGACTCAATTACATTTCAAGGTTCATTTCCCATTTGACGGCTACCTGTGAACCAATGTTCAAATTACTAAGAAAAAATCAATCGGTTGAATGGAGCAATGATTGTCAAGAAGAATTTGACAAAATAAAACAATACTTGCAAGAACCACCGATCTTAGAACCACCGGTTCCTGGTAGGCCTTTAATCATGTATCTCACCGTTCTCGATGAATCAATGGGATGTGTATTGGGTCAACATGATGACACTGGCAGAAAAGAACATGCAATATACTATCTGAGCAAGAAGTTCACTGATTATGAGACCAGATACTCACTCTTAGAGAAAACTTTCTGTGCTCTGGTATGGGTTGCTCGACGCCTACGACAATACATGATTTGCCATACTACTTTGTTGATATCCAAAATGGATCCGATAAAGTATATATTTGAAAAGCCTGCTGTCTCTGGAAGGATTTCTCAGTGGAAGATGTTGTTAACCGAATATGATATCCAACATGTTACCCATAAAGCAATAAAAGGGAGTGTCTTATCTGACTACCTTGCCCATCAACCTGTAGAGGGTTATCAACAGATGAAGTTTGACTTTCCCGATGAGGATGTTCTGTTCATCAGAGATTATGAGACTCCAGACCCTGACATAGGACCCGAACAAGGGGCGTGATGGACGCTCGTGTTTGATGGTGCCTCCAATTCTAAAGGTCGTGGAATCGGTGCTATCTTCATCTCTCCAACAAGTTTTCACCTTCCCTTCACTGCCAGGTTATGCTTTGCATGTACCAATAATATGGCTGAATACGAAGCATGCATCTACGGTATTGAAGCCGCTATCGACATGAGAATCAAGATTCTTGAGGTCTATGGAGATTCTGCCTTGGTCATCGGTTAAGTCAGAGGGAATTTTGTGACTCGGGATTCCAAGCTGGTTCCGTACCAATAACACATTGCGAAGTTGATTCCTTGCTTTGATGAGATTTCTTTTCATCATATCCCCAGAGAGGAAAATCAACTAGCTGATGCTCTTGCCACTCTAGCATCCATGTTCAAGGTCAAGTGGAAGAATGAAGCTCCTCATATCTGCATTGATCACTTGAACGAACCAGCACACTGTTTAGCAATCGAGGAAGAGGCTGATGACAAGCCTTGGTTCTATGACATTAAAAGATATCTGTAAAAATAGGAATATCCCGAGGGTATCACTATCACTGATAAGAAAGCTCTTAGGCGGCTTTGCACCAAATTCTTCTTAAATAATGGTATACTGTACAAGAGGAATTATGATTCTGTGTTGCTCAGATGCGTGGATAGACACGAAGCAAACACGATCATAAGGTCCATACATGAGGGCTGCGAGGGTGTACATGCTAAAGGTCCTGCTATGGGCAAGAAGATCCTTCGGGCTGGGTATTACTGGACAACAATGGAGGTAGATTGTTACAACTTTGCCAAAAGATGTCACAAGTGCCAAATCTACGGAGACAAGATCCATGTGCCTCCAACTCCATTGAATGTTTTGACTTCACCTTGGCCATTCTCCATGTGGGGTATAGATATAATTAGAATGATTGAGCTGAAGGCTTCCAACGGTCATCGATTCATTCTGGTTGCTATCGACTACTTCACCAAGTGGGTTGAAGCTGCTTCTTATGCAAACGTTACACGACAAGTGGTTGCCAGATTCATCAAGAAAGAGATAATCTGTCGTTATGGCATTCCTAGCAGCATTATCACGGATAATGCAAGCAACCTATGATGAAGGAGTTGTGTCAAGAATTTACGATCAAGCACCACAACTCTTCACCATATCGGCCCAAGATGAATGGCGTCGTTGAAGCAGCAAACAAAAACATTAAGATGATTGTCCAGAAAATGGTCAAGACTTGCAAGGATTGACATGAAATGCTTCCCTTTGCACTGCATGGCTACCGAACTTCAGTTCACACTTCTACTGGGCCAACTCCGTATTCACTAGTGTATGGTATGGAGGCAGTTCTACCCATTGAAGTCGAAATTCCTTCGCTCAGAGTCATCATGGAAGCAGGTCTTGACGAAGCTGAATGGGTTCAATCCAGATACGACCAGCTGAATCTCATCGAAGAGAAACGCCTTACAGCCGTTTGTCATGGTCAATTGTATCAGAGACACCTCAAATGAGCTTTTGACAAAAAAGTTCTTCCTCGAACATTCTGTGAAGGCGAACTCGTGCTCAAGAGATATTCACCTGTTCACTCGGATCCACGAGGAAAATGGACTCCCAACTACGAAGGATCCTTTGTTGTCAAGAAGGCCTTCTCAGACGGAGCCCTGATCCTCACCACCATGGATGGGGAGGAGTTGTCGTTGCCCGTGAACTCCGATACAGTCAAAAAATATTATGCCTGAAAAAAATGGATAAGAGTCCGCTAGATTGACATCCGCAAGGACAATCTAGGAAAAAATGGACGTTCCGATGGACCAAATAAAAGAGATGTCCATGCAAAAGTTAGGGACAGTAGAAAAAAAACAATAATAGCCCGCTAAGTTGAAAACCCGAAAGGGCGACTTAGGAAAAAATGGGTATCCCGGTGGACGAAAAGAAAAAATAATATAAAAACATGTCCAGGCAAAAATTAGGGATAAAGGCATTGACTGTGAACACTTGAGCCTCTCTTCATCATAGCTAGACCTCAGACGGTAACAGAACATTCTAATCATCATCAACAGGTGCAAGGCGTTGGAATCTAGACTTACAGTGGATGGTGGCCAATGTTGTAATCAATGCAAAGCATGATTTCCCTTTGCCATTTACAATTGTTTTTCAATTTTATTGCAAAATTCCTCATCAAGGATTTTGCATCCTTGTACACACTTTATGTACAAAATTTTACATTCAATAAAATGCATGCTTTGTTATCTCAATTTGTTTTCATTCCAGTATTTTGTTTGCAAAATGAACAATTATTTGCGATCACATAATACTATAAAGCATTGAGAACAATAAAAAGTTGAATCAATCGAGAAAGCATTATGTATTGCATGTGTTACTGGTAATTCCTGCAGGATAATCGATAATATCCATTGGTAAGCCTAACGCCTGTCCGGCAGTGTGATGGTTCTATGAAGAAGTTGTTGTTGCCTCAACAGGGTCATCATTCTCCCCAGCAAGCGCCATTATGATTTGTCGAAAAGCTTGTTTGTTTACATATCTTTAATTTGATAGATTTGTAATGCCTCTAGGCAGATGGCCGAAGTGTTCCCAGCAAAGACACTTTGCTCTCTTTTCCCCAACAAGGGTTGTACATCCTCTCCAGTAATTTGAAGCTATCTGTCTCCAGCAGCAGTGGGTTATCCTTAGCAAAGTCAACATGATTTAAAAAGATGTTTTTCCCCACACAGAGCCAGTCTTGGTAGAAAGGATCAAATTTGATCCCTAACAGGGACAACCATGGTGACTTAGAAACCTGAGGTGTTCTCGGTTTCTTTCCCCAGCAGAATCATCATCCTTTGTGAACTATCTTCTCCAACAGAGTTTGCCTTCATCTGCAGGTCCTCCCCCCAACCGAGGGTGTTGAAGTCGTTTTGCTACGATTTCTGCCTAATTACTTCACAGTATGCCTTTCCTTGCGCCTTTGCATTGCATGGTATCAAGCACCATGTAGAATCGCATACATAGCATATGCATCGATCATACTCCCTCTCTTTTTGCCTGACTTATCTCCCAACAAATTTTTCAGCCAACTTTGCACTTATCTATTCTTTCTTAACACTCTTCTTTTGTTGTTGTCGGCCAAATTCTCGAGCTACTCCTTTATTTAATCCCCTTTTACCTCGAATTATCAAAATGCTGGCGCAATTCGTACATTCAGGTCCAAGCGGATTAAATAGGGGCAGCTGTCGTAACCCGAAATTTGACCTCCCTCTTTTACCTTTTGCAGGAGCATAAACATTTGCATCGTTAGCATAAGTATTCGCACTTTTCTTTTTGTGTTTCCTGTTCCAAACCATCTCACACTCCAAACCTAAAATCTATATAAACACACCTTCACTCACTTTTCAATTCTTCAACCACATTCTACCATTTTGCTCCATTTTCTCCATAACCATTCTCTCCTATTTCTCACATTTCACTCTCAATTCTCTCACATTCTCTCTGATTGTTGCTACTTCATTTTCATCTTCATCTCAATTCTCTCCCAAAACCTGACTAAAAGCTCTTAATTCTTGAAGAATAATCACTTTTCACATTGAAAGTGATTATTTCTTGAGCTTAACCTCCATTGCCATTCCATTATACTGGTTTTTTTCTGGAGTTCTAGTAGCTTTTGGATTCATCTCAAGTGATCGATTCAAGTTTCTTCGGTGATAATTCTCATTTTGGAGTTTTCGTCGCGATTTGATCGGTTTTGATATGTTTCGGCTATAATTGAAGATTCCTCTGGTTTTCTTTGATTATCTTCATCAAGATCACATTGCAACATTTACCAAGGCACATCTCAGCCTTGTAGGTTGGTGGATCTCCTTCATTTTATCATTTCGATCGTTTTCGTATCGTTTGCGATGTAATTGCGATGTTTTTGCATGTGAATTGATTATACTTTTGCTTGATCCATGATCTTGATTGTTTAATTGATTCTATTGTTGATAATTTACTGCTTCTAAACTTGATTTTTCGTGCATAATTGTTTGCCCTAGCATTGGAGTGATTGCACAATCAAAAAGTTGGCCAAAAGCACTTTTCAAAACTGGTTTTCTGCTCTCTGTCCAGTGTTAATCGATTAACACATTGCAGTGCAATTGTGTTAATCGATTAACCAGTGCTTTTTTGCACTTTTTCAAGTGTTAATCGATTAAAACTTTGTAGTGCAATTGTGTTAATCGATTAACACTGAACCAGAAGGCCATTTTTTTTGCATTTTCAAGCTTGTTTGCCATGCTTTCTTCATTTTAACTTCCATTGATTGTCATGCTTGATTTTATGGATGTTTTAAATGTCATTTAACTTTTGTTTGAAACTTATTCATGAACTTTTGTTGCACACTTTCAATTATTCAAATTGTTCATACTTTTGGTATCATGTGAATATAATCATTCTTGCATTTCTCTTTGATCACCATATCATGACTTTGTGTTGCATATTTGTTTATCATTTGGTACTGTTGTGTACTCCCTTCCTTGGTTTTGCATTAAATTTCATTCTTCATGGATGAGCTTAATTTTGTATAATCAATAATTCCCCCTTTTTCCTTAATGATTTTTCATCCCCTTTGGAAAATTATTGGCATGGCTTTCCCTTTGATTAATTAATCGAAACCATGTTTCGATTAGTTGATCTTCCCCTTTCCCTCTTTAGGCTTCCTTTAGAGCTTTCTCTCTCGATCCCTCGTGGAGTTGGAGTTTTGCATTGCGCCTTGCGTCGAAGCACAGTACAATTGAAGCTGTTACGTTGTCCGTTTCTCCACGCAGAAGCACTGTACAAATTGGAGCTGTTACGCTGTCCATTTCTCCATGCAGGAGCAATGTACAAATTGGAGCTGTTACGCTGTCCGTTTCAATTTCCGCACTATACTTTGAGTGCTAGAGAATGAATGAGGAGGGAGTTGTCATACCCACATTCTGACTATTTCTTGGGTAAGGGCGTTGGCCCTCTCGCTGAGAATAGTCACCTCTATTCTTAAACTGTAGTGTTCCTCCATCCCTGATTGAGTTGATCCCTGATCACTTTTATCTTTTTCAATCTCTCTTTTGATCAATCACCATTTCTCTTGGTTAAAGATCATTGTCTCTTGGGTTAGCACCCGACTCTTACCCTACTCTTTTCTTGCAATCATTGTTCTTTTGATTCCCCTTGAGAGTCTCTTTCCTCTTTCTTCGGTTAAACACAGTTTTCCTGTTAAATACCGAAACCCCTGCGGAGTTCGTGACCTTCTTTTGGTTCTTCTCTTTTTTTTTGGTTAATCACTGTCTGTCTGTTAAAACACCAATGTTTATCTCTTTTCTCAGTTAACCACAGTCCGTCTGTTAAAATACTGAGTTTCCCTGGGTTAATCACCCTTTTCTTCAGTTAACCACAGTCCGTCTGTTAAAATACTGAATCCCTTTTTTTGAGTTAATCACCTCCCTTTGGTTAATCACTCATTTTTCTCGGTTAATCACAGTTCTCCTGTTAAAACCGAACCCCGCAGTTGGCAACCTTTATTGGTTCGAATACTTGTACCCTTGGGCTAGTAACCTCTTTTGGTTCAATACCCTTTCTTCGTTGGTCAAGTGTTATTTGTTCAGTCAATACCAACACCCCTTTTGGGTTACGACCTTCGATATGTCCTACACCCACTCTTCTGGTTGACCACAGTTTTCTCTGTTAAAACCAATGCTTCTCTATCCCCACAGTGTTACAATCCTTGTTTCCTCGATTAACCACTATTTATCAGTTAACATACCGATGTCCCCTCCGAGTCAAACACCTTCTCTTGGTTCAGCACTCTCTCTATTGGTTTATCACAGTCTGTCTGTTGACACCAACCTCTTTTCCCCACCAGGGTCTTACTCTCTTTCTTTGATTAACCACAGTCGGCCAGTTAATACACCGAGTCTCCCTTTTTTCTTGGTTTTCACCACTATCCATTTATTTGGATCCCCAACGGATTCTTTTCTATACCCTTTGCTCTTACTTTCTTAGTTTCGACACCAATTTCTTTCTGTTATCCCCAGTGGAGTTTCTTTCCTACTTGGTTTTGACACCATTCTTCTCCTAGTCTCTTGTGCAATCGCTTTTACTGTGTGGTCTTCCCCAGTAGAGTTTTTCTTTCACTCTTGCTCTTGGTTTTGACACCACTTCTTTTGTTTTTCTTCCGTTCAGTTCCCTGAACTATGGATACTCTAATTCTGCATTCTTTCGAATGTCAGATACGTAGGCACGAGACGCGATGTCTTGGCGAGCACACTTTCACCCTTCTTTCCTTCTCCCTTTCTTCCTTCCTCTCTATCCCCTGGTTCCATGAACTACGACGCTCTGATTTCCTCATTGGACTATGAGGGTACGTAGGCACGAGGGCCACAATCCTCCGCGAGCACTTTCTTTCTTTTCTTTCTTTTTCTCCTTTCTCTCTCTCTATCCTCCTTCTCTTAGCTAGAAGTCTTTAGATAGATAACCCATCCAAGTCTAGAAGCAAGCGAAATGGTTCCCGTCGAGTACAACGAATGTGTTAGGTGCTAGTATCTTCCTTTCGCATAACCAACCCCTCGTTCCCGTTTCTCTTCCCCTTGGGTTTTATCGATATTTTCCCTGTCCTTTGGGACTAAATAAAGTTCGGTGGCGACTCTGTTGTATCTTTGAGTGTGCCATTCACTCAGGATGTAAACCAGCCATTCTTCACGTTGTCTTAGTTTAATTTGAAAAGAGAGAGACTAGAAAAGAAGATTTTCTTTGTTTAAAGTTTTTTTTATGAATTGAATGCATGAATGCAGCACACAAAAACATAGAAAAAACATGGGGTCAAAGGTTCGGTGTCATGAAGTCATGGCCCTACCCATCCCTAAAGGTTGTACTGGTGATTTTTTGTACCTGTTCTCAAAATCATTGACCCCCCTTGGGATAACAACAGCAGGCTGGTTCACCCGAGCGAGCTGCGGTATCTTAGAGTAATCTCAAATGAGGGTAGTATCACATGACAACTATTTCCAATAGCTTCCTGTTAACCCTCATTTTCGACGCTAGGAAAATCAAAGCTATTTTAAGTTAAAAACCTATTTTCAATGTAAAGAAGGCTTCAACCCAGTTTTGGTGAAGCCTGAGTCGAATAGAGGTTTTAGGAACCTCAAAAAATGGCTAAGTGTTGGGAGATGCTTCGACCGTGAGAATGTTGAAATGCACGTTGCAGTTATCACATTAAGGCTGGAGGGAAAATCTCAAATGTTTGAATTTCAAAAGGATCAGTTGCTGAACGTGGGAACAGTTGAAGCCAAGGAGAAGGCGCCAAGAGGACACATTTGAAGCCATAACCACCACTTAGTAGTTATTTTTTAGCACTATAAATAGGAGTTAGTTCTATGTAATAGGGGTGTTCATATTTTTGTACAAGTTACTCAAAGAAATTCAAAGTACCCGCGTGTAGAGAAACGAGTTCGTGAGAATGTACGTAATGTAACACCACTTTCTTTCATCAATGCAATTTATCTTCATCATGTTTAGGATTCAGCCATTTACTTTCCATGCCTTTACAATTTCTTGAATCTTATCTTCCATGCCAAATTTACTTTCAAAGTCATTTAAACTTTCTGCATTTACCTTCGACTGCACTTCTACATTCAAGCACTTAATCTTCAAGCATTTACTTTTCAAAGTCTTTTATTTTCAAGAACGTGGAGTTCACCTTTAATTCATTGCATTTATTTTCAAAGTCCTTTATTTTTCCTGCACTTTACCTTCGACAGCACTTTTATCATTCCAGCCTTTACTTTTCAAGAACGTGGAGTTCGTCGCATTTTACTTTCAAAAGTCTTTACATTTTTGCATTTTATCTTTGAAGCCATTTCTTTCCTTGCTATTTACATTTGACGGTCATTTACTTTCTTGCACTTTTTACATTCAAGAACGTGGAGTTCAAGCACTTTTACTTTGCTGCAGCTTTTTACTTATTGTCATTTCCTTTCGACGCCTTTGATTT
Organism: Lathyrus tuberosus; assembly: GCA_022829125.1. Classification (NCBI taxonomy): domain Eukaryota; kingdom Viridiplantae; phylum Streptophyta; class Magnoliopsida; order Fabales; family Fabaceae; genus Lathyrus; species Lathyrus tuberosus. The sequence goes on from JALAZF010000086.1 coordinate 9,992,510, forward strand.
CTGCATCCTTTATTTACAGCCCTTTAAATTTCAATCCTTTACTTTACCTTAGTCGAACGTGGAGTTCAGTTAGATTTTTATTTCAGCATTGTCGAACGTGGAGTTCAATTTACATTCTCTTTATTTTTCATTTGTCATTTACATTTATCTCTCAAATTTAGCACATGTCCTAGGATTTGTGTGGTCGATCCTGCAAGTTAGTCAGTTTTATTCAAGATTGATGGACCAGAGGTTGTTTACCAAAATTCACAGTAAACAAATTGGCTCGCCTAGTGGGACCTAGTGCTAAGTTTTATACTTTGTGTTAACCTTATCTTTCTCGGTGAAGAAGTACTTTCGTTGTATGTTATTGAGAAGTGGGAAGTTAGCCACAACAAACGAAGGAATACCAAAGGGAAGATACACTAAGAGAATGGCAACTAATGCCAACCAACAAGTTGATCCTCAAGGGAGTCTTTTAAACACTTAGTCAAGTAGCAGTATGGGGTCTCAAAGCACATCATCACCAGTGCCTTCGACAGGAGGACATACGTCATCTTCATTAGTAGTGTCTGAACCAGGATCAACATTCACAAAATCATATACTCAACCTGTATTAGAATATATAGGACCACAAAGGCCTAATTCACCAACACCTCCAGGAGGAAATTCAATGTACAGGCATGTCCCTCCTCCAGGTTTTCCACACCTAGGGTCAAGGATTCAACCCTATGGTATGCCTACATCAATGATGCAAAATCTGCAGAATGCTCCACCTGTGTTTTTAGAGACTGTAGTGTCCTCGCCATTACAAGGATCAGGATCAGGAGGTCGAAACAACCAGAGTATAGACGTTGGTTACTCTGTTCAAGCGCCTAATCTTACAAATACATCCATAAATTGTTCGAGACAGTAGATGGATGAAAGTAACATGCAAATGGTGCATACGTTGTCTCAGACAATGGGAGAAGTTTTTCAACCCTTGATTCAAAATACGACTCAAACTAACCAACAATTGGCTGCACAATTGGTATGCATGGCTGATTTCATGGGAGTACCAGCGGTGGATCGAAGAGCAACTGTTGTCGAAGATATCCTAAGACGTCATCCACGTCATGGACCTGAGGTGAACTTGAAAGATCAAGAGATGATAGATCATTTTAGAGTCGAACCACCAAGAAACCAGATGCCAATCCAGATGGAGGAAGAGCCAGTAGTGATGGTGAATAGGAACCGAAATGCTAATCAATTACTTAGACAGGTTCGACATCGAAATCAAGCAGAAGAAAATAATCTTGCATCCATGGTTGAAAGGATAATGACCAGAAATGGCATGAATCTTGGCTTCACAAGGCCAAATTATACTTCGCCTATAGTGGATTATATTCTCCAAGCAGAATTGCCCCCTAGGACGAAGGTCCCAAAGTTCAGCAAGTTTTCAGGAGATACTACTGAATCTACCGTCGAACATGTGGCTAGATATTTGATTCAGGCAGGCGAAATTGCAGCTGACGAAAGCCTCAGAATCAAATACTTCCCAAGTTCCCTTACAAAGAATGCCTTCATATGGTTTACCACTTTGCCTCCAAATTCCATATACAATTGGGCCCAACTAGAATGCTTGTTTCATGAACAGTTCTACATGGGGCAAACTAAGATTAGTTTGAAAGAATTGGCTAGCATCAAACGCAAAGTTACTGAGCCAATTGATGATTACCTGAATAGGTTTCGACTTCTTAAAGATAGGTGCTTTACACAAGTTCCAGAACATGAGTTGGTCAAAATGGCCGCTGGGGGTCTTGATTATTCCATTAGGAAGAAATTAGATACCCAATATCTTAGAGATATGGCCCAGCTGGCTGATAGGGTTCGACAACTAGAAAGGCTGAAAGAAGAAAAGGCTAAATTCAGCAGGGGTAAAAAAGTAGCCTTTGTCGAATGTAATGAAGGTGTGGAGAATTCATATGATGAAACATCTTACTTCGACGAAAATGAGGTTGACATTGCTGAGTTAAAGCAAGGTCCACCTTATGCTTGGAAATTATTAGCTCCTTCAGATGGAAAAAATCCTGTCGAATCTAACGATAAATTTCCTAAGAAAACATACACTTTCGACGTTACTAAATGTGACGAAATTTTTGATTTGTTAGTTAAAGATGGGCAAATGATAGTACCTGCTGGTGCTAAGATGCCACCTTTAGAACAAAGAAAGAAAAGAGGTTTTTGTAAGTACCATAATTTTTTGGGTCATAAAACTTCTCAATGTTTTCTTTTCAGGGATTTGGTGCAAAATGCTATCCAAGAAGGAAGGCTGAAGTTGGTGACAAAGGCAAAGCTCAGATGAAAATTGACTCTGACCCATTGCAAGTTGCAGAGGCTAACTACACAGAGCCTCACGAGGTCCAAATGGTCAAAGCCACAGAAGGATTTGATCAGTCAGTCAACATGGTGGAAGTTACTGAGGACTTCGCCACCAATCTTGTGATAACTGAAGGTTTTAGTAAGGCTGCAAATGGCCTGAATGTTGATGGTGCCAGTCTAATGTTGGTGACCAAAGAAACTGCTGATAAGTTTGTTGAAATGATTAATGCTGCCAAGGTTTTGGATATGGCAGTGAGTGGAGTGAAGATAAATGCCACTGAGGGCATTAACATGGTCGAATTGGTTGAAGAATCTGATTCTAGCTTAGATAGCATCAACACCAATGAGGCTATGGGCAGAAATGCCCCCAAAGTTCAAGTTGTTAAGGAATTGGAAGATGACATGCTGTTGGTAGGAGAAATGATAGACATGGATGGTTGTTTGGTGGAAAACTGGATATGTATGGCTGCTGAACGATTCTTCAAGACATCTTCTGATGTTGAAAGAGTCAATGCTGAGGAAATGGTCGAAGCTGAAAAAGCTGCTTGGCAAGAAGCTTCCCAAAAAGCTGCAAGAGCAACAACAAGTGGTGGTTGCCTGGCGAAGACCACTGAAAGTCTTGAAGCTCATTTCTCCAAGATGCGCTTAAAGGATAAAATTGATGTCAATATGGTCGAAATTACAGATCAAAAAGCTGAACAAGTGAGTAAGGCAGATGAACAAGAAGAGCGCAACAAGATGGCTTATCCTAAGCAGGAGGAGACAATTGTGGATTTTCTGCACCGTTGCCAGAAGAAAGGTTCTGGAGTAATGCTATGTCCTAGATGCAGCGCCATTTTTTATGAAAAAGCTACCCACAAGTTAGAAGGTGTCAAAAAAGCTGGTGGAAGCTGGGGGCAGAAGGTAAATAAAGGTCCTAGAGGTTTTGATCATAGGCGACTTTCGACAGGAATGAAAAACCAAGTACCAGGAGTTAGGCCAGGTACATTCAAACCAGCTGCGAATGTGCCAACAGGTAGTTGGATCAAGCCTATCGAAGGAAGAGGGCAGAAGAAGAAGTGGGAGAAATTTGATGTGGAAATAGGTTCTTTATTTGAGTACAGAAAAGAGAACCATACCACCAACAAGTCAGCATACATTTCTCAAAATTACAAGGGTAAGAATCCCATGACTAGATCACAATGGCGAAGAGAGCAACGCAGGCGAAAGGCTATCAGGGAGGCCCAGGTGCAAGGAGAGTCAAGCACCAATATTGATAATCAAGTTGGGACTGTTGAGAAGATGCCCATAAGGCGAAAGCTGTTCAATGTTCAGCCAGAGAAGGAAGTTGAAGATGATGAGAATATGACTGATAATTTCGACAATGAGTCGGCAGCTTTTTTAGATATTCTTGTGAATGTGGTATCAGTGATGCCAAAAGCATTTGGTCAAGTTTCAGAGGTCGAAGACTTGGATCAAACTGCTGAATTAGAAATGTTGGTACACAAGCCTGTGTGTTATTACATCATGAACAATGGGTGCGTCGAAGAACAAAATGCTTTCTTTGAACGCCCTACAGAGGCAATGAAGGGTCATCTGAAGCCTCTCTACATTACTGGGAAAGTAGAAAATGTTCCTGTTAACAAAATCTTGGTGGATTGTGGTGCTACTGTTAATTTAATGCCAAGATTTTTGCTGAGCAAGATTGGGAAGTTTGAGACTGATACCAAACCCCACAACATGGTTATGTCGAACTATGAAGGAAAAGTTGGTTCCACTCTAGGAGTGATTCAAGTGGATCTTACTGTGGGAACTATTACCAGACCAACAGTGTTTATGGTCGTTGAGACGAAAGCTAACTACAATCTACTCTTGGGTAGGGAGTGGATTCATGGAATAGGTGATGTACCTTCATCTATGCATCAAAGAATCACCATTTGGAGACCAGATGGGATAGTTAAAAATATTGAAGCTGATCAAGGGTACTTTAAGGTGCCTATTAATCATGTGGATAGTAGGCAGTTTGAGAAACATCTGGCGAACATTGCTCCATGTCCTCCAGCTGACTTTGAGTTTGCGTCTGATGAAGAAACGTTTTATTCATTGTATTTACACCCTGTCGAAGGTTTCAGATGGGACAGGGAAGTACCAGGAGGAAGGTTGCCATGCTTAAGCTCACCTCCAATAGAGCCCACAGGATGGGGAGATGAATTCAGTGATCATGACTGAGTTCGAAGCTTTAAAAAGAATTTTGGCCTATGTGGCTGAAACAAAACTACAAGCGGCTTTGGAAGCTGCCAATGAATACATGGTTGGCGAAGCCATTTTTGAATTTTATCAAGAAGGTCCTGGTAAGGACTTCGACCCAAAACCTCCAGATAAGATTGAAACTGGAGAGCAAAGCCAGAGGCTCGACGCCATCTATGAAGATGAGCCTTTGGGATTTGAGAAGGATCCGTTGGTGAATAATATCAAAATGCTAGCACAAGATCCTTTAGAAGAAGTTGACCTCAGTGAGGGGACAACCAAAAGGCCTACCTACATCAGTGCCAACCTTGATCCCCAGTTGAAAGTTGAAGTGGTTCAGTTGTTGAAAGAGTTCAAGGACTGCTTCGCCTGGGATTATGATGAGATGCCCAGTTTGAGCAGGGAGTTGGTCGAACAAAGGTTACCTATGACACCTGGGAAAAACCAGTCAAGCAAAATCCAAGACGGTTTGCACCAGAGATATTGTCAAAGATCAAAGAGGAATTCGAAAGACTACTTCGTTGCAAATTCATTCGCATGGCAAGGTATGTCGAATGGTTGGCTAATATAGCACCTGTTATTAAAAAGAATGGGTCTTTGAGAGTTTGCATTGATTTTAGAGATTTAAACTCTACAACTCCTAAAGATGAATATTCAATGCTAGTAGCAGAAATGTTAATAGATTCTGCAGCGGGACATGAATATCTTAGTATGCTGGATGGATATTCTGGCTACAACCAAATATTCATTGCTGAGGAAGATGTTCATAAAACTGCTTTTAGATGCCCTGGGGCCTTAGGCACCTATGAATGGGTAGTGATGCCTTTTGGCCTCAAAAATGCTGGTGCCACTTATCAAAGGGCGATGAATTCAATCTTTCATGATTTTATAGACACTTTCATGCAAATTCACATTGATGATATTGTTATAAAGTCTATTTCTGGGAAGAGTCACATTGACCATCTTCGAAAGTCCTTTGAAAGGATGAGAAAATACGGTCTTAAAATGAATCCTCTCAAATGTACTTTTTGTGTGCAGGCTGGGGATTTCCTAGGCTTTGTGGTCCACAAGAAAGGGATTGAAATAAATCAAAATAAAACCAAAGCCATAATGGAGGCGAAAGCGCCATCAACTAAAAAGGAGTTGTAGTCGTTGCTGGGCAAGATCAACTTCTTAAGAAGGTTTATATCCAACCTGAGTGGTAAAACACAAGCCTTTTCGCCATTGCTTCGTTTCAACAGAGACGGTTTTGAGTGGGGGCAATTACAGCAGGAAGCCTTCGACAAGATCAAGGAGTACCTAAGCCACCCTCCAATTCTTTCACCACCTTGTAGAAACAAGAGTATGAGATTGTATATAGTTGCATCAGATAGAACTCTAGGGAGCATGTTAGCTCAGGAGGATGAAAATGGAGTCGAAAGAGCCATTTATTACCTTAGTCGAGTTTTAAATGATGCTGAAACTAGGTATAACATGATTGAAAAGTTATGTTTATGCTTGTATTTCTCTTGTACTAAATTGAAGCAATATATAAAGCCAGTTAATGTGTATGTTTCTTCTCACTTTGATGTTGTAAAACATATGTTATCTAAGCCTATTTTGCATAGTCGAATTGGCAAATGGGCATTAGCATTAACAGAATTTTCCCTAACATATCAACCTTTAAAGGCTGTGAAAGGGCAAATAGTTGCAGACTTTATAGTTGACCACTCCATAAATGAAAATGATTTGAATTATGTTGAATTAAACTCCTGGAAGTTATACTTTGATGGATCAAGTCATAAAAATGGAACAGGAGTAGGAATATACATTATTTCTCCTGAAAAAATTCCAACAAAATTAAAGTATAAGGTCGAAGGACCTTGCTCTAACAATGAGGCTGAATATGAAGCATTAATTGCTGGCCTTGAAATTTTGTTAGAATTGGGGGCAACTAGTGTCGAAATAATGGGAGACTCAGAATTGGTTATAAAACAAATCACAAAGGAATATAAATGTTAAAGAAAATCTCATTATGTACTTTGTGATAGCCAATAGATTACTAAAGAAATTTGAGGTAGTGGCCATCCAACACATACCTAGAATAGAGAATCAAGTTGCTAATGACTTGACTCAAATTGCCTCTGGATACAAAATGTCGAACGAAAATCTTCAAGAAGTAATTGAAGCAAGAGGTAAAGTGGTGGCTGTTGGATTGTACCCATCAGACTTAGAAACAACTAAGCTTGGATGCATAGATGGCGAAAATTTTGAAATTTTTGCTATAGATAATCTGACAGATGAAGACTGGAGGAAGCCTATAGTTGAATATTTGCAAAATCCAACGGCTTCGACAGAGCGAAAAGTCAGGTATCAAGCTTTAAGCTATGTACTTTTGGGTAATGAATTATTTAAAAAGACCCCTGAGGGAGTCTTATTGAAATGCCTTAGTGAAGCAGAGGCGTATTTGGCTCTTTCAACAGTACATAGTGGGGCATGTGGAGCACACCAAGTTGGCCAGAAGATGAAATGGTTGTTGTTTCGACAAGGCATGTATTGGCCTACTATGCTGAAAGATTGCATAGAATTTGCTAAGGGTTGCCAAGAATGTCAAATGCATGCTGGCATACAGCATATCCCAGCAAGTGAATTACATTCCATAGTGAAACCATGGCCTTTCAGAGGATGGGCTTTGGATATAGTGGGAGAGATTCGACCAGCATCTTCAAAGAACCAAAGATATATTTTGGTGGGAATTGATTATTTCACCAAGTGGATTGAAGCAATACCACTGGCGAATATAGGTCAAGAAGATGTTATTGAATTCATTCAAAATCACATTATTTATAGATTTGGTATTCCTGAAACAATCACTAAGGATCAAGGATCAGTGTTTACTGGTCGAAAGGTGCAGGAGTTTGCCAAAGAAATAGGTTTTAAGTTATTGACCTATACACCTTATTATGCTCAGGCCAATGGGCAAGTCGAAGCTGCCAATAAGGTAGTGATTGGACTAATTAAGAAGCATGTGGGAAAGAAGCCTAGAAATTGTCACAAGACATTGGACCAAGTTCTTTGGGCATGTCAAACATCCCCTAAAGAGGCTACTAATACTACCCCATTTCGACTTACTTTTGGTCATGATGCAGTATTGCCTGTTGAGATTTATTTACAATCTATAAGAGTTCAAAGACATCATGAGATTCCCTCTGAGGATCATTGGGAAATGATGATGAATGAATTAGTGGATTTGGATGAAGAAAGGCTTAGAGCCTTGGAGTTGTTAAGAAGACAAAAGAAAAGGGTCAAAGAATCCTACAACAAAAAGGTTAAGTCTAAAGCTTTTGCATATGGGGATTTAGTCTGGAAAGTGATTTTTCCTATGGATCGAAAGGATAGAACACTAGGCAAATAGTCTCCTAAGTGGGAAGGACCATTCCAGGTTATACAAGTTTTCTCTAATGGAGCTTATGAAGTGGAAAAGTTGGACAAAGATAAAAGAATCTTGAAAGTAAATGGCAAGTATTTGAAAAAATATAAGCCTATTTTGCAGGAGATTCGCATCAAAACTTAAGCTTTATTCAATAAAAAGAAAGCCAAAATAGGCCAATTCAGACTAATATGGCATACAAAGCAAAGAAAAACCAATACAGCAATTTTTATCAGGGAAGGTTATTCATAATCTCTCCAATCTATGGATTTAAGGAAATCCATATAATCTGCATCTGGTTCATCATCAGAGTCCTGGGTGCTGGAGCGTCCTTTCTTAGAGATCTTCATTTTAGTTTCTCTCTTCTTGGCTTGAGAGGTTGCTCCAATAGAGGCTTCAGGTGTCTTTGTTGCCTCCATCTTTTTTGTTGCTTCAGCTGCCTTTGCCTTTCCAGCCATTTCCTTCTTAATTGTTCATGTTTGCTTCTATGCAAAACGTGGTCATGGGGAAGAGAATTTATAGAGGCGAAGTATTGATTGGATTGGCCAGTCAAACGGTGGAAACACGTGAGTTATTCATGGAATTATGCCTGAGGGCTATGCTATAAATGTTACTTTAAAGCTAGAGGCTTATGCCTTGAAGTTTTAAAACTGAGAAAGTTTTGTTTTCCAAGAGAAAAGATAGAATGCCTTAATTGCAAATTTGACTGAAATATGAAGCAATAAATAAAATGCATCATAATACAATATGGGTCGAAAGCAGTTAATGGCGAAATAATATAATCTGATTGATTAATCAATGCCAAAGGCATAAAATTGTCATTACATAAAGGCCTGAAAAGGCCAAGAAACAAATGATTGGTTAAGCAAATAAAAGGTCTTGAAAGCATCAGAAGGAAATCCTTGACTCCAACTAGGCAAAGGTTTCTATGTGATGTTTGGGGCGAGCATTGCACAAGGATTCATCAAGCTTGGCCGTGGCAAGCTGTTTCTCAAGTTTTTGGGTTGCCTCAATACGATCTATGGCATGTTTCATTTCCCTAGCCATCTCAGTGGTGTCGAAGTTCTGCAAATCACGGTTGTGTTTTTCAACATCCTCAATTTTAGCTTGTAACTCAGTGATTTGCTGCTTCTAGACTTCAATATTCTTCTGATTGGAGGCTATTTCATCTTGTGTTTTCTTTTGGTCAGCCGCTATACTTTCAACCTTCTCGTATGACTCCTTTGCACCACACCAAGCTGCACTCTCAAGACCAGACGTTTCCTCTAGGGTCTTCTGATAGATGGAAGCAGCTTTATCTCTGCAGCTATTTGGTTCACCACAGCAGAAAACCAGAAACGTCTGGATTAAGAGTGGTGAGTTCAAGCTTTCCAAGGTTATCCTTCAGATAAGCAGTTGCAGATGGGTCTGAGGCCAAAACCCTGTGAATGTCCCCCCTAAAGAATTTCTTCTTTATAGCTTGGAGGATTGGTTTTGCGAAGTCATCTGATGCTGTAGTCGAAGAGACAGAAGAAGAGGAACCATACTTCTGCCCAAGTATTAATTTGGAATACTCACGTGGGTTCGACCACTTAAGTGTCGTCAGTGAGTCTCCAGGAGGTGGAAGGTTAGCCAAGGTTTGCTGGACCACAGGCGAAGGAGTATGGTGAGGATTAGGATCAGTTTGTTCTTCTTCCTCCTCTTCTTCTGATTCTTCTCCTTCTTCATCTTTTTCTTCTTCGACTATCATCTCTTCGTCAGGCTCTTCAGTAGTTGGTCGAATATTCTCCTGGTCATCAGCTGGTGTAGGATGTGGCTCATTTGTCTCCTCAGGCGCAGCTTGACCAGGAGTGTCGTTGTGTGTTTGAACTTAAGGTTCATTTCTTTCTTCTTCAACCAATTGATCATCATCCATGAAGTTGGCCAGATCGAAGGGTGGTGGACTGGAGGCATCATCATCATCAAAATTGGCGCCATCAGCTTATGCGTTTTGAGTAGTGGTTTGAACTAGTGGTGTGATGTGTTCTGCAACATGTGGATTAGGTTGATTAATCTCACTCAAACCAGAGCCAATATCAGAAGATGGGTGATAAGTTGGCTCACCTTGGCTGTTGAGGAGAGTGGTGGTAAAGCTTCCTGCAGTCGGTTGAGGAGTTGGATTGGCAATGACGTTGGTGGCGAGATTGGTTGGAGTTGGTTAGGGATCAGGATTAGTGATTACGTGTGCCTAAAGAACACAAGTGGAGAAAATGAGATTGAAAGAACTTAGGCGAAAAATGTCAGTATAATGAAAAAATGGTGCACATACCTGAGCCTGTACAGCAGCAGGACTTGAGTCATCACTCCCATGGTCACCAAGAGGTGTTCTCAAGGCCACCGTGGAAGGTTCCTTTTCGACACCACTTGTTGCGGGTGCTTTATCGAGTATTTTGGTCACCTTCGAAGGAGGTGGGCCAGTAGGTCCAGATGCCTTTATGGGTTTTCTTCTTTTCTTTGTAAGAATCTCTTCAGGAGATTCATCTGAGGCCTCTGAAGCTATAATAACAGCAGGGGTATCCTTTTTACCTTTCTTGGAAGGTGTTGGAGGTTTTCGACCAGTCTGAAGAGGCAATGCAAACATAAGAAAGGAATTCATATAGTAAAAGCATAAGCAAGGGATGTGAAGTGTACCTGTGTGCTTTCTGGTTCTTTTCCACTTTGTGAGGCAGCAGCCCTAGTTGAAGCAGTTTTCCTAGGCACAGCTGAAAGACAGTAAAATTTTTTACAAGTTAATGATTTCGTGGTTAGTTATAAAGCCATGGATTAAGGGTTTCAAACCTTCATATATTTCAGATTCGACACGAACGTCCTGAATTCCTATATGAAGGTGGCCTTTAAAACTGTCTAACATATCCTTAGTCGAAACCACTCGTTGGGCCTTTGGCTGAGACTGCTGTCGAAGAAGTTTTAAATGCTCCCCATAGACAAACCAATCTGGAAATGGAGGGGCAAGCGCCACTCCAAAATCAGCATTAGGCAGTCGAGGGAACTTTGGAGGAAAAAGTTTAAAAGCTACCTCATAACGTTTCTCACGAGGGACGTTGGGAGGAATTTTTAGTTGATCCAACTTTTCTAGAAATTTTCTCTTTAGAGTGATAGCAGCCTCATGAATGGTTCGACTAAGATCATCTGGTCGATAGACAGTTTCAAAGTATTTCTGAAAAGCCTGTATTTCTTCGATGTGAGTAAACTTACTCTTTTTCGTCTTGTCCTGCACATTGAGAAAAGCTTGGTCAAGTAACGAAGAAAATGTAGCCAATTCAAGAAAGTGCTCACTATAGTGCTTCGACCACCATTGGTGGAATGATGAAGTGCATAGAAAAGAAGGCTCAAAAAACACAGGAGAGAGGGTTCTTCTTTTCTCATTTCGGCTGTCGAGTGTAAGGGAGACATTTTCCTCGTCGAAGCAGGCAGTGTGAAGAATTACTTGGCCCTTTCTCTCATACAAGCACTGAGGAAAGCTCTGGGCCAACCCAAACTGTCGAGAGACAAGGTTTGGTTGGTAGGCAATCAGTGCTGATAAACCTCTCCCTAAGTTCAGCCTGTGGATAAAGAATCAGGGAATCAAAAAGGCTTCCCAGATAGCAACAGATTCTTGATCAAGAGTTTGGTGAGGAATTGGAAATGGCCTTTTAAACCACACAGGGTCGTATCTGCGTTGGGCAAAAGGTGCCATGCTAGGAGTGAACTCATAGCGCTTGGCAAACATCATAATATAACTGGTAAAGGCCCTTTGAAGGGTTTCACCACATCATTGGGAGTGAGTTTAGCCAGACGCACCCCTTCGACACTCCTTTCCCTTATTTCAGCAGAGGCTTCATCAACTAGGCCTTTTCTGGGGAGGCTAGCCTCAAATGTAGCATTAAGCGACAATTGAAGTAGCCAAAGAGGACCACTCAAGTGCATAGGACCTTGGGCCTTCATATTTCTAAGTCGAGAAGCCCCTTCACTGATAGACTCATAAAGGTTCGCCAGAATGAGTTCACTCAAGCAGGTTCCTCTGTTGTGGTGAAGCTGATTCGCCAGGGGCAAGTACTTCTTAGCTACCTGCAAAGATTTGGTACAAAAAACATATCTCGACAGCCAGACTGTGAGAAAAGCAATATGTTCTTCATCAGACACTTTGTCATCTTCTTGTTTAAAGTGGTGTTTGATGAAGAGAGTGTATGTAAGTTTAGAGCCTGAAATATTGATGGTATCTTTAGCATCAACATCAGGGTTATAAGTAAGGCCATCTGGGCGAAGCCCTGTGATGGCATCTACATCGAACAAGGTTGGGGTAACCATTCCACATGGCAGATGGAAGGTATAATGGGTGATATCCCAAAAGTATAAGGATGCTTCCAACATGTTCAGACAATATGGTATGCTGGTCTTCGACAGCATAAGAAGGTCATAAATCCCTATATCCTTCCAATGTTCAGCTTTGACCTTCTCCATTTTCGCCATCCAATGGTCAAACTCTTTCAAGGGATTGACACCTCTCACCAGCCTGGTGCCGTCAGTGAGATAGCCAACGTTGATTTTGGGCAAGGGGATTTCTTCAGGAGAAGTTCCAGCAGCAGCGTTGATTTTGGGAAAACTCTTTTGCCCTAACGGCCTTGTTTTCCGGTAAGAGGGGAGAAACTCACTTAGTCTCTCGTTAAAAATGTCCACATCAGCTAAGGGACCAGATAGCGCGTAGGGTTTATCATAAACAACTATAGGAATCATTAACTGAGATTTGTATATGGCTCTTGTTTCTTCAGAGGTGGGTTCCGGCATGCAACGACGATTATCTACTAGTTGGGGGCCTGGGATATTAAGGAACGGAGGAATGGTTTGTTTAAATGGAGTGGCCTTGCCTCTTTGAGTTTTCTTTGCTTGAGGATTGGTTTGGGAAGACGCCATTGTTGAAGAAGACGAAAATATGGTGTTTTTTCTGGGTTTTGCGTAAGAGAAACTGAAGAGAAGAAAATGTTCGCTTGAGAATAGGAGAGTGTGGAAAGTTCACAAAGTGGCAGAAATGGGTATATATAGACATTTGAAAATCCCAAGAGCCTTGGATCTACCGTTGAAGCTGAGGAGTTAGTGGGACGTGTGTCCTTCTCTTGAAAACGTGATGAGTAGTAGCAGTTATGTTCAGACTGCAAACGTCTGTTTTCAAGAAAAGTGTTATGATGAATACGGCTGAAGAGACGTTTAAGGATTTGTCATGATGGTATGACGTCATAAGCATGGGTGAGGGAAACTGAACAATTCAGCCACTAAGTAATTAGTGGGATATTCAGTTGAGGCCATGCAAACAAGCGTCGAAATGGTCATTATATCAAGAAATGACCTTCCTACCAATTCTGGCGAAAGGACATTCCTTGGGGGCAATTTGTTAACCCTCATTTTTTACGCTAGGAAAATCAAAGCTATTTTAAGTTAAAAAAACTATTTTCAACGTAAAGAAGGCTTCGACCCAGTTTTGGTGAAGCCTGAGTCGAATAGAGGTTTTAGGAACCTCAAAAAATGGCTAAGTGTTGGGAGATGCTTCGACCGTGAGAATGTTGAAACGCGCGTTGCAGTTATCACATTAAGGCTGGAGGGAAAATCTCAAATGTTTGAATTTCAAAAGGATCAGTTGCTAAACGTGGGAACAGTTGAAGCCAAGGAGAAGGCGCCAAGAGGACACGTTTGAAGCCATAACCACCACTTAGTAGTTATTTTTTAGCACTATAAATAGGAGTTAGTTCTATGTAATAGGGGTGTTCATATTTTTGTACAAGTTACTCAAAGAAATTCAAAGTACCCGCGTGTAGAGAAACGAGTTCGTGAGAATGTACGTAATGTAACACCACTTTCTTTCATCAATGCAATTTATCTTCATCATGTTTAGGATTCGGCCATTTACTTTCCATGCCTTTACAATTTCTTGAACCTTATCTTCCATGCCAAATTTACTTTCAAAGTCATTTAAACTTTCTGCATTTACCTTCGACTGCACTTCTACATTCAAGCACTTAATCTTCAAGCATTTACTTTTCAAAGTCTTTTATTTTCAAGAACGTGGAGTTCACCTTTAATTCATTGCATTTATTTTCCAAGTCCTTTATTTTTCCTGCACTTTACCTTCGACAGCACTTTTATCATTCCAGCCTTTACTTTTCAAGAACGTGGAGTTCGTCGCATTTTACTTTCAAAAGTCTTTACATTTCTGCATTTTATCTTTGAAGCCATTTCTTTCCTTGCTATTTACATTCGACAGTCATTTACTTTCTTGCACTTTTTACATTCAAGAACGTGGAGTTCAAGCACTTTTACTTTGCTGCAGCTTTTTACTTATTGCCATTTCCTTTCGACGCCTTTGATTTCTGCATCCTTTATTTATAGCCCTTTAAATTTCAATCCTTTACTTTACCTTAGTCGAACGTGGAGTTCAGTTAGATTTTTATTTCAGCATTGTCGAACGTGGAGTTCAATTTACATTCTCTTTATTTTTCATTTGTCATTTACATTTGTCTCTCAAATTTAGCACATGTCTTAGGATTTGTGTGGTCGATCCTGCAAGTTAGTCAGTTTTATTTAAGATTGATAGACCAGAGGTTGTTTACCAAAATTCATAGTAAACACTTCCACACTACAAAAAAGTAACATGGTCTCAGCCTACTAAATCCTCAGTTTCATGGACACCACAATCGAACAATCTGCTTTCAACAACCGAAGTCGTTTTGACATTGAATCCGCAAAGGGTATCTCCACTGATTCGATGGTCTACCGGGGTCTCTTATTTGGGAGTCACTCCCTGTAAGATTACCCATCTAATGCCATCACTTATCTTAGGTGTCACTCAAACTTTCCAGATGCGGCATCACCCGCAGTCCCATTAGCAGAAAAATAAACATGGATATCAAGTAGGAAAAGCGATATATATATTTATTCCTAAAACTACCATCCTAGACCTCTTAAGAGCTATAATCCTAGTCCTATACAAACAATGACTCCCCAGCAGAGTCGCCATTTTTACTGTGGAAAATGGGGACGACGATGACTAGATCTTACAATGACTCCCCAGCAGAGTCACCATTTTACTGTGGAAAATAGGGACGATGATGACCAGGGTAAAACAGATCCTCATGGAAATCCCAAGGAGAGTCGCCATTTTTACTGTAGCGAGCGTTTTTTGTCGGTGACACGACCACCTTATCGCTGGTTTTTGGGTTTCTCCTCACAATGAGGAGGGGGTGCTACTTTCTGATTTCTTATTTATCCTATGAAGCTGGAAGGGAAAGGGAAGCTATCTAAAACTAACCTTGCACGTGAATGTTTAACTGAACAAATGCTTTTAAAGAGAATGGGGGGTCCGGGGTCAGGTTATACAATGGGGAGTTGTCAATTACCCATCCTATATGTGGTTATCCACAGGATGTTGGCTTTAGGTTTCGTTTTATACTTGATGGTGTTTATTCATTAATGGGTTGGGAAAGTTTCTTGGGAAATATGAGAGAGTGAGTGAGTTTTTGTTGATGTTCGGGTGTTTTTGGTAAGGTACTGGACCTAAGTTTTGATTGGTAAGAAGGTGCTGGACCTAGAGTTTTTTATTAGTATGCTCGCTAAGATTTCGCAATCTTATGCCTACGTATTCCCGTTTAAAGAAATAAGGAAATCAGAGCAATCGTAGTTCCTCCTATTCTAAGGGAGGAAAAGATGTTTGGTGTCTTGTTCAAAGCCCAAGATTGAAGCTAAAAGGTTTTTTGTGTCTTGTTCAAAGCCCAAGATTGAACCTAAAAGGTTTGACTGAGAGAGAACTTGTCATCTCTAAAGAGGGATTGTTGATTTTTGTGAGCCTTGATCAAAGTCCAAGGTTGAAGCTAAGAGGTTGATTGACTCCACTGGGGAAGTCCTTATGCAAAGCCTAAGAGGAGGCTGGAGATTACCGACTCAACAAGAGAGTGTTTATATGTCTTGTACAAAGCCAAAGATTGAGGCAAAAAAAGAGACTGACTCTTTAGGGATATCATTATACAAAGCCTAAGAGGAAGCTAAAAGTTTGACTTTTCGGGGAAAATATTCTGTCTGTCTTGTACAAAGCCCAAGATTGAGGCTAAAAAGGGATTTTGACTCCGCCGGGGAGGTTTGTATATGTCTTGTACAAAGCCCAAGATTGAGGCTGAAATGGGAAATTTAACTGACTCGGATGAGGATATTTTTATGTGTCTTGTACAAAGCCCAAGATTGAGGCTATACGGAGTTTGACTCTGCGGGAGAGTATTATCTGTCTTGTACAAAGCCCCAGATTGAGGCTGAAAAGAGTTTGACTCAGCTTAGGGAATTTATTTCTCGAAGCCTAAAAAAGGCTAGGAGGAATTGACTCCGCTAGGGAAGATACTTGTCCCAAGCTTAAGAGAAGGTTATGAAGATTTATGTCTTGTACAAAGCCCAAGATTGAGGCTAAACGGGTTTGACTCAACAAGAGAGTGCTTTTATTTGTCCTGTACGAAGCCCAGGATTGTGGCTGAACAAGCTGGAGAATCATTCTTCCCAAGAGCAGGTTAACTTCTGCTAGGGGAAATCTTTATGCCAAGCCTAGGAGGAGGCTGGAAAAGATTGACTCAACAAGAGAGTGTTTTTATCTATCTCGTACAAAGCCCGAGATTGAGGCTAAAAGGCTGACTCAACAAGAGAGTACTGAAAGGTGATTGAATCAACAAGAGAGTTTGCAAAGGTGATTGACTCAACAAGAGAGTCTGAAAATGATTGACTCAACAAGAGAGTCTGAAAAGGTTAGCTCCGCTGGGGAGAATCATTGTACAAAGCCCAAGAGGAGGCTAACTGCCCTGAGGAAAGGTCCTTATATAAAGCCTAAGAGGAGGCTAGCTTCTGCTGGGAATTATTGAGATCCCAAGGCAGGTCCAAGTGGGGAATCAACTCTTGCTGAGGTTTACAGAGAGTTGAGGTATCAGATGCCTTGAGGTTCTGATTTGGGATAGTGTTATACTGATGATAAACTGACCCTGGCTTGGGGATTTTTAGGAGAGAGACTGGGTTCTAGAACCCATGGGTTTTAACTCTACAGGAGATTTATCCAGAGTGACCGGGGTTTCTTCCTATGTGTGTAAGGAACTTGAGAATGTCTTTGAGACTCAAGGTTAGATTGTCCAAGTCTATTGGTGAAAGAGTTTTATCTTTTGTATGATGCCCAAGAGGAGGCGGGTGTTTTAAGGGACGAGAATCAACCCTAAATTGGTCTGAGATTTAACACTGGAAAGACCGCTCTAGCAAAGGATGACTAAGTTTTGTCTTATACCTTTATAAGGTCTTTAGGGTCCTTGTATTAAGCCCAAGAGAAGGCATAAGAACTTCTAAGAAGCCGGAGGGTCCTTGTACAAAGCCCAAGAGGAGGCGGGGATGCTTTTAGGAAGCCTGTGGGTCCCAAACCAAAAAAAAATTCAAGAAATGCTATTCACAGAGAATAGGTCATTTAGTGAAAGTTCTGAGGTTCGAAGAAACTCAAGAGATGCTATTCGCCGAGAATAGGTCAACTCTGGGGAGTAGAATTTCTTTGACAATTTCTAATAGTGACAGCCTGAGAAAAGGTTCACCGAGAATACTGCCTTTCTCTTTGTTCCATATTTTTTAAGCCCAAGAGAAGGCAAGACTGTATCTGGAAATCCTATGGGGATCTAGTTTTGACTGTATTTAAGAGTGACCAACTGGCTTTACCTAGTTCTAGACCTAGATGTCGGGGAAAATTCTAAATAACTATACTAGTATATATACAGTTGATATATGACAAGTATTTAAAAGGATATGAAAGAAGACTTACAGTGCGCGGCTTCCCACAATACAGTTATATATATATATATATATATATATATATATATATATATATATATATATATATATATATATATATATATATATATATATATATATATATGTAAGCGAGTAAATGAAAGCGGTTAAAACTTACAGGTGAGCAAGCTTCCATGCTGTATTGTTAGTTGTTCAAAGAAATTAAAGAAAGTTTTGATAACAACATGTATATTTGAATCTAAATCAAAAGAGAAGTTGTTTTTGAAAAGATTGTTGGAGCTTATACTCAAGGAGAGGCCCAAGTTTTAACAGTGATCGCGCCGTTGCTTTGAATATCGTATCAGGACTTATACAACGACTGAGGCCCAAAGCGGTTTTCTGTACAAAGGGATGGGTCTTACAACTCAAGGAGAGGCCCAAAGAGTTTGAAAATGAATAAAGATGGGTCATATAGCTCAAGGAGAAGCCCAGTTGATTTTGTTACAAAGGCGATGTTCGCGCCGAACTTTTGAAAATATACCGGGGGACTTATACAATGTGTGAGTCCCAAAAAGGTTTATTTACAAAGTGATTGGGTCTTACACTCTATTATAGGCCCAAAGAGTTTTTAAAATTAAAAATCAAGTGGAAACCCTAATTTTAAATAAAAATGTTATTTTTCAAGGGAAATTAAATGAAAAAAATGATATAAAATACCAAATATATTCAAAAATAAGTTGTACACCTTGAAAAATATTTTGAAAAGTCATGTTTAATTACATGAGAGTTTGAAATTCAATTGGTTTTGAAAGATCAAAGTTGGAATTTCATTTAAAAATGTTTAAAAACAACAAAAAATGAAATTAATTACAAAAATTCTAACTATATTAAATAAATAATATAAATTGGATTTTTTTGTAAAATAAAATATTTTAACATTTTAGTGAATTTTGAGAAAAAGAATCAATTCAAAAACATAAATATTCAGAGAGAAATTAATTTTTGAATCAATTAACAAAAATAAAAAAATATTCAAATATTAAAAAATTTGAAAAAGGGCGCCAAGAACACCAAGTTCTTGCCCGCGCCCTCTGTTTTTCCAGATTTGCATTTTCTCACTTTTCTCCATGATTTCTCAATGGTTTTGCACGATTTAAGTACCAATCTTGCTCGTTTTTGAACAAGGATCACAACCATATAGATTAATTGCATTTATTTTGAGTATTGAGGGAGAAATCAGAAGAAAATCTCAAGAACCCTAATTTCAGCATGAACACCATGAAATTCCATACACGACTAATTCATGGCAATTGATTGAGGGTTATCACTCCATACATGATTAGGAACATATGGCAAAATTATTGTGCAGTAAAATATGCATGCATCATGGAGTTTGAAGAGTTCATGCTTACCTCTTGCAGCTGGTGATCGAGTTCTGAGTTAGAGGTGTTACAACTAGGTTCCAATGATCTGGACAGCTTTCCTAGGTGCCAAGGATTGTGTTTGAATGCTTGAAATGGATGGAAATGATCTGGAATTGGTTGTGGTACCTCAACTGCAAATCTGTCAAGAACTTGAGCAATTGGCTGGTGATTTTGAGAATACGATGTTCCAGATGTGATTTTGTGTTACGGATCACTCATACATGATGTTTATAATGTGTGTACGTGATTGGTTTGGTTGGAATTGCTCTCAAACTCAAAACCAGATAGTGACTTGAGTTAGAAGGCAAAACTGGAGTGAAAGTGGTGATTTTGAGGAAAGCATCAGTTTGGGTGCTTTGGTGTACTCAAACTGATCACAATTGATGTCTATTTATAGTGCAACAAGTTTGTTTTGGCATCAATAGTGAATGGCAACTGGTACAGGCTTGTGGCCAATTGTGATCAAATGAAATCTCAAGTCTCCTCTAGCCATTGACTTGAGATTAGAGCACAAGCTTTGTAGCTTTGGTTCAGAGATAAGTTTCGACTGAATTCAGTTGGAATAGGCTCAGTTCATGCCACCTTGATGCATTCATTAAAGGCTTGGAAACAAAATTGGAGTCTTGGCACTTTTTAGCTCTTTTAGGTTTGGCATGGCTACTTGTAGATTCTTGGACTTTGGAGGCTTGTAGATCAGATCATCCCCCTTGGATTTGATCCTCAGATGTGTCCAAATTGATGACAAGGCTTGGATTTATCAGATTTGGACAAATCGAACAAAATGCACAAATTCTGCCTTGTAAAAACTAGTTCATGATGCCATGTTCCAAGGGTTGTATCTCCTTGCTCAAATGGAATTTGGAGATGATCTGGTACTTGTTGGAAAGCCCTTATGGCATACTTTAACTTTGATGTTCACCCCTAGACCTGGTTTGACTTGGATCAAGGTGAAAAATGTCTCTACATTTTGGAAAAAGTAAGGAAGATTCTGACTTAGTGAAAATTTCACTAAGTGTTGGAAAAATGTCATTTCATGTTTTTAGCCATATTGATCACTCCATAACTAAAAATCCATGAAGAATTGGAATGAGATGTAGTTGACACTTTTGAAGTATGTAATGAGAGCTACAAATCCAGCTTTGGACCATCCAAAATGGTTGCTTGGATCTCAAGTTATGGCCCTTAGAAGTTGGTACCCTAGCCACTTTGTTCCATAACTTAGAAAAATTCTAAGTTTGTTATGGTTACCCCTTTTACAAGTTAATTGACTTTCTTTGATTTTTCTTGAAGAATGATGATTCAAATCACATATTAACATTGTTTTAGGGTTAAAGAACCTTGGTTGACCAAAAATTCAAAATGTCAAACTTTGGATTTTTGTACAGTTGACTTTTTATCGGATGAAATCCAAACTGTGCGATCCTTTGTGAAATCAAGCCCTTGACCTAAATCAAACCTAATGGATGGATTCCATAGGTGTTATAGGGTGTATTGAATCATGTCCCAAGGTTTGGGAGCATGTCTTGGTCAAAAGTCAAAGATACAGTTGACTTTTTCCTTGAAACCCTAGTTGTGGTCCTGATGAAATTGAAACTCGTGGATCAAGCTTCTTGGATCAATCCATTGTTGTAAATGGATCAATGTTGTGTATTGGAGACCCTCAAATCATGTCTTGAGGTCTTGGCTCATGCTTTGTCCCAAAAGTCAACTTAGGGGTGAATTAGGTCAAGAAACCCTAATTCCTGATTTTTTGGGTAAATGCATCCCCTGAGGTTAAATTGACTTGATGATTGTGTCCATGAGGTCCCTTGGAGTATCTTGGGTTGTGCTTTGAAGCATTGGCTCATGCCTAGAGGAGAATTTTCATCTGGAGCCCTTGGTCGACCAAAACCCTAATTTGGTGACACTGACGATCTTGAGACTTGATCCACTTGGAATATTGCAACCTTGTGCTTGATTCTTGATGTGGGAGTCCTCTTGATCCTTTATGGGTGTTTGAGAGTTTAGACAAGTTGAAGATCATGTCATTCCTTGATTGATCCTTTGTCTAAGGCTCTGAGATGGCTTAAAACCCTAATTCTTGATTGTGGTGAATGCTCAAACATCTCTGAGGAGATTGATGAGGCATTATGGTTCATCCATATTGTGATGATGATTTGAACAATGATGGGAAATCTTGGTGGTCAAAATTTGAGGTATGACAATTGGTCTCTCAAGGAAATTAAAAAACTGTTTGAACAATAATTTGTTTACAGAAAATGCTTCTGCACAAGTCGATAAGTAAACAGATTTAAGAATAAATTGACTTAAGAATGATAAGAACAATAGAGCGTATAAACAGTGAAAATTCCAGTATTGTTGGATAGCTCATTCTTGAAGTCTTCAAGCCTTTTATAGCCATGCATGGATATGACCGTTGAAGGATATTTTTGACATTTCAGAATTATGGCAGCTTGAGAGAACGTGGGGGACAAATAGTACACTTGCATCCGCCCTATCCAGTAGTGGAGCAAAGCGTCCTCATCGTATTGTTTTACTGTTGTACCTCGTTGCTTAGTCTTCTCAACTTCCTGACTTCTAAGAGCATGAGTTAGAAGAAGGGAAAACGTTACTTGGGTCTTAAGAGCTTCAAGTCTTCAGTGTCTGCAGAGCTACATCTTCAGAGTCTTCAGCACTTGGTCTTCAGAACCCGTAGTCTTAGAAGTATAAGTCTTCAACATCTGGACTTGTTCATCAGAAATTCTGTCTTCAGATCTTCAGAACTTGTTTTCTTAAGTCTTCAACATATGGACTTATTCATCTGAACTTCTCTCTTCAGATCTTCAGAACTTGTTTTTCTTAAGTCTTCAGCATCTGGACTTGTTCATCAGAAATTTTGTCTTCAGATCTTCAGAACTTGTTTTTTCTTAAGTCATCGTATCAGAGTCATACAACTTCAAAGTCTTCTAAAGCAAATGTTATTGTTCAGCAGAACAAATGTAGTGCAGAAGCGGAACAATTATCTTCTAATAACTTAGCCACGCTATTTATCAGAAGCAGAACCTGTTTGTTAAATTCTTAAAAATAACAAAAATTAGAATACCAAAATTGTTCATACAAACATGCTTGTTTGCTATCATCAAAACTCAGAGGCATTATTGCAGAACCAAATCTTGTTATAACAATCTCCCCCTTTTTGATGATGACAAAACTATATATTTTGATGACACAATTTTGTACATAATCATAAAAAGATAACCGAAATGAGAAGGTTAGGGAATACTTATCCTTCAGATGAGAATCTCCCCCTGAATCTCAGATTGGATGACGATCAAATATCCTAACTTGTGAACCTTTTGGGTGAACTTCCCCTGGTTGCAATAGGTCAGATATTGAGATCTTTAGAGTATTGATTCAGTTTCCAGAAGTCAATTGTACCAATTGAGATCTTGAAATATCAGAGTCAAAAACATTGGATGCCAAAAATATTCGGATTCCATATTTCCTGAAAAAGAAAACAAGAAAACAAATCTAACAGAAACATAAGTTTATTTGTTATAGTGTAAGCAGCTTGTTTTTCAGAAATTGATTATGAGAATCAAAATATCACGTTCATTATTCTCCCCTTTTTTGTCAAAATCAAAAAGTAGAAATTTCATTGAATAAAAAAGATCAGAATATCAAAACAAACAGAGTCCTAATATTCAGAGCTAAAAGGAAAAATAAACGCCTAAGTGCCTAGGTGCCTAAGTTTCAGAGGATGAGGGATTTGTAGGCAGTTTGTTCAAAATCTGTTGAAGCATATTCTGAAGAGAGTTGTTGATAACTTTCTGTTCAGCAATGTTTTCTCTGAAGATCTTTTGTTCTTCTTTCATAGTCTAATGATCTTCTTTGATTTCTTCAATTGCACGTTCCAAACGCACAAGAATAGATTCAGAGGAGGAAGTAACCAGAGCAGCTTGTTTGGCTTTCTCTGCTGCTTCAGCTTCTTGTGGCAACCTGACAGCTTCAGCATTTCTAGCTTCTTCTTCTTCTAGAAGCCTTGCTGCTTCAGCAGCTTTTTCTTCAACTTCTTTTTTCTTTGTAGCAAGAAGCTTGAATTGTCTTATCCTCTCTTTCTCTTCTTCTTTATCCTTCACCAATTGAACTGAAGCAACTTTGGAAGCTTCTGAGAAATTTGAGATTCTCTCGAACTCAGAGTCTAACCATTTCTGAAAATTTTCCCAAGAACATTCAAGCTCCAGAGGCTTGGTCCTTGTGCTAGCTTCTGCCCTTAATTTAGCTACCCTTTTCAAGGCCTTGTTACGAAACAAATTAATGCATTCATCAAAGGTTTTAAGAATGGGCTTTTCATAAACAACCAAGGCAAGGTTGGGTTCGGTAGAAATTGTTTTAGAAGGTATTGGTTCAGAAGTATGTGTAAAAGGCTCAAGAAGATCTGAGAGTGTATAGGGCTCAGAGGTGACAATTTCAATAGTATCAAAAATTGTTTCTTCAGAGAGGTTGGGGGAATAAGGATCAGAGTGTTGAGACACAAACTCAATAGTGTCTGTTCTGGGTTGATTGAAAGCAAAATGTAATAGATCTTGAGAAAGGGGGGAAACAGGTGTATTGAGGTGAGGAAGTGAGGTGGTTATTGATGAAGTAAAAGTAGGAATCCTTTCAGATGAAATGGGTGTGGTGATTGATGAGAATGAAGTTAATGGAATAGTAGTGTCAGATAGAGAGGTTGTTGGGGTGGAACAGAAAATGAAGGTGGGTTAAAAATGATAGATTTCTCAGAGTAAGAATCCAAAACTAGATTCTTGGAATTTCCAGACTTGTCATCCTTCTTTTTCCTCGTAGGTTCAAAGGCCTCTTCAACTTGCTTCCTTTGGCCTCTGGTAGGATCAACAAGAGGTGGTGCAGGAGCCGGGTTTTCATATCTGAACCCAGACATGTCGTGTCCTGCTTCCATCATCATAGCAACAAACGCAACTATTGTTGCAGGACTGTCGCCTTTGCGAAAGAGTGGATAGTCATCCACCGGAATCCTGTGACTAATCACATACTCATGGGATATAGAATGAGGTTTCACACGTACTTCCTTAATCAATCCTATATTCCTAAGTTTAGTGGCATTGAAAGAATCTCTAATGCTTGGTGTCAATTCTTCTATATACCTGGCTTCTTCAGTTATAAATTTCACCAGACCACTTTCAACGAAAATATTAGAAAGCAACCTTCCAAACGGAATGTAAGTGTGCACTGTCTTATCTGGCAAAGCTGTTGTCCTTTTCTTGCTCACCATATCCCGTAAATAATAAAACAGAATGGAAGGTTGACACATCTTCTGATTTTTAAGCAGATAGTACAACATATACTTCTGATTTGCATTGAAGTAGTTAGAAGAACTTGATGAAGGTCTTGGATTAATGCAACTCAGAATGATCTTGTGCCAAATTCTCAGATTATCATGTAAATCCTTACTCTTATACTTCAATTTATCAGGAGAGTAAGTAGAGAAGATAGCTTTGTCGACGGTCTCTTTCACAAATTTGGAGTTTCCTTTCATTCCATTAATTCGCTTGTTTTTCAAGAATTCCATTCCCAGAAGGTCTGAGATTGATTTCTCAGTAATAACTATCTTCTTTCTCAGAACATGAGAAACTACATGAAGACGGTCGCAGTCTGCCTGTCTCCAGAAGTCTTTCACAAGTGCCTCAAAAATAGGAACTTTAAGCCTTTGAAAATAGTTATTCCAACCCTAAAGGTTTAGTTCAGCGGAGAGATCGTGTCCATTCAAGTCAAGATTTTCAAAATCAACATCTAGTTCTTTAAGAACAATTCGATTTTCTGCATCAATAATGCAGTTAACTGAAGCAACCCTTTGAGTGATATGAGTTTCATCAATCACAGGAAGTGATGCTGAAGTAGAAGTGACAGTTGTAGTGGTTGCTGAAGTTGTAGACGGAGGAGCTGATGAAGATGATAACCCAGTAGAGGGGTTCAATGCTTGTTCCATTTCAGTGGCAAAACGAATGGCTTCTTGTTGAGAGGTAGTCATTATGATGAGTTTTGAGATAGAAAGGATGAAGATGAAGTTTGTTGTTGAAGACGAAGAAAGCACTCAAAGCGGTTTGAGAAAAAGAGGTTTTAGGGTTTCTAAAGTGTAAAAGAAATGAAGTGGTGTGAGTGGGTATATAACGTGTGAGTCGAGTGAAGTTGAGTGGACGTGAAGAATTAGACATAATGATGGGAATTAATAAATGAATGTAATCATGATTTAACCAATTCCAAGAAAAGTACTGCTCATTGTGTACTCTAAGTGACACGTTTTGATATCCTTGGAGTTCTGAAAACTAAAAGGTTTCTGTCTGATCAGAGACACTTCTGGCAAAGCATCTTCTGATGACTAAGTTTAAAAATAAATGCTTCTTGGTTTAAATGAAAATGTGATATCTTCATACTCTGAGTAAACACATCTGATTCTGATGAAATCTTACTCTGGACAGTAGTCCATTTTCAGATGCTTCAGAATAAATAGAAATTTATCTTCAGCCAAGGGTTTTGTAAAAACATCAGGCCATTGATGGTCTGTATCTATAAATTTTAAACATAAGATTCCCTTCTGAACATAGTCTCTAATAAAATGATGTTTAATTTCTATGTACTTAGCCCTAGAATGTAAGATTGGATTTTTACTTAAATAGATAGCAACAGTATTATCACAAAAGATAGGAATGTTACTCTCATGTATCTGATAATCTTCTAGCTGGTTCTTCATCCACAACATCTGCGTACTGCATAGAGACGCGGATATGTACTCTGCTTCTGCTATTGAGAGAGCAATTGTTGATTGCCTCATGCTTGACCATGAGATCAGATTCTTCCCGAGAAACTGACAGTTTCCAGAGGTGCTTTTTCTTTCCAATCTGTCTCCTGTGTAATCTGCATCGCAATAACCAGAAAGAGAGTACTCTGATGTTTTCTCATACATCAAACCAAGGTTAATATTTCCTTTCAGATACCTTAGAATCCTTTTAACAACAGTTAAATGAGATTCTCTAGGATCTGATTGAAATCTAGCACACAAATGAACACTGAAAAGAATATCAGGTCTAGAAGCATTTAAGTACATAAGAGAGCATATCATACCACGATAAATCTTCTGACAAACCTTTCCACTTACCTCTTCCTTTTCCAGAATACATGTTGGATGCATTGGAGTCTTAGCTGGTGTACAGTCCATCATGTTGAATTTCTTCAGAAGTTCTTTGGTGTACTTACTTTTATGAATGTAAGTAGCCTCTGATTTTTGATCAATTTGAATTCCCAGAAAGAACTTCAATTCACCCATCAGACTCATCTCGAATTTTGCATGCATTAGCTTAGAAAAATCTTCACAAAGAGAGGGATTAGCAGAACCAAAAGTAATATCATCAACGTAAATCTGAACTATAACCATATCATTTTTGAACATTTTACAGAAGAGGGTGGTGCCAACCTTGCCTCTGGTGAAGTTATTTTCTAAAAGGTTTCCTTGTCCTTTTGTGACATCGATCTGAGTTGATCTCTGTCTGGTGCCATGTCCAGATTATATTTGTACTGCTGAACGAAGGCAACGTCAAGATCTCTGAAGGTGCCGATCATGGCGCGGTTTAAACCCATGTACCATTTTAATGCGGCACCAGTTAAACTATCCTGAAAGTAGTGAATCAGTAGCTCCTGGTTCTTTGTTTGAGCAGACATTCGCCGAGCCTACATCACCAGATGGCTCTGAGGGCAAGAGTTACCCTTGTACTTTTCAAAGCCGGGCACCTGGAATTTATGCAGGACTTTCACATTGGGGACCAAGCAGAGGTCCGCGGCATCCTTTCCAAATAGATCCTGACCGCGAAGGGCCTGCAGTTCTTTTGGATCTCCAGGAATTGTTCCTGAAATTCATTCATTCTGTCGATCATGCTGTCATTTCCACCAGACGATATCTGTGGAATCTGTCCTTCCGGGACAGCGTGTACCATGGGTGGTGGTATAGTCATTATGGACGAGACTCTCGGTGCCTCCCGAAGTTTGTAACCTTCAGGAGTTGTTGTCATGCCCCTAGCATCTTCGTTTTCCCAAAGTTTGTAACCTTCAGGCCCAGCGGTTCCTGCTGCGGTTCCCTAATCCTCAGCGATCAGCGGAACATATCCTTTCGGGATATAGTTAAGTGGCATGCCCTAGGGGCGATCTTTCGGCATCTTGTACCTAGGATCGAACTTTTCCACTATGGGCATTGATGTGATCTCCGGGATCACAGTCCTTTGTTATTACATCTGAGCTTCTACTAGAGCTTGCATGTCGTTATGAAGCTTTCTCAGATCCTCTTTCAGAGTGTCGATCTCTTCTCTCAACTCTCTGTTCTCTTCCTCGAGATCATCCATCTTTTTCTGACGATTGGCCCGAGTATTGTACGAATGAGACAGTTTGACTCTAGAATCGAGACGCAAACGTGAGATTCGTAGGTAAGAAGAATACGTTTATGAGAATGATGAATGCAATGATTATTAATTATTTTTGTTTATTCAAAGTAAACTTTGACAATTGGATTGCAAATATCAAACAATTGGGGAGAACCCCATTTTATTGAATTCAACGGATTGCGGAAATGGAAATACAGTAGATTACAAAGTGCTGGAAAAGGAAATCTAAACTAATGGATCCTGAGTCCTCTCTGAAGAGAGCTCAATTGCTGGTTCTGGTGCTTTCCTTTTCTTTGACTAGGGCTCTTGGGCCGTTGTCGGGTTGTCATTCCTCTGCCAAGTGAAAGGAGCGAGCAAATTCCTTTGGTCATCCTAATTTTCTACAGCATGTTGCTCTAAAATCTCAATCAGAGCATCCTTTTCTCTTAATAGCTGCTGTATTTTCTTACATTCCACACTGAGAATACGATACTTGTTCCTCCAAGACCTCTTCTCCTGCTGAACTTTGCTGAGAGTAACTTGAAGTTTTTCTGTCTCAGACATGAAATAAAGGGCAGAGTCCCTTAATGGAAGAACTTCCTGACGAGGGTAAGGTATCCTCAGCTTGAGAGCTCTAGTTTGTACCCAATGGAGATAAGGCTCCATCGAGACACGGTATGGTTTTTCTAGAGACTCTCGTCCTTTCCTATGAACGTGTTTCCAAGCATGCACTATTTCTGTCTTTAGTGCCCTGTCATTTTCTCCTTCCTTGAAGAAAAGGCCTTCCAGATGAGCACTATGCGGGACATGCCTCATCGGGTATCCAAATTGACGACGAACTAACACCGGATGATAATTGATTCCCCCCTTAGTTCCTATAAGGGGTACATTTGGGAAATTTCCACAACGGTCAATGATTCTGATCCCGTCGTAGATTCAATTGTACCAATCGATGTCCGAGTTGGTAACAGATATGACTCTCTGCGACCAATGTAAAGTATTCTTTTGATCCCAAAATGCAGCAGATTTGGGCAAATGGGAAGTGAACCATTTGTATAGCAGGGGTACACAGCACGTGATCATTCCTCCGTTGTATAAATTCCTTAAGTGTACCGAATGATACGTATCTGCGAGTAAGGTTGGTACGGGGTTTCCAATCAGGAAAATCATAATGGCGTTGATATCTACAAAGTTATTGATGTTGGGAAACAAAAATAACCCGTAGGTGAGCAAAACAAAGATGCTCTCGAAAGCGGCCACGTTCCCTATACTGGCAAAGTACAGGGCTTTCTTTGTCAAGAATTAGGTTGGCAAACCTTGGATGCCACCCTTAGTGGTCATGTGAGTCCTGACTTCTGACTCGTCCAAATAAATTGCTCGTGCAATAGTCTAATCCTTTGGAATTTCTTCCAGTTCAGAAAACGGAGCTTGATCATTGATATGTAAATCAGTCAAGTGAGAGTACTCCTCCAGTGTTGGTGCTAGTTGATAATCCGGGAATGTGAAATAGTGATTAACCGGATCATAGAACTGGATTAACGTGGACATGATTCCTTCAATTACGTGGACCCTTAACAAGGACAACAGTCCCCCATACTTGGCTCTGAAAGCCTCGTGGTTGGTGATCATTCTCGCCAAACCTCTCAAATCCTCTAACTTTGGAACCTTGAAGGTGTACTTATGAGTTTTCCTTCTACCGAAATCCATTAGTGCAATCTCCTTTCTCTCTGGCATTTGCAATCATTGTCTCAGTTTAATTTGAAAAAGAGAGACTAGAAGAGAAGATTTTCTTTATTTTAATGTTTTTTAGATGAATGTATGAATGCAACACACAAAAACATAGAAAAAACATGGGGTCAAAAGGTCGGTGTCATGAAGTCAAGGCTCTACCCCCCCCCCCCCCCAAGGTTTATACTGGTGATTTTTTGTACCTGTCCGCAAAATCATTGACCCCTCTGGGATAACAACAGCAAGCAGATCGCCAGCGAGCTGATGTATCCTGGAGTGATCTCAGATGAGGGTAGTATCGCGTGACAACTATTTCCGATAGCTTCCGCACTACAAAATGGTTGCAGTCTGCTAAAAACCTCAGCTTCTCAGATAACCCAGTCGACCACACTACTTTCAACAACCGAAGTCGTATAGGCAATGTATCTGCAAAGGGAGTCTCCACTGAGTTTGATGGTTGATCGGGGGCTCTTAACTGGAATTCACTCCCAGTAAGATTACCCGCATTGACATCACCTATCTTAGGTGTATACTCAATCTTTCCACATGCGGCATCACACGCATTCCCATTAGCAGAAAAATAAACACAGATATCAATTAGGAAAAGCAGTATATATATTTGTCTTAACCATCCTAGACCTCTAGTCTTATGATCCTATACAGACAATGACACCCCAGCAGAGCTGTCATTTCTGTGACATGAACGTGAACTCAAGGTCTCTGCCTAAGAGATGGGAACATCTAATAAGGACAAGACACTCCCCAGCAGAGTCGCCATTTTTTTGTAACGCGAGTTTTATGTGTGGTTGCGAAGCACTATCGCTTTTGGGTACTACAACTCGATTCATTTTTTATCCTATTGAAGCTGATGAAGGAAGGGAAATAGATGCCTCCAATTAACCCTGCTTGCAAACTGAGTTTAAATAGATAACTGTTGGTTTACAGATGCTACAAAGATTGTGGGTCTCTCTTAGGTTATGTTGTTAAGAACACAGGATCTAGACTATTGGTAGGATGTTAGGATTGATGTTTTTCGATTGATGTATGAAGGTATGGGATTTTGGGTTTTTGATTAGTGTGCTCGCTAAGATTTTTCAATCTTATGCCTACGTATTCCCGTTTAACGAAACAGGGAAATCAAAGCGATCGTAGTTCCTCCTATTCTATGGGAGGAAATGGTGTTTTGGTGTCTTGTTCAAAGCCCAAGACATGAAGCTAAAGGTGGTTTGTATCTTGTTCAAAGCCCAAGATGTGAAGCTGAAGGGTCTATTTGTATCTTGTTCGAAGCCCAAGATGTGAAGCTAAAAGGGTGTTGACTTTAGAGAGAATTTGTCATCTCTAAAGGGGAATATTTAGTCTGTTTGGCACAACTGTTGGGTGACTGATTATAAAAGAGAATTACTTTAACTGGGATATGCAAATCTAGCAATGCCATAATTTCCTTTATAGGGGATTTTCAACCTGAAGGAGAAGACTTTAACTCAGTTTAGAGCAATGCCATCTTTCTTTAGGAATTTCTCATGCTAAAAGAGGGATAGTGGTGTGGATGTAAATAATCCAGAGCCTTGCCGCTTACAACAATTAGACGAGGGAAAAGGAGTTGTTGATGTTTGTATGTTGTGACCAAAGCATGATTTGATGTTAAAAGGTTGATTGAATCAAATGGGGATTTCTTTATACAAAGCCTAAGAGGATGCTTTTGTGTCTCGTACGAAGCCCAAGATAGAGGCTAAAAGGGTTGACTCAACAAGAGAGTGTTTTTATATGTGTCTTGTACGAAGCCCGAGACGGAGGCTAAAAAGGTTTGACTCAACAAGAGAGTCTTTTATACTCACCAAGAGAGTGATTTGTATCTCGTACGAAGCCCGAGATGGAGGCTAAAGGTGATCGACTCAACAAGAGAGTCTTTTTATACTCAACAAGAGAGTGTTTTGTATCTCGTACAAAGCCCGAGATGAAGGCTAAAAGTCGATTAACTCAACAAGAGAGTCTTTTATACTCAACAAGAGAGTGTTTTTGTATCTCGTACGAAGCCCGAGATGGAGGCTAAAAAATGTTTGACTCAACAAGAAAGTCTTTTATACTCAACAAGAGAGTGATTTTGTATCTTGTACGAAGCCCGATATGGAGGCTAAAAAGGTTAGCTCCGCTGGGGAGAATCATTCTACAAAGCCCAAGAGGAGGCTATCTATGCTGGTGACTGTTTCAGTTTAGTGACAGGTCCAGTATATTGGTTAAAAGAGAAAATCAGTTCTTATAAAGAGACTGATTCCAGGTGAGGTTGTACTTCGGTACTGATCAGAAGATCGGGGTTATTTCCTGTTCTTTAAGGAAATGGGAAATCCAAAGGGTATTGAGACTGTCCAAGTCTAGAGTTTCATCTTTTGTACAATGCCTAAGAGGAGGCACGGGCATTAAGGGATGAGTACTAACCCTCAAATGGCCGGAGTTTTGATGCTGGAAAGACTGCTCTAGCAAAGGATGACTAAGTTTTGTCTTATACCTTTAAGAGGTCGTCAGGGTCCTTGTATTAAGCCCAAGAGAAGGCATGAGAGCTTTTAAGAACCCGAAGGGTCCTTGTACAACGCCCAAGTGGAGGCGGGGATACTTTTAAGAAGCCTGTGGGTCCCCAAACCCCGAGAAGTTCAAGACATGCCATTCACAGAGAATAGATCAAGCCAGGAAAATTCGAGAATTTGGAAGAAACTCAAGAGATGCCATTCACAGAGAAAAGATCATCTCTGGGGAGTTAGAGTTTCTTTGACAATTTTTAAGGGTGCTTTTAAGAAGGTTGTGGGTCGCCAAACCCTGAGAAGTTCAAGACATGCCATTCACAGAGAATAGATCAAGCCAGGAAAGTTCGAGAATTTAGAAGAAACTCAAGAGATGCCATTCACGGAGAAAAGATCATCTCTGGGGAGTAGAGTCTCTTTGACAACTTCTAAGGGTGACAGTTTGAGAAAGGGTTAAAAAAGAATCTGCCTTTCACATCTCCATATTGTTTAACCCCAAGAGGAGGGAAGACTGTGTCTGGTAATCCTATGGGGATCTAGTTTTGACTGTATCTAAGAGCAATCAACGGGGCTTTACCTGGTGCTAGACGTAGTTGTCGGGGAACACTCTAATTAATTATACTAGTATTATACAGTTGATATTTGACAAGTATATAAAAGTTTGTGAAAGAAGACTTACAGTGAGCAGCCCCACAATACAGTTATATATATATATATATATGAAAGCGGATAAAGAAAGCGGGTAAACACTTACTCGGTTGTAGAGCTTCCATGCTGTTTCGTTAGTTGTTCAACAAAGAAAGCTTTGATAACAATATTATATTCAAAATCAAAGGAGAAAGTGCTTTGAAAAGATTGTTGGGGCTTACAACTCAAGGAGAGGCCCAAAGTTTTATCAGTGATTGCACTGTTGTTTTGTACATTGTACAGGGACTTATACAAGTGACTGAGGCCCAAAAGATTTTCTGTACAAAGGGATGGGTCTTACCCTCTCTAAAGAGGCCCAGAGGTTTATTTTTGTACAAGTAGTGGGGCTTACAGCTCAAGGAGAGGCCCAAAAAAATGGTTTTTGAACTGACGATCGCACCGAGATTTTCTTTTAACGCAGATGGACTTATACAATATCTGAGGCCAAAAATAGTTTTGGTTAAAAGGGTTTGGGTCTTACACTCTACTAGAGGCCCAAAGGTGTTTAAAGAAAAAGAATGGGGCTTATAACACGAGGGTAGGCCCAAGGGTTTGATTTGTTAGAAAGGCGACGACCGCGCTGATTTTTTTTTACGGTATCGGGACTTATACAATACACTGACGCCCAAATTATTTTGGTTTTCTAAAAGGGTTGGGTCTTACACTCTACTAGAGGCCCAAAGGTTTGAAAAAGTTTGATGAGGGTTGAATTAATCAAAAACCCTAATTTGTTTCCAAAATGTATTTTAATTAAATAAAAATTCAATTAAAATGATCAAAATTGTGAAACATGTGGAAAACAAATTGTGATCTTGGATTAATGTTTCAAAAATCAAGTTTTGACCTACAAAATGATTAGAAGTCATTAAAATTTGCAAAATCAAGAAGGAAAAAATATTTTAAATGTCAAAAACAATTAAAATATTAATTCTTTGCAAAAATATCAATTATATGAAATAAATAATATTAATGGGATTTTTTTGGTAAAATAAAATATTTTAACATTTTTGTGAATTATTAAAAAAAGAATCAACTCAAAATCATTAAAACTCAGAGAGAAATTAATTTTTGAATCAATTAAATAAAATCACAAAATTCAAATATTCAAATATTTGAAAAAGGGCGCCAAGAACATGGCAAGAACACACACCCTTCCTCTGTTTCTGCAGATTTGTGTTTTCTATCCAATCTCACTGAATACTTGATTATATCATGCGATCTACATATCAATCTACTCGTTTCAACCTCACGATCAAGTCTATGGTCTTTAATTTCATTTATTTTAAACATGGAATAAGAAATCAAAGAGAAACCTCAAGAACCCTAAAATTTGCATGAAGGTTCAGAAATTCCATACACGATTGAAACAATGCAATTGATTGAGGGAAAACACTCCATGCATGATTATGAACATATGGCCAAATTATTGTGCAGCAAAAATTGCATGGATCATAGACTTAGAAGAGCTCATGCTTACCACTTGCAGCTGGTGATCGTGTTTTGTGTTAGAGGTGTTACAGCTTGGTTCCAAGGTTATGGACAGCTTCCCTAGGTGCTATGGAGTGTGTCTGGATGCTTGGAGTGGATTGATTTGAGTTGGAACTTGATTTGGCACCTCAACTGCAAATCTGTCAAAGGCTTGAGCAGTTGGCTGGTGATTTTGTGATTTTGGTGTTCCAGATGTTATGTGAGTGTTTGGATCACTTCTATATGATGATTATGAGGTGTGTGTGCGTGATTGGTTTGATTGGAATTGCTCTCAAACTCAAAACCCGATAGTGACTTGCTTTGGAAGGCAAAATTGGAGTGAAGAAGGAGATTTTGAGGAAAGCATCTGTTTGATGGCTTTGGTGTACTCAAACTGATAAAAAATGAGCTTTATTTATAGTAGAGCAAGTTTGTTTTGCAAGGAATAGTGAATGGCAACTGTTGCATAGGTTTGGCCAATGTTGAGCAATGAGAATCCAAGTCTCCTCTAGCCATTGACTAGAGGTTAGGGCACAGCTGCTGGTTCCCTTGGTCTTGGAAAAGTCTTGACTGAATTCAGTTGGCAATGGCTCAGTCCATGTCACCTTGGTGTATGCATTGAATGCTCCAATCCAAAATTGGAGTCTTGTCCCTCTTTTAGGCAATTCTAGGTTTGGCATGCTATTTTTGGTTCCAAAGACTTGGGAGGCTTGGGATCAGAGTTGGTTCCTCCTTGGTCCCCCCTTGAGGTGTTCAGATGGATAGAGTTGCTTGGAATTGTACAAATTTGGCAAATCGAGCAAAACTCCAAAATCTGCTTTGCCTTGACAGTTTTCAGCAAGGCATGTTGCCATTGTCATATCTCATGGCTCAAGTGGAATTTGATGGAGTTATTGGACATTTTGGAAAGCCCTCATATGATACAATAACTGCTTGATCATAATTGGTTTTGATACTTTTTGGATCCAAGTGAAAAATGCCCCTACATTTGGAAAAAAAGTGAAGGCAGATTTTGACTTAGTGAAAATGAAAATTTCACTAAGTGTTGGAAAAAAGTGACATTTTCACTTTTTGTGATTTTGATCATTCCATAACTCAAAATCCATGGGGAATTGGAATGAGTGGTAGTTGAAGTTTTTGTAGAGGGTAATGAGAGCTACAAATCCAGCTTTGAATGGGGAAAATGGCCTTGTGGTTTAGGAGTTATGATCCTCCAAAGTTGGTACCCTAGCCACTTTGTTCCATAACTTAGAAAATTTTCTAAGTTTTTTTTATGGTTACCCCTTTTACAAGTTATCCCACTTTTCTTGATTTTTCTTGATGAATGATGATTCCAATCACACATTAACATCATTTTAGGGTTAAAAAACCATAATTGTGAAAAATCTCAAAAAGTCAAAGTTGACTTTTGTGCATAGTTGACTTTTTGTCAGATGAATTCCAAACTGTGCGATCCTCTATGAAATCAAGTCCTTGACCTAAATCAAACTTGATGGATTGATTTCATAGGTGTTATAGGTTATATTGAATCATATCCTAGGGTTCGGGAGCATGTCCTGGTCAAAAGTCAAAGGCACAGTTGACTTTTCCCGCGAAACCCTAATTGTGGTTCAGATGAAATTGAAACTTGTTTCTCAAGCTTCTTGGCTCAATCCATTGTTACAAATGGACCAATGTGGTGTGTTAGAGACCCTCAAATCATGTATTGAGGTCTTGGCTCATGATTTGTCCCAAAAGTCAACTTAGGGGTGAATTAGGTCAATAAACCCTAATTCCTGATTTTTTATGAATGCATCCCCTGAGGCAAAATTGACTTGATGATTGGGTTTATGATGTCCCTTGGAGCATCATATGTTAGGCTTTGAAGCATTGGCTCATGCCCAGAGGAAAATTTCCATCTGGAGGCCCTGATCGACCAAACCCTAATTTGGTGACACTGGCGATCTTGAGGCTTAATCCACTCAGAAGGTTGCAGCCTTGTGCTTAATCCTTAAAGTGGGAGTCCTATTGATCCTTTTTTAGAGATTAGACAAGTTAAAGATCATGTCATTTCTTGATTTATCCTTTGTCTAAAGCTCAGAGAGGGCTTGAAACCCTAATTCTGGTTATAGTGAATGCTCACCCATCTTTGGGGAGACTAATGAGGCATGATGGTTCGCCCATATTGTGATGATGGTTTGCACAATGGTGCAGAATCTTAGTGGTCAAAATTTGGGGTATGGCAAGTCATACAACTTCAGAGTCTTCTGAAGCAAATGCTACTGTTCAGCAGAATAAATGTAGCGCAGAAGCGGAACAATTCTCTGCTAATAACTTAGCCACGCTATTTATCAGAAGCAGAACCTGTTTGTTAAATTCTAAAAAATAACAAACATTAGAATACCAAAATTGTTCATACAAACATACTCGTTTGTTATCATCAAAACTCAGAGGTATTATTGCAGAACCAAATCTTGTTCTAACAACCCTAACCTCAAGTCAATGGCTATAGGAGACTTGAGATTCCTTTTGATCAACATTGGCCAAGGGACTGTCCAAGCCTCCATTCACTATTGATGCCAAAACAAACTTGTTGCAATATAAATAGGCATCAATTATGATCAGTTTGAGTACACCAAAGCCTCAGAACACTGTTTTTACTTAAAATCTATCTTTCACTCCAAAAATTCCTTCATTTAGAAGTCACTATCAAAATTTTCATTAGAGAGTCATTCCATCACCACCAATTGTTCTAACACATTCCATACATCATATATGAGTTGATCAAACACTCCTCACACTTCTGAAACATCAGGATCATCATCTCCATTTCTCACTTGGATTAATTCCAATCAGAGTTGAGCCAGCCTATCCAAAGAGTTTCCAAACATCCTGAAGGTTGCAACACAATCCTTAAGGCCTAAGGAAGCTATCCAGGTCCTTGTTTCACTTCTGTAACACCTATACCACTGAAATCAATTCCTTTTTGCAGAGATAAGCCTTAAACTTTCAAACTCAATGAATCATGCATCATAAAAATGTTTTCAAGTTACCATTGTATTTCTGGATGTTCATAGATCATTTTCCCTCAATCAATTGCTTCATATCTTGTACATGTGAAATTTCATTTTAAATTCTCTTTTTTAGGGTTCATGCGATTTCAAACCAATTTCTTTCAATTCTGTGAATTTAAATAAAATTGAGTAATGTCATTCAATTCCTCATTCAAAAATGGACAAGTTTCATTTTTGAATCATCCAAAATGGTTGAGTATTAAGGGAGATACAAATTTAAAAGCTCGAGGAAGATGATGAAGATGAAGATGGTGGCCATGGCGCCATTCTTCAGAATCAAACTTAGTTTTAGTATATATTATACACTTGCCAATATATGTTTGAATTGGCATTGCGCCCTAGTGGAAACACTAGTATTTGTGTGTGTGTAGCGAGCGAGAGGTCTGGGGTTCGAATCCCCCTTGCCCCAGACCTTTTGGTATTTTTTTTGGGAGGCCCATCCTATTTTTTTTATCACTTGTTTTCTTTCACTTTTCTTCACCATTTTTTAAATAACTTCCAAGATTAATTTCTCTATCATTTTTTATCATTTTTAATTGGTTATTTTTTTAAAAAGTCACAAAAATGTTAAATTATTTTATTTTGCAAAAAATCCAATTTATATTATTTATTTAATATAGTTAGAATTTTGTAATTAATTTCATTTTTTATTTGTTTTTAAATATTTTAAATGAAATTCCCACTTTGATCTTTTCATTCCAAATGAATTTCAATCTTTCATGGGATTAAACACGATTTTTCAAAACATTTTTCAAAGTTGATAACTTGTTTTTGAATATATTTGATATTTTATATTATTTTTAATTTAATTTCCTTTGAAAATTATATCTTTTAAATTCAAAATTAGGGTTTCCTCTAAATTTTGATTTTTCAAACTTCACATAAACACTTTTGGGCCTCTAATAGAGTGTAAGACCCATCCCTTGTCACACAAAACTATTTTGGGTCTCAGTCATTGTATAAGTCCCGATATGATTTTCAAAAACGACAGTGCGATCACTGTTATTCATCTTGGGTCTCTCTCTGAGTTGTAAGTCTCGTTATTCTTTTTTAATACATTTTGGGCCTCTTGATAGAGTGTAAGGCTAATCCCTGTGTAAATAAACCATTTTTGGGCTCAATCATTGTATAAGTCCCGATACGATTTCAAAAATCTCGGCGCAATCACCGCTTTTCAAACAAATTTCATCTGGGCCTCCCTTGTGTTGTAAGTCCCATCTTTCTTTTTTCAAACACGTTTTGGGCCTCTTATAGAGTGTAAGACCCAACCCCTTTTGTACATAATTAATTTGGGCCTCAGTCATTGTATAAGTCCCAGTACAGTTTTCAAAATAACGGTGCGATCGTTGTTTTTCATCTGGGTCTCTCCTTGAGTTGTAAATCCCATATCTTGTATAAAAATAAACTTTGGGCCTCTAATAGAGTGTAAGACCCAACCTTTTTTGTAAATACAATAAATTTGAGCTTCAGTCATTGTATAAGTCCCTTTGTGCTTTTCAAAACTACGACGCGATCATCGCCTTTTCGAAAGAATAAATCTGGGTCTCTCCTTAAGTATAAGCCCCAAACTTCCTTTCAAAATAAATTCCCTTTTGATTAGATTCAAATTCATAGTTGTTATCAAAACTTTTTTCAATTTCTTGAATAACTAACCATACAGCTGTAATACTGGAAGCTTACTCACCTGTAAGTTCTACTAGCTTTCTTTTACATACTTGTTATATATTTCATTTGTATATATATATATATATATATATGTGTGTATGTGTGTGTGTGTGTGTGTCATGCTTAGAGTTTTCCCCCAACAATTAGGTCTAGGATTAGATCAAACCAGTGATCACTCTTTCAACACAGTCAAAACTAGTTCCCCATAGGAAATTCCAGATACAGTCTTGCCTTCTCTTGGGCTTATACAATATGGAACAGAGAAAGGCATTATTCCCGGTGAAACTTTTCTCAAGATTGTCACCACTAGAAATCTGTACAAGAAATTCATTCCCCTCAGAGAGGATTAATTCCCGGTAAAACCTCTCTTAAATTTATTCAAACCCTAGAATTGTTCATTAAAGAAAGGATTATTCCCGGTGAAACCTTTCTTGAACTTTTCTTAGGTTTGGACCCACAGGCTTCCTAAAAGCATCCCCAGCCTCCTCTGGGGCTTTGTACAAGGACCCTCAGGCTTCTTAGAAGTTCTCATGCCCACTCTTGGGCTTAGTACAAGGACCCAAAGACCTCCTACAGGTATAGGACATAACTTAGTCATCTTTTGATAGTTCAATCCTTCAGAGAATCAGAATCTCATACCAATTTAGGGTTGATTCTCATCCCTTAAAACATCAGCCTCCTCTTAGGCATCATACAAAGATAAACCTTCTCATACCAGTAGACTCGGAAAGTCTCATCTCCTTTTGGATCTCAAGAAACCCTCAAGTTTCCTAAAAACACTGGATAAACCTTGATCCTTTCATCAATCACCAACAGAGTTAAAACCTCCACAGGTTAAAAACTTAATCTTTATACTCTCACTTCAAAATTTCCCAGCTAAGGTCAAATCACTATCAATAAACCTCAATCAGAACCTCAAGGCATCTGATATTTCAACTCTTCTGCAACCCTTAGCAAGAGTTGATTCCCCAATTTGGACCTGTCTCTGGATCTCAATAATCCTCAGCAAAAGTTAGCCTCCTCTTAGGATTTATATAAGAAATTCCCCCAATCAGCCTCCTCTTAGGCTTTGTATAATGATCATCCCTCAGCAGTTTTAGCCTCAATCTTAGGATTCGTACAAAACAGATAAAACATTCTCCAGCTAAGTTAGTCAAATTCCCTTTTAGCCTCAATCTTAGGCTTTGTACAAGACACATATAGAACCTCCCCAGTGGAGTCAATTCCCTTTTAGCCTCAATCATGGGCTTTGTACAAGACACATATAAAACACCTCCCCAGTGGAGTCAATTCTTTTAGCCTCAATCTTTGGCTTTGTACAAGACAGACAAAAGATTCCCCGGAAAAGTCACTTCCTTCTAGCCTCCTCTTAGGCTTTGTATAATGACCTCCCCAAAAGATTCAGTCTCTTTTTAGCCTCAATCTTGGGCCTTGCACAAGACAAATAAAACACTCTCTTGTTGAGTCAGTATTTTTAGCCTCAATCTTGGGCTTTGTACAAGACAGGAATAAAACTCCCTAAACAGAGTCAACCTTTTAGCTTCAACCTTGGGCTTTGATCAAGGCACACATAAAACCAAAATCTTCTCAGAGAAAATAAAAAATCTCTCTGTAGGAAGACATTTCTCTGTACAATCACACATCAAAATAGAAAACCAAACAAACCTTAATTCCAGATAACTGTTGTAAGTGGCACACTTGTTGATTCAAAAATCTAAGTTGTAGTTCATCTCTTATCCTTGTAAAAACCTTCTTTCATTTAATTGCTGTAAGTGGCAAGCCTTTAGATTATTTACATCCAAGCCAATGTCCTTCTCTTAGCATGAAAGACTCCTAAGGAAAAATGGCGTTGCTCTACATTGAGTTAAAGTTTATTCCTTCAGGACAAATCCCTTATAAAGGAAATTATGGCATTGCTACATTCCATACATTCCAGTTAAAGTAATTTTCCTTTATAATCAGTTACCCAACAACTGTGATAAACAGATGAGATATCTCCCTTTAGATATGACAAATTCTCTCTCAGTCAAACCTTTAGCTTCAATCTTGGGCTTTGAACAAGACACAAAATACTCATTTAGCTTCAATCTTGGGCTTTAAACAGGACACCAAACATCTCTTTCCTCCCATAGAATATGAGGAACTACGATTGCTCTGATTTCCCTGTTATCTTAATGGGAATACGTAGGCATAAGATTGCGAAATCTTAGCGAGCACACAAATCAAAAACCTTAGGTCTAGTACCTTTACCAAAAACATCGAAAAACCCAAAATTAACAAAAATACTCTCTCAAACATTCCCAAAGGATAAAATTTCCCATTTATGATAGATAAACACCAATAAGTATATAACAGTAGAATTTGCTAAACGATCTATGGATAACCATATATAGGATGGTAATTGACCACTCCCCATTGTATAACCTGACCCCGGACCCCCCATTCTCTTAGCATTTGTTAAAGAAAACATTTGCTTGCAAGGTTAGTTTTAGATAGCTTCCCTTTCCTTTCCAGCTTCATAGGATAAATAAGAAATCATAAAGTAGCACCCAATTCCAACCAATTGCAGTAAGGTGGTCGCGTCACGGACAAAAATCGCACGCTACAATGGCGAATGACTTTACTGATGTGTTGGGTCACATGTCTAATGTGAACTTTGGGAAATATAGTGGTATTGGAAATGGTTATAAAAATCTTTTGAATATGAATATTGGATCAATATCGATGGGCTTGGTAACTAATATTACTGAACCTGGCCCTCTTTCTTATACTGGGCTTGGGTTGGAGGTTCAAAAGGTTTGTCCAAGGCCCATGAGAAAAAAAACACTCATTGACATTTATAAAAAAATGCAAATTCCATTTTCACCCTCCTATTTGTGAGGGCAAGTTGTCTCTATACTCGGTTTTAATGATGTCAAAACATTTATGTGTAGAATAGCATATCATGTCTAGCATATATATATATATATATATATATATATATATATATATATATATATATATATATATATATATAATACACATGTAGGTTCATATAGAATGCATACTATGTGTTTTTAAATGTGTTTGATCATGTTGATAATGTTGTATGTGCATAATGTTGTATGTGCATTAGGTGTTGTTAGAAACCTTTTGAAATGTCAAAATATTGAATTTTGTAAGTTTCAAGGGTTTGAGCCGACTCACAACCCTGTTCTGGTCGACTCAACTATGTTGCATTTCTTAGAGTTAGCAACTGGCGGGCTCGCATCGACATTCCGGTTCACTCATACTGTCTGCATTTCAGATTGTCAAAAACTGGGAGGTTTGCGTCGATGCATGTCCTGTTTCGGTCGATGCAATCATAAGTTTTCTGTGTAGTTTGGTTGACGGGTTCGCTCAGGTCGACCCTCCCATCTGTATAGGTCGACCGTTTGCTAGTTTCCCACTATTTTTCTGCTATGTTTTGATTTCAAATGTCTGTTATTCTTGTTACTTGGTTTTAGCATAATATATATATATATATATATATATATATATATATATATTGTTTTGGCTCATTTTTACATCAACTAACAAGAAACGTGAAATAGGCACTGATTTTCCTCTTCATCTTCATCTTCAACCTTACATTCTCTAACAACTACACATAACCATTTTTGTTAGTGTTGTGTATTTTGTGAAGTGATAACGTTTAGACTTAGGTATGTTGTATCCTTCGTGCTGGGTTGAGAATCAGTGGGTGTTTCTTGAATAAAACCCTAGGTTTTGTCCACCAAGAATTCGGGTGATTTTGGGGTTTTTTGCACAAATCGTTTCTCTACAAGGATTCAGCCGTATGAAGGGGATTGAAGAGTTGCGGGTTCTTGCAATCAAGTAGCGTGAGACAGTGATTTGTTCGACCAAATTCGAGGCACTTGGTTCATCTTGAATCAAGGGGAGAGAAGACTTTGCATCGACATCAAAGATGTTTGAGGGTTTGGTGTATCAGTTTTCTCTTGTATAAATAATTTGCAACCGTAATATATACATATCTCAATTCCATGTTCAGAATTGGGGGCAGAGGTACCCTTAGCGAGGACGATAGGGGAACTGCCTAAACAAATTGTGTGTGTTCTCTCTTTCCCTATCCTTTTACATTTTTTATATTGATTAAGCTTGTGAATTATTAATTGATTGAAAATTTCTGGTGTAATGTAGTATAGAGCTGAATAATTGGTTTATAAAAACACTGCAATCCTTTGGATTGTATTTGAATTAGCTCTACACTCACATTACTTTGAAATTTACACTTGGA
This sequence comes from Lathyrus tuberosus, assembly GCA_022829125.1. Classification (NCBI taxonomy): domain Eukaryota; kingdom Viridiplantae; phylum Streptophyta; class Magnoliopsida; order Fabales; family Fabaceae; genus Lathyrus; species Lathyrus tuberosus. The sequence goes on from JALAZF010000086.1 coordinate 10,035,477, forward strand.
GTGCCTCGCACGCCAAGTGTTTGACAAATTGATTAAGCACAAGTTTCTAAAGCACTTTGTGAATTAAGTTTGTTGTATTCACCCGTTGGTGATTGGATAATATCAAGTGCATATATTTGAGTTGATTACATTGTGTATTGTTGATTCTGTTGTGTTTTTCTCCTCCGCCGCATCATTCGTAGTGGCTTTACGCATATCCGTTTTTTCTAGTGGCGGTTTGTTGTAGACGAATTGATTCAGTGGTTGCTTCCGCATTAAATTTTTTAAAACCAATTTTTGGAACACCGTAAGCGTGTAATAAATTGTGGGATCTATTCAACCCCCCTTCTAGATCCAAGCCATCGTCTAACACTATTTTGCAGCTTTGGCTCAGACAGACAAATTACCTTTTTTTGCCCCAACAAAGAACAACCCTAATTCAAGATTCTTAGGAGGATCCATTTTATGTTGTGATTCAATCAACGATGGTGACTTCAATCAGAGTAATTCTCGAATTAGAAGATGCCTAGAAAACATGCTCAAGAAAGTGTGTACAGCTATTAAGAACATGAGAATTGAAGGAGATGAAGACGATGACTTCTTTGAAGGAATTATCAGGAACATAGAAGCTACAGATAGACAGGAATTTGAAGCTCAGAAGGTGGCAACATCAAGTTTTAAATGAATTTTGTAACATATAATGTTAGAGGTGTGGACGCAATTTGAAGAAAAGAAGGATTAGACAACTCATTTCAAAAGGAGGAGCTAATGTATGCTTTATACAAGAATCCAAGTGTATAAAGCAAAGTGTACAAGAATCCAAGTGTACAAAGTATACAAGAATCCAAGTGTACAAGAATCCAAGTGTACAAAAATGTCTGATGAAATAGCTTATAGTCTTTGGGGAAGCAACGATGTCCAGTGGTCCTCCAATGATTCTATTGGAAACTCAGGGGGATTTATCACATTGTGGAGAAAATATTTCTTTGAATTGATTTTTAGTATCAGGGGTAATGGGTATTTATGTGTTAATACTTCGCGGAGGAGTAAAAATGTCTATTTTGTTAACATATATTCTTCCTGCATTCTGTCGGAAAAAAGGAGGATGTGGGCCGAGCTTGTAGAATTGTAATCCAAACTTCCATTGGGGGTTGGATTATTGGGGGTGATTTCAATGCAACAAAGAACGGGGAGGAAAGGTTGGGAAGAGGGATATCGAACAAGGTAGAAATGGATCAATTCAACGACTTCATATCTACGATGGAATTGGTTAATCCTCCATTAACTGGTAACAAATTTATATATTGCAATTTAAATGGTACTTCAATGAGTCATCTTGACAAGTTCTTAATTTCTGTTGGATTTGATTAATACATGGAACACAATTGATCAATCTGTTGGGGCTCGGGATATATCCGACCATAGACCAGTTTGGATTAAGGGTAGGAATGTTAATTGGGGACCAAAGCCTTTTAAGGTTTTTGATTGTTGGTACGATCACCTGGATTTTTTTGCCTTTTGTGGAACGGTAATGGAATTCATTTACAATCATTGGGAGTGCAACTCACATTCTCAGTCGAAAATTTCAATTACTAAGAGAGAGATTACGTTGGTGGAATGTCAATGTATTTGGTTGGATTAATTTACAAGTCGATGGCCACATTGATATTATGAACAAGGTAGAGGGTGATATGTCAAACAATGCTAATGGGTTCTCCATGGAGGATTTCGCAAACATGGATAATGCTCAGAAGAAAATGTGGGAAAAGCTGCACTTCAAGTGGATAAAAACGGTGATCAAAATTCCAAATACTTCCATAGTATGTTTAAACAAAGGTTGAGAAGAAATGTTATCACATCAATTAGGCAGGGTTCAGAGGTGGTGGTGGAGGCGAAATTCGTCAAATGGATTGTTAAGAATCATTTTAAAGGGCTGTTTTGAAACAATCATGGTAACAGGCCTAAGTTACATGTTGGAGATATGGCCATTTTATCTCGGCAAGATAGTCAGAATCTGGAAAATGTATTTGAAGAAGAAGAAATTAGGGAGGCATTCTTTAATTGCGCAAGCAGTAGAATTTCAGGACCGGATGGTTTAACATGGGTTTTCTACAAAAATGTTGGGAAGTGATTCGGATTGACTTTGTCAATTGTATTCAAGAGTTCTATTCAACTGCTTGTTTGCCTAAGTTGATGCCATCGTTTTTCTAGTTTTGGTTCCCAAACTAGACAATCCACAATCCCTTGATGATTATAGTCCAATCTGCCTCATTGGAAGTGTATATAAAGTAATATCAAAATTATTGGCTTTTAGACTTAGGGGTGTTATGGGAAAGCTTATCTCGAAATCGCAAATGACATTTATCCCGGGAAGAAAATTACTCGACGGAGTGGCTGTTTTGAATGAAATTATTGATTTAGAAAAAAAAGAGAAAGCAAAGTTGTGTTCTATTTAAGGTGGACTTCTTTAAGTCTTACGATTGTGTGGATTGGTCATTTTTTAAGCATATGTTGTATTCCACGGGGTTTGAATCGCGATGGTTAAAGTGGATGAATTGAGGGGTCTTCACGAGTTTTGTGTCTATTTTAGTAAACAGAAGTCTAACGGAATATTTTTGGGTTTTTCGCGGATTAAGGCAAGGAGATTCATTGTCTCCGTTCCTTTTTTGCTATTGTGGCAGAAGGTTTCTCAAATTTGGTGGCTAGCGCTTCAATATGGGGTTGTTGAAGGGATTCAAAGTGAGTAATGCTGATAGTTATAACCTTTTACAATTTGCAGATGATACCGTTATTTTGAGTGATGAAGATTGGTCAAATTTATGGGCTTTCAAGTCAATATTGAAGGGATTCGAATTGATATCTGGTTTAAAAGTTAATACAAGTAAAAGTTCCTTGTATGGTATTAGTGTGGAGGATTATTTTATGAGAGCAGTTGCACAATTTCTCGCTTGTAAGATCGGTCACATACCGTTTAAATTCTTGGGCCTAAGGATATGAGATGATCATATAAGGGTAGAATATTAGAAGCCAGACATATAATTTTTTAAAAACAGGTTGTCTCCATGGAAAGGGAGATTATTATCCATGGTGGAAGAGTGCCATTAATTAATTCGGTTATGACAAACTTGCCAATACATCATTTATCTTTTTTCAAGGCACCTCAGAAAGTGTTGGATGAGCTTATATCAAGTCAAAGGAACTACTTATGGCATGGACCGAACGTTAGCAAACGTATGGCATGGGTGAGTTGGGAAGTTAATTGTAAGACAAAGGGGGTGATGGTCTTGGTGTGAAGGATTTGAGGCTATTTAATCTAGCTTTGTTGGCGAAGTGAATCTGGTGGATTATCACAGAACCAGATGCAATTTGGTGTGATGTTTTGTGGGCCAAATACGCCGAGTATGCTAAATTTATTCTTTCAAGAGAGGAATGCGTTCTAAAATGTTCAGATTCACAATGGTGGAAAGATATCATGAGAATCAATTCAAATTCTGCTCATGTGTCATTTGAGGAACTGATTTCGTTTAGATTGGGTGATGGTGCAATAATCTCGTTCTGGACAACAAGATAGTTAGGAAATATGCCACTGAAAGTTTAATTCCCAAGATTGTTTTCTTTGGCTGATGCGTCAAGAATAGTGTTGCTGGACATGGGCGCTTGGGATGAAAATGGTCGGACTTGGAAGTTAGAATTTCAAAATCAGGTACTATCTTCTAACCAAGCAGTAGAACTTCAGGAATTATCAACTCTGCTACTTGTAGGGGTGTGCATGGTTGGTTATTTTTAAAAACCAAACCATAACCATTTTTAAACCAGTTAAATGGTTTGGATTCATAACCATAACCACATTTCAATCAAAACTGGTTATAAATTTGGTTATGGTTATATAACTGGTTATTAATTTTTTTTCAAAACTTTTTTCTAAAATTTTTTTATTAAAAAATATTAATTTAATTTAAAAATTTTAATTTTATTTTCAAAAAATTTGTTTTTTTCAAAATATTTAATTTGTTTTCAAAAAATTTATTTATTTTTTCACAAAAATTAATATTATATGTTGATGGTATTTATGAGTCACTAAATCAAGGCCAATTTACAATTTGGGTAACTTCTTTTAACAAATCAAAACATTGATACTAGTAAACTGTTATAAACCAAAGTAGTGGAATGTGATTTGTGAAGTGTTTGTTGACAATAAAAAAATACAATTATCAATAAAATGTCAATAAAAGTTAATTAAAATATACATTTTATTTCATTTAATTGATAGATCATGTAATATATATATATATATATATATATATATATATATATATATATATATATATATATATATATATATATCAGTCAAACTTCTTTATATTTTATTTTGAAGGAGTATGCTTTAAAAGTTTAATATGTATAATTCCTTTATAAGAAAACAATTCCAATGTATAATTTATATTTTTCCATTTCAATTTTCTCAAAACCACTACAAAGCATATAGATTTGTCTTATTTCATTTCTTAAAAAGCATTTGTGTTATGAAATAAAAAATTTCTCAAAGTTCACCCATCCCCTCTTAAATCATCGGTTTTTTCGTACTTCATTATTTTTGACCATTTCTTAATACACCATCCAAGTTTCTTATACACCACGTGAAATTTCGTTTTTGCCCCCTGATTTCGGATGTGCACATCCGGACGCACCGTTTTTTTAGAAAACGCTGATGTGTTCCGGATGTGCACATTCGGAAACATAGTATAGCTTTAAATTCTGGAACTGCAGATCCGGAAAATAGCATAACTTTATTTTTTTTTAAATCGATTTTGTCGGTTGGTCGCATACATTAATATATCATCGCAAGTTAATATACATTCGAATGAGGGGAGCGAGAAGGGATTAGGTTTCCCGCCCATAGAAAATTTGTTCTTCGTATCTCTTCAATAGAAAACTTTGTTCTTCGTATCTCTTCAATAGAAAACTTTGTTCTTCATATCTCTCCAGTGTAACCACTGTTCCTGTTATCTTTCTTTGTTGATCGTCCAACTCTACAGATGGACTCAATATATTTCGGAGATAAACCCTTTTCGTTATTGAAAATAAGTAATGTGGCTGGTGCACCAGTGACAGTAATGTCATCAGAAGTTATAACAAACTCTAGGGTTGGAGTCTCTCCGTCAATATAATGGTTGTCTTCGGCATTCTGATAAAGTTAACAATAGATTTACGGGCATGAATATAAACAACTATCATTTAACATCATGAATGCATCATGAAAGGTTAAATGTACTTGAATAAGCTCCATGAGAAAATGAACATCTTTAGAATAAAGTTCAGCGGAGAGATTCTTGATAGCATGATGAAGATCTTGAGTCAATGGATTAGGTTTCCTGCCAATAGAAAACTTTGTTCTTCGTATCTCCTATTACCACTTGCAGAACCAGAATCAGAAATTTCTACTTCACTTATGTAGTATCGAGCGCGGAAAGCTAGCAAGTGTACATAATAAGCAGGAGGAACTATATCATTAATATACAAGTTATAATATATACATATACATCAATAGACATCAACAAGTGTGCATAATAAGCTAGCAAGTGGGCATAATAAGCATAATAAACAAGTTCTAATATATACATATACATCAATATACATCAGTATGTATCATTTAGAAAAAACCAACGCGAACCTGTAAAATATAATCCTTTTAGGCTTAAACCCAATTGATTTATAGAAAGCCACATCCCTGAATTATCCTATCATGAGGAATACACAAATCTAACAAAATTATCTTATCATTCCAGCGGGCCGATTTCCCTTCTAAGGATCCACTGTTATTTTAAAGAGATCTTGAATTATCTCCTCGCAATGAACCTGAGCAGAAACAATTTCTCTGTATCTTGTGACCCAAAGTTAGTTCATTGGTTCTGCAAGTAGTAATAGGAGTACCACCAACTTTGTATCGACTCTGATAATAGAAGTAATGTTTTACTGTTGATCGTTATTATTTTAAAATACATATTATTATTTTTTAAAATAAATATACCTTTTTAAGTATCGGCCATTTTTCCGGATGTACACATCCGGAAAACGCGTAATTGTCATTCCGGATTTGCACATCCGGAACAAGACAACGTTTTTAAAAAAAACGGTGCGGCCGGATGTGCACATCCGAAATTGGGAAGAAAAAAATAATTTCACGTGATATATAAAAAACTTGGATGATATATTAAAAAATGGTCTTACTTTTTTCAAAATTCTTCTTATCTTTCTCTCCTAAACACCCAAACAAAGGTTAGTAAAATTTCAGCTTAAAATATTGATCACCGATTTCTCTCTTCCTCTCTCTCCATAATCTAATATAAGTCCTAGATCTAATAATAAAAAGCAAAAATTTCTACACGTCTTCAAAACAAGTTGATCTTTGGTGTTCATGTAAATTTTTTCTTTTTGATATAACTTTTGTTTTTCATTAACTCTTTTTGAAAAATCATATTTCGTTTTGTAGGAGGCAAAGACGCGTATAATAATGAGTGATCATCTCAGTTGTTTTTTATAAACTTGAGTGCTCCATCTCAAAAAAATTAATTTCTTTTTTTCAAAAAAAAAAAGTTTTTTTCAAAAAGAATATTTTTTTAAAAAAAATTTAAATTTTCATTCGAAAAAAAATTATAATTGACTTGAAATATTTGGATTTTGAATAATAACCAGATTATAACCGGATCTAAAAATAAAATATGGTTGGATAACCAACCATTAATAATTAAACTGGTTAATAACTATTTAATTATATCTAGATATTTTAAATGAATTTGGATTTAGTTATGGATTTGGATCTCACAACCGGATATTTTGCACACCCCTAGCTACTTGGCATTATGCATGTCAAGGACTGCACAGACTTTATTCTTTGGCCGTTGGGAAACATGAATCAATTTTCGGTAAAGTCTTTCGATAATATAATGTTGTTAGAAGCGGGAGGTGGAACGCTGGAGGAATGTTTGAAGGTTGTTTACATTGTTTATGGGATTCACACACTCCTTTGAAGGTAAATTTATTTGGTTGGCGTCTGTTGTTAGATAGGCTGCCCACAAGGGGGAATTTATTTCGTCGTGGCATTCTAACAAATCCGCATGATATCGTGTGTGTTTATTGTTTTGGCCATTTGGAGGAAGCAAGCCATTTATTCTTTTCATGTTCTAAGTCTCTGTTGGTTTGGCTTAAGGTTTGTGACTGAATACAAACTAAAATGATCAATGAAAATAGGATAGCAATTAGCAAAACATTTGTTGCTTTGGATTTGGAATTTTATAGGAAGGTGTTCCAAAGGGCTTGCTTGTAGTTTGTGGATGATGGTGTGTTGGAGCATTTGGTAGGCACGAAATCAAATACTTTTGAACGACAAGATTTTCGATCTGGATTTGATTGTTTCAAGAATCAAATACTTTTCTTGGTGGTGGCTACTAACTTTAGCGAAAGGTGGACTGTCTTGTAATTTTTATGAATGACATAAGTACCCTTTAGATTTCTTGTAAATGTCGGTTTAGTACATAGTGTTGTTGGTTGTATTGTGGGTTGGGTATCCCTAATACCTTGAGTTTTTAATATAACTAGTAACTAACCCGTGCGTTCGCACGAGCCGGTCTGTTCGAGGATTTTATGTTATGGACGTGTAATTGTTAATCAAATTGAAAAGTAAAATGGTAAAATTATAAAAAATAGATATGATTGAAAATTAAAATTTGTATTGGTAAGTATAAGAAAATGTTGTGGTCGTTTATAACATGTAGTATTTTTTTCGTATATAAAAAAAATTGAATCAAAATTAAAGTTGTCCCTGTTTATAACAGTAGTATTTTATCTTATATAAAAAAATTTGAATCAAAATTAAAGTTGTGCCCGTTTAAAACAATAATATTTTTTCGTATATAAAAAAATTTGAATCAAAATTAAAGTTGTTTCCATTTATAACAATAGAAATATTTTCGTATATAAAAATATTTGAATCAAAATTATGGTTGCCACCGTTTATTACAGTAGTATTTTATCTTATATAAAAAAATTTGAATCAAAATTTAAGTTGTGCCCGTATAAAACAACAATATTTTTTTCGTTTATTAAAATATTTGAATCAAAATTCAAGTTGTCTCCGTTTATAACAACAATAGTTTTTCGTATATAAAAATATTTGAATCAAAATTATAGTTGTCCCCATTTGTATATAAAAATATTTGAATCAAAATTATATTTGAAAATATTTATAAAAATAATTGAATCAATATTAAAGTTGTTCTCGTTTATAAAACTTAGCTTGCAAGAATCAATAGTATTTTTTTCCGTATATAAAATTATTTCAATCAATAATGTATTTTTTACCGTATAGAAATATTATTTTTATTTTGAAATTATTTATAAAATTATTTAAATCAATTATAAAGTTGTTTCTATATATAACAATATTTGAATTAACAATATATTTTTTCTCATATATTAATATTATTTTTGTTTTAAAAATATTTATGTTCTGGACTGGACCAACGGCTAGACATGGCCCAATCCGCTTCTGCTACAGAGCGGCCCAAATTGCCTAAGTCTAATCCACAGAGGGGCAAAAGTTACCTTTCTGCCCCTCCAACCGGGCAAGGAATGCAACATTCCTCCCCGGAATCACTGCCCGTTACGCACGACTTCATTACTCTCCGAACAGCTGTGGGCAGGTGCCCGGAACCATGTCTATGCCCGACATAACGGCTAGTTTTGGGCACCCTGCCCGACATAACGGCTAGTTTGGGTAGTTACCTATTCTTTGGGGAAAACTGTTATTTCGCCCCGAAAATAGGACCGTTGGCCACGCACTGAGGGCTCTATATAAACCCTCTCTAGAGGGTCAGGTATCCAATATTCACCCTAAGAATTCATACTTTGTACTTGCCCCTTTTCTCTGACCCTTTCTTACTTGAGCGTCGGAGTACCTTGCAGGTACACCCCCCTCCTCTCCATACGACCAGCATCCCTGACGCACTTGGCGGCCCAATTCTACAGGATCTGATCCAGCCTTCACGATCAGTGGCGCCGTCTCTGGGAATCATTATTTTCCCCATCTTTCTTTCCTCAGAAACCGAAGATCAAAAAAATTCTCAAACATCATCACGATCATGGCCTCCCAAGATCGCACTAAGGATGCTCTCGAAACCACCATCCTCCCTGTCAACAAATCTGACTTTGACGGCCAGTCATCTCTCCTCCGAGATACCCGTTTCCTCAGGGACGGAGCCACTGCTTCTCTTTCCCCTACCCCTGCTGATCGCAACAACGATCAACCTTCACTTGACGTCCAGCCCATTCTTATTCCGCCCAACGCCGACCCGGCCGTGGCAGCCCTCTTGGAGGCGATCAACAAAACCAACACCCTGATCCTGCAGCAAAACGAGAGGATCGGGGCATTAGAAGAGTCCAACTTCCGAGATCCCCTCCCACACAGAGGAACCAAAGACGACCGAGAAGCCCGCATCCCCGGAGAGACATCGACCGAAGACTGCGCCAAGAGCCTGATCCTCGCGCAGCCCAGAAGCGCGACCAAATCTCCCCGCGTGACCAGCTCGCTCACAACCGCAAGAGGACTCGAAGGAACAGGCAATCTCCGTCGGTCAAGTCTAAAGGACGGGCCCGCTCACCTTCTCCTCGAAGGAACCGCTCACCTTCCCCTCGAAGGAACCGATCGCCTTCTCCTCGAAGGAACCGCTCACCTTCTCCGCGAAGGAACCGCTCCCCTTCTCCCCGGAGGAACCGCCGCCGCGAGCATCCCATTCGGTCCCCATCTTACACAAGTTCTAGCAGCGACGACGAGCCTCGCGACCCGTTGTCCCAAGAGATATTGGATACCCGTCTTCCAAAAGGCTTAGAGAAACCCCCGTCACTTGGCACGTATGACGGAACCACTGATCCCGACGAGCACATCGAGAACATCGATGCGCTGTTAGACTACCGCGGCGTACGAGGCGCCATCACATGCTGACTGTTCCCAACCACGCTCCGAAAGGGAGCAATGACATGGTACAAGCAACTGCCTGAGGAGTCCATTACCTCGTGGAGACAGCTGGGCAGGATGTTCTCACGGAACTTCACAGCATCTCGCCGCCACCCCAAGACTTAGGCCTCCCTTGGAGCCATAATCCAAGGAAAAGATGAACCTCTCCGCTCATATATCGAGAGGTTCAACAAGGAAGTTGTACAAGTCCCTACAACGGACGAAATGAAGAAGTTTCTGCTCGAGCAATAACTCTGCCCAGGCTCTGAGTTTTCTAAAGCCATTGGCCTCGCACCACCGAGGAACTTAGACGCCCTCCTCCTCAAAGCCCAATCACACATTCAGTACGAAGAGAAGGTTGCGGCCAGCAACGTCTGAGCATCACGCCATCAGGAGAATACTCTAGCATCCAGAGGAGAGGAAGCCTCGACATCTCGTCGGGGCGAACGGAAGCGCGAGGATCATCCTCGTGACTCCCGGGACAACAAGGGGCCCTCCGGGCGGTTCTATGACTACACTCCCCTGACCGTCTCTAGGGAAAAGATCTTGTCCGAATGTGCCAATTCGGAGTTTAAGCAGGCAGGGGTCCGCTTCCCCAAGCAGCTGCCGAACATACCAAATGTAGACAAATCAAAATACTGCCATTTCCACAAGAGTCACAGCCACACTACGGAGGATTGCATCCATCTGAAGGATGCCATTGAGATACTGATCAGGGACGGGCACCTGAAACAATTCGTGAAGAAGAAGGAAACTCCTCGGCAGGACTCCCAGGAGTCCAAGAAGATAGAGGAGGAAGTGCCCTCCTCGGAAGATGCCAACATGCAGGTCGCTATGTCTATATCGCGACCAGACGACTTCTACGTCCCGGACGGGCTCAGCGCCCCTGCTTATTTCGCAGCCCACAGCCCGTGGGAGACTTTTCCCTCCGCCATGGTCATCTCTGGCGGGGGCTTCAACAAAGTCACTGTGGGCTCTGTGAAACGCAAGTTCGAGCATCTGATCAACACGAGCTCCAATAAAGTGACCATGCTCGATCAAGCCCAGAAGGGCTCTGTTCCTATCTCCTTCTACCGGGAAGAGCTCCTCGGCGGATCCCTGAACTCGAGCATACCTTTTCTCGTCAAAGCCCGAATGACGAACTTCGACGTTCGCAGAATCCTAGTCGACCAGGGCAGCTCGGTCGACATCATGTACTCCCAGCTGTTCTCAACGCTTCAGCTGGACGAATCGCACCTTACCCCCTACGTAGGGTCCGATTTACAGGGATTCAACGGATCAGTGACCAAGCCGTGGGGCTACGTCGAACTGAATGTGACCTTCGGATCAGCTGAGACGGACAGATCCATCAAGGTGCAATTCCTGGTGATCGACTGCTCGTCGCTATACTAGTGCATTTTTGAAAAACCAACTCTGGCCGAGTTGGTAGCGGTACCCTCAACAGTCCACCTGAAGATGAAGTATTACACTTCGAAAGGAATGGTAGCCACCCTGCACGGCGATATCGAAGCTGCACGTAGGTGTTTCGAGGCAGCTACAAAGGGGCTCAACGCCATTGCGTCCAAGCCAAAAGCATCGGGCAAGCCAGCATTGCCAAGCAGCTTCGAGGAAGCCAAGCCTCTTCCCCAGGTCGACTCCATCGACCTCGACAGTCGCTTCCAGGAAGAAGACCAGCAGGAGGAACGAGCAGCTTCAGCCAACCCATCCACATCGTCCAGCAGCGGCTCCCATCCGATGCGCCCAATACCGGATGGCAACTTCGAGATCGTTCTGTTCGACGATGACCCTCAGCGGGGAGTAAAGATTGGAGCAGATCTGCCCGACGTCGCGAGGAAGCAGCTCAAGGCATGCCTCCGCGAGAATGCCGACCTCTTCGCCTGGAGCGCCGCCGAAATGCCCGGCTTGGATCCATCCGTCGCATGCCACCAGCTGACAATTGACCCGGCCGTCAAGGTCGTAGCACAACGTAGGAGAAAGCAATCTCCGGAGAAGACGGAGGCTGCTGAAAAAGCTGTAAAGGACCTCCTCGAGGCCAAATTTATTTCAGAAGCCAAGTACACCACTTGGCTGTCCAACGTTGTATTAGTTAAAAAATCTAATGGAAAATGGCGCATGTGCATTAATTACACCGATCTCAATAAGGCATGCCCGAAGGATGCCTACCCCCTCCCCAATATTGATAAACTTGTTGATAATTCTGCTGGTTTTAAACTTTTATCGTTCATCGACGTCTACTCGGGCTATAATCAAATTCCGATGGCAATGTCCGACAAAAAATATACGGTCTTCATGACCGAATCGGGCAACTATTACTACAACGTAATGCCCTTCGGCCTGAAGAACGCCGGAGCAACGTACCAACGAATGATGAACAAGGTATTCCGGGGAGAAATATGCGACATGCTTGAAGTCTACATGGACGACATGATCGTAAAGTCCCACGAGGAAACCGATCATACTGCCCATTTGAGAAAGGTCTTTGAACAGACCAGGAAATACAAAATGCGTTTTAATCCGGAGAAGTACATGTTCGGTGTCCGGGAAGGCAAATTCCTCTACTTCTACTTAACAGAACGAGGAATCGAGACCAATCCCGATAAATGTCGGGCATTCTTCGAGTTTCCTACGTCCAAGTCCAAAAAATCCATCCAGTCCCTCAACGGGATGCTCGCATCACTATCCCGTTTCGTGGCTAAGTCCGCCCAGCACGCCCTACCGTTCTTCAAACTCCTCCGCAAGGAGGCGGAATTTGAATGGACCGAGGAGTGTGATAAGGCCCTTATCCATCTGAAATGAGCACTTTCAGAGCCACCAGTCCTCTCTTGCCCGGACAATGGCGAAACGTTGTATCTGTACCTCGCCGTGGCAACCGAAGCAGTGAGCGCCGCTCTCATCCGCGAGACACCTGACGGGCAGAAGCCCATTTATTTCACGAGTAAAGCGTTGCAAGGACCAGAGTTAAGATACCAACCGATAGAGAAGGTGGCGCTGGCCCTCATCAACGCAGTCAGGAGATTGAGACACTACTTCCTGGCTCACACGATCGTGATTCGAACAGATCAACCCGTAAAGCAGTTGCTCGGACGACCAGACATGGCCGGCCGGATGCTCAAATGGTCGTTGGAACTGTCCGAATTCGACGTCCAATACGAAAGCAGGAAAGCTCTCAAAGCCCAGGCTCTTGCCGACTTCGTCGCGGAGATGACATTCGCAGACTCCCCCGCGAGCGAAGCACACAAATGGACCATTTTTGTGGACGGTGCCTCCAGCTCGGCAGGAAGCGGTGCGGGCATCATACTGGAAAGCAACGAAGGTATCATTGTTGAAGTTTCACTCACCTTGTCCTTCCCAAACTCCAATAACCAGGCTGAATACGAGGCCTTCCTTGCGGGGCTACGCCTTGCCAAGGACCTGGGCGCAGAAGAAGTCGTCATTTTCACGGATTCACAACTCGTGGCCCTCCAGGTCCGGGGAGAATACCAAGCCAAAAACGACAACCTGACCAAATACTTGGCCCTGGTCAAGAAGGAGATGGCGAAGTTCACAACAGTGGAAGTGAAACACGTTCCCCGCGAACATAACGTGCGAGCAGACGTGCTATCCAAACTAGCCAGCACAAAGAAGAAAGGCGGAAACAAATCCGTCATACAGGAAGTACTTCCTCGACCCAGCATCGAGAAGGTCTCCCCGACACTCGACGTGCAGGTGATCGGCGACAAGAACTGCTGGATGACCCCCGTCTACAACTATCTCGCCAAAGACGAACTTCCATCTGACCCAAATGACGCCAGCACAGTCAGGCGAAGAGCCTGCTCTTACGTCTTGGTCGAAGATAAACTCTACAGGCGGGGATTCTCTATTTCGCTGCTCAAGTGTGTCGAGGAAGAAATGGTCACGCACATCCTGCGCGAAATCCATGAAGGAATCAACGCCCAACATCTCAGCGGAAGGTCGCTTGCCCGAAAGGCCCTCCGAGCAGGGTACTATTGGCCGACCATGCAGCACGACGCGAAAGAACATATGAAGAAATGCGATAAATGCCAACGACACGGGGACATGCACCTAGCTCCGCCTAACGAGCTCAATGCTATGTCCTCCCCGTGGCCATTCGCCTGGTGGGGCCTAGACATCCTAGGACCCTTCGTGGTAGGATCAAGCCAGAACAAGTACCTAATAGTGGGCGTAGACTATTTTACAAAATGGATAGAAGCGAAAGCTCTAGCCAAAATAACTGCCCTCAACATCCTGCGTTTCTACAAAAGAAACATCCTTGCACGTTTTGGTATCCCCCAAGCTATAGTAACGGGCAATGGGACGCAATTCACGGACAGGAAGTTCCAAGACTTCGTCGCCCAACTAGGCACGAAGCAGCACTTCGCATCCGTAGAGCACCCTCAAACAAACGGACAGGCTGAAGCGGCCAACCGAGTCATCCTTCGAGGCCTCAAGCGAAGGCTGGACGAAACAAAGAAGGCATGGGTCGAGGAACTGCTCAGCGTACTCTGGGCATACCGCACAACTCCACACTCAACGACCGGGGAAACACCTTTCTGTCTAGCATACGGGACCGAGGCTGTAATTCCCGTCGAAGTTCACGTGCCCTCTAGGCGGATAGAGTCGCCCCTAGACGAGGAGATGAACGACGAGTCATTGCGAGAAGAACTCGACCTTGTCGAGGAAATCCGAACCGGAGCAGCCCTCCGCGAAGCCTCACTGAAACAAAAAATTACCATCAGGCACGACGCCAAGGTGATACGACGAGAGTTCGACGTGGAAAGCCTTGTTCTAAGAAGAAACCACAAAGACTCTCGAGAAGGCAAACTAGCAGCCAACTGGGAGGGACCCTACCGCGTCCGAGCAAAAATGGAAAATGGGGCCTACTACCTGGAACATCTCACCGGGGAAGAACTTGCTCGACCATGGAACGCTGAAAAGCTAAAACAATACTACAGCTAAATTCTCGGTTCGACCCGTCACAACGAGGGACGTCAGCTACCGACTACTATGCACGTCTAGGTACAAGCGTCGCATAAGAATAAAGCAGAACCTCGCTTAGTAACGAGCTGGGTAACTGCTCGATAGCGGTCCTCGATCAAGCATTGCTGTCGTCAAAGTACCATGATTGGCAGAACCCCAGCTAGCGATGGGACGTTCACGCCGCGAACTCAGGCCTCAAACGCGACCTGAGCTCCGCACCCCCGCCAGGATATTCCCCGGTCGTTCGACCAGTTCCCCTCACTGCCGAACACATCTACAACGAGCAATCCCCCCAAATTATTCGCACAAGTTAAATACCCCCTATCACGAGCGGACATACATTCACAACGAGCATGAGTACAACACTTAGCGAAAAATAAAAGCAAGTAAAATCATGCAGATGGCAGAATCAAACATGTAATAATTTAACATAATAAATGACCGCAAGGGCCACGATTGTACTAAGTTACATGAAACGGGGGCCACGCCCCCCAAAAATTAAATTACAACGGTTACACGGCACGCAGGCCGGACAAATTACAACATTAAAAACATAAACTCCTCACTCTTCTGCGTGCTCGGCAGGCTCGGACTAGGGCCCCTGGTCTTCTGCGGGTTGATCCTCGGTAAGGAGAGCATCGGGCATAACGATCCGACCATCCTCAACATGCGCCAGATAATGGGTACCCTCGTCGAAAAAGTAGAGCTCGGGATTCACCACCCGCAGTTGAGCCATGGCGTTTTTGAAAGACTCCTCCGCGACGACAATACCATCATCCTCGGCTGTCAGCAAACAGGCAACCAGCTCGGATCTTGTCTTCAATTCCTTCACGTCTTCCGGCTCATCGTCACCTAGGGCATTGGCCGCCTTCAACCGCTGGATCAACTCCTCGGCAGACTTCTTCTCCTCCGCCAGCGTCGAGTCCTCCTCCTTCAACCGAGCTACCTCTTCCTCAGCTTTCTTCCGAGCATCGTCGGCACCCTTAGCTTCTTCCTTGAGGGACGCCATGGTAGCACGGGCAGCAGTAAGTTCGGCCTCAGTCGCCGAGTCCCCTTCGGCGTACACAACTTCCATCTCCAACATCCTGACCAAGGCAGAAGCGTCCTGAGCCACCAACGCCCTCTTGCTTGGGCGATCCATACTTTCCAAGCGAAGAGACTCCTCCCGAGGCACAATCAGAGAGTTCCCCTCGAAGAACCTCCGATCATGGATGCAAGGAGGAAGCTCGAACTTCCCCTTCTCTGATGCCCGGGTGAGGTCCACAACGTCATTAAACCTTTGCCGCTTGGATCGACCGGTCAAAGGAAGAGGAGACCCCCGGGGAGCAGGAGTAGGAGAAGAAGAGGTCCCCGCAGGAAACTGCACGGGAGGAGGAACACGGGCACCAGCAAACCGAGACTTTGGAGGGGCTGCCCCGACCTTGTTCCTCGCAAGAGCATTCCTCACAACTCTGTCGTGGGCCTGAGGCATCTCACCTGCACAAACAAAATACGAGCATGTTAGATACAAGGAAAAGAAATAACGCGAACAAAATCTAAATAACTAAGACTACCAAGCAGCTTCTCGGCATCCACGGGAGTCTTGCACTCCAGCAGTGCCTTAATATTGATGAATCGACGCTCAACCCTCTGGATTTTATCCTCCTCGAAGATCGGACTACCCTTGCTCGTCCAGCACTCAGCAAGCCGGAACAAGTTGACCCACTTCACCAGCACCTCGTACGCCGCGACGTCCTGCCTGCGTAGCTCGCTCGGTTGGAAGACATAGTCACTGGGCTTCTTGGCAAAGTGGTCAGGCGCCCAATGGATGGGAAACTTGTAGATTCTTCGTCCAATAAACTTCCCATCCTCGTCATGCAGATCGTTCCCATCCTCGTCAACCTCGATTTCCCAGACGTATGTACTGTCCTGGGCAGCTTCGAACAGGGGCTCGACGACGTAATACCGTTCCTTAAATGTCCGTATCAACTCTGAAAACGATTTGAACAACTTGCGGGGCTGCTTCAGAGAAACCCAGTCGTACTTCTTCCCCAACAGCTGCCGTTGGAGATGAAAGACAGTGAAGAACAAAGGAAGAGTAGCCCCTATGGAGAGATGCTCGCATACCAACTCGAACGCCCGGATAAAGGCCAACGAGTTAGGATGCAGTTGCTTGGGGATCAATTTTAAATGCTCGAACACTGACTGTTGAAAATCAGTGAACGACAACCTCAAGCCCAGCTCCTTGAAAGCATATTCATACATGGTAAAACGGTCCCCGAAGTGCGTACAGACACGATCATCCAAGGAAGGGAAGTGCACATTCCACTCTCCCTCCGATCCAACCTCCGTGAAAACGTCCACCAAGGACTTTGCGAAAGTGGACACATGCTCGGTAGGTTCGGCCACTTCCCACTCCTCCGCAGAGAACCAGTCGACGTCCTCGTCCATGTCGTCCAACTCTTCCTCCTCCCCGACATTGCTGGAAGAACTCGAAGTCGTCGAACTCGAAGCCGTCGACCTGTTATTATCTTCGGAGCCCGTTTCTTCCTCGGACGTATCTATAAGAACCTCTCTATCTGGCCCCATCGCCATTACGATCACCTGAAAAGCAGAGAAGAAAGTGAATTCGACAACAAATCAAATCCACCCTTCCACCGCTAAGTCAAGTGAAAGGGCGTGCAAAGGGCTGAGGACAACGTCCCCGGCCTAAGTCCTAACATCAAAGGAAAAGCTGACACCTCCCCGCGAGGAGACGCTCGAAGCCAATCATCCCGAGCGAGGAGCTTCCCCGCACTCATACCCAGTTTCCGTTTGAAGCTCCGCCGGAAATCGCAAAGCGTCATCGGAATCTGGGAATGTCCTACCGGGAAACGCATCACCCACTCAGATGATGAACAGACACGGCGGTCACACATGCGTAGCTGTCACAACATCGCCGAGGACCACCCCGCTCGCTGAAACATACTACTAACTCTGGCGACATGTCAGAGGTAGAAAAATGGAACGGCCACCGTCCACCACCAACAATCGCCGGAAACTCACTCATTTCGTCCTCTAAACCTAGCTCTAACCACATGCAACCTACCATTGACAACAAAAAGGAGTAAAACAAGCAAAGGATCAGAAAACTTACTTGATTTAAGTAGATGAAAGTAGCTGCTCGAAGCTTGAAGCGGTGGTCAGAGTAGGCGGACGGCGGTTACAGGCAAGAATGCTGAAGGAGACGGAGAGAACTCAGAGCAAAAAGTTCAAAATCAAACGATTTTCCCCTTTTTATATAAAGGGGCACGTGCGAACACGCGCTCGTAGGCCATGATGGCTATCCACTAGCCATCATTGCCTATTAACTGCTACACGGAGCTCTAGGCACACGTGGCATCCCATCGTTTCCAATTCTGTCTGACCGTTACTCTCCCGAACACCGGGCAACAAGGTCACGACCACGAATTCCACGAACACCAGGGGTCACGGGCGCATTAAGACAATCCTCCTTGTCCCCAAACGACGACTCCATGCTAGCTCCCTGGAGCAACGAACTGTCCTTAAGTCATCACTCACATGCTCGGGAGCAAAGACTTGGGGGGCTCCTGTTCTGGACTGGACCAACGGCTAGACATGGCCTAATCCGCTTCTGCTCCAGAGCGACCCAAATTGCCTAAGTCTGATCTACAGAGGGGCAAAAGTTACCTTTCTGCCCCTCCAACCGGGCAAGGAATGCAACATTCCTCCCCGGAATCACTGTCCGTTACGCACGGCTTCATTACTCCCGAACAGCTGTGGGCAGGTGCCCGGAACCATGCCTATGCCCGACATAACGGCTAGTTTTGGGCACCCTGCCCGACATAATGGCTAGTTTTGGTAGTTACCTATTCTTTGGGAAAAACAGTTATTTCGCCCCGAAAATAGGACCGTTGGCCACGCGCTGGGGGCTCTATATAAACCCTCTCGCTTGAGAGGGTCAGATATCCAATATTCACCCTAAGAATTCATACTTTGTACTTGCCCCTTTTCTCTGACCCTTTCTTACTTGAGCGTCGGAGTACCTAGCAGGTACACCCCCTCCTCTCCATACGACCAACATCCCTGACGCACTTGACGGCCCAATTCTACAGGATCTGATTCAGCCTTCACGATCAATTTATAAAATTATTTCAATCAATAATAATAATAATAATAATAATAATATTGTTAAAACTTACTTGCAAGAACTAATTATCTTAACTTTTGCAAATGAACTTAAATATCTAGATGTTGATTATTATCATTTCAGTAGAGAAAAATACACATGTAACAAATAAAATGTGTTTGAAATACACTTATACTTGAAAGTGCAAATATATATATATATATATATATATATATATATATATATATATATATATTCTTCGTAAACACACCGCCAAACGTTACATTTCACCTCAATCACCTTGCATTCCAAAAACAAAATTATTCATAAACACTTTGCCGAGACATTGCGTTTCGCCTCTAACACCTTGCAATGGGAACATAATGGAAATTTTGAAATCTTAAATTCTTTTAAAGCGCGCTCCATATTTGCATCTCAATTTCAAAAGAAAGTTTGTTCCAAATATTAATTAATTGAACAAATTACACTCCCTTTTCTAATAGATACTTAAATTACACTAACCTCTTAAATCAAAATATACACTCATTTTTTCTATTAGCCTAAATCAAAATATACAGTGTATTTTTAATAAAAATATTTGAATCAACAGTGTATTTTTTCGTATATAAATATTATTCTTGTTTCACATTATTTAAAAAAATATTTAAATCAATAGTAAAGTTGTTCATATATATAAAAATATTTGAATCAACGATGTATTTTTTTCGGTATATAAATATTAGTTTTGTCTTAACAATATTTATAAAAAATATTTAAATCAATAATAAAGTTGTTCTCATATATAAAAATATTTGAATCAATAATGTAATTTTTTTCATGTATAAATATTATCTTTGTTTTGATAATATTTATAAAGATATTTGAATCAATAGTAAATTTGTTTCCGTATATAATTTTTTTTGAATCAACAATGTATTTTTTTTATATATAAATATTAAACTTTATTTTGACAATATTAAAATTATATTAAATAAATTATTATTTAATTTTTTAATAAATAAATCAATTAGTTTATAATAGATACTCATGCGTCCAAGTAATTGTTTGTTTGGATAGAAAGTAAGGTTGTAAGCATTTTTTTTTAAGTAAAGTTAAATTGAAACCAGTTAATAAATTGGAGAAGATGGTGACTTTGCTTAACGGTCTAAAAGTACGATTTTTGTTAGGTGGTAAAATAAAATTAAAAATATTGATATAATACCACTTTAACTTTCCTATCGATCAGATTGAATTTTGTTGTATTATCTAATAAAAAGTAAAAATTGCACTTAAAATAAAATTATAGTCATTTCTTGAATGAAACGTATTGGTTATGTCGAAAAAGAAAGGATATTTCAACTTTCAAGTTTCCAATCAATTATAAAGTAATAGTCTAATAGGGTGTAGAGTTGAAATTAAATATTAAGTTTATGTATAGAGTTGGATATGAGAGTTAGTAGGCCAAGATATCAAACCTGGTAAGACAACTGGCGAGTAGAAATTCTGACTTTAGGCATGGTCTTAAATTGTAGAAGCACAACTTAGACTTGACAGGTTGATGTTTTCCAATCTGCTTTTTGATTAACAATGTACTATAATAAGATGTAGCAGGAAAAATATAATTTAAAAAATGGAATAAAAGGTGATCAAGTGGATGAAATAACATGTGAGAGTACTCTTTATTAAATGCAACCAGAATTGCATTTGTCGTTAAGATTTGCATAGTTGTTCAAGGAAGACAACAAAGTGTTTATGATGAAGATAGGTTAAAGTAGATAAGTATTTTTCCTAACGTGACAACAATATTTAGCAAAGGACCAACTAAGCAAATTAGTTTTTGTTATTCATTTTGGACGTGCATTTTTTTTACTCATCGAGTAGTTTCATTTTTTCCGTCTTATATAATTTTTACAATATAAACAAATAAAATTTATTAAAATTTTATTGAGTCATTACATAATTCATAATTGGATTATAATTTCATTTTTCTCGTTTCATATAATTTCTACAATATGATAAAATAAAATTTATTAAAATTTTATTGATTTACTACATATTTGAATCAATAGTTTTATTAATATATATTTTTCACAAGGAAGAAAAATTCGGAAATTGTGCATATAGTTAATAACTTTACACGGAAGTCACAAGCCACATCATAACATATGAACAAAGATTTCTACAAACACGTGTTCATAACATTTTCTTAGATAGCATCAAATCCAAGAAAAGCAAAGTATCACAAAATTCCAAAATTTATAATACAAGACAAGTATTAAAATTCCAAACACACCTAATAAGTAATATAAAAGTCAATTATGACGACTTATATACAAACACTATCACTAAGAAAATCATCCATGAATAAAAGTCCCAAAAAAGCGTTCTTCTGGTACGTCCAAGTGGCAATGCTCTTCAACAAAAAGCAAAATTGTGAACAACTTCAATTCTATTTGCCAAGGTGTCGAACAACTAACTCTCAAAGGAAAGTTTGCGATCACCTTGAATCAAAATAAATCAATACCTGGAAAATTCATTTCTGTTAAGATTTATATCGGTACAGAAGTGGATTCTAGTAAGAAAATTTTTTCACACACTAACACTGTCAATATTCTTTTGATTGAAAGACATAATATAGTTTTTCCTTTTTGATTTTAAACTTTATTTTGCATTGGACGGATACCAGTAAAGGGCGGTTAAATGAGAAAGCATACTTTAAAGAATCTGGAAAAAATCAGAAATATCAACATTATGATAATGATAATGCAGAAACCAAGATTAATAGAGTAAGTTCAGGCATATATAACAAATTTACATGCTTGATTTATAGGCTAATTTTGCACCGTTACATTCAGGAAATCAGAAACTTGTGTAATCATGACAGTGTTATGTTCCAAGCATTTTGAATCAAACTCTTTAACTAAATTGCAGAAATATTTGTCTTCCAAATACAAGTTTTCAAACGTGTATACTTAATAAATCCTTTAAGATGTATAACTATATTAAATTGCATAATCAAGCAAGAATCGAGGAAAATAGAGATAACATAACTCACCCCATTGATGAATCAAAAACACCATGCTTAAGAAAAACATCGTATTTAGCATCTCGCCTATGAAATTAGAATACAGAGATTATACTTGTCCATTTCTGAATTCTATAGCAATTAATCATAAATAAGTACATTGCTTTCATAAGTCACGAATCTTTTCATGCCAATACCATCATCAACCTGAAGCATTTGCTCGGCACGCACAGATCATGTATGTTTGATCAATATATTTCACATCATCATGAATACCAATCTTCTTGAAATATTATTTTGTCAGAAACAAAAAAAACAATTGTTATTTGTTGGAACAAATCATTTCAACTTTAAAAATTTACAATAGAGGCAGGCATTTACATTACTAAACAACTCAACATACTATTTGTCTTGCTAGGCGTTCAACAATTTGCAAAATGCACCTTGCTTAAACCCATTGCTTGCATCATACCTTAAATATGCAATTTGAAATTCACTTTTAACAGAAATAAAACCAGGAAAAGAAGATCAAGATCACAATGACTTGAAAACTACTTCATGTCTTACTTATTGCCGAAAGTTTATGCATGCATTAACTATTTTATGTTAAACATTTTTTTATCATATTTGTTTTGATGCTTAATCTATAACCATACACACACAACACAATTTTTATGGAGTCTGAACCCATTTAGGATATTGTAAGCAATTAAGAAAATCATAACAAACCTCTTGCTGGATATAAACGTCATTGTCTCCAAATATACCATTCCTAGAAGCATCGGTAGCGTTAGTTTTTTTAAATAAATTCTGCATTATGAAGATAATAGTTAGCAAGTTTGTATTTCCATGTCCGACATTATATTCTTCCAGAAAAATAATAATATCAGGAATGCAAGTTTGATCAATCATGCTAATGATTACAAAATCTAAATCAAAATCACCTGTCCAGCTCCCTCTCCTACACAAACTACAATTGATCCCTGTGATTCTATAAGGTAGTTGAGATGACTCAAAACTCCGTTAGGTCCATGAAAATTGAAAGGAACCTTTGAACCACGGATAGAATTTGTATCAGTTTATCTAGACGACAAAGAAAGAGAGCTACGCTTAGTTTTTATTTTAAATACCTCGGGAATTAGACATACGTCAATATGTCCAGGACTTACAAATATGGAAACACAATAACAAATGTTAAAATAATCTATTCAAGCTCCACCTCCGATATGTATAGCGGTATAATTGCAAATGCAACCCTAATTCCTATACCAGCTAACAAATGACCAATGATCCTTGTCTGAATATTCTGAGCGGTAGCGCTGTAAATGAATTAAAAATAAATATTTGATATAAAAAATACATAAAGATCAATCCTATTATGAACTACATTTAACATACCTCCGATTCCTAAAAGGACAGTATCCAACTGAAAAGTCCTAGTTCGACCAAATCTGTCAGCCAATGCTCCACCAGTAAACGAATCAACAATAGAATCGACAGTAGCACCAGCAAGTAACATGCTGAAAATCCACCTTGTTTGTGGATATAAATCTCATGAGAAAACAATTGAGTAACCATATTCAAGTGAAATATAAAAAACAAGAAGAAAAAAACCTTGTAGCAGAGTGTTTTGTGCGATTCCGAGATCCTTCGCAAGGTACTCAAATGCTTCATTGACCACCATACACCAAACATGGCATTATTAGAGTTTCCCACCTAAGAATGAAAATCAATAATATTATGATTCCATTGATCTTCATACTAATTAAACAAAGATGAAATTCATACCCAAAAAAGGACTAAAGAGTGTGGCCACACAGAACTGACATACCTGCTAAGAGAACATCTGAACAATAGCAAGTGACAATTTCCTAAAATGAATCATTTTGATAAGCTCATACATGTATACTATATAATGTCAATACCAAAATATGCAAGAGGGAGTGATAACAATTTTAGGGTAGCATCATAGCATTTATCATCCAAGATTTTCAGTTTAGTTGAACTTGAACATCATCAAAGTTCTGATACATTACTGTTGATGAAACCAAGACAAGTATCAAATAGAACACAAGTTAACAACTTACAGTTCTGATACATTACTCTTTTGATGTACAAAATCCCATCAAATGGAGATCCAAGCAAAATCAAACAAACAACCAGTTTTCAAATGTGAAGCTTCGCATTTGACTGCACTAATTTGAAGGCTTGCATTTATCTAAGGTTGGAGATAACTCCTGTAGTTGATTTTTGCAAGGCTGGTGAATTGAATAAACTATTGTTCACATTCTGCAGCAAATTATTTCAATCAGTTGAATTTCTTCAGCAAAGTAAAAACTCAAAACAAAGTATCTATGATTGAACTAACAGAACAAATATCATGGGAACATAAATAAAATCAACAAAATCATCAAAAATAAATATCTGATTCTGAAATCAAACCATCATATACATAAAACAATACATCTACATAAAATACGAATAAATAAGCAGATGAAAAAGTTCCTTACCGTTAAAAATTTCTCCAAATGATTCGACGGAAAGTTGTTAAAGGGGATAGACAGAAAAAGAGAAAAAAATTAGGGTTTGGTGAAGATAAATATAAAGAGAGAAAAACACAGAAATTGAAATAGAATCCACAAATCGAAAACCAGATCCCCATCCTTTTTCGCTTGAAATCTAATCCACAACCCAAAACAGACCTCCATATTTTTGTTCGGTTGAAATCGAAACAACAATTTGTATACAGATTTATCAAAGTACGGATACTATCACCAAAGTACCACATTGCCGTAACTTGTTCAACTTAGTCTCCAACTCATAGACCTCTTTTTTCAGGTCCATTTTTTCCCCACACATCTGTTCCACTGTTAAGACAAAAAGAATACGGTTAGCCATTAAGACATGTATATTCGTTCTCAAACCATGAAATGACCTAAAATAAACATAAACATAAAGAAGCAGTATAACAGAACCAGTATTTCGTAAGGAGATTTGCAAACATCATGAAGTTGTACCACAAAATCTTCTTCAAAACAGAAAATGAAACAAAAATTAACAAAAACAGGATGAAAACGAAGATTTTCAAACGGTCAAGCCATCTTGAAGTTGAACCCGTGCGCGGCTTCGTTGAACTTGATTATCAAAAGTAGACGGTGGAAGAAGGTGGAAGAAGATGAAAGTTGAGAGAGAACAAAAGGTTGAGATGAAGAATGTGTAGATAGAAGAGGGTTGAGATGAGAGAGAACAGAGGTTGAGTGTGTTTGTGGTAGCCTGCGCGTTTCAGAAAGTAGCAGTGTGTTGGAAGGGTGGCTTGGTATTGTTCTGCCAATAAGTGGGTAGGAATTCAAATTTAATAATTTAATATTTACCACTTAGTTGTAATTGAACTACAAAAATCAAATGTGTTTGCAATTGTACACAAATGAAAGTAAGTATGTTTGACATAGAACCAATTGTACAATCTGGTTGCAAAAAGTAAATTTTGGACACAAAATGCCCCTAATTTGATGATGTGGAGGGCAAAAAGAGAACATGTTGTTTTTGTGATTTCCAGAACAACAAATTTTCTTATATTATAGATATTGGCTTATAAAAAAAATGTAGCTCCTCCACCGAACATATGTTATTTTCAACAAATGAATATCAAGAATTGTCCAAATAAAGTAGGATGTCGCGGGTTCAAACTCGCGCCTCCATATTAATGTTCCTGCACATCTACCAACTAAACTGACTTAATGGAACAAATGTCTTGTTTTGATTGTGCAATTGTAGTATGAAAATTTAATATTATGTTTTATCAGCTGGATGTTAAAAGTGTCTTTATACATGGAGAGCTTTATGAAGATGTGTATATTGAGCAACCACAAGGGTTTAAGGTTGCTGGGGAGGAAAAGAAAGTTTACAAACTTAAGAAAGCTTTATATGGGCTTAAGCAGACACCTAGAGCCTGGTACAACAAGATCGAGCAATATTTCCTCAATTCTGGCTTTGAGAAAAACACTTATGAGCATACCTTATTCACCAAAAGACAAGACAAGGTACTAAAGTACTCATTGTTAGTCTCTATGTTGATGATGTGATGTACACAAGTTCATCCTATGAAATGGTGAAAGAATTCAAGGTATTAATGCAAGCTGAATTTGAGATGAGTGACTTAGGAAAGATGAAATATTTCTTAGGAGTTGAGGTGAATGGAAGTGAATTAGGCATCTTTATCAATAAGCAGAAGTATGCCAAGGAGATACTTCAAAAGTTCCTTCTTACTGATTGCAATCTGGTGAGAAATCCTTTAGTACGAGGAACGAAGTTATGCAAGGATGGTGATGCAAATTTTGTAAATGCTACTAAATATAAGTAGTTGATTGGAATCCTATTATACACCACTGTAACAAGACCAAACATTATGTTTTTAGTGTGTCTTCTTAGTAGATACACGGAGAATACCACAATAGAACACTTGATTGCTGCTAAGAGGGTTCTGAGGTATTTAAAAAGAGGAATGCCTATTAGGATACACTGATAGTGACTATGAAAGTGACTTGGATGATAGAAAAAGCACAAGTGGCTACGTCTTCTTTCTTGTTGAAGCAATTGTCTATTGGGCCTCTAAGAAGCAACCTATAGTCACTCTCTCTACGACAAAATTTGAGTTTGTGGCTGCTTCATATTGTGCTACACGGTGTGTTTGGCTTAGAAAAATTTCAGAGCAGATAGGATTGGAAAATTAGTGTGGAAAAGGGAACCAAGATTATGGTGACAATAGTTCGACAATAAAACTATCAAAAAATCATGTACTTCATGGAAGAAGCAAACATATCAATATAGTAGATCTTGAGTATTGTAGCACTAAAGGTCAGCTAATAGACGACATGACCAAAGCTGTAAAATTGGAAACTTTTGAACCACTGAGAAGCAAAATTGGAGTATGTGATCTCACTGAGAAATATTAGGAAGTGAACTGATTATAGGACAAGAAGAGAATTTAGTTCAGGGGAGGATGTTGTTGGAATTTTAGTATTAAGTCTTATATTTAGAGTTTCATTATTGTCATTTGAATTGGTCAAAGTAGTTATTTGTATGGATGAGTCAACCTAAGTTATAAAAAGTAAGTTTGAGTCATTCAAGTCAGTTATTATGCAGGTCAGTTATTTTAGGAGAGAGTTCTACAATTAAGGAAAATGGGGTAGTGGTAAAGTTGAGTCAGAAAATGTATTTAAGCTCTATTGCTTGCAGTGAATAAAATTGCCAGTTTGCCCCATATCTTGCTTCATTATCAACAGAATCAAGGCATAATATGGTTTTATTGTTGCTCTGCACCAGTATGTTAAATTACTTCATGATGCTTATGTAAATTCTAAAATTAAGCTTGAACAGGGTGATTTACTTTATGTATCTTCTTATGATAATCTTGATGGTGTTTTCTCTAATATTAAAATTAATGATCCAAGGATAAGCTTATTTCAACCATGCATGCTTAAATTTAAGGAGATATGTGTCATCCTTAGAATTAGTGCCTTTGAAAAGTTGCTATAATGAAGCTATGGAATTTTTTGTATAGTCATATATTAAGCATTAAGACTGCACCTATATTGCTTGATGTGTTATGGCTACTGATAAATTTGGATCTGTTTAATGCACACAATATTGTAGCGGGTTATGGAGTATTATTACCATGACTCCTGAATTTTCATTGATGTACCCGGAGCTACCTTCTAGCATCCAAATAGCTGAGGTAGTTCAACTAGTGACTGATGTTTTAGGGAAGTATCTTCCTAGCCGATATAGAAATATAACAAAGTTCTAGGAAGAGGTTATCAACTTGGCCCTAGTTGGATTATAGGTAATATTATCTAGTGATGATATGCAGGTTGTGTTAGAAGATACTGTTTATGACATTGTATTAAAGTCAGTTAGATAACATCATATCAAATTGGAAGAAAGGCAAGTAGTCAAAGGTTCGCGATTTGCAAGATTATTCTGTTTATCTTATATGACATGTCAAAAGCTTCAGAAGGACTTAAACTGTGGTGGTTTTGAATATGGTGTTTTCATCCAAGCTTGTACTTGAGGCTCTATTTTTCACAGAAAAGATTCATCATCGCCAACGGTCGCTGTGTAAGGTGAACTTAGATCTAAAGTGCGATGAGTGTGACAATTTGTTCCTATCTAGCGAGTTTATTCTCAAGTATTTTACTTGAGTGCACAAGAGTTTTTTCTATCATCATATTGTGTAACACGGATCAACAAAGCTTTCTCCATTACTTTGGGTTATTTTTTTTGGAATGTAGGAAAAAGGGCTCAGTGAGCTTCATTATGGCCTATGAATTTGTAGTGATTATCAAGACTGGAAGAAGTGTGTTATCAAATACAAAGGAAAATACACGTTCACATGTGGCAATGCTTTTGTATACAAAAACATGGGAATTAATTACACTAAATTTGTAGTTAGATGTGTCTTCACTAGCTGAGTCTTTTAGTTCAGGTTGTAGAATCTAAGAAAAATAGTAATAAGATTTTACAACCTTGAGGACAAGTTTGTTTTTAAAGGGGTGAGTGCTGGCCGTCGTTATTACATAACTTTTATGACAAAATTTGGATGAATTCATAAGAATAAGGAGCAAAATTCATCCCAAAGTGTGAAGAACTAAGCAAAAATCTATCACTGGGAAGAAATAAATACTTAGTGAAAATATTGAAGAAAAATTGAAGAAAATGAAGCATTTGTTTATAGAATTCTCACATGTGCGATGCATCCCATCGTGGTGCGATGAAGCTTGCATCGCTGTGCGATATTGTTGCATCGTGGCGCGATGAGATCCTTTTTTGGCTGACACATAAATTGCTATTTAAAGGCAATTTTGACTAATTTTTTAGGGTTCTAAATCTTGGAGATAAAATGACGGCTTGGAAAACTAAGGGGCAAATTTGAAGAGCATTAGGATCATTGAAGAGTTGCTCTTCCATAGATTTTGATGATGAAAACTTATCAACTCATAACTAAGTTTCTCTAAATTAGATCTTTTTTAGATGAACCTTATTATTACTCTGTTGGATCATGTAACACTCCGACTTTATATCACTTCCTTAATTTATTTTATATGAATTTATATTATATATTTGAGTATTATAATTGATTTATTTAATTATTAAGGAGGGGTAGAGATTCGATTATAATTATTATTAATTTGATTTATTTAAATAAAGTTGGAAATAATAGAAAATGTGAGAATAATTAGTTTGGGGAGAAAAATATAATTTAATTAAAGTAAAGGAAAAAAAAAGGTGAAATTAGTAAGAGGTTGGGATATTGTGAGGTTTATTAAAATTATGAGGATTAAGACTATTTTTATTTAAATAAAGAAGTTAGAAGGAAAATTGGGAGTACATGTTTTGTTGGGAAATAGGCATAAATAAACCTAAGAAAG
This sequence comes from Lathyrus tuberosus, assembly GCA_022829125.1. NCBI lineage: Eukaryota > Viridiplantae > Streptophyta > Magnoliopsida > Fabales > Fabaceae > Lathyrus > Lathyrus tuberosus. The sequence continues at coordinate 10,065,002 of JALAZF010000086.1, forward strand.
CGTTGGAAGAACAGAGGGAATCTCAAAAGGCAAAAGTTTCATCGCTATGCAATGTTTTAGATAGGGGGATTATTCATATATGAGCGGCTAAACAGAGGGAGAGGGATAGTGAGAGTTCTTTACTCTCATGTCTTCTCCCTTTTCCTTTACCTGTAATTGATGTTTTTGGCCAAAGAGTGTTTGGGCAAAATCCTTTGAGGCGATCGATTGATAATGTTTCCTTTTATTCTTGAGTAATATGATATGAATTCTCATTTGATTTGTTGATTTTGTTTTGATAACCTTGTTGATGCCTTTTGACAAGTCAAGGTTGATTCAATGAATGGTGGTGATGCCATAAGGCAAAAATATAAAATTGTGTCTTATTTGTGTATTCCTATTTATGTATAATGGTTTATTTGTGAGTTGTAGATCTGTTAAATAAGGCGAACATTATAAAAGTCAAAAAGTAGGAAAAAATCAAAATTGGAGAAAAATAAAAAATCGAGTCGGGGGAGGGGCGATTATTAGAACATGAGGAAGAACATCAATAAGTGTTGAGAATAATATAACAAGTGTGAGTTGGAGTTCCACATTGATTATAAATGTGGATAGTTAAGCAACACGAGTGAGAGAGACACCACATATTCATATTTATAATCACTATGGGACTTCAACTCACACTTGTTATATTATTCTCAACACTCCCCTCAAGTGTGAGTCCACAATCATCCCCCTCAAGTGGAAACTCTTTTGTCCACATACACTTGTACTGTCGTTGACACACACCTCTTTCCTGGGCATTTCATTATCAACAGGGCATCACTTCCTGGGCATTTCGATACAAGTAAGCCGGTCTCTTTCTCGAACCAAAGGCTCATGATGCCATTGTTAGAACATGAGGAGGCACATCAATATTGAGCCAAGAGCAACACAAGTGAGAGAGACACCACATATTCACCCAAAACCTTAAGGTGATAAAGGAGGACAGTGTTGAATGGGCGACGACGATGCGCGTATCGGCGCACAGGAATAGTACCGTGATGTGGAGGCAGAGTCGCAATCGGCGGCGTCGAGCGCAACGAAAGCACGCGCAAAGGATGCCATAACAGCGCGATGCACGATTGCGCAGGGACAAAGCCGCGACTCAGCGGCGGAGCCGCATGTAGCTATAGTATTATGTTGTTGCGGAATTCAGATCAATCTGAGGGGTCGTGTAATGATACATGGTTGATTGTTACTAGGCTAACAAATCATGTAATTAAGGCAAAAATCATCTTCGGAAAAAATACAGGGAATATCACTTATATTCCAAAAATGTTTGTGTCTTCTTCACAATTACTATGACCAATCAAATTTGTAAGACGACAATTTCCAATTATTGTCTCATTTACCATGACCATTAATAAGTCACAAGGCCAAAGTTTAGACTATGTCAAATTATATTTTCCTAAAGAGATTTTTAATCATGATGAATTGTATGTTGCATTTTCCAAAATTAAAACCAAAGAAGGACTTGAGTCTTAATTCATAACAAGTAAAAATAATGTTTAACTACAACCACAAATATAGTACTTAAAAAAGTTTTTCATAACATTTGAAAGATAAAATTACTATTTATTTTGTCTATTACTATTTACTTTGTCTATGATTTCATTGTTATCCTAAATTGCTTCTAACATCAATTTTCTAGCAAGTTTTTATTATTTTTATTTTTTTTATTTTTTTTACAAGTTCAAATATAGTTTATATATCATTATGTAAACGAAACTTCCTACATAATTTGCTCATATATTTGTTGTTGTTTTTTAATTGAATAAAATGTTAATATTCAATAAAATTTTGTATCACTTTGATTCTAATACACTTTGTATATATTTATGTTGATATTTACTCCAATTTATTACAAATATCCTTTTATAATAAAAACTTAATTGATATATACTGACAGTATAAAATTATTTTATACTATCAACCAATCACTCTCATATATCTCACCATATTAGACTGTAAATTTTAAGTTATTAGTATGACAAAATAGATTGATAAAATTCTATTAAATGACAGTATAAAATTATTTTACCAAATTATTTTACCGTGCATACCAATTAAACTCTTATAACAAATACTTTTAATTATGCGGAAAGACGAGATTCTTACTAATTATGTATCAAAATAAATTAAATTTTAATTTTAATTTTCAATGTAATTTTAATTTTAATTTTTCAATTGTATCTTTTAGTTAATATTAATAATTTTTAATTTTGTTTAAAGTTAAATTAATGATAATTAAAATACATCAACAATCAATAAAAATAATTCGATAAAATTCTTATTTTATTTCTTTTATTACATTTTTTTTTAATGGGTTAATACCCCTTTTGGACCCTGCCATATAGGCCAAATCCCAAAAACAACCCTGTAAAAAAAAAAACACAGATTCCATCCCTGCCATTTGTAGATTCCCTCGTTTTGCCCCCTGAGTGGATTTGGTCAACCATATTGATGACATGGCGCTGCTTAGTTGGAATTTTATTTATTTTTTATTTATTTAATTACACACGTGGCATTTTTATTAATATTTTAATATTTAATTTTTTTTTTTTTTTTTTTTTTTTTTTAAATTTTTTTTTTATTTTTTTTTAAATTTTTTTTTAATTTTTTTTATTTTTTTTATATTTTTTTTTTAATTTTTTAAATTTTATTTTATTTTATTTTTATTTTGTTTTATTTTTTTAATTTGTTTTTATTATAATTTTTTTAATTTTATTCTTTTTTTTTATTTTTTTTCGTTTTTATTTATATATTATATATATATATATGTATATATATATATATATATTTTTTTTTTTCGTTTTTGGACCTAATTTTTATTTTTAATTCTATTTTAAACAAATTGTTCTTTTAAAAATTAGTTTCATTATACTAATCCATTTATTTCAATTTATTACCATACTAATCCATTTATTCTCATACTAATTTCAATTCAACAATACTTATGAGTGATTTATTACCATTATAACTTCACTCATCAACCATCTTTATAACCTCTCTCCACTTTTTTTTTTTTTCGTTACAATATTGTTTCATTTCTTCTCCATTGTTTTCAATACTCATCAACCATCCAAAACTCAATACAAAGCATACTCACAACACAACAATACCACACACCCTAATAAACAAGAATCTCAAGCTCTCATCACTCTCCACATCCTCATGAAAATGATAACTTACTACTGCCATGTTCACACCATAAGTTGGTAACTTACTATATCATTATCCTTTGGTATGAACAATTTTTTGTACAAAGAACATATGAATGTGCATGTAAGGGGAGGATAAGGATGTTGTATCTCAAAACAGTTATATGATTGACAAGTAACATATATAAGTACATATGAATGTAATGTAAGGTAATATCAGACTGTGTGTGTGCCCTATTATCTCGTCGGTAATAGCAGGCTGTGTGTGTGCCCTATTATCGCGTCGGTAATAGCAACCCTAATTGGGAAGTGACCTGGTGATGCGCGCGTTCGATGGTTCTAAGAGGTCCGTTTTTGGAGAAATTGTATTGCCGATCAAAGTTGGTCCTGAAATTTTTGAAGCCACTTTCTATATCATGGACATTCAACCTGCCTATAGTTGTTTATTGGATAGTCTGTGGATCCATGGTGCTGGGGCAGTGACGTCCACTCCAAGAGTGATCAGTCAGCCTGAGGTGGTTAATCAACCCGAGGTGGTAAATCAGCCAGAAGTTTCAATGTCTTCTTTCAAAGATGCACGCGCTGTAGTTGAAGTTGGTGATTCCCAGAAGTGGGGCCAAGTCATTAATGTTCAGGTGAAGCAGAATACTTATGGACTGGGATATAAGCCACCCCGACGAGCTCAAGAGCCTCTTAAGTTTTATGGTCCAGTCCAGTTCACAAGTGCTGGTGTCTTCTTTAATCGGGTTAATGCCATTGATGATGAGGGGGATAGTGATTGCGACATGGATGAGTGGATCCGCCCCTGCACTCCCGGTAAAAGTCTATGCAATTGGTCGTCTGAGAAAGTCATCCAAGTGACCCATCAAGAGTAATTGCCTTTGTTTTCTGTTTGTGTAAAATCCTACGTTCTGCCCAAGACGTAGTGATGTTTGTCTGTAGGGCTTTGATGTTTTTGTTTGCTTACTTTATCATCAATAAATGACGTTTTCACATTCAAATGTTTGTCTGTAAGGATAATGATATAGTAAGTTACCAACTTATGGTGTGAACATGGCAGTAGCAAGTTACCATTTTCATGAGGATGTGGAGAGTGATGAGAGCTTGAGATTCTTGTTTATTAGGGTGTGTGGTATTGTTGTGTTGTGAGTATGCTTTGTATTGAGTTTTGGATGGTTGATGAGTATTGAAAACAATGGAGAAGAAATGAAACAATATTGTAACGAAAAAAAAAAGAAGTGGAGAGAGGTTATAAAGATGGTTGATGAGTGAAGTTATAATGGTAATAAATCACTCATAAGTATTGTTGAATTGAAATTAGTATGAGAATAAATGGATTAGTATGGTAATAAATTGAAATAAATGGATTAGTATAATGAAACTAATTTTTAAAAGAACAATTTGTTTAAAATAGAATTAAAAATAAAAATTAGGTCCAAAAACGAAAAAAAAAAAAAAAAAAAAAAAAAAAAAAAAAAAAAAATATATATATATATATATATATATATATATATATATATATATATATATATAAAATATATAAATAAAAACGAAAAAAAAAAAAAAAAGAATAAAATTAAAAAAATTATAATAAAAACAAATTAAAAAAATAAAACAAAATAAAAAATAAAATAAAATAAAATTTAAAAAATAAATAAAAAAAAAAAATAATAATAATAAAAAAAAAATTAAAAAAAATAAAAAAAAAAAAAAAAAAAAAATTAAATATTAAAATATTAATAAAAATGCCACGTGTGTAATTAAATAAATAAAAAATAAATAAAATTCCAACTAAGCAGCGCCATGTCATCAATATGGTTGACCAAATCCACTCAGGGGGCAAAACGAGGGAATCTACAAATGGCAGGGATGGAATCTGTGTTTTTTTTTACAGGGTTGTTTTTGAGATTTGGCCTATATGGCAGGGTCCAAAAGAGGTATTAACCCTTTTTTAATTTATGTGAAATATCAAAACATGTATTGTTTTTTTGAGGAGAGGGAGTATTGATTGACTGATAATTTTTTTTTACCATAAAAATAAGGTGTACTTGTTTAGTGACGAAGACAGAACAGGTGTTGAGTGTCACCCTAATCAATCTTGGAGCCTCGAAAGTGAAGTGGAAACTGTAAAGATTCTGTCCTTATACTTTCCTTCATCTTTAATCTTTAACAAAACCCCTGCCCCTTCAAATTCCCGGCTGCGTTTTGCGTGTGTAACGAATATAAAGTTCTTGTAATTAGGGTTCTTATGGAGAAAACCGATGTTAAAGTTCGATGCCAGAGGATTGGTTGCAACGCTATGTTCACCGACGACGACAATCTTGATGATTCCTGTCAATACCATGAATCGGTACTACTCTCTTTCTCTCTTCTTTTGCCCTAATTGTGTTTATCCGTTGCCTGAGCCTTATCCTGTTTTTGCTGAAGTTTTGTTGTGCTTATGATTTTGACATTGTATGATGTTAATTATGTTGACTCATGTTTGACCTAGGATCCCAGACAGTTACATTACTAGTAGTTTAGATCCATGGAATCGTTAACCAATGTAATGTAATAGCTGCCCAAGTTTATGTGAGCTAGGGTTTATTTACTGAGTAATGATAATGACAGACAAGAATTTTGAAAATGTAACAAGAGTTGGTCTAAGTATAAGACGGTTAAAGCCCTTGCATTTTCCGAACAATTATTTAGTTTTGAAAATGGTGATCCATGGAATTGTTTTTTTGTTTTTCTGTTCGGATTGAAGTTCGATTCCTGTTTGAACAAAAGGAGCATTTATCTTTTGAAGTCACTTGATTTTTCAATGACCCTCTATTAGTTATAAAGACTTCACATTGAAGCTCTCTTGAGCAATGTAGTCAAGCACGAGATCTTAAGTAGAATGCGCCGGCTTGTGAAAGATTGTAAAACTCGGATCGTTAGCACGGCACGTAAGATCCTATTGAAGGGAAAAATGGTAGTTTCATATATATTTATACACACACTTACACAAAAACATGAAAATTATAATTCAGACCCAAAGAAAAGGCCCAACGCGTTTTTGTTTACGATCTTGCTTCAAAAAGGTCGATTTTGACCACACTGACGACGAAAACGATCTTTCTCTAATCGTAGCACTGCGACGCATCCTTGGCACATAAGATCTTACGATCTAGCACTTGATCGTGATTACCCTGCTCTTGCTCTCGATTACCCTGCTCTTGCTCTCGATTACCCTGCACTTGATCTCGATTACCCTGCTCTTGATCTCGATTACCCTGCTCTTGAGGTTTCAAAATATGTTAGGCTGCCAATATTTTAACTCACTTGGGATGTGATTCAAACTGTACATATACACACATATACTACTTACTACAGATTCATGAAGTTGGAAATAGATTTCTAATCAATGCTTATTGGGAAGGAAACTGGGTGCAATAAGTGCGCCATAATTATGGCAGTTATGTTTTTTGTTATTTGAGCTTGTGAGCTAGAATCCAATATTAACAAATTATCAATGATTATATGCCCAAGAAAAAAAACATTGTCATAGCCTCATGATTGCTAGTTTCTATTTGTTAATAACCAACCCTTCATTCTTTGATTTTTCCCAATTTGTTGGCATAATTGATCATATTATTCTTTATATGTGGTTCATTTTCCTTTATGTTATAAGTGTAATTAATATTGTCCAACCGCATCTAGATATGAAATGAAAATGATGGCTCCCAATACAATTTTCAGCATAAATTGGTGTTTCATCTTAATTTAGTTTTTAAATATCTTGAATTGAATGAATCATGCATCTTAAAGGACTCACACGTAGTGTTATCAAATAGCGGTGCCATGGCCGCTATGGCAGATATATATGGCGGTTTTTGGGCTCGTCGAAATGGTAAATATCGGCTGATATTGCGGGTTTTTCCGTCATAATCCGCTACAACGGCGCTTCAAAGTGGCATGTATGCGGGATTTTGGCACTCCGCCGCAAAGCGGCCGGTATGGCGGGATTTTGGCACTCCGCCATGGACCGCCATCGACAACACTGCCACACGATTCTGAACCGTCATGAAGATCAAACAGATATGCAAAAGACCAGCATTGGGGGCGCGTCGAGAAAAGGACCGGGTCTCATGACGTTGTTATGATAAAACTGCAGTGGATGAGCCAAGAAATAGACTAGGTTGCGTAACCCAGTTCTGAAATGGCCTTCTAGGGTTAATTTTTTAATCATTTTTTCTTTTTTCAAATGGATAGAAACGTATGAAACCAAACCCTATCAGATGTGCATGATACAGCCCTAGCACACTTCATATTTGTTCCCACTCCCTCATACCCCATGCCTATTGTTTTCCTACAGAGTGTTGGTATCCTCACTAATCCTCTTTTTTGCCCCGTTCTTTGATCTCCCTTGTCTTGTTCAAAGTCATGGCTCTCTCTTTGGTCACAACTTGCTGTCTGCTGTGTTATTAGTGGTGGTAATAGGTTAGACAGAGAAGAAAAATGAGATAGATGTCAAATGGATGGAACAATTGAACTTTGTGCAGCTCAGCTAGCTACTTTTTTTTTGTCATTATAAGCCGTGTCTCGTTTTGAAATTCATATATGATATACTAGGTTATGTCCTTAATATAATACTCTCAACACTCTGGGAGAGTTATTTATTTTGATGTTACATATACTTGATGAAAACCAGTATGTTCATCCATTGTTTAACCTTGGAGAAATATGTGAAGTGTTCATCTAAGGACTCTTGATTTAAATTTTACTATACATTGTTGTTTTATGATTTTTGATGACATTGTTTTTTTATGAATTAAGCAAGACTTCGTATCCATTTTGTTGATTTATGAGTTATGACCCTTGTGCAATCTTACTGACTCACTTTCCTTCCGGCATATTTGGGGCTTGGATTTGTTGACGGGCATCTTGATTTATTCAGGGAGTAAGTCCATGCCTATTAATCTATTTCTTCATTTTTTTATATCTTTTGAACAATGTTTAGATATCACTTTTGCAAAATCATAAATTCATAAATTCACTTTAATTTCCAGCCTCTATTTCATGATGGAATGAAAGAATGGAGTTGCTGCAAGAAAAGAAGTCATGATTTTAGCTTGTTTTTGGAAATTCCAGGGTAAGATCTCCTCTGCTCCTTTTCTCTAGTCTGTTGTTTTAGAGTATTGAGGAATTGTTCAACTGTTCAATTAAGAAAGGTCCGCTTTTATGAGTAGAATATATTATTATGTTGTAGAGTTGATTTCTTCTTGTTTAGAAGGCTGAAGGGTCATAGAAATGTGAAGGCAATTTTTGCAATGTGGAGTATGAATGTTTTGTGCTAAATAAGATAGATTTTATTTGCCACTTCTGCATGGGTTGATTTCTACAATAATCACTTCAAATCTTAACTGAATTATCTATTTCAAGAACAATGAACTGTATTCAAAATCTATAATCACCGTGAGGTTCATTTGTATAATGAGTCCATTGTCCAATGTGAATTCATATCTTAAAGGTTACTTTTTTTGTGGCATTGAATGATTATTGACCAAAACATGGGTTTCTAAATGTAATAATAATGAAATAGAAATCAGAAGAGGGGTCGCCCCCTTGGCAATAATTTTTTTGCAAAGTTTTCGTGTAAGATAATGCTTAATGCCTTGTTACGAAAGTGATTTATACTTTTTGTTTAACCTTTGGTTGCAAAATAATTCTTCCTTTTTTATCCCTCCCTTTCACTTCTCACACATGTGTACACTTTGTCTGTACTAAATAGCACTACTCTTGTATTATTTGCAAGTGAGATTCTTTGCTGCTTCTCAGGGCATCTTGATTTCTTCCATTGTTGGTTGTGCTTCTATCTAACTATCTCTTCCAAACCTTTATTTATAGTTTTAGATCTTACATTCTGTTTTGTCCGCATGTATCATTTGAATTTTCCACACTTAAGTTTTCCAAATTTGGTTTATTGGTTGTTGTGATGATGGTGATTAAACAGATTATTCTTCACTTCTCTCTCTTGAGAAATTGATATTTGTCACTATTTTAGTCCATTTTGATACATACAAGCTTTTTATAAACATTTTTTTTCTGTATTTTTAATTCTGAGCAGCATTACCATTTAGTATTAAATCCATACTATCTATTTGGGATATAAGAAGATAAAACAAAGATTTTAGGCAAAGTTTCAAAACATTATAAAAATAGTTATTTAAAACCTTACTTTTCTTCTTAAGTCTTAACGTCACTAATAAAATGTTACTCCCCTCCGTTCCTTTATAAGTGTCACTTTTGGAATAATTTTTTGTTCTTTTTTAAGTGTCACTTGTAAAGTTCAAGGTAGTATTAAATGTAGATTTGCCAAAATCACCCCTAAATAATTATTATAGAGAGAGAAAAAGTAAAATGAATGTAATAAATAATTAGGGGTATTATAGGTAAAAAGAAAAATGATTGTATGAAAAGTAACAATATTGATTAACTTTTTTGGTATGTGTGAAAAATAAAAAAGTGACACTTAAAAAGGAACTGAGGGAGTAATATTAGTTGCCAGTGAGTTGAAAGTTGCATGCCGAAGATTATTGCGAGGCTTGTTTTGTTGATGTTCGCAGTCTGTAAAAGGATCATATAGAATAAAATGCTGCAAGTAATATGTATTCATCTCTTAAAGAAGGGAATTATAGGTTTTATAAAATAATTACATTTCTTAGGAAAGGAAAATGTAATTTACTCAAAAAATAATTACGCTTGTCTATTCCTTTTCATATCATTTTACAATGCCCTGCATCTATTGATTAGAAATTTCTTTACAATGAAGATGTAAGACAGGAAAACATACGACAGAGAAGCAAGTAATTGCACCGATTAAGAAAAAGCATGTACCCCCTCCAACTGCAGCTCCCTCAACCAATGCGTTGACGAAGGACTCTTCTTGTTCTAGGTGTCGGCAGGGTTTCTTTTGCTCAGATCATGGTAATCATTATCATTTGTTGTATTTGCTTTTGGCACTGTCTTAATTCTTAATCTTTATTTTCATGTAATCCCTAAATCATGCTCTTCCAAGTTAAATTTTCTTCTACCAACCCTCTCCTATTTTGTAGGCTCACAAGGCAAACCTGTAGCTATTATTGGAGACAAACCTTTAAATCCTTCTGGAGATGCATCGACAAGCAGTTCAAGTGTTACGGCTTCAAAACCTCCTCAAAAAATAGTTGACATAAATGAGCTCCAAGTATGCAAAAATAAAGGATGCGGTCAACCTTTCACGGAAAGGGATAATCATGACTCCGCTTGCAGTTACCATCCTGGCCCTGCTGTTTTTCATGATCGGATGAAAGGGGTTAGTATTATATATTCAATTAAATATTCTTAGTATAGTGTGTAGTTATGATATGACTCTGACTTCTGATTTTCATTTGTCACATTATCTAACAGTGGAATTGCTGCGATATTCATGTAAATGAATTTGATGAGTTTATGGCCATTCCTCCTTGCACAAAGGGATGGCATAATGCTGATCAATAAAGAAGATACCAAAAAAGAGGTTCTCTTCCTGTAATCAATAGAATAACATAAAGGTCATGGATTTGAACAGAATGTGTTTGTCTGGCTTTTTAAGATATATTGTCCTTGTTGATTAGGTACTTCATTGTTCAACCTTAACTGCAAATTTTGTGGCCGTTGAGTTGACTCCAGTCTCTTATTTGTGTGCAAGTTCTTTTATTGGTTAATTAGGAACAAAGCAAACCCTATTGCATTTGGAAATAATAGAAGCTAATAAGGTGTGAACAAATTAGTGAATATTTGATTCATTTGGTGACTTTAAGATACAAGCAAAGTTAGGAAATTAGATTTCTCATCACTTTTTAGATTAGATCCTAATAATAGGCCATCGATAAGTTCTTCCATTATTTTTCCTAAGCAATTCACATATAGTAGTTTCAAGCTTCCTCCCTCTTACTTTCACCTGCAAAAAAAAATTCTGGGGGCTTAAAGACTAGTGAGGATGAGCTCTTCATTTTGTTTGTTCAGAAAAGGAAAGGATTTTGGGATGATGTGAGTATAGTCTTTGTTGGCTTCATCTATCCACTGAATACTGAAAATCTCTTGAATCTAACTCAACATAAATGAATTTTCAAAATGTAAGAAAATAAAATATATTTCAGAATTTAGTTTCTGGATTATGCATTCTGATATTCAGTTTTCAGAAAGCGTGTACACTCTCCGGTCACTATTATAAGTAAATTTAACTTTTAGTGGTATATTTGACTATTAATGTATTCAGTTCATATATGTATTAGATACATTAATAGTCAAATGTACCACAAAAAATTAAATTTGCTTATAATAGTCTTGTGTTTCAGGCGTTAGTTTTAGCGCAACTTAAAATTAAGTTTTAGTGCAACTTGATGTTAGGAAGGTTGGTAACATAACTTTTATAAATTAAAATTAAAAAAAAAAATCAGATTTGGTTTCAAGAACCGAACCGTCCAGTTGCCAACTCAATGATTAATCTCATAACCAATAAAAAAAGACTTAAGCCGTGTAGATACTTTTGACCATCTAAAGAACAAAGATTGTAGATACGGTGGGTTAAAAATAAATTAAAGAAAAAGGAGCTGCAGCAAGATATAATTTAGAGACAAATTGAATTAAAAATTGAGAAAATTGTGCAAATTCCAAATTGTTTTTTTGGGTCATTATAATTGAGTGTTAACAACAACATTGCAAACATATTGAGAAAATTGTGCAAATTCCAAATTGTTTTTTTGTCATTATAATTGAGTGATGATTTAACTTGACACTCCCTCACTTCTACATAACACTCCCATTTAGAGCATTTTTATTATTATTATTTTTTTTTAAATTGGATTTTTTTTTTTGAAATTTATTTGTTTTTATCGGAAATTTACAATATGTAACGGAAATTTTGAAATTTTTTTTATTTTTTTATCGAAAATTTTGAAATTTCTAAAGAAAAATATGAAAAAAAATTTATACTACTAAAAATTTCGAAATTTCTAATATACTACTGAAATTTCAAAATTTTCGATAATATAAAAAAAAATCACATTTTTTCCAGAAATTTTAAAATTTTTGGTAACAAATTGAAATTTTCCTTATTCTTTATATTTTTTTTCCAGACATTTTTATTTTTTACCGAAAATTTCCGGTCAAAAAATAACATTTCCGATAATGTTTAAAATTTTTCACTTGTTTCAATTTTTTAAAAAAGCAATTTTGGGATTATAAAACTTTAGAGGGTGGCACGTTTAATTCTCCATACCTTGTCATTTGGGCTATTTGTATCGTGAGTGACAAGGCATTACATATTGGGCATCACCCAGAATGTTGATATTGCTATAGAATTAACCATTAAAAAAAAAAGAACGTGAGGAAAAATATCCTATGTAAATCTGAAATTGATACTCGGATTTTAGAAATATATTTTTAAATCATCATAAGTCTTATTGAAACACGCTCCAACGGAGTCATATCTATTTTTTTTTGGTTTAATACATGTTTGAGTCCTTTAATTTATTTAATGTTTCGCTTTAATTCCTTAACTAAAAAACGTTATAAATTAATCTCTTAATTTCATTTCTATTATCCTATTTTGTTCCTTTCGTCAATTTCTTACAAGAAAACGTTAAGTTTTGGTGACACGGTGTGACAGTAAGGGCATTGGTTCAAATATGAGTAAGCATATGTAGTTAAAAATTGATATACTGTTTAAACCGTAGGGTTCTCCCAATATATCCGCTTTTAACTTCATATGCTGACTCAGATTTGTATCAATGGTCTTACTATTACGCCACGTTACCAAAACTTAACGTTTTTTTGTCAGAAATTAACGGAAGAGATCAGATACGATAACGGAAGTGAAATTAAGGGACTAACTTGTAACGTTTTTTAGTGAAGGGACTAAAGCAGAACATTATATTAAGTTAAGAGACTTGGTGACTAATTATCCTTTTCTATTTTAAATTTAGTTCGGAGATGCATCTCCGGAATCACTCCATATATACCGCATGCATTCTTCATTGAAACACTTTTTTATTTTGCATAAATGGACCTGGACATGTATCTCTATATTCACACTAGACAGAATCCGGAGATGCATTTCTGTATTCAAACCGGACAATAATTTTTTGGTTTTATTTTAGAGATGCATTGCCGAAATTGACAATGTATTATAGTTATACTATCATATTCAATTTTATATAAATTAAACCATACACTTGTAAAATAATATGAAAATTACATATATAAATTAATAAATCATGAGTACACAATGATGTCAAAATAGAATATAACTGATAACAGTGCTTCTACTACAAATATTATATACTACTGCGTATGACAAACTCAGACCCCCTGTTCCTACACTGCCTCATGTACTGCAGTGCCCCCCCATGATGGCATCTAGAACATCACTATCCTCAGAGCCATTCGAAAAGAGTTCTCAGTCTATACCCACTTGCCCAAAATGCATGATACGACAACATCTATGTAACACATTAACGACATGATTTGCACTAGTCCACTCCTCATCTAGTATCTTCTGATGAGCTGACCTAGGTGGATCTCCTAGAGCATCTAATGTTATATAAGTATGTGACACTTTGAAATACCATTGGATATAGTTTTGTGCAACACTTTACTCGCTAGGAGCTATGGTACTTCGTGCCTCATTCGGTACCAGATGATTAAGGTAATCATCATACATGGTACCCATATCTCTACGTGTCATAGCGGGAGAAGCAGACTTAAAAGGGTCTCTAGGAACAAACTGCATATAGCCAAAATTTTGCATGACGCGCTCAAGCAAGTGTATGAACATCAAACGTTAACCAGATGCCATCCATCAAGAGTAAAAGGTTATGTCGTCCAAGAGATGCGTCTCATGATGAGTTACTTATGTTTGGAAGTGTATATTTTCTACTACCAAGCAATCACGATACACTATGTACGGCTTCGTCGCCTGATTTCCTCTGAACAGGATAAATGCATAAACACACGGTATCTCCTCAGTGTAGGTCGGAGCACAAGACCAGCCGGATATGTGTGAGAAGTGTTGGAGGATTCAAGCTTAAAAATGGTACATCTAAATCATTAGCAATGGCGTAGCTAAAATGTTAGGAAAATGACACACAAACATTAAATGATGTATAAATTACCGTCAATAATGTAATGTCGTCTATCATATGTTTGAACTTCCACATACAACCTTCAGCTAACTTGGAGTACATGTAGACCAAACAAGCGCCCCCATAATTGTACTCATGGATCTACTCCAAGTCAGTGAAGTATCTCAGGTAGACCACATCCACATAAGTGGCACTCTTGTCCACAAAAATGGACGCGCCAACCAAATACAACAAGTATGCTCTCAAAGTGTATGCTTTATGTTGCGCAACTAATCCATCATCACCAGTGGCCTCTTCTGCCACTTGCAGTTGTTGCGTATACAACCTCTCTAGAAATTGAAATCTAGAATGAGCCCCTTGGGTAGCTTCAAACGCCTTCAGCGCATCCCTTGGGTCAGCTCCCAAATATTCTACCATCATAACCAATGCATCATCTCTTTTAATTATACCATGGTCTAAGAGTCTCCCCTTGATTGGAAGATGCGGCAGGCACACGACATCTTCTAGTATGATAGATATATCACCGTATGGAAGACGAAAAGATGAAATATCTGAGTGCAATCTCTCTACAAACGCAGACAACATACCATGGTTAATTGTAACATAACCAATCCTACACAAGTCTCTCAATCCTGATAGTTGCACCACATCTTGAAACCATAACTCATCAGGGTGCGGCAGAACAATAATCTTCCGCCCATGATTGGTACATTTAAAAGCATCACGGTCCTACAGAAAAATAAAGGCAAAATACCCTTTTTGGTCCCGTATCTTAATCTCGGGGTTCATTTTGCTCCCTTAACTTTAAAAAGGTCCATATTGGTCCCTTAACCCTTCAAAACGTTCCATATTAGTCCTTTTTGTTCTATTAGCGACGGAAAAATTCAAAAATCAATCGCTAAATTCGCCGCTAATTAGATAAAACAGACTAATTTGGAACGTTTTGAAGAGTTAAGGGTCCAATATAGACCATTTTAAAGTTAAGGGACCAAAATGAACCCCGAGGTTAAGATACGGGACCAAAAAGAGTATTTTGTCAAAAATAAATTAACGTCTGAAACTCGGATAATATAACAAACATGTTTATTAAAGAATGTATACAATTGAATTTTACTTCGCTGCCTCATATTATTAGCTGGAATTTTTGACAAGGGCAAAAATCTCATTGCAGAGGGAAGGCTTCGAAATAGTTAAAGTAGAACTAGTTGATTGTTGACGTGTTATCGTCGAAGTCTCAAGAGGAGAGGAAAATGGGACTTAATATTTTTCAAGGAAAAAGAGAATATTTTACTTGACATTTCGACGACATTATTTTCGACAATCAAGAAGGTGCGACAAATCAACAGTTATTTGGGCGCGAAGAGACGTTTTATTCAAAATAAATAACTACTTCTTAGTCTCATTCCAAAGGACACATGGAGAAAATTCAGAAACGAAGTACATGCAAAAGTCTATGTGGCCAAAGCTGAAGAAATGAACGTTAGGAAGCAGTTATTTTACACATGTATAAATATGGATTATAGTGTTAGGATTCAGGGTGTTCATTTGATTTGACTACAAAATCTCACAAATACTGAAAGTACCAGCGTTAGAGAATTGACTTTCATTGAGAGAATGTATGAATCTTGAAACACCATTTTCATTTAAATGCAATTTTTTTCATTTTAGTTTATGCTTTTTACCAATTTATTTTCATCTCTCTTTTAACTGCATTGTTACTTTACATTTGTTTAACAAACCTCTAGGCCTTTGTTAACACTGTCGAACTTATATTTCACATTCCTTTTCTTAACAATTTCAACCAAATCGGAATTCTTCATATTTCCACAAAACTATAAACAAAAGTATTTAGCACTATGTCATAGGATTCTCTATTTGATCTTGTAAGTAACCTTCAATAAGAGACTAGCGGTTGTTTACCAAATTTTACAGTAAACAAATTGGCATGCCCAATGGGACATATGCTAAACTCTTTGTCTTTCATAAGATATTCATAGTTTTCTCTTATAAATTTGTTCTGCATACATGAATTGTTCTGAGTAGTTTGTATGCGTTTAAGAAGTGGAAAGTCTTTACCAAAAATGACGCGACCTCCCATAGATAACACCAATTCACAGAACAATCCTCAAAATGTAATGGAACAACCAGTCAGATCGACGGTTAAAGAGGAAGTTATTTCAACACCCGTTAGGACAAATGCCCATGTGGTATCGTCAACGCCAATTGCACTGGTACCATCATAAGGGATAACACCCCCACCACAGCTAAGGAATACCCTATTTAACCCTGCAGTCGCAAGGCCATTGTTTTGGTTTTCAATGTCAATGAATAATAGGGAGTGCCCCTATGACATGCCAATGTCGATGATGGATGGCCTTCGTACTAATATGTCTATTTTTAGTGACAATGCAATGGCCATCAGAACATCATATAATCCACATAATGCCTTGGCTTTGACCATTAACAATATGGTTCGACCAGGAGGGATATGGTACATCATTCAGATAATGCCATCTTTAAATACCACCTCTATGATGGCCATGAGGTAGCAGATGGATGAAAGTAACTTAGAATTGGTTAACACTCTTACCCAACAAAAGGGAACCATATTTAACTCTTTGATTACAAACACAAACCAAACCTATGAATTGTTGGCCAATCAAATGGGTCGAATAACTGAACTTTGTGGCACGCCTCAAGTTCAGGATCAACCAATCCCTCAGATATCAAACGTAAGGCATGTCGAAACACCTGAAAACGGGACGACCCAGGTTAATGCAGACCAAAACCAAGGTTTTCAACCACCAAAACCTCTCCCAAATAGGGAAGAGGAAGAATACATAGGTCAGCACAATCCTAAACCTTTGATAGTTCAAAGGCATCAATATGCTGACCAGGTGCTTCAACATGTCCAACAAAACAACTTAGGGGGACATGACAAAATAGCCAATGTGGTCGAACATAGTTTGGCCCATAACGGCCTTAATGTGGGTCTCCACAGGACCAAATTTATATCTCCTTTGTCAGTATATATTTGACAAACAGAGTTTCCAAGGGGTTGGAAAGTCCCCAAATTTACTAAGTTCGCTGGAGACACTAGTGAGTCGACAGTTGAGCATGTCTCCAGGTACCAAACTGAGGCTGACGAAATTGAGAATTTGAAAATGAAGTATTTTCCAAATTCTATGACAAAAAAAACGCCTTCATGTGGTTTACCACGCCCCTTCCACACTCTGTTCAAACTTAGAGTCAGTTGGAGAGACTGTTCCATTAACAATTTTACATGGGTCAGTTGAAGATAAGTCTGAAAGAGTTAGCCAGTGTTAGGTGAAAAGTCCTCTTGTCGATTAATGATTATTTGAACAAGTTTAGGCTTCTGAAAGCAAGATGTTTTACTCAAGTACCTGAACACGAGTTAGTTGAAATGGATGCAGGTGACCTAGACTATTCCATTAGGAAGAAATTGGATACTCAATACCTTAAGGACATGGCTCAATTAGCAGATAGGGTTCTCCGGGTCTAACACTTGAAAGCTGAAAAAGCCAGAACGAATAAGTATATAAAAAAGAAAAAGTTACATATGTAGAGGTAGACGAATACCTCTAAGACCTAGGGCAACGAATATGCCAAAGAAAGTGAGGTCAATGTGGTTGAACTTAAGCCAAGACCTCCTTATGTCTGTATATTGCTGAAGTCGTCGAATGGGAAAAATCCAGTCGAACTCAGCAAGAGTGAAAAATTCTTCACAAAAATATATACTTTTGATATAACAAAGTGTAACGAAGTATTTGATTTGTTAGTCACAGATGGGCAAATTATAGTGCCTTCGGACCTAAAAACTTCTCTATTAGAACAAAGAAAAAAGAGAGGTTTTTGTAAGTACCATAATTTTTTTGGTCATAAAACTTCTCAATGTCGCAATAAAGAAACTTAAAAACACCACGATGCAGGATCCCAGAAGAAGCAAAGGAGGAGACCAAACTGCTAGGTTCACTTCAAATAAGAGAGGTGGTCCTCGCATGAATGAAGAATACAAGAGGAAGTTCTATTAGCCCCATTAGATAAATTTTTGTCCCCCAACAAATGTACCCAAAGAAAATGGGGTCAAGCCTCTAAATCAGCGGGGGGGAAAATAACCTAAGTGGAAAGTGGTCGACCCCAAGATAGGGTTTCCAGATTAAAAAAATCAGAAGGTGTCGAAGATTTAGTCACACATCCCTCCCAACTATAAGGGAACTTACCCTATGACACAGACGCAGTGGAGGCGTCACCAAAGAAATAAGAGGAATGTAAGATAAGCCTTTGTAACCAAGTGTGAAGCCCCTGTGGTGAAACATGATATGGCTGTGTTGAAAACTCAGAAAAAGTCATACACAAGGAAACAGATTGATGAAGATAAGAAAATAGCCAACCAAAGGTTGTCTTTGAAGGTAGCACATTTGGGCAAGGGTAGTTCCAAGGCAAGGGTGAAGACGGATGAATTCACTCCTTAACTAGAGGAAGAGGTCCCCGAGTACACATCTCATCTAGAGGAGGAAGTACATGAATATACCCCTCAACCTGATGATAAGGATCCAAAATATACCCCTCAGTGGGACTACGAGATGGTCGAAGATAACTTCGACAAAGAATCTTAAGATGTTCTTCAAGTTAAATGTGGCATAGTTTCTGTACTCCCTGCTGAATATAATAGATTGTCGGAGGTGCCAGAGACTGAGGAAGATTACATACAAGATGAGACTGCAAATCAAAAGCCTATTTGTTATTACGTTATGATCAATGACGTCATTGAGGAGCAACAAGACATTTTTGAGAGGCCAGACCTTGGGATGATGTATCATCTCAAACCTTTGTTCATTAAGGCGAATGTGGATAATATGACTGTCATCAAAGTTTTCGTTGACGAGGGAGCGACAATCAATTTAATGTCGCATTCATTGTTTTAAAAAATGGGGAAGACGGACACTGATCTTCGACTCCACAACATGGTGTTGTCGAATTATGAAGGCAAGACCAATCATATATTGGAAGTAATTTAAGTCAAACTCCCAGTTGGCCCTACCATTAGGCCAACATTATTCATGGTAATTATGTCCAATGCCAATTACAACTTGTTGCTTAGGCGTGAGTGGATCCATGGGATATGTGCAATCCCTTCGACTTTGCACTAGAGGGTTGCCATTTGGCAATAAAATGGCATAGTATAGAACATCGAAGCCGACCAGAGCTATGACATGGCTGAGGTCAGTAAGGTTGGCAAGAAGAACTTTAACAAAAACTTGGCAAAGATTCTACCATGTTATGCAGCCGAGGAAGTTTATACTCCTAAGAAAGATACAACATACTTCTTGAACCTTCATCCAAATCATAGGTTCATTTGGGATAAGGAACATGTAGAAAATCAATCTGTCGAAGAAGGAAGTATGCAACCCACAAAGTGGAAAACGGTTGATGAAAATAACTACTGAGTCAAATTCATTGGCTCATATTTCGGCCTACATGGCCAAAAATAGATTAAATTCGGCCCTATAGGCTGAAGCATTGCAGAATATGGTTCTCGAAGCCAATGTCGAAAACTCTGATAATTTTCAAGATGGCCTTTATGGCCAGACAACAACTTCATAAAGCTAGAGGCTCCATTATATCTATGACAACAATCCTTTGGGGTTTGAAAAATACCCGCTTGATTCTACTAAGAAAACGCAGGCCCAAGACCCTTTAAATAAAATAGATCTGGGCGATTGAGCAGTTGAAAAACCAACCTAAATTAGTGCTAAAATTGAACCAAGCATGAAGAAAAAGGTGGTCGAATTTCTTAAAGAATTCAAAGACTGTTTCGCTTGGGATTACAATGAGATGTCAGGGTTGAGTCGAAACATGGTGGAGTTAAAGCTGCCAATTCGATCTGGCAAGAAGTCGGTGAACAACTAGCAAGAAGGTTTGCACTAGACATTATGTTAAAGATTAAAGATGAGATCATAAGGTTGCTTAGGAGTAAATTCATCAGAATGGCCAAGTATGTCGAATGCTTAGCTAATATTGTGCCTGTTATAAAGAAAAATGGAACTCTAAGAGTTTGTATAGATTTTAGATATTTGAATAATGCTACACCTAAAGATGAGTACCCAATGTGTGTGGTAGAAATGCTAGTAAATTAAGCCGCAAATTATGAGTATTTAAGTATGTTAGATGGGAATTTTTGATATAACCCGATATTTATAGTTGAAGAGGATGTACCTAAAACGAAATTTCGATGCCCAGGTGCATTAGGAACTTATGAATGGGTGGTGATACCCTTTGTTTTGAAAAATGTTGGGTGACCTATCATAGAGCTATGAATTCCATGTTCCATGACTTCATCGATACTTTCATGCAAGTCTACATCGATGACATAATCATGAAATCCTTATCAGAAAATGGTCACTTAGGCCATCTTCGACAGTCCTTTCAGAGAATGAGGAAATATGGATTAAAAACTAATCAATTAAAATGTGCTTTCGTGTTCATGTATGAGACTTCTTGGGATTTGTGGTGCACAAAAAAAACATAGAGATCAATCAAAACAAAACAAAAGCAATCTTAGATCTCAAGCCTCCTTGGACAATGAAACAACTTTAATCTTTGTTGGGGAAAATGAATTTTCTAAGAAGATTCATCTCAACCTTAAGTGGCAAGACTCAATCGTTATCGCCATTACTTTGACTCAAGAAAGAGAGTGACTTCACATGGGGGAGAGAACAACAAGAGGCTTTCGACAACATTAAAGAATATCTAATGAAACCTCATATCTTGTTACTTCCAAGTAGAAATAAGAGTATGAAATTGTACATAGCTACATCAAATTCAACCATAGGAAGTATGTTAGCTCAAGAAGATGAAAATGGTGTCGAAAGAGTCATATATTACCTCAATCGAATTTTGATTGATGCATAGACTAGGTATAATGCAATTGAAAAATTGTGTTTGTGCTTATACTTCTCATTTACAAAACTAAAGCATTATATCAAACCAATTGAAGTTTATGCTTACTCTCAATTCGATGTTATTAAACATATGTTGTCATAGCCTATATTACATAGTTGAATAGGAAAATGGGCTTTAGCACTTACTGAATATTCATTGACTTATTATCCTTTGAAAACAGTAAAAGGAAGAACTGTCGCAGACTTCATTGTGGACTACTCAGTGATCGAAGCAATAGAAGGTTATGTAGAAAATAGGCCTTAGAAATTATACTTTGACGGTTCTAGGTATAAAGATGGAACTGGAGTTGGAGTATTTATAATTTTTCCAGAGGACATACTAACCAAGTTCAAGTTTAGAATCAAAGGTCTCTATTCTAACAATGAGGCTGAATATGATGCTTTAATAACAGGACTTCATATTTTATTGGATTTGGGGGTAAGAGATGTCAAAATAAAAGGAGACTCGGAGTTTGTGGTTAGGAAATTGAAAAAAGAGTATAAATGCATCAAAGAAAATTTGATGATGTACTTTGTCGTGGGCAACTCTCTATTGAAACATTTCGACCACGTCTATATCGATCACATACCTCGATTAGAGAATCAAGAAGCAAATGACTTAGCTCAGATTGCCTCAGGTTATAAAATCTCTAAGGAGAGATTAGAGGATTTGGTCGAGATAATAGATAAGCTAATCTCAGTAAAAAGCTCCTCAAAGATGTTGTCAATGTCTAAACTTGGGAGCAGATGAAACTGAGACGTCATCAAACTTAGAAAAATCTGAAATTTTTTAAAATTTTGAGACTCACAAAGTTTTGGACATTGAATTAATGTCAGATAGTGATTGGCAAAAACCCATCGTCGAATACTTGGGGAATCCGACAGGAGTGACAGATTGAAAAGTCAAGTACAGGGCCCTAATTTATGTAATTATGGGGAACGAGTTATTTAAGAAACTCCTGAGGGAATTCTTCTTATGTGCCTTGGCAAAAGTGAAGCATATTTAGAAATCTTTGAGGCACACGGAGTATCATGTTGCTCTCATCAAGCAGGACACAAGATGAAATGGTTGTTATTTCGACTAAGGGTTTATTGGCCAACGGTGCTAAAAGATTGCATAGATTTTGCCAAAAGCATTCAGGTATCCAACATGTGTCTGTAAGTGAGTTGCACTCAATAGTCAAGCCATGGCCTTTTAAAGGGTGGGCTTTAGACATAATTGTTAAAATTAAGCCCTCATCGTCTAAATGTATATACATATTGGTGGGGAAAGATTATTTCACTACGTGGATAGAAGTCATCCCTTTGCCTAATGTCGACTAAGAAGAGGTGGTTAGTTTCATCCAGAATCATATTATAATATAGATTTGGAATACCTATGACTATTACTACCAAGGCGTAGTGTTCACAGGGCAAAAAATAATAGAGTTTACCTCAGAAGTAGGATTCATCTTACTAACTTCGACACCTTATTATAATCAAGCTAATGGCCAGGTCGAAGCGGCTAACACGATCGTTATTGGTTTAACAAAGAATGTCGTAGGTCAAAAGTTAAGGAATTTGCATAGAACTTTAAACTAAGTGATGTGGGCGTATCGAAACTCTGCTAAAGAGTCGACTAATTCCACACCATTTCGACTTGTTTATGGTCATGATGCAATACTCCCTTTAAAAATTCATTTGCAATCAGTTAAATTCAAAGGCATCCTGAGATTTCAATTGAGTATTATTGGGGTATGATGTTGGCTGAGTTGAGTGATTTGGACTAAGAAAGATTAACTGCTCTAGATGTCTTAATGAGACAAAAAGAAAGAGTAACTAAAGCATATAATAAGAAAGTTAAATAAAAAACTTTCAGGTTGGGAGACTTAGTTTGGAAAGTCATCTTGCCCATGGATAAAAAGACAGAACTTTGGGAAAATGGTCCCCTAATTGGGAAGGACCATTTAAAATTCTGCAAGCATTCACAAACAATGCATATGAAGTCGAAGAATTGACCCCTGAAGGTCGAATCCTGCGAATAAATGGAAAATATTTAAAACAATATAGGCCTATATTGCGGGAAATCCAAATTAATGCAGAATAAAATATAACTTCAAAATTAAAAAGGCTAAAAAATATTGGCCTTAAATGTCGAAATGCCACAAAGGGTATTAACAGTCTCTAGATATTGGATTCCGACTAGGGGTTCTTCATCTATTTGTAGTTGAGTGAACTTCCAGAGTGCCTTCTTTTCGATTTCAGCTTCTTGCACCTTTTTTTGCAACGATTCAATCTCCTTCTTTCTGGTGAGAATTTTGGCATCAAAAACAACGACAACTCCATCTTCCTGGCGAAGATCTTCTTCCAATTGTTCAACAAGTTTGTTAGATTCATTAGCTAAGTTCCATGCCTTTGACCTTTCATCTTCCTTAAGCATCATATTTTCTTGAGCATCATGTTTCCATTGGATATCAGCAAAGATATGATCGAAGAAGGATCCAAATGCTATTAGAAAATCAACAACTTAGCTGGGGGCATCAAGAACATCAAGTTTTTTCAGTAGTGATTTGATGCCATATCCATAAATGAAGTATTTTCCAAGTGCTTAAAAAAGGTCAACTTCTCTAAGTTTGGATTTTAATTGCTCAAAGACGCCATCAAAAGTTTCAAGCACGTTATTTCCTCCAGATACAGTTAAATAACTAGATCATTTTTCAGTTGAACTGCCTTTGTTACTCATCATCATTTTCACATAAGCCCGAAGATTTGTCTTCTTCAGTTCTTCCATTTCTTCTTGAGATAAAGTGTTGTTGGGTGAAGAAGTTGGTTTAGCAATCGAGGTTTTTGGAAGGTCCTGTTCGATATTAGGTGTGGTTTCTGCGCTTGGTTGTTCAATATTATTCAGAGGAATAATTATTTTCTGGATTTTAGTGAGCATCCTGAGTTAGCTTAAGGTTGTTAGGATGAGATATATGTTTGGTCTCTTCTTGCTCGAAAGTTTCTCCTTGAGAAGCTTCGTCCATATCCATTTCATTTCCATTTTCTCCATCAAATGTTGATTCAAAGGGATGACCTTTGTCAGTCGAATCATGGGATATATTGTCATCTACTTCTTTGGGTTTATTGACCTCTTTAGAAAGCTTTGCAGTGGGGTTAGGTTGATTGGTGGGAAAGCTAGTAGTTTGAGGCATTGAGCATTTGAAATTCGACAAAGGTTTGGTCGAAGTTTTATCCTGCAAGAGTTAAGGGTTTGTATTTAGAAAAATGACATAAAAGGGATAAAGAAGAGTAAACTCACGTTTAGGGCATCTGCATCTGGACTTGAATTGGCACTTTCAGTGGAGACAAGTTTTCTTGCTGTGTTGGTTATCTTTCCATTGATGAGCCTAAGTAATTTAGCCGATCCTTGACGAGCTGCACGTGCTCATCTAGATCTTCCTTTCCATTGTACTCGCCTAACTTGGGGGTTTCTCCATGGATTTTGGAATTTTGCTGTCTAAAATCCAGGATCACAGAGGATGTTTCTCCTGATTCATCGATGGTTTATTTTCTACTTGATCCGGGAGAGGAACGTGGCTGCCTCGATCTCCCTTGGGGCTCTGGGGAGGACTTTGGTGCTTCTGGCTCATCTGTCGACTCTTCGACTTAGGAGTTTCATCTTTATTCGTCGTGGTCTGATCGAGGACGGCGATTTGAGTTCTTCTTGATATAGCCTCTTGAATGGCGTTCCCTCGTGGAGGTGCATTGTGGAGGCTTTCTTCGAGGCAAAGTAATCTTTCCTCTATACTTTATGAATTTTGTCGACGAATAATGTTGTACATACTGTATAATAACTCCTTGGATCCTTGCAACCCAAAGTTGGCTCGCAATAATTGGAAACTAAATTAGGTTTCAATTCGTGCCACTAGAGGTGGAATCAATAGTCCAATTAGAGACAACTAGACAAATCCAGCTATCCGTGAAGCTTGGACCAGATTTGGATACAAAGAAATCAGTGCTACTGGATTAACAATGTCATGCAGAGGAGTTAGAGGTGGTTGCTTGACCATTGCTTGAGTTGCGATAGTGTCAATGGCTTCTTACGCAGCGGCAGAGCGAGTATCTTTGGATCCAGCCATTACTTAGGAGCGTAGAGATTAGAGATCTAGAAATTCAGGAAATCGAAGATGAAAATGCCACTTGATTGGATCAAACAAGATGACTCTTCGTGTTCAATTTTGAGAGCTCTTGATTTGATGAGCTGAGAAGGTTTCGAACTGGTGAATCCAAGAGCGGACGTGAGATCGTTGAAAACGTAGGAATAAAAAGTCGTTTCCTAGAAATGACATCACTGTTTCGTTCTTATAAATTGAAATTATAGTGATTCTTTTTAATTCATTTATAATTTATTTTGACCTCAATATTTCTTTAAAAAGTTTTATGAATCACTAAATACCTTTATCCCTAAGATTCTTCACACTTCAAAATTTTTAGTCTACCTCTCTATTTTGCATGCCATGTGTTTTTTTACGAGATAAGTTAAGTTTCTCATCGGCCTCTCTACTTTGTCATCCCCGTGCTATTTTTAGTGTAGCATGCCCAAAGAATGCCCCTTCTTTTATTCAAGCCACTGAATGTTTTCGGATGCATTCAATGACGTGTATTTGTCATACTATCCCTGCATTCTGTGGTCAAAATCATCCTTCTGATGGTGGGACTGCTTCTCAGTCAGGAAACTAGAGTTGGTGTCGGCGGAAGAGGGAGTGTCGAACTATGTATTTAGTTTATCCTCCAGAATCATGTAAGACTGAGCCATGCTCAACATCTCCTGAGTGGTTTGTAATCTTTTCCTTCATATCTTTAACCTAGAGGGATGATCCAGCATAAGGTCATTCTCAAAGATCCAACATTTAAGGCTTTCCTCGGCTCTCTCCACTTCATCAACAACTTTTGTAAATTGGTCAGTACAAAACCGCATGCTCTCCTTTTTCCCTTGAACGATCCCGCTCAAAATACTTCTATCTAGTAGATTGGTCAATACTTTTGTAAATTGGTCAATACTTCTACCTAGTAAATCATTGAACCATAACCAAGTCGTCCCAACCAGAGTTAATGCAAACAACTTGCACTTGGAGGCTTATTCTGCACTGAAGTAATTCTGTCGATCCTTGACAAATTGCATGTGCTCTTCTAGATATTCTTTTCCATTCTACTTGCCAACTTATGAGTCTTCTCCATGGATTTTGGTATTTTTGTGTCCAAAATCTAGGAGCACAAAAGATGTTTCTTCTTATTCTTCAATGGTTTATTTTCTACTTAATTCGGGGGAGGAGCATGGTTGCCTCGATACCCCTCGGGGATTTGGGGAGGACTTTGGTGCTTCTGGCTCCTCAGCTTACTCTTTAACTTAGAAGCTTCATATTTCTTCGTTGTGGTCAGCTCAGGGACTTCGAATTTAGTTCTCATTGATATAGCCTCTTGAATGGTGTTCCCTCATAGAGGCACATTGTGGAAGTTTTCTTCGAGGCAAAGTAACCTTTCCTCTATAGCTTGTAAAGTTTTCTATTGATCGATGTTATACATACTGTTTAACAACTCCTTGACTCGTTGCAACCCAAAGTTGGCTCACAATAATTGGAAACCGGATAAGGCTTTAAGTTATGCGACTGGAGGTGGAATCAAAGGTCCAATTGAAGGCAATTAAACAGATCCAAATATCCGATGAGTATGTACCAAACTTGGATGCAACTGAACTACTACAGTTGGATTCACAATGCCATGTAGAGGAGGTAGAGATGGTTGATTGATCGTTGCTTGAGTTTTAGCAGCGTCGACAGCTTCTCGCACAATGGAAAAGCGAGTATCTTTGGATCCAACCATTACTTAGGAGTAAGAGATCAGAGTTCTAGAAATTTAGGAAATCAAAGATGAAAATGCCACTTGATTGGATCAAACATGAAAGATCTTCGTATTCGATTTTGAGAGCTCTTGATTATATGAGTTGAGAAGGTTTCGAAGTGATGAATCGAAGAGCGAATGTGAGATCGTGAAAAACGTAGGAATCAGAAGTTGTTTCTCACAAATGGCATCACTGTTTCATGCTGGAACCATAAATGGAGTGAGGATCAGAGGTAATGGCGGATATGAGCTTCTGATGCGGCAGAGAGGGAGCTTACCTACAAGGTTAGCACTCCAACGCTAAAGTTAGTATATAAGGGTTAGAGTGGTTTGAAATCGAGTAGTTGAATTGGCGCGCTTTCTATATATAATATATAGGAAATAACAAACTTTCTATTATTATTATTATTATTATTATTATTATTATGTCTCTTATTATGTCTATTATTATTATATTATTATTATATTATTATTATTATTATTATGTCTCTTATTATGTGTATTATTATTATTATTATTATTATTATTATTATTATTATTATTATCATTATTATTATTATTATTTTTGAAAATAAAGAAAACTTTATTAATCAAAGAGAAAGAAAGAAACAAGGCCCCAAGGACCAAACAACCAAAAGGACAAAAACCAACCAAAAACCAAAAGCTAATCCAACAAGAGATTAGCAATATGTTTCCTAAGACTAGGCTTATACCACCCTCTATACATTATTATATCTATAACTATCTTCACGATGTCTATATTATGCACATTATCTCTAAAGCTAATGTTGTTTCGAAGTCTCCAAACCTCATAGACTGGTTCAGCAGCGGCTGTCGTAACCCAAAATTTGACCTCCTTTTTTTCTTTTCGCGTAAGCATATGCATTCGCATTGTTAGCATACACATTCACACTTTTTCTCTTTGATTTCGGTTGCAGGAATATTCAGGTTTTCCAATCCCGATTAATTGCATCCTCACAAGATCATTGCGTCATCAAATCAAGCTCAAAATAAAGGTTTCCATGCTCACTCATCAAATCAAGAGGTGGAAAATTGAAACCGGGGCTTCAATATCATTTCCTAAGCAATTTGGACAAAAATTGACTGAAGTAACCGGTTAACGTGTGGTGAGTAACCGGTTACTCAGTGCAAAATTTCAGTTCCTATTGTAATTTTGGGACAGCAGCCATGCACTCTCTTTGGTCATTGATTCTACAGTGTTCTAGCAGTGTGTGAAACATTCTAGACATCTCTAGACATTTCAAGACTATTCAAGACATTCCAAGTGTATTTATTCCAATGCATCACTCTAATTTAAGTGCGCCATGTTTCTTGGGTTCTAAGCATATTAACCTTTGGATGTTGGAGCTCACATCGGGATTGTTACCGAGTTGGTTCTAACTAACCGAGTTAACCACCTTGACTCAGCGAGTCAAGTGTAACTAACTCCTAGCCTAACTCCCAAGCTAATCCCAAACCAAATTCCAAACCTAGCAACTCCTAACCAAAAGTCTATATAAACAAAGCTTCACCATTTTGCAAATCCTCCACAATCATTCACACAAATTCACACTTTCTTCACTCTCAATTCTCTCATTCTCCTCTGCATTTTTCTCCAACTTCTACACATTCCTCTTCATCTTCTTCACCAAACCTTACTAAAGCTCTTAATTCACCATAGAAGAAATGCTACTTTCACCTAGAAAGTACTTTTTCTCGAGCTCAATCTTCATTATCATTCCATTATACTGGATTTTGTGGAGCTTCAGTAGCTTTTGGATTCATCTCAAGTGATCACTTTAAGATTCTTCGGTGATAATTCGCATTTCGGAGTTTTCGTCACAATTTGCTCGGTTTCAATATGTTTCGGATATAATTAAAGATTCCTCTGGTTTTATTTGATTATCTTCATCATCTTGGTATTATACTTGAGTTTCTGGAGTTCTATTAACTTTTGAATTCATCTCAAGTGTTTGCTTCAAGATTCTACGGTTCGAATTCGCATTCCGGAGCTTCGTCGCAATTTGCTCGGTTTCGGTACGATTCGGCTACGATTGAAGATTCATATGGTTTTCTTCGATTTTCGGCATCGATAATCCTTTGCAACAATTACCAAGGCACATCTCAGCCTTGTAGGTTGGTAGATCTTACTTTACTCATTGTTTCGATCATTTCCGCGTGTTTACGTTGTGATTTCGATCGCTTTCGGTTTAATTTATCATGCAATTGCTTGATCTTTAATCGCCATGATTAATGCTTGTAATTTGTGTTTAATTTCCCTTACATGATGTAATTGTAGTGCATAAATTCATGTCCTAGCATGTGGTGGTTGGCATAAATGATTAAGTGTTGAAAATCACTTTTGAAAAGCTGTTTTTTTTGTTATTTTTGCCACTGTCACAGTGGTAACCGGTTAACGCCTGGTGCGCAACCGGTTACTCAGTGTAATTTTCACCCAAAATTCAGATTTGTGAGCAAGTAACCGGTTAACGTATGGTGAGTAACCGGTTACCACTGAACAGAATGGCCATTTTCTTGCATTTTCAAGTGTGTTTGCCATGCTTCCTTCTTCTAATTTCCATGAATTGATATGCTTGATAATTATGGATGTTTTAAGTGTTGTTAACATCTGTTTAAGGCATTTTTACATTAATTCAACGATTGATTTATTAATTCTTGCAATTATGTGTGTTCTTGATATTTGTTTGAACATGCTAATTCTTGCACTTTCTTTGACTACACGATACATGATTTGTGTTGTATTTTCAATGTCATGTGGTACTGTTTTGCACTCCCTCTCTTTTCTTTGAATTAAGTTTATTCTTCATGGATGAACTTAATCATACATAATCAATAATTTACACCTTTTGCTTTAATGATTTTCCATTCTCTTTGGAAAGTTGTTAGCATAACATTCCCTTTTGATTAGTTAATCGAAACCATGTTTCGATTAATTGATCATTCCTTTTCCCTCTCTTTAGGCTCCCTTTAGAGATTTTTCTCTCTTTTCCTCCTGCGGAGTTGAAGTTTCATACGACGTCCAACGTACGACACTGGAGCACTGTATAACTTGGAGCTGTTACGCTGTCCGTTTCAACTTCTGCACTACACCCTGTGTGTTAGAGAAGGAATGAGAAGGGAGAATTCCTACGCTCATTTCGACTACTTCAGGTAGGGGATGAATGACCCTGTGCCTGGCTTAGTCACCTCTATCTCAAGGCGGTAGCATATCTTCTTCCCCAATCAAGTCGATCTTTAATCACTCTTATCTCTTTATCAATCTCTTTTAATCAATCACCTCTCTCTGGGTTAAGATCATTGTTCTTGTGATGATAAACTCTCTTCGTTTCAATACTCCTTTCTTCTTGTGGTCAATCATCGCCTTTTGATTCCCCTTAAGAGTCTCAATCTATTTTCTTTCGCTTAATCGCAGTCTGTCTGTTAAAACCGTAAATCCCTGGGGTTCGCAACCTTCTTTTGGTTCTTCTCCATTTGTTCAGTTAATCACAGTCCGCCTGTTAATATACTGAGTTTCCTCTTGGGTTAATCACCTTCTCTTGGTTAATCACCCACTTTTTTTCAGTTAACCATAGTCTGCCTGTTAAAATAGTGAACCCTTTCGAGTTAATCACCTTTTCTTGGTTAATCACTTGCTTCTATCGGTTAATCACAGTCCGTCTGTAATCACCGATTCCCCAACAGTTAGCAACCTTCTCTTGGTTCGAATACTTGCACCCTTAGGTTAGTAATCTTCCTTTGTTTCAAATACCCTTTTCCTCAGTTGAGTACTGTTTGTTCAGTCAATGTACCGACGTCCTTTTGGGTCACGACCTTTGATTGGTCCTACACCCGTCCTTTTGGGTCACGACCTTTGCTCGGTCCTACACCCGTCCTTTGGGTCACGACCTTTGATCGGTCCTACACCCGTCCTTTGGGTCACGACCTTTGCTTGGTCCTACATCCGTCCTTTGGGTCATGACCTTTGCTCGGTCCTACACCCGCCCTTTTGGGTCACGACCTTTGATCGGTCCTACACCCGTCCTTTGGGTCACGACCTTTGATCGGTCCTACACCCGTCCTTTGGGTCACGACCTTTGATCGGTCCTACACCTGTCCTTTGGGTCACGACCTTTGATTGGTCCTACACCCTTCCTTTGGGTCACGACCTTTGATCGGTCCTACACCCGTCCTTTGGGTCACGACCTTTGCTCGGTCCTACACGCGTCCTTTGGGTCACGACCTTCGCTCGGTCCTACACCCATTCTTTGATTGATCACATTTCTTATCTATTTAAAACTCATTTTCCCCACAGAGTCTTAATCTCTTTCTCTTCGGTTAACCACTGTCAGTCAGTTAACGTACCGAGTCCTCTTTTCTCTTGGTTTTAACATCATTCCTTTGTTTGTTTTCTCAGTAGGGTCGCTACCTTCTGATTCTCAATCACGGTTTCTTCGTTCTCTTACTCCCCAGCGGAGTCTCTTTATTGCTTTTGCTTTCTTGGTTTCGACACCACTATTGCACTTTACTCTCAGCACAATTACTATCTTTTCCTTTGCACTCCTTTCTTGGTTATGACACCATCTCTTTTGCATCCCCAGCGGATCTTTCTCTATCTCTTATTCTCTTGGTTCTGACACCATTTCTCTTTTGTTCCTTGCACAGTCACTTTAGTCTCCTACTCCTCAGTGGAATACTCCCTTTTGCCTTTTGCTCTGCTTTCTTGGTTTTGACACCATTTCTTTGGAATCTCCAGTGGAATTTCCTTCTTTCTTTTGCTCTTGGTTTTGACACCACTTTCCTTTCCTTTTCCTTTTCCGTCTTAGTTCCACGAACTACGAAAGCTCTGATTCTGCATTCTTTTGAATGTATGATACATAGGCACGAGATCGCGATGATCTTGGCGAGCACACTTCCGCCTTTCTTCCTTTTCCCTTTCTTCCTTCCTCTCTGTCCCCTGGTTCCTTTGAACTACGACGCTCTGATTTCCTCATTGCACTATGAGGGTACGTAGGCACGAGGGCCCCAATCCTCCGCGAGCACTTTCTTTCTTTTTCCCCTTCCTTCTCTCTCTCTCTCTCCTCTTTCTTTTAGCTAGAAACCTTTAGATAGATAACCCATCCAAGCCTAGAAGCAAGTGAAATGGTTCCCGTTGAGTACGACGGATGCGTAAGGTGCTAGTACCTTCCTTTCGCATAACCGACCCCCGTTCCCGTTTCTCTTCCCCTTGGGTTCTATCGATATTTTCCCTGTCCTTTGGGACTAAATAAAGTTCGGTGGTGACTATGTGTTATCTTTGAGTGTGTGATTCACTCAGGATGTAAACCATCCATCTTCAGCTGGAGACTCTGCTGGGGACTTCTTGCTCCTGAGCTTCACCTCCTTTTGCTTGTCTCCTGGCTAGGTGGGACTCCCCATCTTCAGCTGGCGACTCTGCTGGGGAGTCCTTGCTTGTAAGTTGGGGTCTCGCCTAGTTTTGTTTATTTTCTTGCTTGCTTGGGTGTTTATCTTCTGCGCTTTACTCGCTTTATCTTTACTCTCTATTTAGCTTTATGTTTATTTATCGCATTTCTTTACTGCTTTAAATATTCATATACTGTATATTCTGGATATCTGCTATATTTTCTGCTGTTTTTGGGATGGGTAGATATTATTGGAGAGAAAGGTCCTAACACCGGGCCTAGTATACACATAGGCTAGAACGTGGATAGTCGTGAGGCCTGCGTTTTACGCGTTGGGATATCACGAGACCCACATCCCAGATTATGATTCGTTTGAGAATACTTCTGTCCTGTGAGAATTCACTACGGCGGGGGATTTTCATCCTGAGTCCTATGGTTTGGGCGACCTTTCTAGGGACCACCTTGTTGTGTCTAGATTACACATGTGAGGGGGATGGGTTTTTGCAGGAAAACAAGCCTCTTCATACCTTTGTTCTCTCACGCACGTCAGATCTTCGCACCTACGCAGAGTTGTATATGCAAATCATCCAGAAGATGTTGCATCCATAACTTACATTATTGCATAATGTTATTGCATAATGTTTTTGCATCATCTTGTATGCTGAACTTTTGAACTTGAGTTATGGAATCATTGTATATACCGCATTGTTGAGCCTGTGTTACTGCATCATCATATGTATGCTGAACCATTACATCATCTAACCTTTGCATCATTGGGTGTTGCATATCTCATTTGCATACCATCTACATAAATAACATGTGCATACATACATTTGCATTGCATTGCATACCTTCAAACTAGAAAAAGCTCACTTTCTTCCCTTCATCAGCCCAAAGACAACGATTCTCCGACGCCGAAAACCAAAGAATCATGGAACAGGATGGGTATGAGAATACAATGCATAAGGAAGGCAAGGTTGACATGGTTGTGGAATTGCTTCTGGACAGTATGACAATGAACTCCTTGGATCAGGTTAGGACCGATGAACAAGCCCAAAATGGACCAAAGGTGGATAAGACCATGAATGTGGATGCAAGCAATCTATCGGTTCACCCCTTGCCTAATCAGAAGACCACTAAAGGCAATCAGAAACAGAAGCGTAAGCAATTTAGCAAAGGGAACAATAATCAAGGGAGGAGACGTCCCCGTCATGATCTAATTCCTGTGACTTACATGCATCTACTGCCTGTTCTGATTCATGCTGGGGCAATTGTTCCTAAAGAAATTAAGCCGGCCAAGTTTCCTTATCATCCTAAGCATGATCCTAATGCCACATGTGGATACCATGCTGAATATGTGGGGCATTCTACAGAAACATGTGTTGTCTTTAAGGACAGAGTCCAAGAGCTCCTCGATCAGAAGTTGCTTTGCTTTACAGAGAAGCCTTACCAGAATTCTGCACCTGTGATTACTGAAACATCTGCCGAAGTTGAGAATAGAGGTCCTCCTGTTCATGTGCAGATTCCTCCAGATGTTCAACCTGTTGGGTAATACCTCTACCAAGGTTTTCAGTCTGCTAACTCTGGAATGCTTTTTGCCTATCCTAGGGCACCCTCTATTGTTACACCTCCAGTTGCTTATCCTGGGGCACCCTACGTTCTGTATGGGATCTAATTTGGTTAGACAGTTAATCAGACGATCAATCCTGGATTGATGTGCGCTGCTTAAGTGTTCCCGCAATATGCTACTCAGCAGGTTCATCCTCAAGCACCTCTGGCTCATACGCCATACTATTCATTCTCGCATGTTACTGCAACCCAATATCAACAGCCTCCTCAGACTCATAATCAGCAAGCCCAAGGCCGAGAGCGCCAGAACAAGCACAAGCCCCGGAACAATCTAGAATGAAGGAATGATCCTCTAGATCCAATTCCTGTGACATACACTCAACTTCTCCCACATCTGATTCAGAACTCGCTGGTGGTTCCCAAAGCTCTGAAGCCCCCTCCAAAACCATTCCCATCTGGTTATGATCCCAAGGTGCAATGCGGATATCACGCTGGGTCGGCTGGGCATTCGACTGAGGATTGCAACGCTTCTAAAGATAAGGTCCAACAGTTGATTGACAAGAAGCACTTAACCGTTCAAAGTGAGAAACTATGGGTGAACGGAAATACCTTGTCAGTGTAAGAGCCAGATTGCAAAAGCATCCCTTGATCAAGCCTGAGAGCACTTCCTCAACATCGACGATCATCATGTCACTACATCTTTTCCATTTTGTAATCTTTTTGTTTATCAAGCATTGTTCATTTGTAAAACTTGTGTGTTTTTGAATGATAATAATAATGAAATGAATATGCATGTTTTGAATAAATTCATTCGTGTTCACTCATACTTTTTATCTGTATCGCACATTTGGTCAAGCAAAATAAAAAAGAGAATGATGAAATCAAAAAGACATGAGATTATTGTCTGTATGCTTTTGAATAAAACCCTGCTGACGATGTAAGGCATTTGTTCAAATCCCCAAACACTGGAGGTATAAGGAAGATAATCCCTAGTCAACCCCTTTGGGCCTTGAATTAGGAGTTTATTTCTGTACACATAAAACCCTCAATCTTAACCAGGGGCAGGGTAGTCTTTAGTTAGTTTGACCATGCGTTCAAATTTAAAAACAAGTACCCCCATCAGCGGATCAATTACATCATATCCCTCGCAAGAGGTCGGAAAAATCACAAATCCACAATGGTTATCCCTCACCGACCAAAGGAATGAGGCAGTCACAACTCACCCTACAAATCAAACACATGTCACACGATTTTGTTCGAGAGAAAAAATCAAAATCACAAGGAAAAAAAGCAAAAGACTAAACCCCCGCTAAGTCAAAAACTCAAAAACAAATGACTTAAGCAAAAATTAGGGCATCCCGGTAGACTGCAAGTTCAAAATAATCAGTCTACGAAAAAATTAGGGGAAACAAAAAGAATAAAACAGAGAATCAAAAGGGAAAAATCCTCAACAAGAACAAGTTCGTGTGATCACATGTGACAAAAACAAAAGGTGAGTGAGTGCCGCTCCAAAACTCTCGACGATTCCATTACCATCACATCTACTGTTCAAAGCTCTTTTGAAAGGTGAACGCTTGTGTCAAACTAACTAAACGTAGGACTGGAGAACATCAAGGAGAATGGGTGGGTTAAAATAAATTTTGAGCCTTATATCCTTTCTTTCTTAAACCGTGAACCAAGCCACGTTACAACCCTCAAAAGACCTAATTGAAGCAGGGTTTATTTCGAAAGCATACGACAGTAAAATCATGTCAAAACTGACTCCTAATGTTTTGCTTATCTTTTGTGCCGATACTGACATGACACTCTAATTGGTGATCCATTCACTCTATGTCATAATCTTGGTGAACATGCTTGGACTTCAAAACTGACATATACATGGCATTAGCATTATCATTTTCAAAACAAACATTTTTTATTTGCGAACAAGCGCTTGACATCAAGAAAGTTTCCACAATGGAAAGTTTGATCATCTCAAGGGGCAAAGCGCCTGGAAACTCTGTTGAGCAAAAGGGCCTAGCCACCTCAGTATTCAGTCAATCTGAGCCAATCACGTCGAGATTTGACAAATCTCTCAAAGATCAGTTGGTCAAGGGCATTCCTCCAAAGATCGATCAGACATGGGCAAAATCACTTCAGGGCTCATATTGGGGCAGGCCACCTCAAGAGCACAAGAAGTCGACCTCTCCAAGAGAAGACTAATCAGGGGCATACTGTTCTAGTACGCTGGGGTAAGTCAAAGTCAGATCACAGGATCTCTTGCAACCTGCAACTGGGGCATTTCATGCAGATACTCAACCGACTTGGACAGAGACATGCTACCAAAGTACAAGTTCTCTCCCTATTTTGAGACAAGAGCAATGGTATGTCAGCAACTGCTGATCATGAAGTATGTGTCGGGGAATCGTGTCTTTATGGCTTATACCCTAACCTCAACTCTTCCGCCTCCCACGAAAAAAAAACTCTTGACAGATTCTTAAGAACCATTGCATAGACCATTCTCATGCATTAATCATGTCGCTTCACTCATGCACATCATTCATCCGGCATAGCATGAAGCATTGACATAAGCCCAATCAGACTTAACATCACTTCAGCACCTAATCACTAACATTCCGCATATAGTAATCTTCATCGCATTATATCCTCAAATGCACGACATATTCATCAACATGGGACATTGCGCCATACAGGTTCAAACACATGTCTCTATCAAAATCCAGTTCCCTTCTGGCAGTCAATTCTCGTTTGACTTTGTCTCTTCCAAATCCTAGTTCTCATCCGGTGGTCAGTTCCCGTCTGACTTGCCTTCTCAAAATCCAGTCCTCGTCTGGCCAACTTTCCCAAAATCCAGTTTCGTCTGGCCAACGTTTCCAGTTCTTGTCTGGTGCACCTTTTCAAAGTCCAGTCCTCGTCTAGCAAACCTTTCGAAAACATTTTCTGGTTCTCTTTGGTCTGTCCAAAAACCTACAAACTTGCAACACTGCATTTTAACGCTGCATCCTTGCATTAGATGATATCAAGCATCATGTAAGACACATACATAGCATATGCATTAGCATACTCCCTTTCTTTTGGCCTGATTCATCTCCCCAGCAGATATTTAGCCAAACTTCCTTTCAAACTCTCTACACTCGCGCTTTTCTTTCACCTCCGCCGGCCAAATTTTCGAGCTACTCTTTTATTTAATCCCCTTCTACCCCGAATCATCGAAGAGCTTGCGCAATTCGAATATTCGGGTCCAAGTGGATTAAATAGGGGCAGCTGTCGTAACCCAAAATTTGACCTCCTTTTTTTCTTTTCGCGTAAGCATATGCATTCGCATCGTTAGCATACGCATTCACACTTTTTCTCTTTGATTTCGGTTGCAGGAATATTCAGGTTTTCCAAGCCCAATTAATTACATCCTCACAAGATCATTGCGTCATCAAATCAAGCTCAAAATAAAGGTTTCCATGCTCACTCATCAAATCAAGAGGTGGAAAATCAAAACTGGGGCTTCAGTATCTTTTCCTAAGCAATTTGGGCAAAAATTGACTGAAGTAACCGGTTAACGTGTGGTGAGTAACTGGTTACTCAGTGCAAAATTTCAGTTCCTGTTGCATTTTTGGGACAGCAGCCATGCACTCTCTTTGGTCATTGATTCTACAGTGTTCTAGCAGTGTGTGGAACATTCTAGACATCTCTAGACATTTCAAGACTATTCAAGACATTCCAAGTGTATTTATTCCAATGCATCACTCTAATTTAAGTGCACCATGTTTCTTGGGTTCCAAGCATATTAACCTTTAGATGTTGGAGCTCACATTGGGATTGTTACCGAGTTGGTTCTAACTAACCGAGTTAACCACCTTGACTCGGCGAGTCAAGTGTAACTAACTCCTTGCCTAACTCCCAAGCTAATCCCAAACCAAATTCCAAACCTAGCAACTCCTTACCAAAAGTCTATATAAACAAAGCTTCACCATTTTGCAACTCTTCTATAATCATCCACACAAATTCACACTTTCTTCACTCTCAATTCTCTCATTCTCCTCTGCATTTTTCTGCAACTTCTACACATTCCTCTTCATCTTCTTCACCAAACCTCACTAAGGCTCTTAATTCACCATAGAAGAAAAGCTACTTTCACCTTGAAAGTGCTTTTTCTCGAGCTCAATCTTCATTATCATTCCTCTACTAGATTTTGTGGAGCTTCAGTAGCTTTTGGATTCATCTCAAGTGATCACTTCAAGATTCTTCGGTGATAATTCGCATTTCGGAGTTTTCGTCGCAATTTGCTCGGTTTCAATACGTTTCAGCTATAATTAAAGATTCCTCTGGTTTTCTTTGATTATCTTCAACATCTTGATATTATACTTGAGTTTCCGGAGTTCTATAAACTTTTGAATTCATCTCAAGTGTTTGCTTCAAGATTCTACGGTTCGAATTCGCATTCCGGAGCTTCGTCGCGATTTGCTCAGTTTCGGTATGATTCGGCTACGATTGAAGATTCCTCTGGTTTTCTTTGATTTTCTGCATCGAGAATCCTTTGCAACAATTACCAAGGCACATCTCAGCCTTGTAGGTTGGTAGATCTTACTTTACTCATTGTTTCGATCATTTCCGCGTGTTTACGTTGTGATTTCGATCGCTTTCAGTTTAATTTATCATGCAATTGATTGATCTTTAATCGCCATGATTAATGCTTGTAATTAGTGTTTAATTTCCCTTACATTATGTAATTATAGTGCACAAATTCATGTCCTAGCATGTGGTGGTTGTCATAAGTGATTAAGTGTTGAAAACCACTTTTGAAAAGCCGTTTTTTTTTTTTTTTGCCACTGTCACAGTGGTAACTGGTTAACGCCTGGTGAGTAACCGGTTACTCAGTGTAATTTTCACCCAAAATTCAGATTTGTGAGCAAGTAACCGGTTAATGTGTGGTGAGTAACCGGTTACCACTGAATAAAATGGCCATTTTCTTGCATTTTCAAGTGTGTTTGCGATGGTTCCTTCTTCTAATTTCCATGAATTGATATGCTTGATATTTATGGATGTTTTAAGTGCTATTAACATCTGTTTAAGGCATTTTTACATTAATTCAACGATTGATTTATTAATTCTTGCAATTATGTGTGTTCTTGATATTTGTTTGAACATGCTAATTCTTGCACTTTCTTTGACTACATGATACATGATTTGTGTTGTATTTTCAATGTCATGTGGTATTGTTTTGCACTCCCTCTTTTTTCTTTGCATTAAGTTTATTCTTCATGGATGAACTTAATCATGCATAATCAGTAATTTACACCTTTTGCTTTAATGATTTTCCATTCTCTTTGGAAAGTTGTTAGCATAACATTCCCTTTTGATTAGTTAATCGAAACCATGTTTCGATTAATTGATCCTTCCATTTCCTTCTCTTTAGGCTCCCTTTAGAGCTCTTTCTCTCTTTTCCTCCCGCGGAGTTGAAGATTCATACGGCGTTCAACGTACGACACTGGAGCACTGTACAACTTGGAGCTGTTACGCTGTCTGTTTCAACTTTTGCACTACACCCTGTGTGTTAGAGAAGGAATGAGAAGGGAGAATTCCTACGCTCATTCCGACTACTTCAGGTAGGGGACGAATGACCCTGTGCCTGGCTTAGTCACCTCTATCTCCAGGAGGTAGCGTATCTTCTTCCCCAATTAAGTCGATCTTTAATCACTCCTATCTCTTTATCAATCTCTTTCAATCAATCACCTCTCTCTAGGTTAAGATCATTGTTCTTGTGATGGCAAACTCTCTTCGTTTCAATACTCCTTTCTTCTTGTGGTCAATCGTCGCCTTTTGATTCCCCTGAAGAGTCTCAATCTATTTTCTTTTGGTTAATCACGGTCTGTCTGTTAAAACCGTAAATCCCTGGGGTTCGCAACCTTCTTTTGGTTCTTCCCCATTTGTTCAGTTAACCACTGTCCGTCTGTTAATATACTGAGTCTCCTCTTGGGTTAATCACATTCTCTTGGTTAATCACCCACTTTTTTCAGTTAACCACAGCCTGCCTATTAAAATACTGAACCCTTTCGAGTTAATCACCTTTTCTTGGTTAATCACTCGCTTCTATCGGTTAATCACAGTCCGTCTGTAATCACCGATTCCCCAGCAGTTAGCAACCTTCTCTTGGTTCGAATACTTGCACTCTTGGGTTAGTAACCTTCCTTTGGTTCAAATACCCTTTTCCTCGGTTGAGTATTATTTGTTCAGTCAATGTACCGATGTCTTTTTGGGTCACGACCTTTGATCGGTCCTACACCCGTTCTTTTGGGTCACGACCTTTGCTCGGTCCTACACTCGTCCTTTGGGTCACGACCTTTAATCGGTCCTACACCCGTCCTTTGGCTCAGGACCTTTGCTCGGTCCTACACCCGTTCTTTGGGTCACGACCTTTGCTCGGTCCTACACCCGTCCTTTGGGTCACGACCTTTGATCGGTCCTACACCCGTCCTTTGGGTCACGGCCTTTGATTTGTCCTACACCCGTCCTTTGGGTTATGACTTTTAATCGGTCCTACACCCGTCCTTTGGGTCACGACCTTTGATCGGTCCTACACCCGTCCTTTGGTTCATAACCTTTGCTCGGTCCTACACCCGTCCTTTGGGTCACGACCTTCGCTCGGTCCTACACCCGTCCTTTGATTGATCACATTTCTTATCTATTTAAAACTCTTTTTCCCCACAGAGTCTTAATCTCTTTCTCTTCGGTTAACCACTGTCAGTCAGTTAACGTACCGAGTCCTCTTTTCTCTTGGTTTTAACACCATTCCTTTGTTTGTTTTCTCAGTAGGGTCGCTACCTTCTGATTCTCAGTCACGGTTTCTTCGTTCTCTTACTCCCCAGTGGAGTCTCTTTATTCCTTTTGCTCTATTGGTTTCGACACCACTATTGCACTTTACTCTTAGCACAATTACTATCTTTTCCTTTGCACTCCTTTCTTGGTTATGACACCATCTCTTTTGCATCCCCAGCAGATCTTTCTCTATCTCTTATTCTCTTGGTTCTGACACCATTTCTCTTTTGTTCCTTGCACAGTCACTTTAGTCTCCTACTCCTCAGTGGAATACTCCCTTTTTTCCTTTTGCTCTGCTTTCTTGGTTTTGACACCATTTCTTTGGAATCCCCAGTGGAATTTCCTTCTTTTTTTTGCTCTTGGTTTTGACACCACTTTCCTTTCCTTTTCCTTTTCCGTTTTAGTTCCACGAACTACGGAAGCTCTGATTCTGCATTCTTTTGAATGTATGATACGTAGGCACGAGATCGCGATGATCTTGGCGAGCACACTTTCACCTTTCTTCCTTCTCCCTTT
This sequence comes from Lathyrus tuberosus, assembly GCA_022829125.1. Lineage (NCBI taxonomy): Eukaryota > Viridiplantae > Streptophyta > Magnoliopsida > Fabales > Fabaceae > Lathyrus > Lathyrus tuberosus. The sequence continues at coordinate 10,106,428 of JALAZF010000086.1, forward strand.
CTTCTTTCCTCTCTGTCCCCTGGTTCCTTTGAACTACGACGCTCTGATTTCCTCATTGCACTATGAGGGTTCGTAGGCACGAGGGCCCCAATCCTCCGCGAGCACTTTCTTTCTTTTCTTTCTTTTTTCCCTTCCTTCTCTCTCTCTCTCCTCTTTCTTTTAGCTAGAAACCTTTAGATAGATAACCCATCCAAGCCTAGAAGCAAGCGAAATGGTTTCCGCGAGTACGACAGATGCGTAAGGTGCTAGTACCTTCCTTTCGCATAACCGACCCCTGTTCCCGTTTCTCTTCCCCTTGGGGTTTATCGATATTTTCCCTGTCATTTGGGACTAAATAAAGTTCGGTGGCGACTCTGTGTTATCTTTGAGTGTACGATTCACTCAAGATGTAAACCAGCCATCTTCAGCGACACTACGCAAGAGACAAGCCTTCCACCCTTACCTTTGCTCTTCTTGCTTAGCCAACTGAGATCTTCATTCCAACCTTGAGGGTGGTGCGCCACACCCATCCAACTTAACACATTCTTCCAAATGTCCTGCACTTTAGGGCACATAAAGAGAAGGTGGTCTATTGTTTCCACCTCCTGACAGAAGGAACAGATTTCTCCAATAACAAAACCAAACTTTTTAAGCTTATCTCTAGTTGCCAATTTTCTATGGCAGGCCATCCACAGACAAAATAAGGCACGAGGCCGAGCAATAGTGTCCTTGAATAGGAATCGCCAATCTACCTTTGGGACATCAATCTTCAGTAACATGTAAACCTTGTTTATGCTGAATTTAGTTGTCATCGTGTTTCAAGATGTCATACTATGACAAATATCACGGGTTTTCAAAACAACTTTTATAATCCAAGACATTCCTTGTCCAATCTGAACATTATCAAATAATATTATTATTATTATTATTATAATAATAATAATAATAATAGTCTTTCCCGAGGGCTGGATCTACGCGATCGTCATGTACTCTATTTGCTTTTTTTGAATTAATTCAATCTTCCTTTGATTAAAAAATAATAATATTAACAATTTTCTCAACACTAATAATTACAATTTAAATAATACTTAAATAAAAATTACAATTAATGAATATCATGTATATTTGAACTCTTAAAAATATATATTTTGTATTACAATTTGAATAGTAAATAGATATATTTATGTATACTTAAACATATAAAATTATGAAATAAAATTTAAAATTATAATTAGTTACATTGAAGTCATTTTAATAGACTTTTTGAAAGGCACGTATACATGTTACTTTTAAGTATATATTAAAACAAAAATTGAAGTTAACAAATATCATATATATTTAAACATTTAAAAATCACACTTTTTGTATTATACTTTGGATTATTAAATATATTGTGATTAATAATATTTAAAACTATAGTTAATCATGCTTAGTTGATAATTAATAAATTGTGATGCTTTTTAAAAATCATCAATCATTCACTAAATATCATACCATTAACTGCATATATAAATTATGTTAATTATTTAAGAATTTAAAAATAATGATTTGTCATATAAAATGATTTTACATATACAACTAATCAAAATTTTTACATTTACTATGTCATTTCACTTTTAAAAAAAATAAAACTATGTATTAATGTGACGCATGTCTTTCATTCGTTCACAACTTTTACACCGTCAATTTATTTTCTTATTTAAATTGTCAAATTTTAAAATAAACTTATGTGTCAAAATAATACAACACAATTTATTTTTAGTTTTATATGTATAAGAGTGAAAACACAAAGCATGTTAAAAAAATAGGTAAAGTGGAGCAGTGTGTTGCACTGCACATGACCCATTGTGCACGGTTGGTATTCTATAGTAAATGGGTGTGCCTTTTATTTTATTTTATTTTAGTACTATGAACAAGTGACTTTTGTCCCTACAACGCATGAAACATAATCTATATATATTTCAAATAATGAAACTTTGTTGGTGTTATGGGGCCTCAAATATAAGATAGTTTCATGAAATATTTAATAATATGTGGGCATCATTGAAACTATGATAGTGTCATTATGAAGAGCATCGGTTGCATGTAGGGGAAAGGGGCATGGGTTTCACGGGTCCTATCATGGATACAATCAATTATCAATCACTCTACTATACCTAGCTCTTTTATGTCTCAACCATATATGCGACTATTAATGTTATTTTATTATTTTGAGTATGATTAATATTATTTTTCTTATAAAATAATAAGAATAGAGGTCTTCACATTTGAGTGTGTTGGATTGGAACACATGAAGATTTTTTTACCACATTGCCACGTTTTGAAAACAAAATACTCAATATGTCACTAGTTGAAAAAAATTGACCAATATGTCACGTTTTGAATTTGGGCTCGTCCTTCCATTGGACGACCCAATGAAATTAGGGTTCGGCCATTGGTTGGCCGACCCATTGCTGGTGTTTTTTTTTTTTTAATTTAATATTTGAAAAGTTAAAAATATATATAAAAAATATTAAATGTTTTAATAAATAATAGAATAATATTAAAAATATAATAATTTTTTTTAAATAATATTATAATTAAATTTATTATTATGAAAGCTCGGCCACTCATTAGGCGAGCTCGTCCTTTCGTTGGCCGGGTCGGAAATATTTTAATATTTTTAATTTTATATATAAAGCATTGTTTTGGGTTCCTCTAGATCTCAGATCATCTGAATCCATTGCTTAATTTCTGTTTTAACAGTTTCAACAAAAATGGAGTATTTTTATGATCCAAATACTCCTCTCACCAAAAGAGATGCAACGGTGATTTTTTCTCCTGTGAAGCCACCGTTGAAGATCCGATTGTGGAATACACTCAAGTTCGAGCATCTTCAGAGAAGCCTGACCAGATGGTTAGAAGGAGAAATTCCTGAAGGAGAAAAGATAAAAAAAAATTGAAAGGCTAGTTAAAGATGGAGATGGGAAGGCCTGAAAAAAAGTGGAAAGTGATTTAGATTGTGTTATGATGATGTGTGGAGAAGCAGACATTGTCCTGATGGTTTTAATAGCCTCCTAGGAATGTTTAGATTTTAAACCGTTCTTATGTTTGTTGTCTTGTTTGTGTGGGTGCGGTTTATGTATTTTGATATGTTCGATTGTTCAATGAAAGTTGTTTCGGTAAAGTGATGGTTTTGCTAATTGAAAAATGCAAGGTTTAATTTAATTGAAATCCCACAAAAGTAAAGTTACAATAATCGAAAGTTTAATAAAAAACGAACAAGTTAATCTAGACGGGCCTATTTGACGGGCCTGCAACATTCGGACATTTTCTACGCATATGACCAATTTCTCGACAAATCCCACATCTTCTTTTTTCTTTCTCAGGATCGTCCATTTCGGTTTTAATTCTTGTACTATTTGGACGCCCTTTCTTATTCCTCCGCATCGTGTCGTCATGGCAAAGAGTAAAACCGTCATTAGTCGGCCAATTCTCGTGGTGTGGAAGTCCAAGGAAGCTCTCTTTGTAGACTTTGAAAACAGTCAGAACTTTGAAAATATCTGGTATGTGGAGGTTGTGGTCCTGTCGTATACTAGCACGTGCTGCGATGACATGGGAGCACGGTAAATGAAATGCTTGAAACCTCCCACAATCGCACGATCCTCTCCTGAGATCAACACCAAAAGTACCTAATGGTCGGCCATCGTTTTGATTAATCCTTTCAGCAACCATAAAACAAAATCTTTCGCGATCGAATTGGATGACATTATGGCTGCTAGATTTACGCACTTCGTCGGCCATTCCCTTGTTACAGTTATCTGTGAAAATTTGACCGGATGCCAACATTTTGGTCCAATCATGTCCTCGTTTTCCAAACAGTGATCCCAGACGATAGAACGTAGACTTGACCAGTGCAGTAATAGGAAGGTTTCGGGTAGCCTTAAGAACCGAGTTCATCGCTTCAGCCAGATTTGATGTCATGTGCCACCACCGTTGTCCTCCGTCAAACGCCCTCGCCCACTTCTCCCTGGGAATATTGTCTATCCACTCCAAAGCTGCTTTATTTGTTCTCCGTATTTCACCCCGGTAGTAGTTAAATGTTGTCGCATTCAATGCATATCCTGTAGCAAAAATGATAAGAAAAATGATTCAATAAAACATATGACAAATAATTAGCTAATTAATACATATTGAATCATAAACATATGAAGATGTAGGCATACCCATGTTGCCAACTATTTTCTTTAGTTCTTTGTCCCGGAACTCACGCATGAAGTTTTGCGTAATGTGTCTGATGCAGTAGCAATGTGAAGACGGAGGATACTGCCGTCTATTTCCGGGATCATCGTAAGCACTCTTGATTGACGGATGTCGGTCGGATATGAGACATAAATTGGCCTGGGGGGTCACATACATTCTCAAATTCCTAAGAAAGAAACTCCAAGCATCCTTTGTCTCACCTTCAACCAATGCGAATGCTATCGGAAAAATGTTACCATTTCCATCTTGTGCCACTGCAATCAACAAAGTTCCTCTGTACTTTCCGTACAGCCAAGTTCCGTCAACTTGCACAACAGGTTTACAATATTTGAAACCATGTATACATGGCTCGAACGACCAAAATAGTCTGTGAAATTTGCGTTTGTCACCCAATTGGGTGCCGTCGGCTGTGATTATGGGCAATGTTTCTAACTGTATTATAGTTCCAGGAAGATACGTCTTCATTACCAACAACCACTGTGGTAGTTCATTGTAAGACGTCTCCCAATTCCCGTAAAGTGATTTTATGGCTTTAATCTTTGTAATCCAGGCTTTCCTATAGGAGATCCTATAACTGTATTTCTCTGCAATATGAGCTTGTATCACTTTAACTTTTAGTGAAGCGTCGCTGTTAACAAGATCCCTGATGCTGCGGCTAATAATTTCTGAATCTAATTTTCTATGATCCTGTGACATTGAACTAGTTGTACAAGTGTGGGGTCCGTTTATAGTTCCAATCTCCCATGATGTGCTCTTTTTACGCAGTGCAGCTCGACACTTGAATTTACACTGTGGGTTCTTGCATTTTATTATATACCTTACTGAATCAGACTTATAAACTCCATAATCAAGATTGTTAGTAATATGCCAATGTTGCAAAAATAAAACACACGCTTCTTTGTTCTCAAACACCATCCCTACTTCCAAATTCTCACCAATATGATTTGGTGCGGTATTTTCAAAAATATAGATTGGTTGTGAAGACTCAAGACATATGTTTGACATGTGCACTGGTGGATTGTATAGATTAATGGGTTCAGCATATATGGGTTCAGCATTAATTACCTGAGAATGCATGAGAAGAACATCCTCGTTATCGCTAGCACCGAAAATATCTTCATACCTAACATCATGTAGTTCATCTTCACTGTATTCACCAACCTCTTCGTTTCGTATGAAAGGTTCATTGTTTTGTGTAATTTCTTCATCATTTACCTGGCTCACCCCGTATTCATGCGAATATGATGATTGTGTTGGATAAGCTTCGTCTTCAACACGAACATATAACTCTATCATCTTCAACTGAGGCATTGAGTAGTGACATTGAAACATTGATTTGACTGATTCGTTTGAATCTATCTGCTTCATTACGTAGAACACACTACCATCTACCCCATTAAATAATGGTTGACGGTAAATAATTTCATGAACCGAGTGTTGCACTTTTTTCCCAATGCGTTCTCTTAGATGAATAATATCAGAATCACGATGAATTTTGAACATCACCGTTGTTGTATTGTTGAAAGAAAAACCAGCAATTTGATCTGTGAAAATTGAACCACCATAATGCATGGCAACTAATGTATTTCTCTCTGCCATTGATATGACAATTTTGAGCAGATCGTGTAAGTGCATACAAACAATGCTAGATAGGAAAGAATATATAAAACTACATGGCAGTATGGGGTCGTCAGTCCAAAGGACGAGATGGCAGGTGAAACAGTATTGGGTCGTCCTTCCGTTGGACGAACCCATGAAGAATTCACGTGCGAACAGAATAGGGTCGTCCTTCTGTTGGACGAACCCATGAAGAATATTTGAAGGCACGTCCTTCCAAGTGGCGTGTAGCACGGGCCATTGTATTTTCATTTCACGGCAGATTCCTTGCATGCCATTTATCTTCTCAGCTAGTTATTAGGGGTGCAGGAATAGCTTTGCATGCCTACTATTGACCAAATGATTGTGCATGGAATTGGATTATTGTGTGCATGGGTTGGTTTATAAATACCACCTTCACTGTCAATTGAAACATATAAAAAACAAAACATTATATCATAAACATTTCATCAATTAAAATCACAATGTTGTGGATGGGAGAGACGCACCGCGGAACACCGGCTAATGTTGCCGCATGTGTAAGTAAATTTCCTTTTATTATTAAATCGTTATGAGTGTGATATTTTTTTTGTAAACCAATATTTTGATTTTATCTTATGTTTGAAACAGTCTGATGCAGAAAGATTTAGGTTGCATTCTCATGCTATAGATGCACCAAGTGAGGCAATCAAACCATATCTGGCGCAAGCAGGTTTTGCAAAAGTTGCAGAAGTCAGCACAATCAAAGTTGATTCTAGTCTCGTGCTTGCGATGGTGGAAAGATGGAGACCCGAAACACATACTTTTCATCTCCCAACCGGTGAATGTACCATCACTTTGGAGGACGTAAGTATGTTATTTGGTCTCCGTGTTAACGGTAAGGCAGTAAATGGTCCTACTCAAGTAGGCAGTGACGTATATTCCGAACACTTGGGTATTGAACCTTCAACAGCCGATAGAAATAAAGGTTGTGTTAAAATTATTTGGCTACAATCTCTATTAGCAGAGTTAAAACAAAAAGAAACGCCATCTGATGCGGGCAACCTTCTCCATGCAAAAATTTATATATTACTACTTCTAGCTAAAGTATTGATGCCAGACAAGAGCCATAACTTTTTACATTCTTCTTGGATACCCTTGGTAGGAGATTTAGATAAATGCAACGAATATAGTTGGGGCTCTGCTTGCTTAGCTACATTATATAGACATATGTGTAAAGCAACTAGGGTAGGGGTAAAAAGCATTGGAGGATGCGTGCTCCTATTAAGTGCTTGGACGTATTGGCATATACCACTAATTGCTCCCGAAACTTCCTTCGAGATAAATCATCCACACGCAAAAAGGTAAATATTAATGACACTTTCTTTTCTTTTGTACGAATTTATACTGAGGCAATCTTATCTTCCCATTTTATCTCATTTTTTTAAAACTGCAAGATTTGCGAGACGAGGCATGGCTTACCAAAAAAAACCCTCGTCACCACATCCGAGGATATAGATTCGCACTAGATAGATTGAGGGGAGACGACGTAAGTTTGTTACCATCTTCATTCTATACGTCGCTGATAAAATATATTTTCATACTTTAACTATTATATTTTCTGTTACAGTTCATTTGGAGGCCCTACCCAAATTACCCAGAATGCGTGCTAGAGGATTGCCAAATTTGGAGCGCCACCACTTATATTATCAGTTTTCATATTGTCGAAATGCATCAAGCTGATAGGGTTAAAATGCAATTTGGATTTCAGCAAGATATCCCTTCTGAGCCTAGATGTCTACGCCAACACCATGAGACTGAAATGCCAAATACATGGGGAGACCATTGGCGCCATGTAAATAGAGAAGAGAACAAAGAGTGGAGAAACAGAAAAAAATTGACCTTGAAAGGTAACATGGTTACTGGTGACTATGTTCATAGCGCCGCATATATGCAATGGTATTTATCCATTCCATTTATGCATGCTTCTCAAGCCCAATTCGTCGATGATCCCCATCAGTATGCATCCTCTTCATCACAACAAAGAGCCTCGCCCTCCATGCAGGAGGAAATCCCCCAGATGAACCCCTCGCAATTTCAATCTCAGACTTCTTTTAACCCCCAAACCACATACCACCATCCACAACCCACACAACCTCAACCGACATTTCAACGCACTCAAACCACACAACAACACACATTCTTTGGCACCTCCTCTCAACAACCAACGCCATTCACCCCCACCCCTCAAGGAAACTTCTACTACCACCAAGAATACCAACAACAAACAACACTTCAACCATCCTTCCAATTCACCCCAATCCCACGACCTATCTTTGATTCCTCTTACCCCCTATCCCAACAACAACCCTTTAACCCTTCTTTCTCTCAAGCCACTTCTACCTACCGCATTGACGAGGTTTATTACCCTCTCATCCAACAAAGCCCTCCCACCGCCTTCGACAAACCATCCCAGTCAGTCCCCAATTTTCTCCTTACTGATGAACAGCTCATGGACTGGACAGGTTTCTCAGTTACGGATGTTCCTATCGTCGATACATCACATCAACCAGAAAATGTCTGCGACGACGAGGGTGTAGCAGAAGATGAGGGTGTAGCTGAAGAGGAAGAGTTGTCTTCCGACTCTACTCCATCGCCAACAAGACGACAACCAGACATGGGAAGGGGAAAACGTGTGATTTTTCCAAAAAAATGTGGAACTGGGGGTCATTTGTTTATACAAAAATGATATATCTTCACCCATTGGGAATTAATAAAATTTATGATATTTATAATTTTATTTAATAATTATGTTATATTAATTATTTAATTACATATTGTAAAATATATTTAATTCTAATTTAAAATTAATTATAATATTTATTCAATAATATTTTAAAACATAAAAATAGTTTATTCTTTTTTAAACCAATTAATATATTAAAATATAATATAACAATTATTTTATATTAAATAAAAAAAAAACGAATGGTTCAATGGGTCGGCCAACCAATGGCCGAACCCTTGAAGAAGAAAAAATATTTCATTGGGTCGTCAAATGGAAGGACGAGCCCAAACCCAAAATGTGGCATATTGGTTAATTTTTTTCAACTAGTGGCATTTTGGGTATTTTGTTTTCAGAACGTGGCAATGTGGTAAAAAAATCACACATGAACATGAAAAACCCTTGTGTTAAGTATATGTATTTGGTAGTAAATTGATTTTTTTCTTGAGTTTTACATAGAGAAAAAATTTATATATATTATAAAGTGTAGTGGAGTTAATTTTCAGTGTGTTTCAAAAAGAGTATAGAGATTTTGTGAATAGAAAGAGCATGATCAAATTTTAATATGAAAAGGATGAGACTATTTTTTTAAGTAAGGAATTGATTATAAGAGTATTAGGGGTATTCTAATCCAATTATAAAATCCGGTTAAAAACCGGAAGACAAGAAAATATATTAAAATCTAAATAAAGCTTAAATAAGAAATCGCAAAGAATCTTTGCAAACTCATAAAAGTTACAATTGGAATTTCTAATATCTCCTATAAATGACCACCTCCAAACCAAAATCTTGATATTTCATAGGAGGTCGGATACGCTGCAATTTTCACCGTTGAACTGTATACCATTGCTCTTAATCCAAATGCCCCAACAGGTAGCTAACCAAATGCAACCTTCCTTTTCGATTTTAACTTTCTTACGTTCGAAGAATTTCAACCATTGCACAAAGGAGCAGAGGGAGTCTTCAACGTGCATATTCTCCTAAAACCTTATCCATGACGAGATCGCCCTCCACACTCTCTTAGAAATAGTACAGTTGAAAAACATATGACTCGAGTTTTCACTCGCACTCAAGCAAAGATAGCAAACAAAATCTGCTATAGGAATGATACCTCTGTAAGCCAAAAGATCTTTCACAGGAAGCCTATCATGAAAAAGCCGTCAACCAAAAGCCTTGATACGAAAGGGACCAAAGTTTTCCACGACTTTTCTAATCCTTTTTTATCCCTTGTAATAGAATGAGCATCAAGAAAATTAGAACACAACAACTAATATCCGGACTTCGCAAGTGTAACCGACGAAATGGTCAGGATGCCACTCCAGCCGATCAACCATCACATTGTTCGGAGTACAGGGCTCGAGCTGGTAACGCATAGTCTGAATTCTCGTCCGGATCGTGTTGTCCGTGGTTGGTAAGATGCCGAAATCTCCCCACTTCCACCCTTCAAAGGACCAAACCCCCATTTCGTCCACTGTCGCTTTCTTCGAGTTGCTTTTACTAAACAAATCTGGATACTTCTCCGCCAAACAAACTTCGTCGTTCCACACTCCAACCCAGAACATGACAGGTTTTCCATCCCCTAACACGAATCTGCTATTAACATAAAGCACCTTCTCGTCGCAAAATTTTTCCAACGAAATGATGTCCTTCCACCACGTGGAGTCCGAGGGCCTGCTGCTGTTAATGATGGCAGAATTGTCGAAGCAAATCAGATCACCATATCTTGCTCTTAGAATGTTTATCCATTGAGTATCCTTGTTCTCAAGAAGTCTTCATCTCCACTTTTAAAGCAATAAAAGATTAAACTCTTCTAGTCTTTTTAAGTCTAGACCTCCTTGCTTTATGGGCAAACAAAGAAGATCCCAACCCACCCAATGGACTCTCATCTTGGCTTCTCCTCCTCCCCACAGAAAATGATTTTGAATCTTTGTTATAGTTTTGCCAATCGACTTCGGAGCCCTATAAAAAGGCAACAGAACCACCGGGAGGCTGCTCCAAACTGACTTAAGCAAAGTGATTATGCCTCCAAAACTAAGCATCTTTCCTTTCCAACTTGAAAGTCTAACTTCCAACTTACGCAACAAAAAATTCCACGATGATATACGTCTTGGGTTCATGCCTATCGGTATGCCGAGGAAGTTAAAAAATCTGTCCTCTAACCAGCAAGATAAAAAGCTAACAGCTGCATCCAAAAATGAGTATTTATGTTGACTCTGATAATTTTGCTCTTCAAAAAGTTGACTCTTAGACCCAAAATGACCTCGAAACCCCGAAGGACAGATTTCAGAGCCTAAAGGTGTCTCCAGCTACCATCCCTAACCAACAATGTATCGTCGGTAAACTAAAAGATATCCACCACACAATTGTCTTTAACTGCAAAACCAGAGAAATCGCCGATAATCCTCGAATTCCTAACCAGACCAACAAGAGCTTCTGTTACTATAACAAACAAAAAGGGAGAAAGACGGTCTCCTTGTCTGAGACCCCTTCTCACTTTGAATTCCTTCGTCGGGCTGTCGTTGACTAAAACAGACATGTAACTAGTAAAAACTGTTGATTCCATCCATCTCATCCAAAGGACACAAAATCCCATCCTTGACATCAAGTACTTTAAAAAATTCCAACTAACCTTGTCGTACGGTTTTTCAAAATCAACCTTGAAAAGCATACATTGCCTTTTCTCCTTAACCACAAAATCCAAAGTTTCATTTGCAACCAAGACACCATCAAGCAAGTGTCTGCCTGGAACGAAATTCATTTGACAAGGAGAAATTATAGAACCAAGGACCCTTTTTAACCTTGCCGCAAGCAACTTTGAAAGAGCTTTGTATATGCAACCAACCAAACAAATAGGACGATACTCTCCTAAGCTAGACGAGTTCTCCTTCTTCGGAATCAAAGTTAGGAAAATGGAGCTAAAGGCCTTAGGTAAAAAAGTCTTATCGTGAAAATCTTTAAAGCAACGGACAATGTCATCTTTGATGAATGACCAACATCGCCTAAGAAAAAAGAAGTTATACCCGTCGGGCCCTGGGCTCTTAGAACCTTCACATCCCCAAAACGCCTATTTTATTTTAAGTTCAGAAAAATCAGCCTCTAGAGAACTACTTTTAGCAGCAGCCAACCTTCTCAGATGCAACCCTTCAGGAATAGGCCGATCGAATTCAAGTTCAGAAAAAGCCTCTAAAAAGAATCTGTGTACCTCCTCTTTGACACCCTCAACTTATTCCACCTTGCCATTAGTCGTTTGAAGAGAACCAATAAAGTACTTGCGTCTTCTGTCTTTCATAACTCCGTAAAAGAATTTTCCATTAGAGTCCCCGTCGTTATCCCATTTAATTCTGGACTTTTGGAGCAGCATATTTTCTTTTATTTTCAATCTATTCCAGAAACATGAAGCAGCTTTACTTCTTTTCCTCACTAATTCTTCCACCTGAGAACCATCACAAACACAAAGTAAGTCATCTGCTTCATTCACAGTTCTGCACCCCTCCTCTATTTCCAAGTCGATTTTCCCAAAAACATCAGAATTCCACCTGCGCAAGCTATCTTTTAAGATTATGAATTTTTCTTTTAGAATGAAATCACTTCTCCTTTTGACCTTGATATCCCCCCACACGTTTTCTACATAAGGAAAACACTCTTTGTCGTCAAACCAACTATTTTTAACTCTAAACGGCTTTGGTCCCCAATCAGCTTTGTTGATCAGCAACCATATCGGACAGTGATCTGAAATGTCTCTATTTTCGATGAATTGGCCAACTACTCCCCACATGTTAACCAAGGTATTTAAAAGCAAGAAACTATCCAACCTACTCATCGCTAAACCGTCGCCAATATACCAACTGAAATTGATACCTCTAATAGGGACTTCTATCAGTTGAAAATCAGCGATGAATTCCGAGAATTCTTTCATTTTAGAATTTCTGCTGCCCACCCGTTTCCCCTTCCTTTCACCTCTGTGAGCAACAGAGTTGAATTCGCCACCGATGCACCATTCCCCGTCTGAATACCTTTGCTTGAGCTCTAAGAGGTTCTTCCATAAAGCCCTTCTATTGATCAAAGGACAAGGCGAATAAATATTAACAACATAGATGAATATATCTTTCCAAATCAACTTAATACCTAAATACCCAACACCTTTGAAGTTGAATATGACATCAAAGATCCCTTCATTCCAGACAGTAATCAAACCACCCGACTTACCTATCGAATCAGAATGCGACCAACCCACCTTAGTATTGTTCCAAAGACTTTTCACAACACCCTCTTCAACTCCTTTCATCTTTGTTTCTTTAATCAAGAAAATATCTGCCCTGCCAGTGGTGATGATCTTGGTTATCCTTTTCCTTTTCAACTTGTTGCAACACCCTCTTACATTCAACGAACCAATTATCATTTCCACGAGTAAGTTTGCGCCTTCAAACCCTTATTCCTCTCCAAGTCTCTCTTCTCCATAGCCTCAATTTTATTTTTGTAGTCTCTGTCTGAACCCTTTGAAGTAATTCCCAACTTGGCAATAACATTCCAAACCATATTGCCAACATTGGAATCAATGTTCTCCCAAAAACGGTTATTGCAATGCACCAAATTCAATTCTGATATAGAATCATAACAGATGATGGCCCCTGAAGAAAAACTTTCCTCCCCCTTTGATTGATGACTATTGGGCTAAATCATCAAACGGAGAGGACCATAAGAGTCTTATGAGAGTTTTATAGAATAGAAATTGTTATCCACTTTCACCCGTATAGTTTTGTCTAAGACGGCGTCACATGAAGTTCTTACCATAATCCTAGCAATATCCATGACAGACCCCTTCAAAGTATTTTCATTTGAACATACATAAGTTCCCATCGTATTAGCAACCTTCTCGAAGAAATCAAGGTTCCAGGCATGACAAGAAACTTCATGCATTCTAATCCAAGCGACTTTGTCCTTATCAATATCGGTTTCCTTTCATTCTCTAATCTCAGAAAACCACTGACTCCACCAATCTCTTCCTTCCTCAATCAAATCTTTGATCGCTCCTTCCTCTAAATCTTCCAGCAAGCATAAGTTAGCTCCAAGAGTTGAACCTTAATGGAAAAATAGCCTTCAGTCTCGAAGTATGTTTGAATGTTATAATACATACCAGGATTGATCACGAAACCGACATAAGCAAACTTTAAGCTGGCCAGATCTTCCTTGTTAGAATTGTAGTTCAGAAGCGGTGCAACAGCGGAAAAAAATTCAGTAGCATTGCCATTAGGAACATTCTTCACCACTTGAGCCAACGATCTATTGCCCACCTTGTTACCATGCCATTGATTCCTCTTGGGTACCTTCCCAGAATAAGCACCCTGGTTGTTCAGAGCCCCTCTACCTTCTCTACCATTCTTACCAGCACCTGCTAGTCTCTCAAAGCGAGGAAGATTAACGTTTATCTTCTTACCGTCGATAATGACATTGTCGAGTTTCATAGCCATCAACCTCAGGTCTTCAGTATCTCTAAACCTTGTGAAGCCAAACCTCTTTCCCTACTTATTCTTTTTTGGCGGAATAACAACTTCAACGACCTCCCCAATGCACCCCAAACAGTTCGAAGACATCACTAGATTTGACTCTATCTGGTATTTCTGAGAAATAGATGGAAGATATCCTCAAATCCTCACCTTGTTGCACTTTTCTTCCCATCGGATAAGTATCCCATCGTGTTGCAATATTTCGAGAACCCCTCATTTTAACTCTTTGCCATTCCATGATGTAACTGAAGGAATCAACGAAGAATTTGGAATACTGACATGAGATGAATTTATTATTAAAAATTAAAGCATGATTTCTGAAGCGACGAGAGGTTGAAATAATAGAAAATTTAATGAGATATGTGAATTGGAGTATTTAGCTGCACAAATACTTTTAATAGACTTATTTATGTGAATGTAGAATTTGAGTTGTTTTCTATAGAATTTTAGACAAAAATATGGATAGTGGTGATTAGAGGTGAAAAAATGTGGAATTGAGCAGGCTTATGATGGTGAGAGTCTAAAATTTTGGCTTGCTCTACCAAATATGAAGACGAGACGGACATGCAGATCATATCCTCTTAAAGGTTAAAAGTTGTAAAAATTATTAATGTCAACATTCCCAAAATTCTAAAAAAAAAAAAAAGAGATGGAGCAGATATATTAGAGGACGTAGGTTTAAAATTTTAATATGCTAAACAAAAAATGCAGACAAAACTATAAATCGATCCCGTTTTATCACTTTTGTTGGTGATTCAATTGTGATAGACATGTCAACCCATTATAGAACGAGTTTTTTTTTTTTTGAAAATATACTCTACAAGAAAAGTTGTATATGAGTCTAATGTTAAAGATATAATTCAAGACCACTGTCATTATTTGTGATGTTTTTCGAGTATTTTTGTTGCCTTTAAAAATACGCTATATGAAAAAAAGTTGCATTTGAAAATTTTCTATCAGAGAAAGTTGATTTTAGAGAATTTTTCTATGAAGAATAATTGGTTTCAAGAAATTTCTCATATTTCAAGAAACTATTATAGGTGGTATTCATACGATATTTGAATGTGTATTTTTAGTAGGATTCCTACACTGCAATAAGGAATCGCCCAATGTAATCCAGCTGTTTTATTATAAAAAATATGTGTTGATATAATCTGATTTTGGTCAATAACATAAACCACTTTAAAGAAAATGACCTACTACACGACTCAATTCAATAATCTCTTCTATGAATAAAAAATATTTTTTACAATTATTTACAAAAACAAAAGAAATATTTATAAGAATAGAGCTATCCTAAATGTTGAAGTCGCACAATTGTTTGGGAGATTGATGATGCAATTTTGTTTGCTTCCTAAATGTGAAGTGGGGACGAAGTGGTCCTCTTCAAGACTAGTATTTGCTTTCTTCTAACCGTGAAATAAGTGTCTGCAAACACTGTTTACTTTCAAACTCTACAATACCTTCTTTTAACATCCTATCACAACGTAGTCTGCTCTTGCCTTCAACTCCTTTTTGGTTGACTTGCTACCTAGCTATATATATTCATGACTCGTTGGTTCTTTACTTTTACTTTTCACTATCTTTATGGTGGGTGAATATCAATTATAATGGGTCTAAATAAATAAATAAGGTGATGTTCTTTTTATAGGTTAAGGCTAACTAGATATTAGACGACCTTTTATTTAAAACTTTTATTGAATAATAAATGCTTGCTCTTTTTTGTTCATGAATAAAGTTAAGGTAATGAAGTATTGGTGCATAATTACATGGTCCAATGATAAAATAATTTTTACCTATAAGTCTATAACCATCACATTTCATAGATTAGTGTGACATATCACTTTTATCTTTATGAGTGTGTTTGCTGGTGAGAAGAGGTTGAGTAGAGAAAAAGAGGTGAGAAAGAGTAAAAAATGAGAGAAAGAGATGAAAAATAAAATAAATTTAATGTATTGTTTAATATAACATAGTAAAGAGGAAAATAAAAGAGAAAGAGATGATACTACTTTTTAAAAAGACTAAAATATTCTTGAGGTAAAATCAATTTATAATTTATAGTTAATCAAATTAATAATATATTTTTGAATTTATTTATGAATAAATTTGTTCTGGTTAATTTATTATTTATATCCCATAAAAAATATATTATTTATTAATAAAAGAAATTATCAACACAATTTTTTTTAAAACAATATGCGACTTATTTTTTTGTGATTAATAAAAGAAATAACTCATATTTTGAAATAACAATGACATATTTCAAGATCTACACACTTCAACGATCAAATTATAGATTGAATGATAAATAGTTTTAGAGTGAAAATAAATTAAATACTTGAAATGATATGATTTGGTATTTATATAGTATGAGTGGTTCAAACCGTCCACATGTGATTTGACAGCTAATGCGGATTGTCGTTCTATTAGATTCAATGATGAGAGATGTGATAAAAGGTGTGATCGAATGTCCTCGACATGAATGAGGGTCCACCTGTTCTATACACTTTTCTATTTAATGCATGTTAATGTGTATTTTTCATGAGTCCGGTAGACGATCCAAATTAGTATACTAAGACATTTTTATATTGAATCCAAGGTAAATTTAAAAATTATATATATATATAATTGGTATACACCGATAGTGTAAAAAAATTTTACACGGTCAGTTAATCGTGACAGTTAGATTTTAATTACAGTTTGACTTTGATTTTAATCATTTATAAAATAATATCTATGAGTAGTTGTGATGCACTGACTCTATGTAGACATATATTTTCGACACCATGTCTTGGAAGGCAAAATGATGTTCCTTGACTAGAGATGATAACTACAGGAAAAGGAGGAAGAAAATGAAGGTATCCAGAAGACACTTCGACAAGATAAGAATTTCGACACTCCGACAGAAATATGAGGAAGTCTTCGTCAGACAGGTTGGAGGGACATTTATCATTTTTTGACAATTCGACAAGTCTGAAAGGACGCGTTTGTTCGACATAACTTGAAGATTCAAATTTAAGAGAATTATAACGTTTGGCAGAAGACGCGTGGAAGTATCTGGCGAAAGGAAGACATGCAGAAGGCCAGATGTCGAAATTTTAGGATAGTTGTTATTAGAATTCAGAGGTTGTTCGCCAAGATCAACAGCGAACAAATTGGCACACCTGGTGGGACCAGTGCAATATAAAACTTAAATAAATTTTAAAAATTAAGGCTTTTTCTTCGTTGTATGATACTAAGAAGCGGTAAATTAGCCGTATCTGACGTAGAGAGACCCAAAAGAACTAGAGTAAGGAAAATGGCGAATCAGTCAAATAATCCTAACCCCAATTCAAATTCAAATGAAAATATTCCAGTTTCCAACCCTATACCTTCGGCAGGGGGAAATGTGGATTCAAACCCTGTTCTGGAGGAGATTATGCCTTCGTCAACAGGATTTACACCAGCGGTTTCGCTCTCCCAAAGTATGCCTAGTTTCTCCACAATGGGACATTCAAGGCCTTTGGGGACGCCTCCTCCGGGAGGACAAAATTTTAGGCCATTCCAGACAAATTTTTCCATACCTATGTTCGGAAGAGAACAACCATATGGAATGCCGACGTCAGTGATGGCAAATTTGCAAAGTTCACCACCCTTGTATTCTGACGCCATGGTCCACATGTCTTCGCCATTGCAAGGATCAGGATACGGTGGAAATATGAGTAGATTGAACCAATCCCTACCAAATTTCCAAATGCCAGCAATTACCAATAATTCTGCGCAAGTAATTCGACAACAAATGGACGAAAGTAATCATGATATGGTCCAAATGTTGACTCAACAAATGGGGGCAGTGTTTAACCCTTTAATACAAAACACTACCCAAACCAACCAATTGTTGGCTGCGCAAATGACGCGCATTGCTGACTTTTTTGGTGTTCCTCAAACACGACAAAGAGAACAAGTGATTCAAAACCAAGTAGTAAATGTCGAAGAGGAACCCACGATAAATCAAAGGCCTTTAGAGAATCCTCAGGCAAACCCTAGAAACCAAGAGGCAGTGGTCGAGCAGCCTCGTGTCGAAATCCCCGTTCAACAAGAACCTAGGAGGGTAATAGTCCAGAGAGGCCAAGATGTTGATGATGTGTTGCAACAGCGAATACGATATAATAACTTTCCTGTCGAAAATAACATAACAGCCATGGTCGAAAGGATAATGGCCCAAAACGGTGTAAATATAGGTTTGCAAAGGCCTACTTATACTTCCCCATTGTCGGAACACATTCTGCAAGAGGAACTACCCCCAAGATGGAAAGTTCCTAAGTTTACTAAGTTTTCAGGAGATACTAGTGAATCTACTATAGAGCACGTAGCGCGTTATCTAATAGAAGCGGGAGAAATAGTCAATAACGAAAATTTGAAAATGAAGTACTTTCCAAGTTCCTTGACAAAAAATGCATTCACCTGGTTTACATCCTTGCCCGCGAACTCTATATTCACATGGACCCAATTAGAAAGATTGTTCCATGAACAATTCTATATGGGTCAGACTAAGATAAGTTTGAAGGAATTAGCCAGTGTTAAGAGGAAATTTTCAGAACCTATAGATGATTACCTAAACAGGTTCAGGTTGCTTAAGGCAAGATGTTTCACACAAGTGCCAGAACGGGAGTTAGTCGAAATGGCTGCAGGGGGTCTAGATTATTCTATAAGGAAAAAATTAGACACTCAATATTTAAGAGATATGGCACAATTAGCAGATAGGGTAAGACAGATTGAGAGGCTAAAAGCTGAGAAATTCAGATCAAATAAAAATAAAAAGGAAAGAGTGGCCTATGTAGGAGTATGCCGGGATGATGATGGTGACGGAAATGAACTAATTTTGTTCGACGAGCAAGAAATTGATCTGGCAGAACTAAAGTCAGGCCCTCCATACGCCTGTAAAGTGCTAGCTCCGTCGAATGGAAAAAACCCAGTCGAACCTGAAAAGAATGATAAATTTCCCAAACGAACTTATACGTTCGACGTCACCAAGTGTGACGAAATTTTTGATTTATTGGTCAAAGATGGTCAGTTAATAAAGCCGCCAGGCGCCAAAGAACCGCCTGTCGAACAGCGGAAAAAGAGGGGTTTTTGTAAGTACCATAACTTTTTGGGTCATAAAACATCTCAATGTTTTCTTTTCAGGGATCTAGTTCAAAATGCTATCCGTGATGGAAGGCTGAAGTTTGGCGAGAAGCCAAAACAACAAATGGGGATTGATTCGAATCCCATGCAGGTTGTCGAAGCACACTATGCTGAACCATCCACTGTGAATATGGTGGAGATTGAAGTTGCTTCTGATGGCAGTTTCGAGATGGTGGAGGCTATGGAAGGTTTCGACACCAGTATCAACGTGGTCGAGATCACTGAAGATCTTGCAGGACAGAACGAAGTCGAGGGTACTGAAGCGTTCGACAACGATAATGAAGTCAAAGTCACTGAAGATCTTGACAACAAAAACACAGTTGAAGTCACTGAGGACTTCGGCGATGAAGGTAAGGTCGAAGCTACTGAAAGCTTTGAAAATCAGAAAACTACAGAGGGGTCCAACGAGAAGAACGATGACAGTGTTGCTGAAGACGTAGTGGTTCGACCGGGAGAAATCTGGGATCGCTTGGGACAGCCAAGCGGAAAATTCGACTACCTGGTGAAGTACACTATTCCTGCAACTTATCACACCGACATCAGTGAAATCCGACCAACTGGTTGGGGAAGCGATTTTGATGACGATGGTGATTCCCCTATCGCCAAGGAAGAAGTTACTGAGGACTTCGTTGCTGAAAACAAGGCTACTGAAGGCCTTGATCTTGACAACATAAAGGAGGCCGATGTTGCAAATTACTGCATCAACATCATGGGACCTTTCGACAAGGAAGTCACAGAAATGAAAGAAAAAGCTTTACATGGCCGTGGGAAATCTGGGACTTATGGGATCCTACGAAGAATAAAAGAGGATCCTAAAGAAAAGTCAAACAAGTGTTGCTGCAAGCATGCTCCTAGGAACATATCCTGGTGTTGCTGCCCAGAAGGGAAGTTCGACTTGACGAAAAAGAAGGACAGAGTCGAAGAGGAAAAGCTCATTGAAAAGATGAACAGACTAACCATTGCTGACAAGCAAAACGTGGGAATCAATATGGTAAAAGTTTCACAGAAAACTCAGGCAGCAGTAGATGAAGATCAACGTCGAGAGGAGTGCCAAAAGCTGGCGTACCCCAAAGAAAATGAGAGTTTGGTCGAATTCATCAAAAGGTGCCAGAGAAGGAAGAGTGACGTGATGCTATGCCCTCGTTGCAGTTCCATTTTCGACAGAAAGGCTGCCACCCACTTGGAGGCAATAGATCAAGCAAGAAGGAAGGCGAATGAGGGAGCGACAAGATACGATCCAAGAAGGAGTGAGCACCACCAATGGAGGCGCGGAGACAGACGCTATGGCACTTACAAGCCATCAAACAAAGTGATAGATGACAAATGGGTTCAACCCATCAGAGATGGCCAAGGCCAGAAGAAGTGGAAGAATTTCGATGTGCAGAGAGGCACTTCAATGAAAAACAAGAAGGAGTTGGAGAAATATAAACCTAGGCCATATCCTTCAGAGAATTATAAAGGGAAGAACCCCATGTCGAGATCCCAGTGGAGGAGGTTCCAAAGGCAAAAGAGGTTTGAGAAGGAAACTGCTGAAAAAGGTATGATGAGAAAAGTGGCTGGAAACAAGGATGAAGCAGAATGTAGCAGCAACGCTCAAATGGCGAACAAGAAGGAGCCTCTCCAGCAAATCAAACCAAACAGCGTGGCAGCGCAAAGTGTGCCCAAAGAGAAGAAGATGGAGGATGACGAGATGACAGATGATTTCAAGTCAGATTCGGAGGCATCCTTCGACGTTGGCTGTAATGTGGTCTCGGTCCTTCCCAGAGACTATGATAGGATCATGGAAGTCGAAGACGAAGAGGATGGGATGGAAGAGGAAACGATGGTGCACAAGCCCGTGTGTTACTACGTAATGAATAATGGTTGTGTCGAAGAGCAAAATGCTTTCTTCGAAAGACCAGACGATTCCATGAAGGCGCACTTGAAGCCTTTGTTTATCAAAGGAAAGATTGAGGGTGTCGGTGTGAACAAGATCCTAGTGGATGGGGGTGCCGCTGTGAATTTAATGCCCCATTTCATGCTGAAAAAGATTGGCAAAGATGACTCGGATGCGAAGCCCCACAACATGGTTCTGTCAAATTACGAAGGAAAGGTAGGAACAACCATGGGAGTTATTCAAGTGGATCTGACAGTTGGTACTATAACAAGGCCAACAATGTTTATAGTTATTGCTTCTAGGGCAAACTACAACTTGCTGTTGGGAAGGGAATGGATCCATGGTATAGGTGCTGTTCCCTCGGCGATGCACCAGAGAATAGTTATTTGGAGGCCAGATGGAATCGTCGAGAACATAGAAGCAGACCAAAGTTACTTCATGTCCGAAGTTAACAATATAAGTGATCGAAGTTTCGACAAAAACTTAGCCCACATACCCCCTTGCAGTCCGGCGAAATTCGACTTGAAGGCAACGGACAACGCGTACTGTTCCATGTATCTCCATCCTACACATGGTTTTCAGTGGGATAAGGAAGTCATTGGTGACTCCAACTACATGTGGGGGACTACCAACGTAGCACCGACAGGATGGGGGGATGAGTTCGACAATGATGACGAGTGAACAAGCAGTGCTCGACAAAATTACGGCTTACATAGCCGAAAACAAATTCAAAGCGGCTCTGGAGGCCGAAGTAAAATACATGGCTGTCGAAGCCAATCATGAAGATTCAAATGAACAGTGTCTCCAAAAAGACGTTGAGGAAAATAATAACAACAACCAAATAGACGAATGGCAAAACCAGAAACTTGACGCCATTTATGACGATGAACCTTTGGGGTTCGAAAAAGATCCAGTGTCGAACAACTTGAAGATGGTGGCGCAGGATCCTTTAGAAGAAATCAACTTGGGGCTGGGGGCAGAAAAAAGACCAACCTACATAAGTGCAAGGATGGATCCTCAGTTCAGAGTCGAAATAATCCAGTTGTTGAAGGAGTTCAAAGATTGCTTTGCATGGGATTATGACGAAATGCCGGGTTTGGACAGAAGTTTGGTCGAATTGAAGCTGCCAATCATAGAAGGGAAGAAGCCAGTCAAGCAAACTCCAAGGCGCTTTGCACCAGAAGTTCTGTCGAAAATAAAAGAAGAGGTCGAAAGACTTCTAAAATGCAACTTCATCCGCACTACCAGGTATGTTGATTGGATTGCAAATATAGTTCCGGTTATTAAGAAAAATGGCAAACTTAGGGTATGCATTGATTTTAGAGATTTAAATTCTGCTACCCCAAAGGACGAATATCCTATGCCAGTCGCAGAAATGCTTATAGATTCTGCAGCAGGTCACGAGTATCTAAGCATGTTGGATGGATACTCTGGCTATAACCAAATTTTTATTGCTGAAGAAGATGTTTCTAAGACAGCTTTTCGTTGTCCTGGAGCAATTGGAACTTATGAATGGGTAGTGATGCCTTTTGGGTTAAAGAATGCTGGGGCCACTTACCAAAGGGCTATGAATTCAATTTTCCATGATTTTATTGAGACGTTTATGCAGATTTACATTGATGATATTGTAATCAAGTCTGTTTCAGGAAAAGATCATATAGACCATCTTCGACAATCCTTTGAGAGGATGAGAAAGTTTGGTCTAAAGATGAATCCCCTTAAATGTGCTTTTGGTGTGCAGGCGGGTGATTTTTTAGGTTTTGTGGTCCACAAGAAAGGGATCGAAATAAATGAAAACAAAGCCAAAGCTATAATGGAAGCGAAAGCGCCATCAACGAAAAAGGGATTGCAATCTCTACTAGGGAAGATCAATTTTCTAAGAAGATTCATCTCCAACCTCAGTGGAAAAACACAACCCTTTTCTCCTCTACTTCGACTAAAGAAAGAAGAATTCACCTGGGGGCAAGAGCAACAAGTGGCTTTCGACAAAATCAAAGAGTACTTGGCTAGTCCTCCAATCTTGATGTCCCCTTGTAGGAAAAGAAGCATGAGACTGTATATCTCTGCATCAGACAAGACATTAGGAAGTATGTTGTGTCAAGAGGATGAGAATGGCGTCGAAAGAGCCATCTATTATCTCAGCAGAGTCTTAAATGATGCTGAAACTAGATATAGTGCTATAGAAAAACTATGTTTATGTGTATATTTCTCTTGTATGAAATTGAAGCATTATATAAAGCCTGTTGATGTATATGTATCTTCTCATTTCGACGTAATAAAACATATGTTGTCCAAGTCTATTTTACATAGTCGAATTGGAAAGTGGGCTTTGGCTCTAACAGAATACTCCTTAAAATATTTGCCTTTAAAGGCTATGAAAGGACAGGTGGTGGCTGATTTTATAGCTGACCACTCTATAGTCGAAACTATAGAGTACGTCGAACAAGCACCTTGGAAACTATATTTCGACGGTTCCAGGCATAAGAATGGACTTGGTATTGGGATGGTGATTATTTCTCCTGACAAAATTCCAACAAAGTTCAAGTACAAAGTCGAAGGGATGTGTTCGAACAATGAAGTCGAATATGAAGCTTTGATTGCTGGACTTGAAATCTTGTTGGAATTGGGGGCGACAAGAGTCGAAATAATGGGTGACTCTGAGTTGGTAATAAAGCAGTTGACTAAGGAGTACAAATGTGTGAAAGAGAATCTAATAATGTACTTCGTGTTAGCAAGTAGACTTCTCAAGAGGTTCGACAATGTGGTTTTTAGGCACATTCCCAGGATGGAGAATCAAGAGGCGAATGATCTGGCTCAACTGGCATCAGGATACAAAGTGTCGGAGGAGAAGTTAGAAAAAGCCATTGAAGTCAGAGGAAGAGTCATATCTGTAGGTTTGTCCCCATCAGATTTAGAGACAATAAAATTGGGATATGGTGACGAAGAGAATTATGAGATTTGCAACGTAGATGATGCAGGAGTCGAAGACTGGAGAAAACCCATCAAAGAATATTTGCAAGATCCAAGTCAAAAAGTCGAACGAAAGGTAAAATATAGAGCTTTGAGTTATGTACTTTTTGGCAATGAATTGTTCAAGAAGACTGCGGAAGGAGTCTTGTTGAAATGCTTAGGCGAAAATGAAGCATACATAGCATTGTCAAATGTGCATAGTGGAGCGTGTGGCGCACACCAAGCAGGCCACAAAATGAAGTGGTTATTGTTTCGACAAGGAATGTATTGGCCAGCAATGCTAAAGGATTGTGTCGAATTTGCAAAAGGGTGTCAAGAGTGCCAAGTACATGCAGGCATACCACATATTCCTGCAAGTGAGTTACATTCGATTGTAAAGCCTTGGCCGTTCAGAGGTTGGGCGTTAGATTTAATCGGTGAAATTCGACCAGCTTCTTCAAAAGGGCAAAGGTACATTTTAGTTGGAGTAGATTATTTTACTAAGTGGATTGAAGCCATACCATTGGTGAATGTAGACCAAGAAGCGGTTATGGATTTTATCCAAAAGCATATAATCTACAGATTTGGGATACCGGAAACAATAACAACAGATCAAGGATCTGTGTTTACCGGTCGAAAAATGCAGAAGTTTGCACAAGATACAGGTTTTAAGCTCCTTACTTCGACACCTTATTATGCTCAGGCTAATGGACAAGTCGAAGCAGCTAACAAGGTAGTGATAAATTTGATCAAGAAACATGTAGGTGGAAAGCCAAAAAATTGGCACAATACCTTAGATCAAATTTTATGGGCTTGTCGAACATCTCCTAAAGAAGCAACCAATTCGACTCCATTTAAATTAACTTATGGGCATGATGCAGTTTTGCCAGCCGAGTTGTATTTGCAATCAGTTAGGGTTCAAAGGCATCATCAGATCCCATCAGAGACATACTGGAGTATGATGATGGATGAATTGGTTGATTTAGACGAAGAAAGGCTACGTGCCTTAGATCTCATAAAGAGACAAAAAGAGAGAGTCGAAAAGTTCTACAATAGAAAAGTAAAATTTAAGACTTTTTCAATTGGTGATTATGTGTGGAAGGTAATTCTTCCTATGGATCGAAAAGATAGAGTTATGGGAAAATGGTCTCCCAAATGGGAAGGACCTTTCAAAGTTTTGAAAATATTTTCTAATGGCGCATACGAGGTCGAAGAAATAGGGAAAGACGAAAGGATATTAAAAATAAATGGCAAATATTTGAAAAAGTATAAACCAATATTGCAGGAAATAAAGATAGCAGTCGAATAAAATTGAAATTGAAAGTAAATAGTGTGCTGCCAAACAGATGGCGTTAAATCATTACAAATAAACCCTCAAAGGGCTAGAAATTGACAGGAAAATTCGACTAAAGCGGAAGGTTTGCAAACTGTGCCTTCAAAGCGGTAAATTTGTCTTTCTGAAATTGAAGTCGACGATCACAGAGGTTCCTGTGAATATGGGCAACTTCAATCTCTTGGTTGATCTTTTGAGCGGTCTCTGCGTGTTGAATGCCAACCTTCAACTCTTCATCAATCTCGCTTTGCCTAGGCTGCTGAATAGAAGCTATGAGTTCCTCCTCTTTGGAAATTTTCTCTTGGAGAACTGCTATTTGTTTCTTCCATGTTTGAATGTGGTTATGGCAAGTAGCAATCTTCTTGACAGAGGCTTCAGAAAGCTCTTGTAGTTTCGAAACCTTATTTGTCGAAACAGAAACAGAGTTCCATTCAGCAGCTTGTTGGTCCATTTTTTTCTTGATTTGTTGACATAAGTCCCTTCGACGGTGAAGATCTGCGCTGGATAAGTCAATCACAGTTGTCAGCTCTATCACAAAATTGCAGACTTCGACAGAAACATCCAAGACGTTAACTTGCTTCAACAGTTTCTTCAACTCCATTGGAGCAATGGCATTTTCCTCTAGAACTTGGAACAAGTCAACATCAAGGATCTTTGCCTTGATCTGAGTCATGATATTGGGTAGAGACTGCACTTCAGAAGTGGCTCCAAAAGTAGTCGAACTGCTGTAGGAAGAGTCTTTAAAATTAAATCTGGTGCTAAGTATGGCTTTCAGGTAATCCAGGGGTTTCTGCACTTTGAGACTTTCAAGTTCTTCATGAGAAAGACTAGTCGAACCAATTGTTTGGGAACTCCTTTGAGTTTGGTCAGGAGTAGGCTGGTTGCTATGCTCTGAAGTTCGCCTAGCTTCCTGTTGCTTCGGCAGATCTTCTTCGTCAGCAGTCTTCTCTTCAGGATCTCCTTTGACAGCAGTGTCTGCTTCAGCATCATCATCTTTTTGTTGCTCAGCGTGTAATCCAGGATGAGAGGGAGAGTTGTTATCAGAATCAGCTCCCACAGTAGTGTCGAATGCTTCGACCGTTTGTCTCTCAAGTTCTTTGTTGGGAGTGTCCTCCTCTCGAACGACCTCCTCCTGGATTGTCTCAGGCTGTTTGTCGACGACCTTTGGCTTCTATCAAAAGAAAAAATTTCAAAGTTAGAAATGAAATAAAATAAATGAGAAGGGTCGAGATTGAGATTTACCTTAGAAGTCTCAGTTTTGGAGCTAGACTTTCCACTCCCCGTATCCTTCGGCTGATGTTTTGTAGCAGGACTGCTAGAAGATTCCCTTTTAGAAGATTTGACAATGGATTTTTGTGAAGCGATTTTTTGCAGTCTTTTCTTCTTTGGAGGAGGGGGATTTGGAGATGGAGACTCATCACTGGACTCTTCGACAGGGATTATCTCTGGTTTTTTCTTTCTTTTTTGGAATGTAGAGGTTTTTTGACTTACCTGATCATATAAATCAAAATAGTGAGTGTTTTAAAGAGATAAAAGAATAGATCAAAAGAGGAAGAGATTTATACCTTAGTCGAAGGTGTCTGGGCGGTACTTTGTGGAGTTTCGACGGAAGCTTTCTTGGCAGGCACTTTCACAGCTAAAAAAAAAAATATAGAAAAAGGGGAAAGTTAGGCAATGAGAAATACGTGATAATAAAATGATAAAATTCGTGTTGTTGTTAACACCTTCAAGAATGGGATCTTCCACGCGAACGTGTTCTATTCCAATATGAAGGTGCCCTGGGTAGTTATCCAGATGATACTTAGTCGCAACCACGCGTTTAGCAGGTTTTTTATAACTTTCACGAAGAATTTTCATATGATTCCCACATGTGAACCAATCTGGGAATGGAGGACTTAAAGCCACACCAAATTCAGCAGATGGTAAAGGTTGAAATTTAGGAGGGTAATAGCTGAAAGCCAAGTTGTAACGCACTTCTGGTCGAATGTTTGGAGGCAGTGCCAACTTCTCCAACTTCTCCGTGAATTTTTCTTTTAAAGTAACCGCTGCTTCGCGTATGGTTCGACTAAGGTCATCAGGTCTGTAAACGGTTTCAAAGTATTTTTGAAATTTTTGTATTTCTCGGATATGTCTTTGTGTACCTTTTTTAGTCCGTTCCTGCACAAGAGCAAAAGCATTCGTCAGATGAGTGGTGAAAGCTTTTACGTCGAAAAATTTGGTAGCATAGTATTCCCTCCACCATGCGTCGAACTCAGGAGTGCAAAGGAACGATGGTTGAAAAACCACCGGTCGAATATCCAAAGATTCGTCAGTCAGCTTTTTCAACAATTCCCTGCTGGTGGCTTCGTCGTGGAAGGAGTTGTAGAAAATGATGGCCCCTTTTTTAGGGAAAAGAGGTCGAGGCATGATTTGAATTAGGCCAAATTGCCTGGCGACCAAGTTAGGTTGATAAACTATTAAGGCAATCTGGGGTTTCGTAGTACTGCGGTGGGAGAACAGGAGTCTAGGGGTCAAAAAGGATTCCCAGACATTTAGGAAGATATTTTCATCTTTTTTGGTTTGCAAGGGGAATTGTCGTGAAAACCATTCAGGTCCAATTGTTCTGTCAGCAAATGGAGCCATAGTCGAAGTAAAATGATGTCTCTCAGCAAACATCATTACGTAGCTAGTAAAGGCCCGCCGAAGGCTAATTGCTTCATCAGTTGGTGTCAATTGCACCAATCTAGGCCATTCGACGCTCCTGTTTTTGAATTCCCCTTCATTTATGTCATGCTTCACAGGAATAAAGGCTTCGAAAGTGGCATTCAGCCATAGTTGCAATAGCCAAAAAGGGCCTGCCAAATTAAGCTTCCCTTTGTCCTTCAATGTCTTCAAAGAACGCACGCTTTCACTCAAGGACTCATACAGGTTCGCCAAGATTACCTCACTCAAGCATAATTTGATCCCAGCGTGGAGTTGGTTCGCCATAGTGATGAACCTCTTAGCCACTTGAAGTGAGCGGGAGCAAAAGACGAATTTGGTCAGCCACAAGGTTAGAAAAGCTATGTGCTCTTTGTCAGAAACTTCTTGGTCATTTTCGCCATGGTAGTGAGACATAAAAAGGGAGTATGGGGCGAAACTAGTGTCGAAATCTATGGAGTCCTCGTTCAGGTGAGTGGGGTCGAAGTCAATGCCAACTGGACTAAGGCCAACTATGGCGGCTATGTCGAACAGCGTAGGGGTAACCATCCCGCAGGGGAGGTGGAAGGTGTTATACGTACTATCCCAAAAGTAAAGGGAGGCTAGCAGCATGTTAGGGCAAACATTGGGTCCTGCTCTTGATAATTGTATCAAGTCAAAAATTCCTATTTCTTTCCAAAAATTTTCTTTAACGTTTTCAACTCTGTTCAACCAAGACAAGTAGTCTGAAAGATCTTTCGACCAAGGGCAAGTTCTAAAAATCCTAGTATAATTCAGATAAGTTAAATTTATTGCTTCCTCATCTTTTTCGCTTGAACCTTGAGGTTCAGTTTGTTCTACTGGTTTCACCCCAGCACCTATGGGTTTTGTGTGAGAATAAGTAGGAAAGAACTCTTGTAAACGCTCAGGTTTAATGTCTGGGTTAGGGAGTGGTCCTAACATAGCATAGTGATTACCAGAAATAATAACAGGGATGAGTACCTGGGATTTAAAAATGCAGTCTTTTTCCCTCGCGTTTGGAGGCTCAGGAATGTATTGTTGATCCCCAATCAGTGTTGGTTCATCCAACCTATGCGCAGGAGGGATGATGGAAGGTTGCTCACTTTTGGAAGGTTTGCTGCTTGATAATTTTTGAAAAGCCATTGTTGAATCAGAAAGTTTTAGAAAGAAGATGAAGATTTGAAGCAGTTGTGAAGAAGAAGAGTTCAAACGCGTAAAAAAGAAAGAGAAATAATGGTTCAGGTATTTATAAGAGATTATCAAAAGCCCTTTAGGTTTAGTGGTGATCATGGAAGGCACGTGGCATCATCTTAACGGTGATGATAAAAAGTGGAAGTTGAAAAAAGCATGGCTAGCTAGGTTTTAGGGGTATGAACATCATGTCTGAATGTGGGATTTGATGGAACGTTTTCAGAGAAATGCAATGATGAATTTTCTTGGGACTGAACAAAGGTCACGTCTTGAAAACCAGCATCATTAATGCAGGTAACATGGTGTCGAAATAGCTTCGACAGCAAATGATGGTTTCTCCAGAAATAAGTCGAAACATCTTTGCTGGGGGGCAATTTGTAGACATATATTTTCGACACCATGTCTTGGAAGGCAAAATGATGTTCCTTGACTAGAGATGATAACTACAGGAAAAGGAGGAAGAAAATGAAGGTATCCAGAAGACACTTCGACAAGATAAGAATTTCGACACTCCGACAGAAATATGAGGAAGTCTTCGTCAGACAGGTTGGAGGGACATTTATCATTTTTTGACAATTCGACAAGTCTGAAAGGACGCGTTTGTTCGACATAACTTGAAGATTCAAATTTAAGAGAATTATAACGTTTGGCAGAAGACGCGTGGAAGTATCTGGCGAAAGGAAGACATGCAGAAGGCCAGATGTCGAAATTTTAGGATTTAGTCGTTAATAGCAGTTATTTTGTTTATCTATAAATAGGATAGTTGTTATTAGAATTCAGTGTGTGAAAAACTTGTACAAAACTTCCTGCAATTACTCAAAGTACCCGTGTGAGAGAAAAGAGTTATTTGGAAAAATGTACGTGTAAACACCATCTTTTAATTTCTTTATCAATCAAAGTCTTTTTACCAATTCCTTTACATTTACCAGCATCTTTATGTTTTCTTCGTCATTTTATTTTAAAGTTCTTTTTTCGTCATTTTACTTTAAAAGTTCTTTTCAAAGTCATTATCTTTTATCTTAGACTTTCATCTAGAGTTAGTTGAAATCCTTTATTCCAAAAGACTTAAACACATAAAACCAAGAACCAAGATATCACCCTTAATTTAAAATTTATCACGTTGATCTAAGTTTTCGCCCGACGTCCTAGGATTTGTTTGGTTAATCCTGCAAGTAACCCAGATTTCACCATTCTGGTAAACCAGAGGTTGTTCGCCAAGATCAACAGCGAACACTCTATAAAAAACTTTACAATAACATTGCATAACAATTAATATATATATATATATATTACCCAAAATGTTATGGTGTTATGTATATGTGTTATCTCTTTTATAAGTTCAACATGCCACTTATTTATATGTGATATATGACTTATTCATTCACATTTGTATCCAACAATTTTCTTACAAGTGTAAGTCACCCACATCCTATAACAAAATCCAACATAGAATCCAGTTTGCGCACTCCCATGAAGTGAAACTATGACTCAAATACCACTTGTTGAAGAGTTTGAGATGTCGGGAGCAATAACACGACAAATGCTCCAAGATCACAAGAGAAATGTCACATCTCCATCTAAAACCTTAAGATGTTAGGTACATGATCTTCACTATTATAAATAATACATTTCATGACAATAATTTCACCTCACATATCGAAAAACTAAGGTATAATTCCTGGACGTGCCTTGTTTTTTTAATTTTTAAAAAAATATATATAATATACTATGTCAATTATTTTGAAAACCGAGGGGTAAATTTATTCAGTGTACATGCTTTGAATCTCAACATCCTCTGTTTTATTTTTTATCTCATTAAAAGTTGTGCCTTTTTTAATATTTTATTTTTAATTTAAAAACACGACACTTTTCACCTCGGTTTTCTTTCCAACCGAGGTGAATATGTTTATGTGATATATATAGCTTTAACTTGTAGCATTCAGTTTCACTTGTCTAAACAACACAAACAAAATCCTAACGAATAACCCTTAACAAAAGAGCCCCAAACAACGAGAGTTATAAACACATATCTTCTTTAAAACAAATTTGTTATGTGTTTTGTGCTCTCGTTTCTTCTACAGAGGTCCAAATTATTTTCTTTTACTTCTTCTTCTTCAGAGATTTGGTACGTCAAACATCACTATTCATATTGTCGTTATATTGTTGTTGTTGTTGTTGTTGTTGTTGTTGTGTTGTTGTTGTTGTTGTTGTGTTGTTGAGATCTGAAACCCTAAAGGTTTTCTTGTTGTTTTTGTTGTTGTTATTGATGTTGTTTTTGTCGATATTGTTATTCTTGTTGTTTAGACCCTAAACCCTAGAGGTACTTTATTGACATTGTTATTGTTGATGTTGTTAATTATTTTTTGTTGTTGTTTTTTTTAATTTAGTTTATTAAATATTTATGTTGTATTTTACTTGTTCTTATTGTGTTTGAGTTTGAGATTGATATTAATATTGGAATTATATTTTCTGTGATTCTTTGTGCAACTCTCCTCTTGTTCCGTCGAGTTGAGTTTATTATATCTAATGTTGATTGTTTATTTCACTAACCCTCTTTGAACATATAACCTATTAAATTGATTTTGGAAATAATCATATGAAAAATTATGTTGTATCTAAAACTTATCTTACACTGATTGATGATTTTCTAGTATTCTGCAAATCATCAAATATCTCATGTTGTTTTATCATTAAAATCTCTCTAATATTTCTAGTTTTCGTTCAATTTTCTTCCATATTTGTTCAATTTTCAAAGCATCAAATTTTATGTTTTCAAGAATGAATTAGTAGAAAAGAAAGTGTTGTATAAAGAACTTGAAAAATTGAAGAAATTTTAACCATAAAACAGCATGAGATGAATGATGAGTTGCAGGATGCTTCAAAATCACTAATCAATGTAAGTTGTTCTTCAGATATAACATAATTGTTCATATAATTATTTTCCTAAACAATTTTGAGAAGTTATATGTTTAGTATATGGTTTAGTGAAATAAGCAATCCACATTAGATTTAATAAACTCAAAATTATTTTACTTGTCGGTTTTATGAGATAATTGAGGTGAAAATATGGTATATCCATCAGTGAAATGACAAAACTGAGGGGACATGTGTTTTTGCCATTTCAAAATTCCAAAAAGGTCTCACTTGGGATCGAACCCAAGACCATTACACATACCCGTCGTTTTTTTTAAACAGAGAGGTAAAGTGTGCATTTTCATGAAGCCCTTCGTTACCTCGCATGTGAAACCAATGTAATACCTCTTTTTAAACCAATGTAAAAGTCGTTTTTTGTTGTAGTGCTTGAAGGTGAGAAAAATACACAAGAAAGGGGGTTGAATTGTGTTTTCCAATTTGGGTTGCTTATGAACATAGTTTAGATTCTAAACAATCTATTCAGATTTTGATAATATGTATGCAGTGGAATAACATTCAGAAGAAAGTAAATGACAAATAAACACACGAAGATTTATCCTGGTTCCTCCCAAACTGAGAGTAGTTTAGTCCCCTTGCAGCGCAATAGATTTTTCACTATAATCAAACCATGATTACAATTGCTTATGCCCTCGAGCATAAGACTTTTATTTTCTCAGACCTACGGCCTAAGACTTGCCTGCTCAATCAACACCAGATCAAGACTTCATTCTTATATCCTCAAATCCTAATATTTTCCTGCTTATACCCTCAAGTACAAGACTTCTTGCTTAGACTCACAACTTAAACTTTCCTGCTTAGATTCCAATAATCCAAGACTTCCTGCTTAAATCCCACATATTCAAGACTTCCTGCTCATACACTCGAGTATAAGACTTCCTTGTTCAGATTCCACGAATCCAAGACTTTCCTGTTCAAATCCCAAGGATTCAATACTTCCTGCTCATACCCTCGAGTACAAGACTTTATTGCACAGATTCCACGAATCCAAGACTTTCCTACTTAGACCTTCAGTCCAAGACTTCCTTGCTTAATCAACCATTTGATAAAGGCTTCAATGCTCAAGCACATAGTAGGAGACTTACTTGGCTCAAGCTCACATCAAGAGACTTTGATGCTCAAACACATAACAAGAGTCTTTCTTTTTAAACTACTAAACAACCTATTTAGAAGAATATGAAGCAAGGTGTACTTGATATACAATCATAAGTACATGGAAATAACTATAACAAAGACCATAGAACTTAAGATTTCTAAGATATTCATTGTTTAAAAAATCTTAAGGCTTTGTATAATTTACAACGGATAACAGAAACTCTGCATACTTGATGTTGTTGTTGATCTTGTTATTCTTCCATTTTGATAGAATTGTGAAACACTACTTGTTATACCCCAAATTTTACCCCTTAGATGTCATAACATCTTGCACTTACATTTAGGTCTCAATCATCTATGCATTGTTAACTAACCCATACCTTTGCTAGTTTATTTCTTTTGTGAAAATCAGGATTGACACAAGAAGGAAGACATGAGAAATTGACCAAGTTCTCATGTGTTTCAAGGTCTTCTAAGACTATTCTCTGGCTCCTTACATCATCACAAGTGTTCACCAGTTTGGGCTCTCAAGACTTTGGATCAAAGCAAGTCAGTAAGAGATTATCAGACTAAAGTTGTGGAATTAGGGTTTTAACCTGAAGGATCACTGAAGAGGTTTGTCATGATCAGTCAAGGTTTTATTGGTTCATAAACCAAATGAACTTACCTACATTTAAGAGATCTTACTCCACAAGAAATCAAGTGTGTTTGGTTCCTATTACAAGTACCTTGAGCCACAAGCTCACCATACCTCAAACTAGGGTTTTGTCAAGACAGGCTAGCCATTGCCTTTGATTTTGATCAAGACAGGTTTCCAAGCCTTGAGACATGGTTCCATATGTTCATAAACATCTTTGGAGACCATCTATGGACCTTGAAAGAGATTGAAGAAGCAAGATCCTCAAAGATAATCTTGTGGAACTCCTGAGGAAATTAGGGTTTTGACTGACAAAGTCAAGCCTTTGATTTTAATGTTATTGACCCAAAATGAAGTATTCAAGTCACATTCTACCTTAACATGTTCAATCCTTGATTGATAGAATGAGAGACCACCATTCGAAAGATTTCTTGCAAGAAGGGCAAGATTTTGTTCTTAAAATTTTCTAAGGAAGAATCCACTTCTTGCGCAAAATTGGAAAAGTCATAACTTCCAAACTACACATCCAAATTGTGTGACTCAAAGCTCAAATTGAAGCTCTCATCATGAAATTCAATATTAGAGGACCCTTCTCAAGTTAAGGCTTGGTTTTTAATTTACAAGGCTTGGAAGTTCAAAATACTTAAGGACTTGGTGAAATTTCACTACTTTTTGCCTTAAAAACCAGCTGACTTCACCTCCATTTTTCACTAAGATCCCGTGTGATTCAGAACTTGGGTTGAACATGAAAGTTTTAGAGGACATTTGGGGCTTTCCAAAAAGTACAATAATTCCTCAATCCATTGAGTGAGCCGAGAGATTTGATTGAAAGAAGTTTGAGGTCCATTTCTTGATTTTCAAGTCACCAACTTATGCATAATGATGCATTACTCTTCTTAATCACCAAATGCCTCAATATTCTGATGTTTAGAAGCAAGATTAGCATGCTGCAAGCCTCTGCCACAATTTTCCTCAAGTGGTAGCATTAAAATAACACGGTCTTATTCAACTTGGTGCAACTTGACATGAGGTGAGAGAAACTTTACACAAGGCATGGCAGTCCACTATTTCTCCTTGTAACTTGGGTTCTGACCCAATTAAATTAGTCTACATTGCAACAGAGCTTATGGCTAGGGCTTTGAAGACCCTTTGCTCAGCCAAGCCAGCTTACACGAAGGAAGCTTCTCAAGAGGGAAAACTTGGCAATTTTCCATTTCTGACCATGCCTTGAACCCTCAACATTTCCTATAAATAGGTGCTCAATCTACTCTCCAAAACACACCAGAATCACCCCACAAAGAGGCTGATAGCTCACTTTATCCTCTCATTCACAAGTTCTTGCAAATCAGCAAGAACTCCCCAAACACAAGTTTTACTCGTGCACTTTCTCTCTAACTCCACAAGTCTTCTCTAAACACCATATAGAGAAGCTCCAAACACTCGAACCCTAACTATAACACTACCATCATCACCTGCCATTTTTTAACTTCAGTTTGCATAAAGGATCGGGTTCCATATTCCAAGCATTTTCCAAAGCTTCTAAGCATCTGCTACTTCTCTCCAAGGTCCAACCAGTTCCCAGAAGGTGGTGTTTCTTATTTACAAGTGATATAGAAAAGGCCTTGGACTTTCTCCAAGAGGTAGGGTTTTTATCTCTGAAACTCACATATTCATGCATGATACTATTGATGTTTTGAATGTTAAAATGTAGTGTGTTTATGGCTTTGTGATTCTGAATAAAAGCTTGCCATGTTTGGTTGAAATATTGCATGATATAACACGTTGAAACTTTATGTTGTTGCACTGTTGACAAAGGTTTTGTGAATCATATATTGCTTGTTAGTGAAAACTAAGAACATGTTCGTGTTCCTGGGAGTTTTTACTCCAATCTTGATGTTTATTTCACCTGATTTGGTTTAGGGACGAGAGAGAAACATTGGCTGGAAATTTTGGCCATATTTGTTGTTTAGGGCACGAGAGAGAAGAGAATGAGAACGAGGAAGAAGAAGGTGGTGGCCCCCAGTCAGTCCCATGTGGCGCTGAGGTGGCCGTTTAGGGGTTGTTTTAAAATAAAAATAATTTAAAGTGTATAATGTTTGGATGAGAGTGTAGCACCGCTGGTCCATGGAGGAGTTTGTAGGTATTGGCAAGCGAAGGGTCTGGGTTCGAATCCTCCTCGCCCCAGACCTTTTCCTTTTATTTTTTTCCCACTTGTTTCTCTTGCCTTGATATTTTATTGAATGCTTTCCTTTTGTTTTCTAACTGCGCACACAGCTCAGTTGGTAAGGCTTTTGTGCACTGAGCCCCTTGGCGTGGGTTCAAGTCCCATGTGGGACATTTCCTATATTTTTTATCACTTGTTCCATGTTATTTTTTATGGTTTATACCTTGTTTTCAAACATTCATAACTTGCTCACTTTTCACTCTTTTTGAT
This sequence comes from Lathyrus tuberosus, assembly GCA_022829125.1. NCBI lineage: Eukaryota > Viridiplantae > Streptophyta > Magnoliopsida > Fabales > Fabaceae > Lathyrus > Lathyrus tuberosus. The sequence continues at coordinate 10,142,804 of JALAZF010000086.1, forward strand.
CCATTCTTTTTGTAAAATGTTCCTTAACATGTCTATTTTCTGTTTGTAAAAATAAATTGGTGAAAATAATTATTTTTAAAACATTTGTTAATGTTGAAAGTGAAAGGCCTTTTTTAGGGTTTCATAAGAACATCTTGATTTCTCTTGATTTCTTTTGCCATGTTTCCTTGTTTATATTGATCAAATGAGACCTAAAGCATGTTACCTTGAATCCTAATTGATGTGGTGACTTTGTATGTTTTGTTTCACCTTATTTCCTTGATGTTTAATGTGTTTTTACATGAAAATATCCTTTGAAATACCATGAGATCTCTTTAGATCATTTGCCTTATAACATGAGTTTGTTTGATCAAATATGTGACATGTTTATGTCTTGAAACTTGAATGCCATGTTTGGAACCATTTTGAGTGCTTGTATGTAATGGATTACCATTTTTTTATCACTTGAACTTCAAGATGTTATCACATTCTTTTGGTTTACCTATACCATTTATGTTTGTTAAAACATTTCCACATGTTCTCCCATTGAAGTGTTTTGGTTATCACCATGCCCATATGTTCATCTTGTTTATGATGTTTTGTTATCTTATAACCTTATTAAGTCTTCCCCAAGTGAGGCAAGCTCTTCACCTTCTCCTCCTTAACCCTCATCATTCCCCTCCTTCCAAAGGAAAGACTCTCTATTGAATTTTAAGTCATAGACAGCTCATATACCATCTTGGCCTCCTTAGAGCCATTCCTTATCCTCCTAAGGATTCACCTTTGGCCTTTTTAGAGCCTCTTCTCCCTTTAACCTCATTAGGTTCCCCTTTTGTGAGCACTATCCTCATAGTTTCTCACTTCTCTCTTTGGCCTCCATAGGGTCACTTACCTCATGACTTAGGTTCCACCCAGAGTTCCTCAACTCTATGTGAGCATCATCATTATGATATCCCTTCCCCTTTGGCCTCCTTAGAGCCATTTACCTTCAAACTTAGAATTAAGTTAGAGTTCTTCAACTCTATGTGATTCTCATCATCATGAGTATTCACTTACCCTTACAACTTAGACTTAGAGAGTTCTTTAACTCTACATGAGCTCACACTCATTCCCTTTGGAACTTTGGCCCTAGTCAATGGTTCCTCAATCCTCACCTTTAGGTAGGTGAACGACGGTTGCTCTGATTTTTTAGTCAGGATACGTAGGCACAAGATGCGACGTCTTGGCGAGCAAACTTAGTATATACCCCATAGGTCATTACCTTAACCTTAACAGATTTTCTTAGCAAATAAACATAGCATAACACACAAACAAACAAGAGGCTCCTGTAGAGTACTACAGATACTTAGGGTGATAATACCTTCCCTTAGTATAACCAACCCCCGATCCCCGATCTCTTAGTTGTGTCTTCACATGGCGCAAAAGGTTTTTCTTTCGATCTTTACCCTTTCCTTTGGAAAAATCAAAGCTCGGTGGTGAATTTTAAAGTTTTGTGATTCAAGTTAATTAATAGCTTGACATCCGATTCTCACCGCAACAGAAATGGGGACTTCACTAGGGAAGTTATTTTAAGGCTTAAGCCCATCTTGTTTGTGCTTGTGTGTTATTTATGTTTTTTGCCTGTATGTCTGTACATATCTGTACATGTCTGTATATCTGTATATCTGTTATGTTGGATTCTTCTATTTGGCAGGGTGTTACTATTGAGTGGTGAGATAAGTCCTAACCCAGACTTTAGTGCACTTATTATAGGACGGTGGTATATTCAAGGAGGCTTTGAGGGAGTCGATTCCCGAAAAAGCTGACTTGAGACACCATCACTCAGTTGAGGCCCTCTTGAGAGTCTAGTCATGTTAAACGAGTCTATTCGTGAAAACGTGCTACTCTCGACCTAGGTGCCCTTGATATTGAGAACCATAGTTATCTCTAACCCCACTTGGCCTTTTTAGGATGTAGTGCGAGGACTATGAGGGAGTCTATTCCCGAATTGGTTGCTATGTGATACTACACTCAGACGAGATTCTCTTGAGAATATTATTTACTACCGAGTCATTCGGGAAATCGATAATATTCGAAAGATGGGTTGTTGACTCTGGGAACTTCTTAGAACCCTGTTCTACAGTTGACAAACCGATAGTACATACCAATTGGGAAGGGTGAACCATGGCTCCATGCTCATGACCTTAACCTAAGCCTTTTATCTGTGTGCTTGTACATTTGTGAATATGTGTGCATCTATGTGTTTGCGCTTGCTTTGCATTCATACATCATGAGCATTCATTTCATGTCAGTTTCATGGAACTCAGACCTCCTTTCTGTAAATATCATAGGGATATCATGGACAGTGCCAGAAGGAATACTCTGAAATACACTTTCAAGAGCCCTAAATTAGACAACCTAAGGAGATTGGGAGACTTGTTGACAGACCCCGAAGGATTCAAAGACTGATATGGGAAGTTGTGGATCTTGTTGAATAAGAAAGTTGATGAAGGACTCCTCTCTACTTTGCTTCAGTTCTATGACCCAAAGTACCATTGTTTTACTTTCCCCGATTATCAACTCTTGCCTACCCTTGAAGAGTATTCTCAGATAGTTGGTTTGCCTATTAAGGATGAGTCTCCTTTTCCTATCTTCGAGAAGAACCCCAAAGAAGAAGAAATTAATAAGAAAACTTACTTGGAGTTAGTTGATATCCAAAACAACATGACTTCCAAAGGAGGAATTTTTGGGGTTAACGGCTAAGTTCTTAACCGAAAAAGCTCAGTACTATGCTAAGCACTCGAATAGGGATGCCTTCGAAGCCATTTTCGCATTACTTATTTATGGACTCTTCTTGTTCCTAAATATTGACAACTTTGTGGACATAAATGCTATCAAGATCTTTTTGAAGAAGAATCTTGTACCAACCTTGCTAGCCGATGCTTACCTTTCAGTCCATTTGAGGAATGCCCATGAGGGAGGTCAGCTCACTTGTTGTGCTCTTGTGTTGTATAGGTGGTTTGTTTTACATCTGCCAAAGGCAGGCGTATTTTGGGACCCTAAGAAGGGATGGTGGTCTAAAAAGATTATGTCTCTTTCTCATTCTGACATTGATTGGTATAACCATGTGTATGATGGGATAATAATCACATACAGTTGTGGGAACTTTGGTAACGTACCTCTTCTTGGTATCAAAGGAGGAATAAGCTACAACCCTGTGTTGGCTCGTTGACAATTGGGGTACCCTCTAAAAGACAAGCCTCTTAATATTCATTTGGAAAACATCTTTTTTGAAGGATATGACAAGTATGAAGAGCATAGAAAATTGATCTTGAGTGCTTGGGGTGGAAGGCACAAGAAGGGAAGGAGTGCTATGGGAAAACCAAACTTTGTGTCCTTGGAACTGTATCTCCAATAGGTCTGAAGAAGAGCTATTGAGTTGAAGGTGCCTTATTCTAGACAAGAACCATTTGCTTTGAAGGAAGAGTCCGTTCTATTTTTCATGTCAAAGGAAGAAGAGTTGAAGATTTCATTAAACCAATCCCAACAGACAGGAGAAGCTTGGAGGCACAAATTTCAAGTGGTTGTTGAGGAGAACCTAGAACTTCAAAAGCAACTACAAGCCAAGAGTGAAGAGCTACTTTCGTGCAAGAAGAGGAAGACCCAAGAAGGACCAAGTACCTCTGATACCCAATCTACTCCATGGAAGTTGATCGTCGACAAGCTCGTCAAGGAAAAGGTTCAGATGGAGAAGGAAATCAAGAAGCTCAACATGAGGCTCCTAGGAGAATCTCCTTAGGTCTTTTTAGCTTTTATTTAGCCTTATGTTTTTGGGACTTTTGAAAGTGTATTGACTCTCTTGTAATTCACTTTTTATTAATGAGAATGAGAATTTTTTTATATCCCTTGGTATTTCACGAGTGTCTGAATTCCATGAAACTTTGCATTTGCATCCCGCATCTTTTGCTAAACTATCGAGAAACTAATCTTGTTTTGTAGACTTTGTAGAAATGGATGCTAGAAGAACATGGCCATATACTTTTGAGGTTCCCGAGTTAGAACAACTGTTGGGGTTGGGAGATATGATTGAAGACCCGTTGACTTTCACTGACAAGTATGGGAGAATCCTACAATTGCTGAGACTCCAAGTGACTGAAGGACCACTTGAGACTCTAGTCCAACTCTACCATCCTGCTTACCGCTGCTTTGTGTTTCCAGACTATCAACTAATGCCAACTTTGGAGGAGTACTCCGCTCTAATGGGCATCCCTGTCAATGACTCTCCTCTGTTCTCTAGATTAGAGGCGGAACTCACTAACAAAGACATAGCAAGAGGAACGAGGCTGAGATTGTCTAACATCAGAACTCACTTAACCAACAAGGGAGGACGTCGTGGATTGGTCGCTCAATTTTTGCTTGAAAAGGCCTCTACTTTGCTGAAAGGGGAAACTCTGCACTGTTTGAATCAACCTTTGCTTTACTTGTCTATGGACCGTTCCTATTCCCTAATGCCAAGTACTTCGTCGATGTTCAAGCTATCCGAATCTTCATGCTTAACAATCCAGTTCCTACGCTGTTAGCTGACACCTATCATGTTGTTCATACAAGATACATGCAGAATGATGGGCTGGTTGTCTGTTGTGTTACCCTCTTCTATAAGTGGTTTATCTCGTACCTGCCGAAGACGCCAGCCTTTTGGGAAGTTGAAGATAGCACAATTTGGTCCAAGAAGCTGATGGAATTGAGCCACACCGACAATGAATGGTATGATCCGATTTATGGAGGGATCCTGATGATCCACGGCTGTGGGGACTTCCCCAATGTGCCTCTCATGGGAAGTAATGGGTGTATCAACTATAATCCTGTGCTTGCTCGCCGTCAGTTAAGCCATCCAATGGAGGAGATTCCTGATTTCAACGACCTTGAAATGCTTTTTCTTGAGGAGGATGAAGGTTTTGAGCTGAAGATTAGAGTGGAGCGTGCTTGGCGCCAAATCAACAGACAAAGGTGGACCACTCTGGAAAACCCTGATTGTTCCGTTACCGAGGCTTGCTTGCAGTGGTCTCGCGAAATAGCTCTCGTGATGAGGGTACCTTATCCCCGTCACGAGTCAGTTGCGGAGGAAGAGCTAAAGTTGAAAAATGCACTAGAAGAATTGACCCTTGAAAAGGAAAAAGTCAAGGGGCGAATCAACAAGCTTATGAGAAAACTCAATAGAGGGGAGGGGCCATACGCCAGTGGACCAGATGCTTAGTTTCCTTTATGTTGTATTTTCCATTTCCACTTATGTCTTTGAATTATGAAGATGTACTACCTCTGATGTAATATTTGCAAGATTTCTAATGAAGAAGCTTATGTTTATGAACATCCTGTTATCTACAATGTTTGCAAAATTTATTGGTTTTGTTGATAGTTTAGCATGCATTTTCATCTGCATTTTCATCATGTCATAACGTGTGCATCCTCTTCCCTGTCTTATCTCATGTCACCCTGTTCTCTTCAGAATCGTCACACTGAGTCCCCGACGCCGCTACAACACACGAGCCCAAGCTCGTCAAAGGATGTCAGAACATAATTTTGAAATGGACAGAGTTAACAATGAACTGACTGAGCTACGAGGAGGAATGAGGCAGATTCTGGAGGTTATTCAGGTCTTAAAAGCAAAGATGGATACACAGGCCACTGTGGTTTCCGAGATCATCACTCCAACTGTGGAACCTCCTACCACTACTTTGAACCCCACATTGGGTATGCCTTTTGATTTTATACGTCCACCGGTTCCCACTTCTACTCAAGAAGTTGTTCCTTTGGGTAACGAAAATCATCAAGATATTCCTACCATTACTCCAACGGCAGTACAAACTCAAATGCACCCTATTTTTCACAACCTACCTCTGGTCTATGATTACCCTGAAATGTATGAAGAGGGTGATGAGCAACATGAAAGAATGAAAGAGAGTGTTGAGACGATACAAAGAAAAATGAAGGCAATGGAAGAAAGCAATGTATTTAGTAATGATGCTAAAGACATGTGCTTAGTCTCGGGTTTGGTAATTCCACTCAAGTTTAAACTACCCAGTTTTGACTTATACTCAGGTGCAACGTGTCCTAAGTCACATCTTATTATGTATTACCGAAGAATGGATCCATTTATAGATAATGACAAGTTGATGATCCACTGCTTCTAAGATAGTCTGAAAGGGGTTGCTGCCAAGTGGTACTTAAGTCTGGACCAGTCTAGAATCCGTTGTTTTCAGGATGTATCCGATGCTTTTGCAAAGCATTACAAATATAACATGGACCTGGCGCCAGATCGTAGACAACTTCTGAGTATGTCACAAAATAATTCTGAGTCTTTTAAGGTGTATGCGCAGAGATGGAGAGAGCTGGCTTCACAGGTAGAGCCACCTTTGACTGAAAAAGAATTGGCTGATTGGTTTGTGGATACGGTGAAGCCAGATTTCTATGAGAGGATGATTGGTAATGTCAGTACTAATTTCACTGATATTGTAGTTGTAGGCGTGAAAGTAGAAGCTGGGTTGAGAAGCGGAAAAGTAGTCAGTTCCTCAAGCAGTTCAACCAATACCAATACCAAGAAAGCTCCTAGCCACTTTCCGCAAAAAGAAAGAAGGAGAGACTAATGCCATCATGACAGGGAAGAAAAGGAACCCAATGTGGAAGTAAGCAATGTATCAATAACAGATAGTTCTAAACTTTACTCAACAACCAATTTACCCCATGCAGTATGCTCCCCAACACTATGTAGCAGCTGTAACACCTACCTTTAATCACCAAGTAGCGCAACAGACACCAGCCTATCAACAACAGACAGCTTATCAGCAAGTACCAAATGCTCAGAATTATCAACAACAACAAAGACAACAAGCTTCACAGTCAGGTGCTCCTCAAAGAAGACAAGGGGGAATGACCACATTTCCACCCTTACCGATGTCTTACACTGAACTCTATCCTTCATTAGTGCAACAAGGATTGATTATTACCAGACCTCTGGGTCCACCCACAGAGAAGTCTCTGCCTTTCCACAATCCAAATGTTAATTGTGCCTTTCTTCAAGGTGGAGCCGGTCATGATTTGGAGAGTTGCTTAACATCAAAACATGTAGTGAAAAGGTTAATGGAAAAGAAGATCCTATCTTTCGCAGACAATCAGCCAAATGTGAAAAGTAATCTTTTGCCCACGCACAAAACTTCAAATGCCATTGAAGACGAGAATGATGAGGTGTTAATAATGGATGCATCAAAGATCAAAACTCCTATCAAGGACTTCCATGCTAAACTATTCGAAGTTGTATTAGTTAAAACCTGTCATGGCGATTGTAAAGAGTGTAATATCAGTGTCATGGGTTGCCAATTTGATCCGAGATGATGTTCAGAGGCTAATTGATGAGGGATTTCTGCAAGTGTTCAACAAAGAGAGGAAAGATGAAGTTGCAGTAATTGAGCCTGTATTCAACTTGCCAAAGTCAAAAGAAAAGGTGCATGTGTTCAACATACCGAAGTCTGGTTCTGTGATTCCCGTGTTTAACAAACCAGTACCAATCTTCAACAATTCTGAACCCATTGTTGCTTCCAATGCTAATCATTCAAAGCCAAGCAACATCCGACAACCCGTTCCATTCTGTTTCAGAGGTTCAAAAGCTGTGCCGTGGATTTACGAGAATAGCGCGATTTTTGTAGTTTCGAATCACCATCGCTTTGGTACTACAGTGCAATTCATTTTTTATCCTGTGAAGCTGATTAAGGAAGGGAAATAGATGTCTCCAATTAACCCTGCTTGCATACTGAGTTTAAATAGATGACTGTTGGTTTACAGATGCTATCAAAATAGGGGGTCTGTCTTAGGTTATTTTACTTAAGAACACAGTGTCTGGACTATTTGCGAGGCTTTTGGTGAGGTGTTAGATCTGATGCTTTTTTATTGATGTATGGAGGTACTGGACTTTGAGTTTTTGATTAGTATGCTCGCTAAGATTTCACAATCTTATGCCTACGTATTCCCGTTTAACAAAACAGGGAAATCAGAGTGATCATAGTTCCCTCCTATTCTAAGGGAGGAAAAGATGTTTTGGTGTCTTGTTCAAAGCCCAAGATTGAAGCTAAAAGTGAGTTGTATCTTGTTCAAAGCCCAAGATATGAAGGTGAAGGGTTTTTTTGTGTCTTGTTCAAAGCCCAAGATTGAGGCTAAAAGGTTTGACTGAGAGACAACTTGTCATCTCTAAAGAGGAACTGTTGATGTTCGTATGCATTGATTAAAGCACAAGTTTGATGTTAAAAGGTTGATTGACTCAACCGGGAATTTCTTTATACGAAGCCTAAGAGGAGGCTATTGACCCAACAAGAGGGTGTTTATTATTTGTCTTGTACGAAGCCCGAGATAGAGGCTAAAAGGGTTGACTCAACAAGAGAGTACTTTTATCTGTCTTATATGAAGCCCAAGACGGAGGCTAAAAAGGTTGACTCAACAAGAGAGTCTTTTATATGTCTTGTACGAAGCCCAAGACTGAGGCCAAAAAGGTTTGACTCAACAAGAGAGTACCTTTATCTGTCTTATATGAAGCCCAAGATGGAGGCTAAAAGGGCTGACTCAACAAGAGATTCTGACAAGTTGATTGACTCAACAAGAGGGTCTTTTATACTCAACAAGAGAGTGATTTGTTGTCTCGTACGAAGCCCGAGATACAGGCTAAAAGGAAAGTGACTCAAGAAGAAAGTCTTGAAAAGTGATGGACTCAACAAGAGAGTCTGAAAAGGTTAACTCCGCTAGGGGGAATCATTGTACAAAACCCAAGAGGAGGCTGACTTTGCTGAGGAAGGATCATTATATAAAGCCTAAGAGGAGGCTATACTTCTGTCGGGGATTCTTGAGATCCCGAGGCAGGTCCAAGAAGGGAATCAATCCTTGTAGGGGAATGCAAAAGGAATTGATAGATCAGAACCCTTGAGGCTCTGGTTTGAGATAGTGTTATCTGACGTGGGTTAGGGAATTTTGGGAGAATGACGGAATCTTAGAACCCAAAAGTTTTAACTCGGCTGGAGATTAATCCAGAATCCGGGGTTTCTCCTATGTTTGAAAGGTGCTTGAGAATGTCTTCGAGACTCAAGGGAATTAGACTATCCAAGTCTACTGGTAGATTTTTATCTTTTATATGATGCCCAAGGGGAGGCCGACTCGTTTAAGGGATGAGTATCAACCCCGAAATCGGTTTGAAGGTTTTGACTTCTTTTAGAAAGACAACTCTTATGAAGGATGACTAAGTTCTGTCCTATACCTTTAGAAGGTCGTGAAGGTCCTTGTACGAAGCCCAAGAGAAGACATGAGAACTTTTAAGAAGCCGAAGGGTCCTTGTATAACGCCCAAGAGGAGGCGGGGATGCTTTTAGGAAGCCTGTGGGTCCCCAAACCAAGAGAAATTCAAGAAATACAATTCACTGAGAAGATATAATTCTAGGAAAGTTCGAGAATTTGGAAGAAACTCAAGAGATGCTATTCACGGAGAATAGATCAACTCTGGGGAGTAGAGTTTCTTTGACAATTTCTAAGGGTAACAGTCTGAGAAAAGGTTCACCGAGAATACTGCCTTTCTCTTTGTTCCATATTGTTTAACCCCAAGAGAAGGGAAGACTGTATCTGGAACCCTATGGGGATCTAGTTTTCTTTGTATTCGAGAGTAACCAACAGGCTTTACCTAGTTTTAGACGTAGTTGTCGGGGAAAACTCTAAATAACTATACTAGTATTACACAGTTGATATGTGACAAGTATATAAAAGGATGTGAAAGAAGACTTACAGTGAAATAGCCCCACAATACAGTTACATACATATGAAAGCGGTAAACGAAAGCGGATAAACACTTACCCGTTGTAGAGCTTCCATGCTATTTTGTTAGTTGTTCAACAAGGAAATTAAAGAAAGTTTTGATAACAACATATATTTGAATTCAAAATCAATGGAGAAAGTGCTTTTGAAAAGATTGTTGGGGCTTACAGCTTAAAGAGAGGCCAAAGTTTTAACGATGATCGCACCGTTGTCTTGAAATTGGTACAGAGGGACTTATACAATATGTGAGGCCCAAAAAGTTTTTATGTAGAATGGGATGGGTCTTACACTCTATTAGAGGCCCAAAGATTTATTTTTGTACAAGAGATGGGACTTACAACTCAAGGAGATGCCCAGGGTTATTTGTCTGAAAACGGCGATCGCGCCGAGGTTTTTGAAAACACAGTGGGTCTTATATAACACTTGAGGCCCAAATAATTTTGGTTTCAAAAAGGGGTTGGGTCTTACACTCTATTAGAGGCCCAAAGAGTTTGAAAATCAATAAAGATGGGTCTTATAGCTCAAGGAGAAGCCCAATTGATTTTGTTAAAAATGCGACGATCGCGCCGAACATTTGAAAATATACAGAGGGACTTATACAATGTGTGAGGCCCAAAAATATTATTTACAAATGGGTTGGGTCTTACACTCTATTAGAGGCCCAAAGGATGTTAAAAAAAGAAATGGGACTTACAACACGAGGGTAGGCCCAAGTGATCTTTTGTTTTGAAATGGCGACTGCGCCGAGATTTTTCTTTTAACACAGAGGGACTTATACAATATTTGAGGGCCAAAATGGTTTTGGTTAAAAGGGGGTTGGGTCTTACACTCTATTAGAGGCCATGAGTATTTAAAAATGATTGATGAGGGTTGAATTAATCAAAACCCTAATTTTGTTTTAAAAGGAATTAATTTTGTTAAAAAAATTAATAAAAAGTATTGAAAAATGTGAAAAATGAGTGGTAATCTTGGATCAATGTTTCAAAAATCATGTTTATATCCACAAAATGATTGGAAACCAATAAAATTTGGAAAATCAAGGAGGAAAAAATATTTTAAATGTTAAAAAATAAATAAAAGATTAATTCTTTGCAAAAATATCAAGTATATGAAATAAATAATATTTTTGGGAATTTTTGGCAAAATAAAATATTTTAACATTTTTGTGAATTATTAAAAAAAGAATCAACTCAAAATCATTAAAACTCAGAGAGAAATTAATTTTTGAATCAATTAAATAAAATCACAAAATTCAAATATTCAAATTTGTGAAAAAGGCGCCAAGAACATGGCCAAGAACACGCACGAAGGGAGTTTTGCTCATATTTGCATTTTCTATCCAATCTCACTGAATACTAGATGAAATCGCACAATCCAAATATCAATCTGCTTGTTTTCACCTCACGATCATGTCTATGGTCTTTAGTTTCATTTATTTTAAGCATGGAATAAGAAATCAAGACAAAACCTCAAGAACCCTAAAATTTGCATGAAGGCTGAGAATTTTGATACACGATTCAAACAAAGTAATTAATTAAGGGGAGACATTCTATGTATGATTATGAACATTTGGCAAAAGTATTGTGCGAGGAAATATGCATAGATTAAGAGATGACCAAGTTTAAGCTTACTTGAAGGTCGTGACAGCAAGAGCAATGTGATTTTTGAGTTGGAGGTATTACATATGAGTTGTGATTATCTGAACAGCTTCCTTACACCATATGGAGTGTGTTTGAATGCTTGGACTTGATTGGAAATGGTTGGATCACTTCATGGCATCTCAACTGTAACTTGGTTGAAAACTTGAGCAACTGGCTGGTGATTATGAGAAATCAGTGTTACAGTTGTGTGTTTATTGTTTAATCAGCTCACATATGATGTTTATGAGGTGTTAGAGCAATTGGTTTGAGTGGAATTGCTCTCTACTGAAAAATTCGATAGTGACTTGCTAAGAAAGGCATTTTTGAGAGTGAGAAGATGATTTTGAGAAAGGCAAGTGTTGTAGGCCTTTAGTGCACTTAAACTAAGCACAAATGAGCTCTATTTATAATAGAGCAAGTTTGTTTTGCAAGCAATAGTGAATGGCAACTGCAGCAGCTCATTGTCCAATTGCATCACTTTGGAATCTTAAGTCTCCTCTAGCCATTTACTAGAGGTTAGAGCACAGGCCTTTGGTTACCTAGTTCAGAGATCATCCTTGACTCATTCAGTTGGAAAAGGCTCAGTTCATGCCACCTTGGTGCATCCATTGAATGCTCCAAAACAAAATTGGAGTCTTGTCCCCTTTTTAGGCATTTTTAGGTTTGGCATACTACTTTTAGTTCCAAAGACTTGGGAGGCTTATGGATCAGTGTTTGTTCCTCCTTGGTCTCCCCCTGAGGTGTTCAGATGGATAAAATTGTTTGTCATTTGCACAATTGGATCAAATCGAGCAAAATGCACAAATCTGCCTTGCCATGACAGTTGCAGCAAGGCATATTGCCACTGTCATAACTCTTAGCTCAAATGGAATTTGATGGAGTTCTTGGCCATTTTGGAAATCTCTCATATGATACAACATATGTGTGATCATAGTTTGTCTTGACACTTTTTGGATCCAAGTGAAAAATACCCCTACATTTTGAAAAAAGTGAAACAGATTCTGACTTAGTGAAAATTTCACTAAGTGTTGGAAAAAGTGGCATTTTCATTTTTTATCATTTTGGTCACTCCATAACTAAAAATCCATGAAGAATTGGAATGAGGTGTAGTTGACACTTTTAAAGTATGCCATGAGAGCTACAAATCCATCTTTGGATCAGCCAAAATGGTTGCTTGGATAATAAGTTATGATCCTTGGAAGTTGGTACCCTAGCCACTTTGTTCCATAACTTAGAAAATTTCTAAGTTTTTTATGGTTACCCCTTTTACAAGTTATCCTACTTTTCTTTATTTTTCTTGATGAATGGTGATTCCAATCACACATTAACATCATTTTAGGGTTAGGGAGCCATAATTGATTAAAAAATCAAAAAGTCAAACTTTGACTTTTGGGCATAGTTGACTTTTTATCAGATGAATTCTAAACTGTGCGATCCTCTATGAAATCAAGTCCTTGACCTAAATCAAACTTGATGGATTGATTTCATAGGTGTTATAGGGTGTATTGAATCATGTCCCAAGGTTTGGGATCATGTCCAGGTCAAAAGTCAAAGGTATAGTTGACTTTTCTCGCGAAACCCTAATTGTGGTCCTGATGAAATTGAGGCGTGTGACTCAAGCTTCTTGGATCAATCCATTGTTGCAAATGGATCAATGTAGTTTATTGGATACCCTAAAATCATGCCTTGAGGTCTTGTCTCATGTTTTGTCCCAAAAGTCAACTTAGGGGTGAATTAGGTCAAGAAACCCTAATTCCTGATTTTTTTGTGAATGCATCCCCTGAGGCTAAATTGACTTGATGATGGGGTCCATGAGTTCCCTTGGAGTATCTTGGGTTATGCTTTGAAGCATTGGCTCATGCCCAGAGGAAAACTTCCATCTGGAGGCCCTGGTCGACCAAAACCCTAATTTGGTGACACTGGCGATCTTGAGGCTTAATTTACTTAGAATGTTGCACTCTTGTGCTTGATTCTTGATGTGGAAGTCCTCTTGATCCTTCGTGGGTGTTTGAGAGGCTAGACAAGTTGAAGATCATGTCATTTCTTGATTGATCCTTTGTCTAAGTGCTCTGAGAAGGCTCAAAACCCTAACTCTTGTTTGTAGTGAATGCTCAATCATCTTTGAGAAGATTGATAAGGCATGATGGTTCATCCATATTGTGGTAATGATTTGCACAATGATGGGAAATCTTAGTGGTCAAAATTTGGGGTATGACACCAAGGAATGAGGTAGGAACCACTAATGAAGAGGTGACCAACATAGTAGGAACTGGGAAGATGACTCGCAGCGGTAGAGTTTACACTCCTTTATTCAAAGAAACTGTGCCTAAGGAGACTGTTGTTCCTGTACCCTCCAAAGATAAAGAAAATGTGGTTACGAAAGAGGATGATGATATATTTCTGAGAATTATCAAGAGAAGTGATTACAAAGTGGTGGACCAGCTTCACCAAACTCCATCCAAGATTTCAATTTTGTTTCTGCTGATGAATACCCCTACCCACAGGGCAGCCTTGCAGAAAATTCTAGCCCAAGAACATGTAGCCCAAGACATTACTGCTGGACAATTTGACCACATCGTTGCTAACATCACAGCCTACAATACGCTCAGTTTCAGTGACGAAGAATTACCTCGAGGAGATCGAAACCATAATCTTGCCTTGCATGTATCCATAAAGTGCCAAGAGGATACTTTAGCCAGAGTGCTTGTGGATACTTTCTGCCAAAGAGAACCCTGGAAAAGTTGACCTATCAGGGAGCTGTGATGAAGCCTACTTCACTCGTTGTCAAAGCCTTTGATGGCTCGAGAAGATCAGTAATGGGGGAGATTCAGTTACCTATTATGATTGGTCCTCATGTGTTCAACATCATTTTCCAAGTCTTGGATATCAATCCCTCTTACAGTTGTCTGTTGGGGAGGCCTTGGATTCACGAGGCCGGTGCCGTAACATCGACTTTGCATCAGAAGATGAAATTTGTAGCTGATGAGAAGTTGGTCATTATCCACGGTGAAGAAGATCTAACGGTCAGTAACCTATCCTCTTTCCGATACATTGAAGCTGATGAAGATGCTTTGGAAACCTCTTTCCAAGCTCTTGAGATAGCTAATGCTGTTATGCTTGATAATGAAGAGCCAATAGCCTTGAATAATTCATCTTTTGCTTCTTTCAAGAGTATCTAATCTGCCCTACAAGAAGGTGTACCTGAAGGCTGCGGCAAAGTCATCGAGATTCAAGAAAGAGAAAAGTACCAAGGGTTAGGTTACAAACCAACTCTTGAGGAAAAAGCTGCTACAACGAGGCGACTGAAGACAATTCAGGAAGTATTTGTCAGTGGAGGACATCAAGTTCATGCCATCATTGAAGACGCTGAAGACGAGGACATTAGCCATTTGGTTTTTCAATGTGACCGCGCATTGAGTAATTGGGAAGCTATTGAAATCCCTGTTTTGTACCCTATGCCAGAGTAATTCGCTTGCTTTTGTTGTTGTTTTCAATTTCATAACCTTGCCCGAGGCTATCGGATTATTTTGTATGGGCCACTACTTTTAATTCTTATTAATCAATGAAGTTGATGTTTTGTTAATTTCTCTTGTCTTTATTTACTGTTTTTGCTTTTAAGGAAAAATGGCAATCTTTTCAAAACTACAAAAACATTTTCTTCTTGCATTTGATTTTGCGCATTTTAATAAAATAAATCCCTCAATCATGTAGAATAAATCCCAAACCCATTGTATTCAATGACCCTACTCTCACTATCGACTTTGATTCACCTATCTATTAAGTTGAGGATGAGCAAGAAGAAGATTATGAGGTCCTAGATGAGTTGGAAAAAATGTGTGAGTACGAATACGTGGCTCTTCAGCCGCATGAGGAAGAAATTGACACCATCAATCTTGGTACTGATGAAGACAGGAAGGAAGTCAAGGTTGAGGCAATGCTAGGGGAAGAGATCAGACGACGGTTAGTGGAGCTTCTTGAAGAATATGTGGATGTTTTTGCATGGTCTTATCAGTACATGCCTGGTTTGGATACAGACATTGTAGTTCATAAACTACCGCTCAAGCCTGAATGCCCACCAATAAAACAGAAACTTTGAAGAAGTAGACCCGACATGGCTCTCAAAATCAGAGATGAGGTAAAGCGACAATTGGATGCAGGTTTCTTAGCAGTTTCAAAGTATCCTGAATGGGTAGCCAACATCGTGCCAGTAATGAAGAAGAATGGTAAGGTGCGGATGTGCGTAGATTATAGGGACCTCAACAAGGCCAATCCAAAGGACGATTTCCCTCTGCCTCATATCGACACTCTTGTGGATAATACAGCCAGTTTTGCAGTTTTCTCCTTTATGGATGGTTTCTCAGGCTACAATCAAATCAGAATGGATCCGGCCGATATGGATAAGACTACATTCATTACTCCTTGGGGAAATTATTGCTACAAAGTCATGCCCTTCGGTTTGAAAAACGCAGGGGCAACCTATCAGAGGGCTATGGTGACCTTATTCCATGACATGATCTATAAAGAAATTGAAGTGTATGTGGATGATATGATTGCTAAATCTCAGAGTGAAGAGGAACATTTGGACCATCTTTTGAAGTTATTCAAGAGACTCCGTAAATATCAACTGAAGTTTAATCCTGCCAAATGTACTTTCGGTGTCAGATCAGGAAAACTGCTTGGTTTTATCGTCAGCCAACGAGGAATTGAGGTAGACCCTGACAAAGTACGATTTATTCAAGAAATTCCAGCTCCACAGACCGAGACTCAAGTAAGAGGTTTTCTGGGCCGTTTGAACTATATCTCCAGATTCATCTCCAACATGACTCCCACTTATGAGCCAATCTTCAAATTGCTTCGCAAAGACCAGACTGTAGAGTGGAATTCCGACTGCCAGCAGACCTTTGACAAACTTAAGAGTTACTTACAAGAACCACCGATCTTGATTCCCCCTGTTCCTGCGAGACCACTCTTCATGTATATGACTGTGTTGGAAGGATCCATGGGCTGCGTCTTGGGCCAACATGATGAAACTGGTCGCAAGGAGCATGCCATCTATTACTTAAGCAAAAAATTCACCGATTGCGAAAGTCGTTATTCATTGCTAGAGAAGACCTGTTGTGCTCTAGCATGGGCCGCCAGACGTTTGAGGCAGTATTTGATATGTCACACTACTTTGTTGATCTCCAAAATGGATCCAATAAAGTATATCTTTGAGAAACCTGCTCAAACAGGAAGACTTGCCCGTTGGCACATGCTCTTGTCGAAATATGATATCCAATATATCACTCAAAAGTCTATCAAGGGAAGTGCCTTATCATAGTATCTTGCAGATCAACCTGTTGAAGATTATGAGCCTTTCAAGTTTGATTTTCCTGATGAAGACATCATGGTGGTAAAAGATTGTGAAGAACTAGGCCCTGACGAAGGTCCAGAACCCGGTTCCAGATGGAAGATGATGTTTGATGGTTCGTCCAACTACAAAGGATATGGTGTGGGTGTTGTGCTGATAAACCCTAATGGTGGTTATACTCCTTTCACAACAAGGATAGACTTTGGATGCACAAACAATGTGGCTGAGTATGAAGAATGCATCTTAGGCTTGGAAGCTACAATTGATCTCAGAATCAAAATCCTAGAAGTCATTGGTGATTCTGGTTTGGTTATCTATCAAGTCAAAGGTTAATGAGAAACTAAAGATGAGAAGCTAATCCCATACCGTGTTTATATTGTGGAATGATCCAATACTTTGAGGAGATTACTTTCCGTCATGTTCCTCGCTCAGAGAATCACATAGCTGACGCCCTAGCCATGTTAGCTTCAACATAGAAAGTTAATTTTGTTAATGAAGTACCGCTCATCAGCATCGAGCGCAATACTGAACCAGCCTACTGTCAGCCAATTTAAGAGAAAGTAGATGGGAAACCGTGGTTTCACGACATCTTGAATTATCTGAAGACTCAAGAGTATCCTACCAACGCTTCCAGTCTTGACAAGAAAACTTTGCGAAGATTATCATCCAACTTTTTCCTCAGCGATGATGTACTCTAAAAAAGGAATCACGACATGGTTTTGCTAAGATGTGTTGATAAACGAGAAGCAGACCTGTTGATTCATGATATTCATGAAGGAGCCTTTGGTACTCACGCCAGTGGGCATGCCCTGGTTAAGAAAATATTGAGAGCCGGTTATTATTGGCTGACTATGGAAGCTGGCTGTATCCAATACGCCAGAAAATGTCACAAATTCCAGATCTATGCTGACAAGGTGCATGTACCTCCAACATTGTTGAATGTTTTTTCGTCACCTTGGCCTTTCTCTATGTGGGGCATTGATATGATTGGGGCTACTGAGCCGAAAGCTTCCAACGGTCATTGTTTCATCTTAGTGGCCATTGACTACTTCACGAAATGGGTTAAAGATGTGTCATATGCCAATGTGACCAAGTAAGTGGTTGCTCGCTTCATCAAGAATAATATCATTTGTCATTATGGGATCCCTAACAAAATCATAATGGATAATGGAACCAATCTGAACAACAAAACAATAAAGGAGTTGTGTGACAATTTCAAGATCTAGCATCATAATTCCTCACCTTACCGTCCAAAGATGAATGGAGTTATCGAAGCTGCCAATAAAAGCATCAAAAAGATCCTGTAGAAAATGGTCAAGACTTATAAGGATTGACATGAGATGTTACCATTTGCTTTGCATGGATACAGAACTTCGGTTTGAACTTCGACAGGGGCAACTCCCTTTTCTCTAGTGTATGGGATGGACGCTATTCTCCCCATTGAAGTAGAGATACCATTGTTAAGAATTCTGATGGAGACCAAGCTTGATGAAGCAGAGTGGGTCCGAGAAAGATATGATCAGCTAAACCTCATTGATGAGAAACGATTGACTGCCATGTGTCATGGTCATTTGTATCAGAGAAGGATGAAAAGAGCTTTTGATAAGAAGGTCTGTATTCGTGAATTCCGTGAAGAAGAGCTCGTACTCAGAAAGATCTTGCCATCTCAAAGGGATGCTCGTGGAAAATGGGCACCTAACTATGAGGGTCCATTTGTGGTAAAAACTGTGTTCTCAGGAGGTTCCTTATTCCTTACAATGATGGATGGTGAACAACTCTCACACCCTGTGAATGCTGACTCAGTACGAAAATATTACGCGTAAAAAGCCCGCTAAGTCGAAAACCAGAAGTGGTGACTTAGGCAAAAAAAAGGGTATCCCGGTGGGTCGTAACCTACGAAGGCGATTCAGGCAAAAGTTAGGGATTAAATAAAAAAAATAAAAATAAAAAGAGCTCGCTAGGTTAAAAACCCAAAAGGGCGACCTAGGAAAAAAAGAGCATCCCGGTGGACTAAAAACCTGAAAAGGCGGTCCAGGCAAAAATTAGGGACAAAGGTGTTTCACTGTATCTGACGGGGTTGTCACCTACGTCTAGGGATTCATGAAAGAAGTTCAGGTTCATTTGCCCTCAGCAGTAGCAAAGTTCATCTTTGGGACTCTTAGTCATTAGGGATGGTAGTGGTCATTGAATACGATGTAACCTTTTCCCAAATTGCCATTATTCCAATTGTAATGTTCCATGGAGCTTCGCCATTGGCAAGTTACCATTCTAATAAGATCAGATTTTGGACCATTCTTTGTTTAACATTTATCATTGCTCTATTATTTTTCTTGTTATGCAAAACTTCACTTATTCATTAAAGCTGTTTTGAAAGCGGAGAATGTTTTGAAAAAAATCTTTTGAGAAAACACAATGAAAAATATAATTTGCTTTGGAATTATGGACGATTTAGTGAAATCATTTGCTCTCCCCAATAAAGTCTTGATTGTGACGAAAGCACTGTTAAACCATCTGGCGTATGTTTCCCCAGTGATACAAGTTCAAATCGACAATGTTTCCTGGATCAGACATGTCAGTAATGAAAGACTACCGCGATACAAAGGATTTATCCCCCAGTACCTTCACAGATGTTTGTGGAAGATTTTATTTCCCCAGTGAAAGGAGATTATTCCCTATTCAATCCCCAGAGGGGCCGTTCTCTTCAGATTCAGTGTGACTCCTGGCAGTGGATGCGTTATCCATCCACTCACTTTTCCCCAGTCTGTCGTCTCTCGTTAGAGTCATCTTTTGCATATCATTAAGCATTCGCATCATACCATATCATCCTGCATCTTTGCATCTGGTTTGCTTTTGTTTGTGGGCCTTTACCTCCCTTTACTTCAAATTTACTGATCTACGATCTGTGTCCAGCTTGCGTCCGATCTTCACCCGCATGTGCTAGATTTTGTTCATTAACTATATCCCCCAAGAAGTCTCAACTTCATTTATGCAACCCCGATACTGACCTATCAGATACCTTAAATTAGGTTAACTATGAACCTTGGTCACCTATGAACCTAAACATCAAGTAAACTATAAACCTAAACATTCAGGTCAACTATGAACCTAAACATTCAGGTCAACTATGAACCTTGGTCAGCTTTGAACCTAAAACATCAGGTCAACTATGAACCTAAACATTCAGGTCAACTATGAACCTTGGTCAACTTTGAACCTAAAACACCAGGTCAACTATGAACCTAAACATTCAGGTCAACTATGAACCTTGGTCAGCTTTAAACCTAAAACATCAGGTCAACTATGTACCTAAACATTTAGGTCAACTATGAACCTAAACATTCAGGTCAACTATGAACCTTGGTCAGCTTTGAACCTAAAACGTTAGGTCAACCATGAACCTAAACATTCAGGTCAACTATGAACCTTGGTCAGCTTTGAACCTAAAACCTCTGGTCACCTATGAACCAAAATCGAAGGTCAACTATGAACCTTGGTCAGCTTTGAACCTAAAACTCCCGGTCAGCTTTGAACCTAAAAATTCAGGTCATGTATGAACCTAAAGTCCAGTAATTGTTGGCTTTACTTATTTCTTGGTCACCTATGAACCAAAATCTCTGGTCACCTATGAACCAAAATCTCAGGTCAACTATGAACCTTGGTCACCTCTGAACCAAAACTTCAGGTCACCTATGAACCTTAAGTCCAATAATTCCTGGCATTGTTTGTTTTTTGGTCAGTTGTGAACCAAAACTTCAGGTCAAATATGAACCTAAACATCAGGTCAACTATGAACCTTGGTCAGCTTTGAACCTAAAACCTCTGGTCACCTGTGAACTAAAATCCCAGGTCAACTATGAACCTAAAATTCAGGTCAGCTATGAACCTAAAGTCTAGTGATTTCTGGAATTGTTTGCTTCAGGTCAACTATGAACCTTGGTCACCTATGAACCAAAACATCAGGTTAACTGTGAACCTCGATCTAGGCTTAACTCATATTGGTGTCCTAAAGTCCAGTCTTTATTGGTAAACCAACTCAAATTGGTATCCCATCCAAATCATATTGGTACTCAATGACCTTTTGTTTCTAATTCCAATCATTGTTGGCATTTTAATCTTGTTCCCAGCAGAGGTTCAATCATTATCAATATCTCTTTAAAAGTCCTTGTGATCTTCATCATTTGGCACACGCAAAGCTTGTGTTTGTCTCTGTCTTTTCTGGTTTTTCTTGGAGATCCCGTTTGAACTCTTCAACAGAAGAAATCTCCAGAAAATCTTTGTAGAATGTCTATCTTCTTATTTCAAGTTGATCCCCAATGGAGATCGTGTCTTCTTTCTGGTTTCATGCCCAGTAAGAATGTGTTTTATTTCCCCAGTGTCGTCCGGTCACCTATGAACATGCCGTCCATCTCCCTGGATCTTTCCCAGTGGAGAACACCTCCCTGGCTCCTATCTCCAGTGAGGACCTGTGGGATTTTCCCCCTTTATCTTTTTCTATCCCCAATGTTTCCTCATAGTCTCCTGAGTAAGTCTCTTATGTTGGTCAGTCTGTATCCCCAGTGAGTCTTCCTCATGGATATTAACCTTCACCCATCCCCAGTACAACTCACATGTGTTTGTTTGCTCTTTATCTCTGGTGTTCTGTTTGTCTGTATCTTTGCACTATCATGGAATCATGTCATCATATTAGAAGCTCATGGCATGTCAGCATTTGTATGTCTGTTGCATGTCCTTAGCATCTGCATTCCATCTAAGGGAAAAATTTTCGGTTTGCTATATTTAAATACCTTTCACCTTGATGCCCCGAGGATTTCCATTCCTCATGCCATCCGGTAAAGCTATTCAAATTGGAGCAACTGTTATACCCCAAATTTTATCCCTTAGATGTCATAACATCTTGCACTTACATTTAGGTCTCAATCATCTATGCCTTGTTAACTAACCCATATCTTTGCTAGTTTGTTTCTTTTGTGAAAATCAGGATTAACACAAGAAGGAAGACAGGAGCAATTGACCAAGTTCTCATGTGTTTAAAGGTCTTCTAAGACTATTCTCTGGCTCCTTACATCATCACAAGTGTTCACCAATTTGGGATCTCAAGACTTTGGATCAAAGCAAGTCAGCAAGAGATTATCAAACCAAAGTTGTGGAATTAGGGTTTTAACCTGAAGGATCACTGAAGAGGTTTGTCATGATCAGTCAAGGTTTGATTGGTTCATCAACCAAATGAACTTACCTAAATTCAAGAGATCTTACTCCACAAGAAATCAAGTGTGTTTGGTTCTTATTACAAGTACCTTGAGCCACAAGCTCACCATACCTTAAACTAGGGTTTTGTCAAGACAGGTTAGCCATTGCCTTTGATTTTGATCAAGACATGTTTCCAAGCCTTGGGACATGGTTCCATGTGTTCATAAACATATTTGGAGGCCATCTATAGACCTTGAAAGAGATTGAAGAAGCAAGATCCTCAAAGATCATCCTGTGGAACTCCAGAGGAAATTAGGGTTTTGACTGACAAAGTCAAGCCTCTGATTTTAATGTTATTGACCTAAAATGAAGTATTCAAGTCATATTCTACCTTAACATGTTCAATCCTTGATTGAGAGCATGAGAGACCACCATTTGAAATATTTCTTGCAAAAAGGGCAAGGTTTTGTTCTTAAAATTTTCTAAGGTAGAATCCACTTCTTGCGCAAAATTGGAAAAGTCATAACTTCCAAACCACACATCCAAATTGTGTGACTCAAAGCTCAAATTTAAGCTCTCATCATGAACTTCAAAACATATTAGAGGACCCTTCTCAAAACATATTAGAGGACCCTTCTTAAGGACTTAGTGAAATTTCACTACTTTTTGCCTTAAAAACCAGCTGACTTCACCTCCACTTTTCACCAAGATCCCGTGTGATTCAGAAATTCGGTTGAACATGAAAGTTTTAGAGGACATTTGGGGCTTTCTAAAAATTACAATAATTTATCTATCCATTGAGTGAGCTGAGAGATTCGATTGAAAGAAATTTGAGGTCAATTTCTTGATTTTCAAGTCACCAACTTATGCATAATGAAGCATTACTCTTCTTAATCACCAAATGCCTCAATATTCTGATATTTAGAAGCAAGATTAGCATGCTGCAAGCCTCTGCCATGATTTTCCTCAAGTGGTAGCATTAAAATAACATGGTCTTATTCAACTTGGTGCAACTTGACATGAGGTGAGAGAAACTTTACACAAGGCATGGCAGTCCATTATTTCTCTTTGTAACTTGGGTTCTGACCCAATCAAATCAGTCCACGTTGCAACAGAGCCTATGGCTAGGGCTTTGAAGACCATTTTCTCAGCCAAGCTAACTCACACGAAGGAAGCTTCTCAAGAGGGAAAACTTGGCAATTTTCCATTTCTGACCATGCCTTGAACCCTCAACATTTCCTATAAATAGGTGCTAAATCTACTCCCCAAAACACACCAGAATCACCCCACAAAGAGGCTGATTGCTCACTCTATCCTCTCATTCACAAGTTCTTGCAAATCTGCAAGAACTCCCCAAACACAAGTTTTACTCGTGCATTTTCTCTCTAACTCCACAAGTCTTCTCTAAACACCATATAGAGAAGCTCCAAACACTCAAACCCTAACTGTAACACTTCCATCATCACCTGCCATTTTTGAACTTCAGTTTGCATAAAGGATCGGGTTCCATATTCCAAGCATTTTCCAAAGCTTCAAAGCATCTGCAACTTCTCTCCAAGGTCTAACCCGTTCCCAGAAGGCGGTGTTTCTTATTTACAAGTGCTATAGAAGAGGCCTTGGACTTTCTCCAAGAGGTAGGGTTTCTATCTCTGAAACTCACATATTCATGCATGATATTGTTGCTGTTTTGAATGTTAAAATGTAGTGTGTTTATGGCTTTGTGATTCTGAATAAAAGTTTGCAGTGTTTGGTTGAAATATTGCATGATATAACATGTTGAAACTTTATGTTGTTACACTGTTGGCTAATGTTTTGTGAATCATATATTGCTTGTTAGTGAAAACTAAGAACATGTTCGTGTTCCTGGGAGTTTTTACTCCAATCTTGATGTTTATTTCACCTGATTTGGTTGAGGGACGAGAGAGAAACATTGGCTGGAAATTTTGGTCATGTTTGTTGTTTAGGGCACGAGAGAGAAGAGAATGAGAAAGATGAAGAAGAAGGTGGTGGCCCCCAGTCAGTCCCATGTGGCGCTGAGGTGGCCGTTTAGGGGTTGTTTTAAAATAAAAATAATTTGAAGTGTATAATGTTTGGATGAGAGCATAGAACCGCTGGTGCATGGAGGAGTTTGTAGGTATTTGCAAGCGAAGGGTCTGGGGTTCGAATCCCCCTCGCCCCAGACCTTTTCCTTTTATTTTTTCCCCACCTGTTTCGCTTGCCTTGATATTTTATTGAATGCTTGCCTTTTGTTTTCACACTGTGCACTGCTCAGTTGGTAAGGCTTTTGTGCACTGAGCCCCCTGGCGTGGGTTCAAGTCCCATGTGGGACATTTCCTATATTTTTTATCACTTGTTCCATGTTATTTTTTATGGTTTGTACCTTGTTTCCAAACATGCATAACCTGCTCATTTTTCACTCTTTTTGATCCATTCTTTTTGCAAAATGTTCCTTAACATGTATATTTTCTGTTTGTAAAAAGATATTGGTAAAAATAATTATTTTTGAAACATTTGTTAATGTTGAAAGTGAAAGGCCTTTTTTAGGGTTTCATAAGAACACCTTGATTTCTCTTGATTTCTTTTGCCATGTTTCCTTGTTTATATTGATCAAATGAGACCTGAAGCATGTTACCTTGAATCCTACTTGATGTGGTGACTTTGTATGTTTTGTTTCACCTGATTTCCTTGATGTTTAATGTGTTTTTACATGAAAATATCCTTTGAAATACCATGAGATCTCTTTAGATCATTTTCCTTGTAACATGAGTTTGTTTGATAAAATATAAGACATGTTTAAGTCTTGAAACTTGAATGCCATTTTTTGAACCATTTTTTAGTGCTTTTATGCATTAGATTACCATTTTTTTATCACTTGAACTTCAAGATGTTATCACATTCTTTTGGTTTACCTATACCACTTATGTTTGTTAAAATATTTCCACATGTTCTCCCATTGAAGTGTTTTGGTTATCACCATGTCCATATGTTCATCTTGTTTATGATGTTTTGTTATCTTATAACTTTATTAAGTCTTCCCTAAGTGAGGCAAACTCTTCAGCTTCTCCTCCTTAACCCTCATCATTCCCCTCCTTCCAAAGGAAAGACTCTCTATTGACTTTTAAGTCATAGACAGCTCATATACCATCTTGGCCTCCTTAGAGTCATTCCCTATCCTCCTAAGGATTCACCTTTGGCCTTATTAGAGCCTCTTCTCCCTTTAACCTCATTAGGTTCCCCTCTTGTGAGCACTATCCTCATAGTTGCTCACTTCTCTCTTTGGCCTCCTTAGGGCCACTTACCTTATGACTTAGGTTCCACCCAGAGTTCCTCAACTCTATGTGAGCAACATCATTATGATGTCCCTTCCCCTTTGGCCTTCTTAGAGCCATTTACCTTCAAACTTAGAATTAAGTTAGAGTTCTTCAACTCTATGTGATTCTCATCATCTTGATTATTCACTTACCCTTACAACTTAGACTTAGAGAGTTCTTTAACTCTACATGAGCTCATACTCATTCCCTTTGGAACTTTGGTCCTAGTCAATGGTTCCTCAATCCTCACCTTTAGGTAGGTGAACTACGATTGCTTTGATTCTTTAGTTAGGATATGTAGGCACAAGATGCAACGTCTTGGCGAGCAAAACTTAGTATATACCCCATAGGTCTTTACCTTAACCTTAACAGACTTTCTTAGCAAACAAACATAGCATAACACACAAACAAACAAGAGGATCCTGCAGAGTACTACAGATACTTAGGGTGCTAATACCTTTCCTTAGTATAACCAACCCCCGATCCCCGATCTCTTAGTTGTGTCTTCACATGGCGCAAAAGGTTTTTCTTTCGATCTTTACCCTTTCCTTTGGACAAATAAAAGCTCGGTGGTGAATTTCAAAGTTTTGTGATTCAAGTTAATTAATAGCTTGACATCTGATTCTCACCGCAACACTCCTTTTTATTCTTAGCCCTCTTTCTTTCTTCTTTTGTTCCTTGTTAATTCTTCAAATTGAATCTTCAGCTACTTAAATAGTAGATACAAAAGAATAATCGTTGGAAGAGATAACTTGCAGAAGTGTCTTTGTTACTCCATAGTACTAAGAGACGTTGAAAATAGATACACAAAAAGATCTTTATCCATTGTGTAACTTATTTAACTTTAGCGTCTTCCTTGTGAGTTGTACTATATATCCGTTGAGAATGGATATTCGTAAATCATGTTAACTCTCTTTGAGCCATGTGAACACAGACTCTAGCTGACAATTTGATTTGATTTTGTAGCTTGCTTTATGTAGTACGGATCACTTAGCTTTGTCTATGATTCTGAATGATTACCAGAATGTGATACATTTAATAAGTATAGAGATAACATATTTCTCTTCTGATGCTGATACATTCAGCTTCAGAGTCTATGCAATCATATATCATCAGACTTCACTTAAAAACGTCCTTCAGTCATGAACCATCAGAAGCCAAGAACTCAAATTCTCTCAAATGCGTTCTCTTAACAGATTCTGAGTAGATTCTCTTTAAGCTTTGGAACCTGCACACTTATAAAACACATTAGATAACCCCATTGTTCTTTCAATACTTTGTTATCATCAAAACTGAAAGGATATATGTCATGAACAAATCGTGTTCAAACAATTTCCCCCTTTTAGATGATGACAAACATAAGTATTTAACAACAATGTTGGGTTATTTTAATTTACTTGACAACATCATAGTCTGAGGTTTGTAAGCTTCCCCTGAGTCTAATAGTTCAAAGGTTGGGGTTTGTAAGCTCCCCCTAAGTTCTATATTCAAGAAAAATAAAATATATCTCTCGGGTAAATAAATAACCGTAATAACAAAATTTAAAAATATTTAAAATAAACAACATAGAAAACCTGAAAGGTTCAGATTCTCTTTAAATACTTCTATATATTTCTCTCTCTTTTGTCACATCAAAATGATTAACATAAAATTTTAAAACAGAGCGAAGAAAACAAAACGAAATATTTCATAAATGCAAAACAAATAATTATTACTTGAGTAGTTCCCAAAGAAGAGAAACGATTCAGGTAATAAATAGCATTTAAAGCGGGTATAGTGCATTCTTAATAGTTATTGGTCGTAGCACTTCCAAATACCAAGAAAAGGATTTAATCCAACTATTTAGTCTGCCCAGACTCCACTATAAAAGCAACCAAATCCTATGTCTTTTTCATCCATATCTTTTAGAACACTATGTAATCCACAACTGAAAGTACCAACATCTCTACAATAAGAGATGTTTCATAGGAAATCATAAGTCTGAAGACACCAAGTCCACAGACTCTAGATGGTTTTGTAGCTTCTAAAGCAAGTTCTTCAACTCTTGAAGCAATTTCTTCAACAATCTATATATGTCAGATGATCCTAGGGAATATCTTAGAACATATCCAAATGTCTAGAAAGTCCTTGACAGAGATGTAACGACTACCAATCTTTTAATGAGAATGTTTCTTGTTTCTAGTGTTTAATCCTAATTTTATGATCCTCTGAACAACACAAGATATGCACATATAAAAGTTAAAATAGCAGAAGAAAATAAATAATTTTTATTAAAATAAAAGATTGCTTAATATAAGATGATAACAGTTACAGGGCATATATTGTAGTTAACCAACATTAGAACCTCTCATGGATAGCTTCAAACTTATATCTCCAGATTTTAGAAAAATTGTCTGCTAATGTTATGACAACCCCTTGTTGGATTAACAATTCAAAAAGAACCCGTCTATAAGGAATAAAGAATGTCTTTCCCTTGTGAAAGGATGAAAGATTCTTTTTCAGATGGTCAAACATAATTTGAGGTAGATCATTATGTATGTCTGAATTGAGAAGTAGCAAAAATATTTCAATAGAATCCACAAGGTCTAGATCCTTGTCCTTAGGTAGCAAATTTGAGTTCGGAATCTGGTTCCAAACAATTGCATCAGGCCGAAGATTTGAGACCCGAGAAAGGTTTGATGGATCTACAAATGTACGCCAAGTAGGAAGATAGTATTCCCAAACAAGAGTACCTGGGATTTCTCCAATATTCTCTTAGTTGATTACATTAGCAATAGTCTTAGAGGTTACTATTATATAAACACTAAAAACCCTGGAAAGGATAGCATACTCAGGATTTAGCTCAACTATGGATGCATTAACCCAAAATTCTTTGCAAGATTTGGATAAGTAAAACCAAGGAGAATTTTAAAGTATCCATTCCAACCTTGTTCAGAAACAGTCTTCCAAAAGTTAAAACCTAGCTTAAACAATTCTTCAAAATCCACAAACTTTTCATTGATGGCAACTAGTTGATTCGGAAAATAATTGACTAGAGAATTCATCTCAGGTTTAGTTTGATAAACACAAATGAAAACAATATAAAGAAAGAACTGAAAAAAATTCTAGACACAGAAGAATAAGAATCTTGTCAGAAGGACAGAAAAGGTGACAATAAATGATGTTACGCAAAGACAAGGGATACAAACCATAGATATAATAAAAAGAAAACATCATTACCCAAGAGTTCTTATCCAACAAATTTCTTGAACACACTAGATGATTCTCAACTTTATGGAATTTAAGTAAGACAAGGATTTAAAAGAATTTTTATTTAAACTGCTTATCAGAAGCAAATATTCTTTTTCTGAATCTCAGAGACTGACAATTTTCAGAAGTTATCTCTCATCAGAGTCTAGTAGGATTAGACGTCGAGTGAGACATCTTCTGTTAGTCATCAATCTTTGATATTCCATTCAGAGTTAAGCATTTTTCTTTGAAACTAAACTTTAGTTTTTCAAATTGATGTGCTTGATTCATGAATGCTGAATTAGTTTTTCTAACAACTAATTAGCAGCAATATTAACACAAAAGGTGAGAATATTGTTTCCATAAGCATGATCATCTTATAGTTAATGACTTATTCAGTATAGTCAAGGACAACATAATTTCTTTTTAAAGATTTATGAAGATTCTTTTGTTATTAGCAAAAAGAACATCTCTAGAGATCTAACCGAGACTTTGTATTCACCATACTTAAATAGTTCATTGAGCCGAGGAGTTTGCAAAGTAAAGAAACATACCTTTATTTTTAGTTTTTCTTGGTCAAGCTTCAGGTGTGTATTCAGATTTGACCATGGAATCTGAATTCTGACTTAAATGGATCCTGAGTCAATAATACTTATATCAGTGATTCCACTTTCTTCTCCAAACTCCATGTTTTTTGCATCTTTCAAATTTTGAGTTTGGTATGTAGGTTTTTCTTCCATCAAATGTTGTAAGAAACCACTTATCAAGTATTATGGAAGATGCCTTGCTCATTTCTTTTGTCATATCTGCAACAAATACAATTTTGGATTTTGGTACCCATATTTCTGTGGGTCCTAAACTGTTAGTTCTAACAGGCTTTCTTTTACTTCATGCGTTAGTATGATAGTATTGCCTTGATTTATTCCATAATTTAAGTCTAGGATGAGTTTTGGCTCTAACAAAACCTCTTCTTAGCGGAGTCTTTGATTTCATTATCTCGGATTCATCTATTATCAAATCTTTTGACTTTATAATCCTTGATTTTGAAATCTCTGACTAGCATAGATTAAGATGGTGTTTGCTATCAAACGTTAACATAAAATAAGTTTTCAGCACTGTTTGAGTATTTCCAGAATAAAAAGAATTGAAAGGTTTCTCAAGGAATTGTTCTTTAACACAAATTCTATGATAGCCTTCAATTTTCTTAGGAGCCATGGAGTTGTAGCGCGGTTTTCGTGACCGCCCACATCCGCCTGCGGATGGGATTGGGTGCTACTTTCTGATTTCTTATTTATCCTATGAAGCTGGAAAGGAAAGGGAAGTTATCTCAAACTAACCTTGCACGCAAATGTTTTCTTTAACAAATGCTAAGAGATTGGGGAGTTCGGGGTCAGGTTATTCAATGGGGAGTTGTCAATTACCATCCTATACATGGTTATCCATGGGTTATTAGCAATTTTCCTTACTGCTTTCTACTTACTGGTGTTTATCTGTCGTAAATGGGAAAGTTTTTCCTTTGGGAATGTCTGAGAGATGTTGAACAGACATTTTTGTTGTTTTTCGGGTTTTTCGATGTTTTTGGTAAGGTACTGGACCTAAGGTTTTTTATTAGTGTGCTCGCTAATATTTCGCAATTTTATGCCTACGTATTCCCGTAATGATAACAGGGAAATCAGAGCAATCGTAGTTCCTCCTATTCTATGGGAGGAAAAAGATATTTTGGTGTCTTGTTCAAAGCCCAAGATTGAAGCTAAAAGGTTGTATTTGTGTCTTGTTCAAAGCCCAAGATTGAAGCTAAAGGGTGTTTGTGGGAATTGATTGAAAGAGTGAAAATATTAAAGATTGAGATATGAATATCCTGAAAAAAACATCGGATAAAAATAGAAGAAATATCCGGGAAAACGTCGGATGCAAAGAAAAGGAATATCCGGGAAAACGTCGGATGAAAAATAAAAGGAAAGGGTATTTCCTGTGTTTTTTTTAGGAAAACTTGAGGGTTTCTGGAGATCCAAAAGGAGATGAGACTGTCCAAGTCTACTGGTATGAAAAGGTTTATCTTTGCACGATGCCCAAAAGGAGGCAGGTGTTTTAAGGGATGAGGGTCAACCCTTAAAAGGTCTGAGGTTTAGACTCATTAGAAAGACTGCTCTATCAAAGGATGACTAGGTTCTGTTCCTATACCTTTAAGAGGTCGTCGGGGTCCTTGTATTAAGCCCAAGAGAAGGCATGATAACTTCTAAGAGAGAAGGCATGCTAACTTCTAAGAAGCCGAAGGGTCCTTGTACAAAGCCCAAGAGGAGGCGGGGATGCTTTTAGGAAGCCTGTGGGTCCCCAAACCAAGAGAAGTTCAAGAAATGCAATTCACAGAGAAGAGATCATTCCAGGAAAGTTCGAGGGTTTGGAAGAAACTCAAGAGATGCTATTCACGGAGAATAGATCAAATTTAGGGAGTAGAATTTCTTTGACAATTTCTAAGGGTGACAGTCTGAGAAAAGGTTCACCGAGAATACTGCCTTTCTCTTTGTTCCATATTGTTTAACCCCAAGAGAAGGGAAGATTGTATCTGGAAATCCTATGAGGATCTAGTTTTGCTTGTATTTAAAGAGTGACCAACAGGGCTTTACCTAGTTCTAAATAACTCTAAATAACTATATGACAAGTTGATATATACAGGGCTTTAACTCTAAATAACTATACTAGTATATATACAGTTAATATATGACAAGTATTTTTAAAAGGTATGAAAGAAGACTAACCATGCGCAGCTTCCCACAATATAGTTATGTATATGAAAGCAGATAAAAAAAGCGGATAAACATTTACCCGTTGTAGAGCTTCCATGTTGTTTTGTTAGTTGTTCAAGAAATTGAAAAAAGTTTTGATAACAAATAGGAATTTGAATTTAAATCACAAGGAAAGTTGTTTTGAAAAGAAACGATATGAATATCCGGGAAAACACCGGATTGCAAGAAGAGATTAGAGATATGAATATCCGGGAAAGCATCGGATAAAAAAAGATAAAAAAATAAGAGGTTGAAAATACAAATATCCGAGAAAACATCGGATGGAAAGAGATAAAAATAAAAAGGTCGTTCGCTAAGACTTTGCAGTCTTATGCCTACGTATTCTCAAACGGGATCTTGAGAAATCAGAGCGGTCGTAGTTCGCCCCCAAGGGGCACGAACTACAGAAAATAAAGTTTAAATCGCATGGTGGCGAGAAGGGAAATCTAACCTAATGTTATCATGCAAAGATGGACCTATTCTAATGTCTGTCTTATTTCAAACCTAATCGAAAATTAAGTTTGAACTAAGAGATCCTAAGGGAACATGCATATGTGGCAAAACATCACGGAATAAATAAATACACTGCAAAACATCGTGTAAAAATAACAGACTTTCACGGCAAAACATCGTGGTAACTAACAGATATAATATACACAGAAAAACATCCGGAGAATTAAAGCATATACACGGCAAAATATCGTGTGTGAAACTGAATACATGGAAAAACATCATGTGATAAAATATACACGACAAAACATCGTGGCGGATAAAAGCATATACACGGCAAAACATCGTGTAAAATAAACAGAAACTTCACGGCAAAACACCGTGGAATCAGAGATATACATACATGGAAAAACACCATGTGATAAAATATACATGGAAGAACATCGTGATATCATGGCAATTGAAAATATACACGGAAAAGCATCGTGTGAATAAAAACGTGGATAACGAGTTCAAGAAAACTTACCTATTGGAGCAAGGTCCAATGCCTCTTCTCAAGCTTCCAGAAGCGAGATAATGATCTCCAAAGTATCATATAAGAACTCCTGCGTCAGGTAAAAGACAAAGCAGAGAAAACCAGAGATCATAGTGAAATTCCCTAAGTCTTATCAAGTGATTAGAATCTAATTTGAACATTTAATTAATTATTTACAAAAGTTTTACTTGAAAATAATCCTAAGAATAAATTACCAAATAATTGAATAAAACAATTTAAACAATTAAATGATTAATTACAAATTAATTAAAGCAAATTTAATAACTTAGAAATTATTAACATATTTTAAAATATTTAATCAAGATTAACTAAACTAAAAAAATCAAGTTGTATTAAAACGAAAAAATGGGCCACAAGAAGAATTATCAATTAATTTAAATATTAATATTTAATAAGATTAATTAATAAATTAATTAATCAATATTAAATAAAAATATCTAAATTAATTAATAATTAAACAATATTTTTTTTACATTTTTAAATATTTATTAACCTAATTAAAACTAGAAATAAGAAAATTAAAAATAAATAATAGAGAAATATGAAAGAGAGAAATATATGTGTGGGAGAGAATTGAGAGAAAAACAAGCATGGAAATTGTTTTCGTGTAAGAATTATGTGAAGATCTCTTGTCTATTTATAGTAAAATTTGAGCTTAAAAACTAAGGAATGGTGATGTATGCAATGACATATAACAAATTTATTAATTAAGCTAACATAGTTTTTAAGCTAACTTAATTTTTAAGTTAAGTTAAATATCTATATAATAAAATAATATAAAAACAAAGTTACTAGAAGAAGGAAAAAGTAGTTATGTGATGGTAGTAAAAAAATTACATAGAGGCACATGAATTTGTGAGGGTGGGGAAGAAATTTTGTGACTTTTGGAGATTAGTAGTGTAAAAGAGAGAATGGTAGTGTAAAAATAATAAAACAAAAATTATATTATATATTTTAATAATATACTTAATATAATAAACAAATTAAATATAATAAAAACTAAGTTATTAAAATCTTGATTAATTAATTAAAATTGGAACCGAAACCGGGAAAAATGATAAAAACCGTCCGTATCGAAGTGTCCGAAAAAATAAAATAAACACACCAAAACGATCAATAAAAAAATATACGTTTTGAAAAAAATACAGCGTTTTGTCAAATTTTGAAATTGATTTTATCTGCTAAAATGGCTCAGACGGGTTAGAAACATGATGACCGGAAAGTAAAAAAATTAAAATAAGCACGCCGGGTTAAAGTACGCGAAAAATAAATAAAAAATGATGTCTGAAAGTGCGATTTTAAAAATTGCCCAGATACCGACTTTTTTGTACTGTTGACTTTTCAGTTTGACCAAAAATTCCTGAAAATTTAACACGTTAATTTCGGCTGATAATTCAAAAAATATTCGTGAAGAAAATATATGATATTATATGCAGACGACACAGTATGAAAACATAGACAGATGAAATGAGAAAAAATAAAAACGTCTGGTCAAAATTTAGGGTATGACAGAAGTCACTTAAGATTTGATCTTGAGAAGCATACTCCTTATTATCAAAACAAAATTTTCAAGAGACTTAATTTTATCTTGAGATATTTTTAGATATTCTTTTAGTTGATCAATCTCTAGCTTCACGATTCCAGCTTGTTTGTTAAAACAACTTAAGAGATCATGAGCTCCTAAAAAAATATTGAAGCAAGATAGATTTAGAAGTTACCTCTTTCTCTTCAACATTTGATTTAATCCTGGATTCAGATGCTTCTTCAGAAGATGTAATGGCCAGCAGTTCCAGATTACTCTTTTCAACTCTTTTTGAATCCTCAACTTTGCCAGCTTCATCAGGATATGCTTTGAAGCTCTTTGACATTTTTTTTGTTTGGTAGCTTTTCTCCTTGCTCTGAAGATTGGGATAATCAGTTGAAATGTGATTATTTCTGAAGCTTTTGAAGTTACTCTTTCCATCAACAAATTTTTCATTCCTTTTAGCCACATGAAAGAATCTTTTGATAAGGAAGGTCATTTCCTCATCATCAGACATTCCATAGGAATTTTCTTTAACAGGCTTGAGGAAAGTTGATTTCTTTGACAACTTATCGTCATCTAATTCCATTTTATTTCTTTGAATATTGCTAATCAAACTTTTAAGACTCAACATATTCAAATTTTTGGCTTCTTAAATAGTTGTGACTTTTGGTCTAAATCTAGCAGGCAGAATTCTCAGATTTTTCTTGGAAAGATTAGATGAAGTGTAACTTGTTAAGCACTTGCTGACTCCCTTCATATTTAGAACACAAGGATTCAAAGATAGTCTTAGCTAGGGGTGGCAAAACGGGCCGGGTCCCGCCGGGCCTGCCCGCCACCCGCTAAAAAATGGCGGATTGGGCATGGATTTTGGGCCAGCCTACCCATTTCGCCCGCACCGCCAAAGCAAAAAACCCCGCGGGCGGAATACATAATGGGGCGGGGTTAGCTCGCCAGCCCGTTAAAAAAATAAAAAATAACTACTTAGATTAGAAATGTCTATGGCCCATTTTGAAAGAAAAAAAAAGTATATGGTCCAATAATTTATTTGACCTTGGTGTCAGCTGACCATTTTGATCACGTGTAAAAATAGATGGAGGTTATTTATTTTTACTCGGATGAATATGCCTACAGAATTGGTACAAGGGAGAAAGTTCCAAGTGCCATAACAACAAATTTTATTCTGTGAGAGCCTTGAATGCCATGAATGCCATTATGCTATTATTATTTATGGAAGTCTTTAGTTTTAGTTTAAATTTTTATATTATATTAGTTTTAGTTTAGCTTGTCATGATATTATTATATTAGTTTTAATTGTTTTAATATAATTTGGTAACATGTATGGAGAGTTGATGTGTTTACCTTGGGAACAAGTCCTATTATTCTACTGCATTTTTGAAAAGGTAGCATGTATACTCATAGCAGAATAATGAAATTAGTGTTGAATTATGTGGTTAGGGCGGTGAACATTAATGTTAGTTACTGCCTACTGAAAAAAAAAACAAAGCATTTTAATTTATTTAAAAAAATGTAAAAAAACAAAGCATTTTTATTTATTTAAAAAAATGGGAACAAAATTATAAAAAAAAGAAGGCGGGCCGGCCCGCTACCTGCCAACCCGCTACCTTGGCGGGGCGGGCTTGAATTTCATGCCCATTTCACCTGGCGGGCATGCCCGCCCCGCTCTTTTTTTTGCGGGCTTTTGGCGGGGCGGGGCGGGCGGCTTGTTTTGACACCCCTAGTCTTAGCAGTAGGCATATCAATGATTTTGATATACTCAGAAGGAGGTAGAGCATCTATCAGAATGCTTCTAACTTAAGGATGATTTCTATAAAGCTTCTTCTGAGCTGGTGTGAGATATTTTCTATCTTTGATCATCCCAACACCATCAACTTCTATAGTAATACCTTCTTCAAGGACATCCCATAGTTCTTCATCAAAACCCTTTATCAAGACCAATGATATTTGAGTAAGCTTTGATTTTCCACCATTCAAATTCAACGAAGTCACTACTGAAGATGGGAGGATTAACAGAGCAATAATTTTTTTTCTGCATATGGTACTTGATTCCTTGTTGAAAAATCTTTAGCAGGCATAATTTTCTCTTTGGATCATTATCTGCTCCACTGTTAAGTGTTATGCACATACCATGCTCTGATGCTAACTGAAGGTGAGAAAAATACACAAGAAGGGGGAGGTTGAATTGTGTTCTCTAATTTGCGTTGCTTCTGAACAGAGTTTAAATTCTAAACAATCTATTCATATTCTAATAATACGCATGCAACGAAATAACAATCAGAAGCAAGTAAATGACAAATGAACACACATAAATTTATCATGGTTCCTCCCAAACTGAGAGTAGTCCAGTCCCTTTGCAGCACGAGAGATTTTTCACTATAATCAAATCATGATTATAATTGCTCATTCCCTCGAGCATAAGACTTTTCTTTTCTCAGACATATAGCCTATGACTTGCCTCCTCAATCAGCACCTCATCAAGACTTCCTGCTTAGTTCCTTTCCTGCTTATACCCTCAAGTACAATACCTCTTGCTCAGACTCAAAGTCTAAGACTTTCCTGCTTAGATTCCATGAATCCAAGACTTCCTGCTTAAATCCCACAGGTTCAAGACTTCCTGCTCATACTCTCGAGTACAAGACTTCCCTGCTCAGATTCCACAAATCCATGACTTTCCTTCTCAAATCCCATGGATTCAAGAATCCTGCTCATACCCTTGAGTACAAGACTCCCTTGCTCAGATTCCACGAATCCAAGACTTTCCTGCTTAGACCTTCAGTCCATGACTTCCTTGCTTAATCAACAATTTGATCAAGGCTTCATTGCTCAAGCACATAGCAGGAGACTTACTTGGCTCAAGCTCGCATCAAGAGACATTGATGCTCAAACACATAGCAAAAGACTTTCTTTCTAAACTAATAAACAACTTGTTTAACAGAATAGACAACAAGGTGTACTTGATATACAATCAAAGATACATGGCAGTAACTGTAACAAATATCATATCACTTGATTTCTAAGATATTCATTGTTTAAGAAATATTAAGGCTTTGTACAATTTACAACAAATAGCAGAAACTCCGCATACTCGATGTTATTGTTGATCTTGTTATTCTTCTATTTTGATAGAAGCATGAAACGCTTATTTTTCTTCTTGGCCCTCTTTCTTTTTTTTTGTTCCTTGTTAATTCTTCAGATTGAATCTTCAGCTACTTAATTAGCAAATACAAAAGAATAGATGTTGGAAGAGATAACTTGCACAAGTGTCTTTGTTACTGCATAGTACTAAGAGACGTTGAAGATAGATACACAAAAAGATCATTATCCATTGTGTAACTTGTTTAACTGTAGCGTTTTCCTTGTGAGCTGTACTATAGATCCGTTGAGAGTGGATATCTCTAAAGCATGTCAAATCTTCTTGAGCCATGTGATCATAACCTCTAGCTGACAAACTGATTTAACATTGTATGTTGCTTTATGAAGTGCAGATCACTTAGCTTTGTTTATGGTTTTGAATGATTACCAGAAGCTGATACATTCAATAAGTGTAGAGATAACATATTTCTCTTCTGATACTGATACATTCAGCTTCAGAGTCTGCGCAATCCTATATCATCATACATCACTTAAGAACGTCCTTCAATTATGAACCACCAGAAGCCAAAAACTTAAATTCTCTCAAATGCATTCTCTTAATAGATTCTGAGTAGATTCTCTTTAAGCTTTGGAACCTACATACTTAGAATACACATTAGATAACACCATTGTTCTTTCAATACTTTGTTATCATTAAAACCTAAAGGATATATGTCATGAACAAATCTTGTTCTAACAGTGATTCTCTCTTATAAATCTAACATTCCACCCATTCATAGACAATGTGAGACTTAACTACTCAAACTTACACTCAACATATATACTATTCATTAATATGTCATATTATATTAATTCATTATTTATTAATAAACTGTAACGAAGAACACTATACTAGGGATTTGGATTGTACATAAACTATATTAAAGTAGAACATTTAATAGTTTGGTTCAATTTAGAAAAATCTATTTTGTATGCTCATATGA
Organism: Lathyrus tuberosus; assembly: GCA_022829125.1. Classification (NCBI taxonomy): domain Eukaryota; kingdom Viridiplantae; phylum Streptophyta; class Magnoliopsida; order Fabales; family Fabaceae; genus Lathyrus; species Lathyrus tuberosus. Next base: position 10,180,722 of record JALAZF010000086.1, read on the forward strand.
AGACAAAGAGGAACATAATATATGGGACAAAGAGGAACAAAATATGTGAAAACTCCAAATGTGTCTTAGGACCAAGTGTTTATTATGGATAGGTGTCTAGGATGCTGGGGTGGTAGCCCTGCGATATAGTTCAAGAGTATTCTTGTAAACGGGGTCGTAATATTATATATACTACTTATAAAATTTTAACCCTAATTAATTACAAAAATAAAAAGGAACAATAAATACTCTATAGTCGCATAGGTATGCTTCATTGGCCGAACTACAATAACAAAGATCGATAGTGTTAATTATCTTTTACTTTTGTTTATCTTTGATCTTATATATTGGTTGTTGTTCAAATAATTAGTATTAGATGACGATTAACTCGTGGTGCAAAATTCGAAGTGACAAGGCTCGACGGGACGAATAATTTTGGATTATGGTAAAGAAGGATTAAGGATTTGTTGTTTCAATAAATTTTACACAAGGCGTTATGTGAGATAAAATTGATTGTATGAAGGATACATATTAGGCGGAGATGAATTAGAAAGCCGTATTATTGATTCTCCTATATGTTTCAGACGAGGTGATGTATCATATCCTAGACCTAACGACGCCGAAGGAGGTTTGAGACAAATTAGAGAGTCACTATATGTCAAAAACATTGATGAATATATTATTTGCGAAGTAGTGACTTTACAGTTTGAAGATTGAAAAAAGATCTGATTTGCAACAACATGTTAATGCTTTCAACATCATAATCACCAATCTGGTGAGGCTTAGGGGTAAAGATTGATAACAAAGATAAGACAATTATCTTGATGTGCTCGTTACTAGTTCTTATGACCACTTGGTGACCACTTTTACCCACAAAAATGAAACTATCAGTATTAATATGATTACCACTAAATTTTTGTCTCATTCATAAAGGAAAAAAAAAGTAGAAGTAACTCTAGGAGACAATCTGTAAGTGAATGAGGGGTAAAGATTTTGGGCGGAACAAGGGTAAAACAAGTTATTGAAAAAAGATGTCTAAATACAAACATCATAAAATAATTGAATGTTATAGTTGCAAACAAATTGAACATTGGAAAGGGGATTGTCCAAATAAAAATCATGGCTCATCCAATTTTACAAATATGGTTCAAACTAATAATTCTAGCAGTGAAGCATGTATAATATGTGTTTCACCAAACAAGTGCACATATGCTTGGATTCTTGGCTCTGGTTGTTCTTACCATATGACGTCACACTGGTAATGGTTCACTACTTTCAAGTCAGATAATTTTGGATTTGTTTATCTGGGGGGTGATAAAGATTGTACTATAATTGGAATGGTACAAATTAAAATTTCCATGGAAGAAGGTGGCGCGAGAACTTTGAACATTGTCATATATATTTCAGAATTAAGGAAGAATTTGATATTACTAGATACTTTACAAGAAAATGGTTTCTCATATAGGTATTATGGATATAGGAAATTATGAAGGTTAGCAAGGGTGTTTTGATTATGAAGAAATCAAGGAGGATTGGAGGAAACATCAACAAATCATTGGGGGATAACTTTTGTAGGCGATGTTGCATCAGTTGAGTCTGACAATGAAGCAAAGAAACTCTAGCATAGGTATTTGGGTCATCTCAGTGAGCGTGGAATGATTGAACTTCTTAAGATAGATCTATTGAATGGTGTTCGCAATTGTAAGAATGATTTGTGCAAATATTTTGTATTTGGAAAACAGTGTCATGTTCCGTTCAAGACTGAAAAACACCAAACAAATGGAACTTTAGACTATGTGCATTGAGATGCGTGGGGCCTACCAAGGAGGTTTACATAGGTGGTTCCAAGTATTTAGTGACTTTTGCATAAGATTTTTCAAGCAAGGTTTGAGTGTATTTATTGAAGCATAAATTTTAAGTACTTACCAAATTCAAATTATGGAAGGCAAAGGTAGAGAATCAAACAAGCTAAAAAATAAGTATTTACAGTCAAATAATGGGATATAGTAGGGGTGTTCGAGACTCGGTTTGGATCGGTTTTGAAGCAACATCTAATCCAAAAGTAAATTTACTCATGGTTTGGTTCGGTTTTGGATGATTGATTAAAAAAATCTGATCTGATCCGATTCAATTTAATGCGGTTTAATTTGGATCGGTGTTTTGGATATTCAAATTACAAATTATAGCTTTTATTAATATTCTAAAAGTAATAATATATAATAATTTTGACATAATATATAATATATTATATCAAAAGTTAATATTACAAGATGAAAATAATAAATATAAATAGATTAAATCAAACTAATAAATATTATTTAAAAAATTAATATAATCTAATATTAAATTAACACAACATATATATTAATTAAAAATAAATTAGTATAAAAAATATACATGCGGTTTGGTTTGGTTTTGATCGGTTTTGAAAAATCAATCTGAAATCCGATCCAAGCCGAGCGGTTTTTACAAAATAACATCTAAATACATTCAAAAAAATTTCGATTTTTTGCGGTTTTCGATGTTTTTGAATCGGTTTGCAGTTTTTATTTAAATTGGTTTAGATTTGAACACCCCTAAAATATAATATCTCTAATTTGAATTTCAAGAGGTTGCATTTCTCAGCTCGTAAGACACCACAGAAAGATGGTGTGGTAGAGAAAATGGAAGTGACTCTGTTAAACATTCGACTATCGAAATGTTTCAGAGAGGAGGCAGATAACATAGTGTGATATCTTATCAACAAGCCACCACGAGCTTTATTGAAGGAGAAGGTTGAATATGAGGTATGACCATGTAATTATATTAATTTCGACAATTTAAGGTTTTTGGGTGTCCAGTTTATGTACATATATCTAGTGAAGAACGATCAAATTTAATTCAAATTTAATTAAAACTAAGTTAAAGTGTTCAGATATATTCATGAAAATTTTCAATAAACAATAAATTTTAATATTAAATTATGGTTAAATTTTAAAATCATATATAAATAGAACCGATTCAAAATGTAAAATTAATTAGGGGTGGCAAACGGACATGCCCGCCCCGTTTAGGGCCGCCCCGTAAATGCCCCAAAAAAAACGGGACGGAGCGGTTATAATTGAGGATGCGGGCCTAAAACTTAGGTCCACCCTGCAAAAAAGTGAGGGCGGGACGGAAAAAACCCGCGGACACTGCACCTTTTAAGTTTAAAAATGTAAAATTTTATGTAAATACTCGTGCCCGCAAAAGCTCGCGAAAAAAATGGGACGGGGCAGAACGGACACATTAGAGGGTGAGGACCAAAATCTTTGGCCCACCCCGCACTAAAGTGCGGGTAAAACTGACATGCCCAACGGACCGGACCCGCTTTACCACCCCTAATATTAATTATGCATTACAAAAATGATAAAAAATAAAACATATCAAAATCAATTATAGAAACTCTAAATGTGTGTTCTGTTAATTAGGTGAAGAAAATTCATATTTAGTTAATTAATTATGTATAATTGATTATGAGTAAAAATGAATTAAGATTTATATTTTAGATAAATATTTAAATAAATCATTGAATAATATATTTTCATTTAAAATTAATATTTAGATTAAAAAATTATAAATTTTATATTTGAGTAAATTCAAAATTAAAAAATATAATTAATTTTAAAAACAGTCAAATATATTAAAATTAATACTACCTATTTAAATAATTATAAATGTTCTAAATGGAATATCATAGGCTTGGTTTGGTTTCTTCTAAAAATGGAACTAAAGATGTAGTAACAACAAAAATTGGAACCAAAGAGACACATAAGTGTATAGGACTAACTAACAATTTTTTAGAAACTTGGACCTTATTATCCATGTTGCTCATGTTGAAAAAAAATTGGGGGCTAAAATAAATCTCACTAAATAAATCATTAACTACATCTAACCAAGGCAAGTTTTATTTTCTTAAAAATATTTAACCAATGATTAAGCTAAATATGTTAAAAATTAACCTAAAAAAAACATCCCACGGAGTATTTGTATTCTTATGTGATTTTGTCTACATTGTTTGTAGGGGCCCATCACGGAGCCACGCCGGCTAACCGTACGCTGCTGACGGCGAATTACCGGCGGATATTGTGCCGAAAGAATCCTTTCTGAACCACTGCCTCTGTTCTCATTGCTGACTCTACTGCTCTGATACTATTCTACTCATAGATCATCGTAGACCTGATGCAACCGTCATGATTGTGCCACGTGTATCTTTGTATTCAATGCTATTGTGTGTTGCTTTTCTTCAATCTCGTTATGATCTTGCCACGTGGACTGTATATATTCCTTGATATCTCAGACAATATTTCTGCTATTTTCAATTAAATTATTGACTTTTTTTTTAAATGCCAAATAAAATCAATTAATAAAAATGGCATAAGCAATACCACAAATTGATGCAATTGTCCAACGCAGCAAAAAAACAAAAAGCAGAGCTGCCCCTCTACCAACACCAAAACAAACTGCAGGCTTACATGCCACAAACTGATACAACTTGTCCAAAACAACATAACAAAAACAAATCTACCTTTCTACCAACAGCAAAACAATCTACAAGTAGAGAAATAACTGCACCAGACCAAAGACCAGTACAAAACGGGTCAGGATCCTCTACCTTTTGGGCGGGAAAGGTAGAGTGACTTTAGGCAAAAATTAGAATAAGACAAAGGAAAAGATAATATTTATTTGGAGGGAAAAAGATGTGAGAGAAAGTAAATTATGAGAGAGATAGAGAGAAAGTTAGAGGAAGGTAGAGAGTTGAAAGTTAGAAGATCCAAACCCGTACAAAACATCAACCTATGCAGCTTAACAAACTAAAAAATTTGCGCCAAAAATTTGGCAGAATACGCCAACGACCTGAGCATGACTCCAGATAGAAACAATCAAAACTACTGCAAGCTTAAAACCGCAGAAAAACAACTTGAACAGATCCACCCAAGCAGCCTGCTAAGCTACAATAGCAAATGCTATCAAATCTGAAAATTTCGAATTGCGACAATAGCGACAGCAGAACAATGCAGAAACCGACCCCTACACCAAAAACAAACGAACTCCTGCAAACGAATTTCATAGACACCAGTAACTGCAACACCGATTTTAATCAAGTCCAGCCAAGACAGTCCCTAGGATGACTGATCCACTGATTAGAATCAAATGCAAAACCTTTAATCTTCGCCTTCAGCCACCTCCAAGACAGGAATTGTATCTCCTCTAAACAGTTATTTGTTCGATTTTTTGATGGTCTGAAGATCTTGTCGTTCCTCCGCCGCCAGATGGACCATATGCACGCATACCAGATAACTAGCCACCTCTCCCTATTCACTCTTCCTCCACTGCTAATACCTGCAAATTGGTAAAAGTTCTGAACCAGAGAATTATGAATAACATAATTGATACGGAGCCAACCTAGGACCTCACTCCATGTCAACCAAGCCAACGGGCATTCAAAGAAAATGTGAGCTACACTTTCCTCTTTTCCGCAGCCGAACGAACATGAATTTTGAGATTCTACTAGGCTGCCCCTACGAATTAAATTATCTCTGCTTGGGATTCTGTTTTGCCAAGCTCTCCAAACCAACATCGAAATTTTGAGCGGAACGAAATTATTCCACACTTCCTTCAGCTCTTTATTTTCCCCTACTTGATTTATCATACTCTCCATAATAATTGCGTACGCATCCTTAGCCGAATACACTTTCTTATTCCAATACCACTTATCGATCTCGTTTTCCTTCAGAACTATACTTGGGATTAGACTTTTGATTTCATATACTCTCCTTAATTCCTCCTCCCTCAAACTTCTAGCCCAATTTGTACTCCACTCAAATTCCTTTCTATCTCTCTCAACAACTTCCTTCAACGAAGTTGCCTTTTCCGTAGCCAGCATGAACAACCCCTGGAACTCCTCTTTTAACCTTTTCCTTCAAGCCAAGGATCCTCCCAAAAATACGAGTCCGAACCGTTACCAATCTCCTTTGATAAATTCTTATCAAACCAATTTAACTTAAAACATCCTTCCTCCTTGTCAAGCTGTTGTAAATCCCGCCACCAAAGAGGACTATTTCTATTGATCTTACTCACACCGACACTGTTAAACCTGTATTTACTAGCCAAAATTCTTGTCCACAACTTAGTTCTTTCTGTTACCCGCCTCCATTTCCACTTTCCAACTAGCATTAAATTAAACGCCCTCAGATTCTTAATTCCAAGCCCGCCTTTTTCCTTCTCTCTACAAATTTTACTCCACTGAATCCAATGAATTTTCCTACGTTCCAAATCTCCTCCCCAGATGAAACTTTTAAACATATACTCAAACATTTTAATAACACCAATAGGCGCCTTAAAAAAAGAAAGATAATAAACCGGAAGCGCACATAGGATATGCTTTAACAGAATAGACCGACCACCAATTAAGAGATGTTTATTATTCCAAAATGCCAATCTTTTTCTCACGACATCTATCACCGGCTTCCACGTTCCCTGCCTCATATGATTACTACCAACCGGCAGACCAAGGTATTTAAAGGGAATTCCGATAACCTTACAATTAAGCACTGATGTCGCCTCCTCCAACCACTCCGAATTTATATTTACACCCATAAGTGAACTCTTGTGAAAATTCATCTTTAAACCAGATACGACTTCAAACATCTGCAATATTGCTTTCATAGTCCATACGTTCTTCCAGCTTTTTTTACCCATCAAAATGGTATCATCTGCATATTGGATGTGTGACACACTCACCTCGCCTTCACCAAACTCATACCCGTCAAACAGCCACATCTGCACACTTTTGACCAACATTAAATTTAAACCTTTAGCCGCCATAAAAAATAAGAAGGGCAATAAAGGATCCCCTTGTCTCAATCCTCGACCCATAGTAATTTCCTCCGTAGGGCTTCCGTTAATCAGGATAGACACTCTAGCTGTTCTCATACACTCGTTAATCCATTTTCTCCACTTCTCATTGAACCCCATCTTTACCATCATGAAATCAATGAAATTCCAATCTACCGAATCATACGCCTTTTCGAAATCAGCTTTAAACATCATAACCTCTCTATTCCTCCTCCTCGCATCGTCCACTAACTCATTAGCAATAAGAATACAATCTCCAATTTGTCTCCCTTCTAAGAAAGCAAATTGTGTTTCGGCCACCACTTTATGAATCACTTTTTTAAGCCTATCTGCTAGTAACTTAGCTAGCACCTTGTACATACATCCAACCAACGATATTGGCCGAAACTCCGATAGCTTTTTCAGATTCTCGACTTTTGGAATTAAAGTAATGAATGAACTATTGATTCCTTTAGCCAATTTACCATTTGAATGAAATTCTGATACGTACCTGCAAAAATCACCTTTAATCAACTCCCAAAATTCTTTGATAAATCCCAGATTTATTCCATCAGGACCTGGACTCTTCATACTATCACATTCCCAAACCGCACCTCTAATCTCCTCTTCAGAAAATTCTGCAATCAGGAGTACATTATCAACCTCTTCAATCCTTCTGAATTCGAAATCACCAAGTATTGGCCTTTTTTCACTGCTGCCGCTATAAACTTCTGAAAAATGCTCGACCGTTGCTTTTTTAATATCATGAACATTAACCAGTTTTGCACCCTACTTCTCAATGCAAAGTATCTCGTTCTGCTTTCTTCTATTTGATACACAACAATGGAAAAATTTCGAATTAGCGTCTCCTTCTTTCAATCACATCATTCTCGATTTCTGCCATTGAATGCTAGTCTTCAAATTCAGCAAAGAAAACAATTTAGCAGAAGCTTCCCTTTTAACCTTGACTTCCTCCTCCAAAAGAATTATGTTTTCTCCTTTACATTCCAACTCATTGACTTTTCTTTTGGCACCTTCTATTCTATCATCCATATTCTCGATATGCTCCTTACTCCAATCTTTTAGCTTCCGTTTAACCAACTTAAGTTTTTCTCTTAACACATACCCACCCCATCCTTCTACTTCCCCTTCCAACTTCCTCCAAGTTTCTTCCACAAATTTATGACATCCTTCAAGCTTTCTCCAACACTCAAATAAACGAATCGGTTTCGGATCCCAATTCACTTCAGAATCACTTATCATGATAGGGCAGTGATCTGACAAGCTTTTATCCAAACATTTCTGATAACATTTGGGCCACTGTTCCAACCATCCTTCTGAGACCAGAAATCTATCAATACGACTCATGGAAGAACCCTCTAAATTATATCACGTGAAGCGCCTGCCAATTAAAGGGAGATCCACAAGATCTGCATTTATAATGAAGTCGTCAAATCTTTCCATCTCCACTCTCCTATGTGATTCTCCTACCCCTTTCCTTTCAGCTTCCTATCTTATTGCATTGAAACTACCAAAGACGCACCAATTTCCGTCCTCCTCAGATTTTATGAGCTCTAAAAGTTTTTGCCATAACCTTCTCTTACCACTCCCATTACAGGGGGAGTAAACATGTACTATGGAAATTTTCTTACCCTCCGCCCCACGGTAACCTTTAACACCGATAAAATATTCCCCGCTGAATTCGATACTTTTCTTAAAAAAACTTGGAATTCCAAATTAATAACATCCCTCCGGATCTACCTGCAGCGCCCTTATAACAAAACTCACAATCATTACCACCCGAAATTGCTTCACAAGACTTTCCATCCAACTCCATAAGTTTTGTCTCTTGAACACCAACAAAATCTGGATTATTAATTCTAATTAATTGGGATAACTCCTTCTTTTTTACCAGCCCTCCAAGCCCTCTAATGTTATAACTAATGATCTTCATACTTAACTAGATGAACCCTTACATACAACTCCCCAACGCACAAATTTCGTCCTCTTTCACCTGCCTCACCTCTTTCCTTCATAGCTGCCTTCTTATCCCTAATTTCGTTCCTTAGCACTCTTTCAATAACTTCTCCCTCATCCCCTGATATGTTTACCCCAATCTCCTTGGCTAATTCCACTACTCCAGTTGCGACTTCCTTCGATCCTCTATGTGATGCAATCCAAGCTTTCATTTCTAATTCCTTTACCTTACGTCGAGGCTCGTCTTGTTTATCCCTTTTCCTGTATTTCTGTTTTTCGACTGAGATTTCCTTCTTCAGTACTTTATTTTTCCTCGATTTTCTCTTCTCCCTAATAATTTCTTTTCGTCTTCGTCTCCTTTCTTTGGAACCAGTACCCAAAAATGAAGTTGATTCCATGTTAGCCACCCTTTCTTTGTACCCTACTACTGTGCTTTCATTTTCCTCGTACTTCTCTTCGTCCTTAATCTCCTTCATACTCATCAAATTCGTCGCCCCTCATTCTTTGTTATGGTCTGAATAAGATGAATTAGGTACCATACCATTTCCTTCTACCTCATGAATATGGTTGTCGTTTTGTTCCACATCTTCACCAACCACACTTCTATCCTGCACACACCCTTCATCAATTTTCCCATACTGTTCCTCATTTCCGAATATATCAGTATGGGCTTCGTTGGCACGGTTTATTGTGGAGAGGCCCAACAAATTATTTTTACTTGCTAACTCCATTTGGGCCAACAATTGAGATTGAGGCCCAATAATATTTAACTCCCCATTTTTACTTAGCCACTCACAACCTTTAATGTTCCTCATTATTTCACCAGCTCTATCACTTGGGTCTTCCGCACTCACTTTCTCCAACGCCGGCATTGCAGACCTTTTCCCACTCTCTTTCCTGTTGTAATTATTGTCCTCTGATACTGTCACCCACGCTTCCTATTTGTTCATTATTGCCTCGAAATTATTTTCTAATTCAAACAAGTCTTCTACCCCTTCTTCTACCTCCGTCTCTTTCATGAGAAAAGTAGCATCTTCCATGTTCGTTTCTTCTTCCTCCTCGTTGGCCGCCGTCCTTTTCTTCTCATATGGCTGTATATCTAAAGGGCACGTGAGTGCTTCCTCTTCCATTTTGATATTAAACAAATGATCGTTAATCATGACTTGGACCACTTTATTAATTGTTTCCATAAAAGTTGTTCTCAATAGACATCTAGCCACATCCAGTCATTTCCTTTGCTCAGTATTACTATCCGTTGAAATGAACTTCCCTCTAGTAATGCATATTTTTTCAAAGAAGTTCTTATTCCAGGCGTGCACAGGAACCTCGTAAAGTCTTACCCAAGTCTCTCTTACATTCATCACAGCCTCCGGATACCGCTTGGCAATTCTAACAAACCAATGCTGAAAGAATTCTTTAGCATCATTTACCAATGAATCAAAGTCTTCCTCTTCTTGGACTTTAATAAACACTTTATTCCCTCCCAATGGTTTAATCTCAAGTGAAAGTATTCTGACGTCCATGATTTTCTGTTGCAGCAAAGTTACCTCATCAATGTTATGAACTATCCCCACGTATCCTTTTTCTGCCCACCGAATATCTTCCTCCGCTACCGTATAACTTAAACCTCTCCAGTTGAATTTCCCCGCTTCCTCCATACACTCTTCCGCGATTCTCTAATAGTCATTTTTTACCACATTAGCGTAACTACGACCTTCACTTTTAGCATTTCCTACACACTTTAACCTTGTTCCCTCTTTGCTATTTATTTCTCCTCTGTGAACAGCCGACCCTTGCCTAACATCTGCTTTTCTTTGAGTCTTATCAGACTTGAACTCAGCTATCCTCCATCCAGTCTCGTTGCATGTCCCCCTGTCGAATTTTGAAATAAATTTTGTCAACAAAACATTTAAAAATTAAATTAAATTCTGTCAACAAAACAAGTGACTAGCTTATGTAATTATGTTACACTTTTCAAGAATCGAAATTTTTCTGTGCAAAAAATTTAAAAATGTAGAAATGTTTCTTTTTTATTAATTTTATAGCTTTTTTTTATTTACTTAATTCAGGTAGTTAATAATTTAAGCTTATAGCTTATTATTCTTTCTTTTAATTGCATCCTTACTATTTTAGTTGAAAAATTAAATTATAATAAAAAATTAATATTATTTTACATTTATAAGTTAATTCAACTCTTTATTTGATTAAATTATATAAATTTAAATAATTAATTTATCTACAATTGGTTGTCAATTAGTTTATTATATGACTGCTATATTATTACTTGTTTTATATAATCAAAATTTAAAGATTTGAAGAGTTTCGAAATATCTTATGAAAGGTGAAGAAATTGTTGTGTTTAAGTTTCCTTCATATGTGAAGAAAAATTCGGATATAAGAAGTTCATTTATCTTATTTATTTAAGTGGAGAGGATAAATTTAGAGTTGAGAGAGATGGAGAGAATATAAGGATTAAAAAGAGAGAAGATGAGAGAATTATATTCATGTTTTTCTGCAATCAGTTTCACTAAATCGATGATCATGAATTCGTTAATCGTCGGATCGAGCTTAAATTTGAAGGGCTGGTTTGCAACACATGTATCTAACTTTTAATCGTTCAAAATTTTAAAATAAGGTCTGAGTTGAGAGATATCTGTTTCGCACTGAAGCTATAGATTTGGATATTTTTTCCAGTTTTTTTTTCTTATTTGTAAGCTAGTTTGCTTTATTATTTGCAGTTGTTAGCACTAATTTGTGAATCACTTTAAGACTCTTTTGTACCCTTAAGTGATTATAGTGGAATTATTTATTTGGCCTGGATGACTCGTGGTTTTTACTCCCATATTGAGGGGTTTACCATGTTAAAATATCAGTGTTCTTTTGTGCGTTTATTTGTTCGATTTGTCGACTTAGATTGTTGTTGATCCTCAAGGTTCCTACAAGTGTGGAGAATTTTATATCCGCTAGTTATTGGTCTGTTATTGTGTCTTAATTTCCCATCGGAGTGACATCAGAGCTATTGGCTAAGTGCTATTTTACGTGTTTGAATGATAGAGTCAAATACAAAGATGAAGATGATATTGTTCAATGGTTATAATTACCATTTATGTAATGGAAAAATGAAAGACTTACTATGTGTGAAGAAATTGCATTTACCGGTTTTTAGTTCCACAAAGCCGGATTATGTGTCTAATGAAGAATGAGAGCTTAAACATCAACATGTATGTGGTTTTATTCGACAATATGTATAAGGAAATGTTTATAATTATATTGCTAATAAGACACATGCAAAAACTTTGTGGGAGAAGATAGAGTCTTTGTATGCCTCTAAATTAGGAAATAATAAATTGTTCCTGTTGAATAACTTCATAAGTTTGAAGTATAAGGAGGAGACTTCTATTTCAGATTACTTGAGTGAATTTCAAGGGCTCCTTAATCAAATATCATGAATGAGTATTAAATTTGGTGATGAACTTTTGAGACTATTTATATTGTTATCTTTACCGGAGTCTTGGGAGACGTTTTGACTTTCTATCACAAGTTTTGCTCTTTAAGGTGTTATTTATTTGGAAACGGCTAAGGGTGATATTCTTAATGAAGAGATGAGAAGGACAACACAATGTTCTCCATCTCGATCTGAGGTACTTGTCACTGAAAATAAGGGGAGAAGTCATAAAAAAGAACCAAATGATGGTAGAGAAAATAGAAGAAGCAAGTCCAAACTGCGATGCAAGAATTTAAAGTGTCATTATTGTCACAAAATGGGACATGTACATAAGTATTGCTATTAGTGGAAAAGAGATAACAAAGGTAAAAAGGATAAGTCTACACAAAGAGAACATGAAGAGCATGATGATAGTCATGTTACTACTACTACTACTACTACTACTACTACTACTACTACTACTACTACTACTACTACTACTACTACTACTAGTGGCAATCTTGTTATTCTCCATAATCATGAGTCTATTAATATTGTATCAAATGAGAACATATGGATAGTTGACAGTGGTGCTGCATTGCATGTTACACCAACAAATGATTTCTTTACATCGTATACTTCTGGTGATTTTGAAGTGTTGAAGATGGGTGATGATGGTTTTTCTAAGGTAATTGGTGTTGGTGATGTTTTCTTTCAAACTAACATGGGAATACAATTGTTGCTTAGAGGTGTTAAACATATTTTAGATGCCCGCTTTAATTTAAGGCAAAATATCCTATTTGGTCCCTTAAGTATACCCTATGGTTCACTTTGGTCCCTTAATGTTTTTTCGTGCCAATTTGGTCCTTTAATTGTACAAACGTTGCAAAATAGCCACTTCCGTCCATTGGATACAGACGGACGTTTGCTTTGTCCATCTGGTGTCTGAGCTGGCACGTTCATGTCTATATCATCTTCATCCTTCACCGTTTTCAGTATGCTTTATGTTCATCTTCCATTCTTTTTGTTCTTCTCCATTCATCTTCATCCCTCTAGTAATCGTCTTCTTCTTGTTCATCGTTCAATTCATTTTGTTCTTCTCCATTCATTTTGTTCTTCTCCATCGTGGTAATTGCTTGAATTGATTCAACATGAAGGTTAGCCATGGCCAGTCTATTTTGAAGGAGAACAAATCCGAAAGTGGACATTCATGTGTGCAAAGTTCGTCGCGAGTTGTACCATTATGTGTTTGTGGAGATGAGGCAGTGCTTCGCAGGGCAAACACAGAGAAGAATTTCGGAAAGAAATTTTGGGGTTGTCCCAATTATAAGGTAAACCCTAAATGTTGTTTGAGTTAAATTATGGTAAAAATATGATTTTGATCAATTCCTATTTTGCAGGGGTCATTACAAAGAGGATGTGGTTTTTTCATTTGGTTCCATGAAGAAAAAGTGGAAGACACAAACCAAGTTTTGGTGAATAGATTGGAAAGCTTATCAAAGGATTTTGGAAAATTGAAGTGTGGAAACGAAGAACTAGGAAAGGTTGTGACTGAAATTCAAGTTGAACTGAACAAGATGTGGTGGTGGAAAATGTTGTGTGTTGTAATGTTATGTGTATGGTTTCTTAGGATGCTTTAGAAGTGAATCTAGGATGTACTGTTATGTGTCTTTGTGACAGAGATGATGTATTGAAATTTGTAACAGATGTCAATGTAATGAATGTTATGAGTTATTTTGTTTGGTATATGTTAATTTCTAGCACCATGTTATTTGGTTGATAGACTGTTTGGTCAAACATATATCAAGTTGGCAAAAATGATTACATTAGGCAAAGATGAACACAAACTGAGTTTGATTGATATTAGTCAAAGAAAAACATACATATAGTTTTACAGAGGTTCCAAAATGTAGTGACATGTTACATAGACATGTTCAAACTGACTTCAAAACGACTTAAAACAACATTACAAAATACCAAATGGTTCATCACACTTAAAACAACATACTAAATCAAGCCTAATTAATACTAGATGTTTCTCCTTGGTGTGATCCTCTTGGTTGGGGTTGTCCTTCTGGTTGTAGGACCAACCACATTCTTTGAAGCAGACAATCTTGTTGTTGGTCCTGGTGTTACAAATGGCCTTCTTACACCAAGCTTCTGTGGCCTTGAGCATTGTCCTGATACAGCCTTTTCTTTTGAAGACTTGGTTGCAGCCTTGTAACCTTGTGTTACTGATGATTGACTGACATTGGTGTGAGCTGCTGCTACATTGCTAACTGTGGCCTGACTGGCATTTGGGTGAGCTGCTGATACATTGCTAACTGTGGCTTGACTGGCATTGGCCTGAGATGGTGCTACATTGCTAGCTGTGGCTTGACTGGCATTGGCCTGAGATGGTGCTACATTGCTATCTGTGGCTTGACTGGCATTGGCCTGAGATGGTGCTACATTGCTAGCTGTGGCTTGACTGGCATTGGCCTTAGATGGTGCTACATTGCTAGCTGTGGCCTGACTGGTAATGTCCTTGCAGGTTATTTTGTTATGTCCTACCTTTTTGCACCTGGAGCACTTAACAACAAAACCAGTTCTTCTCATTTTTTTTTCACTTCCATCAATCTCCCCTTGCTCAAGATTCCTCATTTTCTTTGGTCTCCCAGGCATCCTCCTATACTTGGGTGGCTGAACATCTGGATATGGAGTCTTGACCCACAAATTGGATCCATTCACAGGGTATAGAACAGGCTTGTACACTGCCTTGTAAGTAGATATTCTATAATATTCAGGAATGTAGTCATCAACTTTAAAGTTCCTACTCTTCATGGATGCCATTGCATGGACACAAGGAAGTCCTATTAGATCCCATCTTCTGCAGGAGCATTGGAAGTCCTTCAAATTCACAGTGAATGTCTCAGCTGGATTTTCCAAATGCCTTACCTCAAATATATGCTCATCTGCCATTCTACAATAACAAGAAGCCCATCAATAACTATAAGCCATAACTTTGTATATTCTCATGAAAATCAAAGACCAATACTAAATTTTCATCAATACCTGACTAGCCATAAGTTTGTAAAATTGCTAGTTATCTCAAGTTTCTTTCTAATGTTGGGCAAAATATCATTACCAGCTACATCTTGGAACCTCATTCTATTGTTTTCCCATCTCTCCATAATGTAAGTCCTGATCTCCTCCAGCATTGTCACAAGTGGCTTTCCTCTAGAGTCAACAATGACACTGTTAAATGACTCAGACATGTTATTTAACACAACATCACACTTATTGGATGTCCTGAAATATGATCTACTCCAAAATCTTGGTGGTGTCTTCATCATATGGAGATATGCTTCTTCATTTGCCAACCTCATTCTCCTCATCTCTCTTTCCCAAGCTTGAGCATAGGTTGACTTTGCAGCCCTCCAGATAATTTCCTTCAACAGCTTACCAGGGAACCTTTTCCTGAAATTGTTATATAAATGTGTAACACAAAAGCGTTGTTCAACATTGGGCAACAACTCATCCATGGCTGGTAACAACCCCTGCAATAGCAATGTAGCACAATCAACAAGTTTACAAAACAGAAAATAGCAACATAAGTAACGAGTTTACAAAACAGTAAAAAGCAACAACTAAGTACCTTTTGTTGGTCTGAAATGAAAGTGTATGTTAGACACTC
Organism: Lathyrus tuberosus; assembly: GCA_022829125.1. Taxonomy (NCBI): domain Eukaryota; kingdom Viridiplantae; phylum Streptophyta; class Magnoliopsida; order Fabales; family Fabaceae; genus Lathyrus; species Lathyrus tuberosus. The sequence continues at coordinate 10,196,633 of JALAZF010000086.1, forward strand.
AGTAGTACCACCTAGGTCAGCAATCAACAACTCCAAGAACCAAGTCCAACTTTCCTTATTTTCACCTTCCACCACTGCAAATGCTATAGGAAGCATCTGATCATTTGGATCCCTTCCTATAGCTGCCAGAATTTGCCCTCCACAAAGCCCCTTCAAGAAACAACCATCCAGCCCTATAACATGTCTAGAAAGTCTGAAACTCTCCTTACAAGCTGCATAGCATATGTAGAGTCTTTTAAAATGTGGTCTTTGGTCAGCAACACCTTCTGGAACAGGCTCAACATTCATCTTAACAGTTGAACCTGGATTAGCTCTCAGAAGTTCATGACAATAGTCATATATCCTTGTAAAATCCCCTAAGAAAGACCCATCAACCTTATCCCTGGCAGCCACTCTTGCTCTTATTGCCTTAGTCTTGTTTACCCCCACATTCCACTTCCTTAAAGCCTTTTCTTTTATATCCTTAACCTTCAACCTAGGATTGTTTTTCAGTGCATTCTGTATCCTTTTGCTCAACCATTTTGTTGACAGCATCTTCACACTGAACTCCCTACTACAGTTGTGTTTGTCAATTACTTTTCTTACCTGCCAAGAATCCTCATTTGGTAGCTTGGCATAATACAGCTCCCACTCACAACCATCCTTACACCTCACCCTCACCCTTTTGTTGTCATTTTTTTTTTAATTTCAAGTCTCTACCATTTTGTACAGCATATGAGGCAACTGCATCCTTTATATCACTTTTGGAAGTGAAATACATACCAAGCTCCCATTTGTAATTGGACATATCTTTCCTTTCTTTGAAAATTGGGTACTTCTTCCTATTAACCACACTACTGTCATCACTATCACAGCCACTTTGAAGATCATCACTGTCATTATCACTCCCCTTAAGATCACAGCCACTTGAGTTTCCTTCACAGCCAAATGCAATGAGATCATCAAGTTCATCTTCATCCATTTCATCATAACCATCAGATTCATCATCAAATTCTATATCAAGTGCACTATCATAATGGAAACTCCCATCCTCACTATCATCAGAATTAGATTCATCATGTACCTCACCAAAATTACCATGACTAGCCCTTCTTGATCCAGCACCTACTTCCTCAACAACAACATTGGTATCATTCACCCCTGCACCTCCTTCCTCCACAACAACATTGGTATCATTCACCCCTGCACCTCCTTCCTCCACAACAACATTGGTATCATTCACCCCTGCACCTCCTCCCTCCACAACAACATTGGCATCATTCACCCCTGCACCTTCTCCCTCCACAACAACATTGGCATCATTCACCCCTGCACCTACTTCCTCCACAACAACATTGGTATCATTTACCTCTTCAGTTAACTTTTTAAGCAACTCTTGAACCTCATCTACAATTATCTCAGGCTCCTCAACTCGTGTCTCCACTGGTCCATCAAAATAATCAGGATGAGACACAGTGTGTTGAATGTAAATGTCAACCCTTCTGTGCACCCTATAAAGGTCTGCAATATCTAAAGCCCCTTTGTCATCAACTAGGGCCATCATCCCAAACTGTGGATCCTTGTAATACATCTTTTCAAAGTCAGTATAACCTAAGTCCTTCAAAACACCTACTAACTCAAAAAAACTCCACCTATCACTATCCACTTTCAGTTCAACTACCGTTCCTCCAACATACTCACTAAGTTCAGGTCCAACGAATTCACCACTGTGGTGAATACTAAGCTCCAAAAACTCTTCCATTTAGACCTAACACAGTTCAATAAGATTGTTTCAACTTAATAATTTATAGTTTCAAAGAAATAATTTCTAGTTTCAACCTAATCTCTACAGAAAATCCTAAATCAACAGAAATCCCTAAATCTATCTAAACCCTAAATCGAAACAAACTCTAACACAGTTTATGGAGCGAATACTTACCTGGAATCGTTCTTCTTCAAAGTTGCTTCGTCTTCGCACTTGCTTCGTCTTCGCACTTGCTTCGTCTTCGCACTTGCTTCGTCTTCGCAGCTCCTTCTTCTTCCACTTCGCAGCTCCTTCTTCCACTTGCTTCGTCTACAATGTCGTTTCTTCTTCAACTTATTTTTGTATCACTTGTGAAATGCCAGCTTGGAAATCACTTATCCACCTAAGCACACAAACTACCAGCTGGCGGCTATTTTCTAAAATTCACTAACGTTCCATTAACGGAAGGACTAACGTGGCTACGTTTGTACAATTAAAGGACCAAATTGGCATGAAAAAACATTAAGGGACCAAAGTGAACCAGAGGGTATACTTAAGGGACCAAATAGGGTATTTTGCCTTAATTTAATCTCTGTGCATATGCTTGATGATTGTGGTTATGACAATCACTTTGGTTATGGAAAGTAGAAACTCAACAAAGGTAACTTTGTTATGGCTAGAGGGGAAAAGCTTTCTAAACTGTATTAGACAAAATCTTTAGTTTCCAGGGACAGTGTGAGTGCTATCGACATGGAAGCATCTTTGTGACACTGAGGACTTAGTCATATTAGTGAAAAGGGGCTGAATGTTTTGGCCAAAAAGGATGTTCTTCCTGGATTAAAGAATGTAGATTTGGAGAAATATTCTCATTGCATAGTTTGTAAATAGACTAGAGTATCTTTCAAGAGACATCCTTCCTCAAGGAAGTCAAAGTTGCTTCAATTGGTACATTTTGATGTTTGTTGTCCATTAAAGGTAAATTCCTTTAGTGGTGCACTTTATTTTGTTACCTTTATGTATGGATGCTCCAGGAAACTATGAATTTATACCTTGAAGACAAAAGACCAAGTGTTAGAAAAGTTAAAAGAATTTCACGCTTTGGTTGAGAGGCAGACACGCGAGAAGCTTAAATTTGTTCGTTCAAACAATGGCGGAGTGTATTATGGACCATTTGATTCCTACTGCAAGCAGCATGGTATTGCACATGAAATGACTCCTCCTAAAACTCCTCAATTGAATGCAGAGAGGATGAATCGAACAGTTATTGAGAGTGTAAGGTGCATGCTCTTTGAAGCTAAGTTGCCTAATCATTATTGGGGAAAGGCACTTTACACGAAAGTGCATGTTCTTAATATCACTACTATTGTTGCTTTGAACATTGAATTTCCAGAAAAAATTGGTTTACAAAGAATTTTAAGTATGATAATTTGAGAGTGTTTGGTTGTAATGATTTTGTGTATATTACAAAGGATGAAAGATCCAAGTTGGATGCAAAGTCAAAACAGTGTATCTTCATCAATTATGGGCAAGATGAGTTTGGTTACGGGTTGTATGATCCTATAGGGAAGAAGCTTATCCAAAGCCGCGATTGTGGTGTTCATAGAAGACCATATTATTGAAGACATTGATAAGGTAGATAAGGCTACAACCAATAAAGATATAAGTTTGTCTAATGTTGATCTAGTTCGATTACCTAGTCATAATCTGGATGTTATTGGTCGTGATGATCAAAATGGTGAGCCATATGATTAAGTTGATGATCATTAACTTGGAGATGAGTTAAATGATGGTGAAAGGAAAAGCGATATGTCACAGGATGTGAATCTTGGTAAAGCTCCAAAATCATCTCAAGTTCAACTTAGGAGGTCTAACAGGCAGAGACAACCTTCTACAGTGTATAATTCTTATGAGTATGTGACTTTGACAGATGAGGGTGAACCTGAGTGTTTTCAAGAGGCCATGGAAAGTGATAAAAATTAAAAGTGGTTGGATGCAATGCATTATGAGATGAAATCATTGCATGATAATCACACTTATGATTTAGTGAAGTTGCCTAAAGGCAAAAGGGCTTTGGAAATTAGGTGGATTTATAGAGTTAAACATGATAGCAACTCTAAGTCTCCAAGATATAAAGCCAAATTAGTGGTGAAAGGTTTTCGTCAGAGAAAGGGTGTTGATTTTAATGATATTTTATCACATGTTGTAAAGATGTCATCGATTGGAACCCTGTTGAGTTTGGCTACTACTTTTGATTTAGAGGTTAAGTAAATGGATGCGAAAACGAATTTCCTTCATGTGATTTGGAGGAAGAGATCTACATGAAACAACCCAATGCTTTTCAATCTAAAGGAAAAGAATATCATATGTGTAGATTGAGAAAGAGTTTATATGGGTTGAAGGAAGCTCCAAGGCATTGGTACAAGAAGTTTAAGTATGTTATGTGTGATCAAGGATACTAGAAGACTACCTCATATCAATGTGTATTTTGTTAAAAAAAATTATGACGATAACTTCATTATCCTGTTGTTATATGTTAATGATATGTTTATTATAGGGAAAAGTATTTCTAACATTAACAGGTTAAAGAAGTAATTGTGAGAGTCATTTTCCATGAAAGACATGAGAGCACCTAAACAGATTCTTGGCATTAGAATCACGCGTGATAGAAAAGACAAGAAATTTTAGATGTCACAAGAACATTATATCAAAAAAGTACTGCAAAGATTCAAAATGGAAAGTTTTAAGACGGTGAGCACTCTTCTTGCTACTCATTTCAAGTTGAGTTCTAATAAAAGTCCTTAAAGTGAAGATGAAATCTTTGATATGAAACATTTTCCTCATGCGTTTTCTATGGGTAGTTTGATGTATGCAATGGTGTGTACAAGATCAGATATAACACATGTTATTGGTACAATCCGTAGATTTTTGTCAAATCCAGGTAGAGAGCATTGAAATGTTGTAAAATGGATCTTTAGGTATCTTCGTTGTACTACTTATGCGAGACTTTATTTTGGAGGAGATAAGCATACTCTAGCGGGGTACTCTGACTCTAATAAGGCTGGAGACATTGATTCCAGAAAGTCCACTTTAGACTACATGGTTAAATTTGCAGGGAGAGATGTGACTTGGAAGTCCTGATTGCAAAAGTGTGTAGCATTATCTACTACAGAGGCCGAGTTCATTGACATTACCAAAGCATGCAAAGAGTTACATCGGTTGAAGAAATTTTTGCAGGAGCTTGGTTTTGTTCAAGACAAATATGTGTTATTTGTTGATAGTCAAAGTGCTATTCATCTTGGTAAGAATCTGACTGTTTATAATAAGTCCAAACACATCGATGTGAGATATCATTAGATATGTGATGTTTTGGATGATAGTTGTTGGAGTTAGCTAAAGTTCATAAAGTTGATAATGATTCTGATATGATTACTAAAGCAGGGAAATTTGAAGCTTGTTGTGAGATCGCCGATTTGATGATTTTTTCCACATAGTTGTAAGGGGGAGATTTGTTGGGTTTGGGCTCCCTTCCTATGTGGAGAAAGACCCAAATATGATTATCCAATTTGTCTCACTTATTTAAGTGGAGAGAATCAATTTAGGGTTGAGAAAGATAGAGAGAAAATAATGATTCAAAAGATAGAAAAGATGAGAGAAGCATATTCTCGTTTTTTTACGATCAATCTCACTAAATCGATGATCCCGAGTTCGTTAAATGTCAGATTAAACTCAAATTTGGAGGTTAGGTTCGTAACACCTGTATCTAATTTTTGACCATTAAGAATTTCAAAACAAGTTCTGAGCTGAGTAATATCGGCTTCGCACTGAAGCTGCAGATTTGGGTAATTTTTAGCTTTTTAATTCTTATTTGTATACTAATTTGTTAATCACTTTAAGACTCTCTTGTACCCTTAATTTATTTTAGTGGAACTATTTATTTGGTCTGAACGACTCGTGGTTTTTACTCTCGTATTGATAGATTTTCCACATTAAAATATCGGTATTCTTTTGTGTATTTATTTATTCGATTTGTCGTATTATATTTGTTGTTAATTCTCAAAGTTTCTATAAATGTGAAATTTTTTATATCTACTGCATATTGGTTTGTTATTGTGTCTTAATTTCCCATAAAAAATTATGGAAGAATAATTTTAAAGTTAAAGACAGGATAAATAACAGAAAATTAAGGAGGCATCAAGTGGTGAACGTTGAATATTAAGGTTTACTTGAATCATAAAATAAAGTGAAAAGAAAAAAAATGAAAAAAATGAAAAAATTTATAGTTTGTTTGATATATGAGAAAGTGAAAAGTGAGAAAGGAGAAAATTTTATATTCCCTTATTTTATTGTATAGTGTAACAAAATTTAATGAAAAAAAAAATTTACAATGAAATTTTTTATAAAAGCTTCAAATAAAAATTTGGTTTGAATAATTTTTTTTAAAATGTTATTTTAGATATATCAACATTCTATCGAAAAAATTTTCGGATATCAAAATTTTAAAAAATCACTTAATTTTGAAGCTATTTCAAATAGCTTTTCATAAAAATCATTTTTAAGATACAATTTTTTTCAAAAATTAAGATTTCGACTATATTTTGATATTCAATAATGTATGTTTATGTTGTATGATATTAAAATTAGTCTTGCAATTTAGAAAAAATTAATATAGAAAAACTTATAATATTTTGAAAAACAGTTTTACAAAATTTATTTTTGAAAATACAAAGAAAAAATTAATTTTTTTAAAAGTAAAACAAACAGGTCCAAAAAGTATTAAAAAAAATCGATTGTGTGAGAATAACAAAAATAATCTTAACTATTTATTTGATTTTTATTTAATTTTTTAGTAATTAACTTTAATTCAATTTAAAATGAAGTTTTTATATTTCAATTTTAAGTGAAGGTTTTTATATTTTGATTAAATAAAGTTAACAATTTTCCAAATTTAATTACAAAAGTTTTAACAGGAATTTAAATTCTAAAACTCAATTGTACATTAATAATTTTTAAAATAGATAATGGCTATTAAAATATTTTTTATATTTATTTTTTAACTTTTAAAATATAATTATACTGTCATTTAATAGGAGGCCAATGGCTTTTGTAATTTATAGAAAAAAGAGGTTAATAACTTTAATAAAAAAATAACGTCAATAATTTTCTAGTAAAAAACAATAAGTATTACGTAAATGGATGCAGACAATATTGTTCAATGCGAATAAAGGGGTTATACTTATATCCACTAGAAAGATGTGTTCATTTTTAGAAAAACACTAGCCATAAACAAGTCAAAAATCGTCCAATCAGGATTCAACACATCACAGGTCAAGTGGATGAACTATATAACTTGAACCTAGTTGTAGTGTTCTAGTTTTCATAGTAATATAGCAATAATCTTTATCATCTAGTCATTTTACAAGTTTTTTTCTTTCTCTTAGTAGTAACTTTCTGAAGTATTTTTAAATTGAAACTTAAACGATCTTTAATATGGCAATACCTAAAGATTCGAACAATAAACCCATTAATCTAAAACCCATTTTGATGATATAGATGATACCAATCATGTAATAACGAACATGTTAACACATCATATTATTATCGTATTTAATCTTGCAATAGAAACTATCATTACCGGTTAAGGGATAATATCACAACTCATTCTTTAGTGAAGATGGATAGCAGAGAAGTAGAAGAAGATAAGAGATGAGTAGTAATGAATGAGAAAAGCTTATGACTAATTCATTAACTAAAAATGATACAATAGGTTCAGCGATATATCAGTGTATCAAAATGTTACTCTACATTTAATAATACAGCTAAGTCTAAAGTTTTGATATCTCTAACACACACACACCTCCCCCTAAAAGATGAGTAGTAATGAATGAGAAAAGCTTATGACTAATTCATTAACTAAAAATGATACAATAGGTTCAGCGATATATCAGTGTATCAAAATGTTACTCTACATTTAATAATACAGCTAAGTCTAAAGTTTTGATATCTCTAACACACACACACCTCCCCCCCCCCCCCCCCCCCCCCCCCCCAACCTAAAGAGTGGTGAGTTTCACAAACCACTTTGAGTTTGACCCGTAAATCTTGAAACAATGTGGTGCTGAGAAGCTTGTTCAGAGTGTCAGCAATCTGGACTGCTGCAAGAACATGTTGAATGGATAACTATTTTGTAACAACACGTTCTCGAACAAACTGAATGTCTAGCTCGATGTGTTCCGTTCGAGCATGTAATACTGGATTATGAGAAAACACAACAACACTTAAATTGTCACATAAGAGTGTAGGAATGTGAAATGGGATATTAAGTTCTGAGAGTAAAGATTCTAACCATAATAGCTCCGAAGTTGAATGTGCAAGGGCGCGGTATTCTGCCTCAATATTGGAGCGTGCTACTAAGGGCTGCTTTTTGGAGCTCCATGATGTTAGAACAAGATTTGGTTCTGCTGGATATCTCTAAGTTTTGATAATAACAAAGTAGTGTTTGTGTGAGAACAATTTTGACACTCTAACATTTGTTTTTCTGAAGGATTAATAAACAGGCTCTAACTTTGATGAAGACCATGTGCAACGTCAATCTGGTTTGACCAAAAGTCGCTTCTGTGCCAAAGAAGCAAGTCTGCTTCTGATCTAATCACATTCAGAAAGATACTAAGAAGACAATATGTTGCTGCTGCAATGCTCTCTTGGATTCTGGTTCTGAGCGTGACTCTGATGACTTACTTCTGAAGGCTTTCAAGCTTCTGAAGTAGTTATCTTATTAAGACTAAGTGCCGAAGACTCTAAAGACAAGGTTCTGCTGAACAAAGTTCTAGAGATTCTGAAGACTTGAGTTTCTAAAGACTAAGTGCTGAAGACTCTGAAGACAAGGTTTTGCTGAACAACGTTCTGAGGACTTAACTTTCTGAAGACCAAGGGTTCTGAAGACTGAGTGCTGAAGATTCTGAAGACAAGGTTCTGGCGAACAAGTTCTGAAGACTCTAAAGACCCAGTGATCAACTCTTCTACTCATGCTTCAACCATCTTTATTCAGAAGCCTCTGATGTACAGAAGATAAGATCAAAAGTTTACAAGGGAAAATTGTACATAGTACGTATCAAAATGTTCCATTCCATTACCCTGATTTGGTGGTACAAAGGACAACTTTTGTGTACGATTTTTATCCCTACGTAACGACATTCTTTCAAGTCGCCATCTATCTTAAGGTTATTCCTGATCTGCCCTCCAACGGATCTTTTACTGGCTATATAAGGACTTGATTACTTGAAGAAAAGAATAACAGAGAAACACTACAACACAACGCAAGAACATTGTTCATACTGTGTAAATTTTCTTTAAGTCATTTTTGTTATTCATAGTGTTTATATCTGCTTATGTAGAAGCAATTCTTTGTAAACATTTATTTTTTCAAACAGTTATTTGTAATTCCTTAAGGGACCAGTTAGGTCAGAATCCTTAAGAAGAGACAGTTAGTCTTTGTGGTTGTTAGTCACCAGCAGTTGCTAGTGTAAATTGTAATCAGTTGATTATAATGGATTAAGTCCTTGTGTATAAGGCGAAATCACCTTGGTGGGTGGACTGGATTAGCTTGATAGTTTTCAAGTGAACCAGGATATATCGTGTGTCTTTCTCTCTTGTTAGTATCTTTGTGATCTTTGTTTGAGTTTCACAAAAAACTTTCATTTTTGAAAATCCAATTCAAACACCTTTATTGTGTTTTCTCACACCTTCAATTGGCATCAAATCTCTGGTTCTGATTGTGATAAAAGTTTTATCAGCACTTCCTGTGTTCAGTACCAATCTAGTATTTGTGTGAGATATCATGGCCGCTAACGCTAATCCTATTCCAGGAGAGAAAGATCACTACAGTGCCAAACCACCAGTCTTTGATGGTGAAAAGTTTGACTACTGGAAAGATAAAATTGAAATTTTCTTTCTTGGTTACTACGCAGATCTTTGGGATCTTGTAGTTGATAGCTACACTCACCCAGTTGATGTTGCAGGAGTAAAAGTGTCAAGAAGTGCTATGACAAATCAACAGAAGAAAGAATACAAGAATCATCACAAGGCAAGAACTATATTGCTGAATGCTATTTCTTATACTGAGTATGAGAAAATAACAAACATAGAAACTGCCAAGTTCATTTTTGATTCACTACAAATGACTCATAAAGGAAATGCTCAAGTAAAGGAGACAAAGGCTCTTGCCCTAATCCAAAAATATGAAGCCTTCAAGATGAATGATGATGAATCTGAAGAAGCTATGTTTTCAAGATTTCAGATGCTGGTAGCAGGACTCAGAGTGCTAGGCAAAGGGTATTCAACTGCTGATCATGTCAAGAAGATTATTAGAAGTCTTCCCAAGAAATTGAGACCTATGGTAATTGCTCTAAAGCTATCCAAAGATTTGAATAGTATAAGTCTTGAAGAATTTATTAGTTCTTTAAGAAGTCATGAGATAGAGCTGGAGGAAGATGAACCTCAGAAGAAGAGTAAATCTATTGCTTTTAAGTCTAAACCTGAAAAGGCAAAGACTTATCAAGCTGAGGAAGAATCAGAAGATTCTGATGAAGACTTAGAAGATGAGTTATCACTTATCTCCAGAAGGATCAACAAACTCTGGAAACATAGGCAAGGAAATTTCAGAAGATCAAGAAGGAACAACAGTCGTGTTGACTCAACATTTGGACAAAAGAAGCAGAGTTCTGGTAAAGAAGTCATCTGCTATAAGTGTAATGAGCCAGGTCATTACAAGAATGAGTGTCCCAAAGCTTAAGAAAGACAAGAAGCCTAAGAAGAACTTCACCAAAGCCAAGAAGGGACTCATGGTAACTTGGGATGACTCTGATTCTGAAGAAGAACATTTTGATGAAGAACAGGCAAATGTTGCGCTAGTGGCAACTACAATCAACGTTGAAGTTTCTGGAGAACCAGACGACAAAATGCCATCATAACCAGAATCAGATTCAGACTCTGACTCAGAGGTATTATCTAAACTCTCTCGTTGTGAATTAGAGTCGTGTCTTTCAGAAATGCTGGAAAGATATCAAACTCTTCAAAGTAAATACAAGGATCTTAAAAAAATCCCATGTAATTACTTCCGAAGCTAGAGATGTGCTTGAGCAGAATAATTCTTCTCTGAATGAAAATATTTTTTCTTTAAAAAATAGTAATTGTGCTTTGAAAAGCAAAATCTCTAAACTAGAAGAAGAATTAGTCTCTAATATCTCTGACACTAATTGTGTCAACAAGTATGATAGAGCATTCCAGCACTTTCTAGCTAAAAGCATATATATAAGCAAAATAGCTTCCATGATCTATGGAGTTAGCAGAAATGGCAAGAAAGGTTTGGGGTGTAAAAAAACATTTGAAATTGACGAAAGTCAGCCTTGTAAGCCAAAACCTCTCTATGATCATTTCGTTCCTTCTGGCACTGAACTTGATTGTTCTGAGCTTGTGCAAGCACCTTCACAGACACAGAAATATGATCATAAATCTAAGTATCATGCACAAATTCCACTTGATTATCATGTTGCATAGAAACCCAAAGTTGTGAAAAACTCTGGGAAACTAACAAAAGAGGACCCAGAAAGTGGGTACCTAAGGATAAGATAATCTATGTTGCAGATATCCTTAACATCTCAGTTGAAACACCAATCATGGTACCTGGACAATGGTTGCTCGCGACACATGACGAGAAGAAGGCATATGTTCCAAAGTTTGGAACTTAAGCCTGGAGGTTTCGTTGGATTCGGAGGAAACCAGAAGGGTAAGATCATTGGCTTTGGAACTGTTGGTAATGGTAAACTTCCTTCTATTACTGATATTCTTCTGGTTGATGGTTTGCTACATAACTTATTGTCAATTAGTCAACTTACTGACAATGTTATGATATCATTTTTAATCAAAAGTCCTGTAAAGCTATTAGTCAGAACGATGGCTCAATCCTTTTTAATGGAAAGAGGAAAAACAACATTTACAAAATTACATTTTCTGATCTTAAGGACTAGAATGTTAAATGTCTAATGTCTGTAAATGAAGAGCAATGAGTATGGCATAGATGTTTGGGCCATGTTAGCATGAGAAAGATTTCTCAGCTAAATAAGCTTGGATTAGTCAGAGGCTTACCTAATCGGAAGTATTCTTCAGATGCTCTTTGTGAAGCATGTCAGAAAGACAAGTTTTCAAAAACCCCTTTTAAAGCTAAAAATGTTGTTTCTACCTCTAGACCATTAGAACTTCTTCACATTGATCGTTTTGGTCTAGTGAAAACTGCCTCTATTAATGGTAAAAAAATATGGATTAGTCATTGTAGATGACTATAGTCGTTGAACATGGGTAAAATTCTTAAAACACAAGGATGAGTCACATTCTGTATTCTCTACCTTTTGGTCACAAGTGCAAACAGAGAAGGATTGCAAAAATAGTCAGAGTCAGAAGTGATCATGATGGAGAATTCGAGAACAAATACTTTGAGAATCTTTTTGATTCCCATGGCATTTCCCATGATTTCTCCTGTCCCAGAACTCCACAACAGAATGGAGTATTGGAAAGGAGGAATAGGACTTTGCAAGAAATGGCTCGTACCATGATCCAAGAAATTGACATGGCTAAGCACTTCTGGGAAGAGGCAGTAAACACAACATGTTATATTCAGAACAGAAGAAAAACAGACAAATAGTCCTTCTCATCAGAAGAAGAACAGACTAAGGACTTCTCTTTCTGAAGAATTGATTCTGGGAGACAAAGCTGACCCAGTCAGAACTCGTTCATCATTCAAACCTTCAGAAGAAACTCTTCTGGGTTTGGTGTCTCTGATAGAGCCAACATCAGTTAATGAAGCTCTTATGGAGAATGAGTGGATTCTGGCCATGCAAGAAAAAACTGAATCAATTCACCAGAAACGATGTCTGGGATCTTGTTCTGAAACCAAAAGGTGTCCATGTCATTGGAACAAAGTGGGTATTCAGAAACAAGCTTAATGAGAAAGGTGAGATCGTAAGAAACAAAGCACGACTGATAGCACAAGGTTATAGTCAGCAAGAAAGAATAGATTATAAAGAAACCTTTGCACCACTTGCCAGGCTAGAATCTATTCGTCTCTTAATTTAATTTGTTGTAAATCATGATATCAATTTATATCAAATGGATGTAAAGAGTGCATTCTTAAATGGGTATATTTCTGAAGAAGTATATGTGCACCAACCTTCTGGTTTTGAAAATTCTGAAAACCCAGATTTCGTTTTTCAAACTTAAAAATCGTTATATGGTCTAAAACAAACTCCCAGAGCTTCTAAGTAATTTTCTTTTGGAAAATAACTTTACCAGAGGAAAAGTTGACACTACACTCTTTTGCAAAACCTTTAAGAATGGCATTCTGGTTGTGCAAATTTACGTTGATGATATTATATTTGGTTCTGCTAATACTTCTTTATGCAAGGAATTTTCTAAGTTAATGTAGGCAGAATTTGAAATGAGTCTGATGGGAGAACTCAGATTCTTTCTGGGAATTCAAATTGATCAACGTCTAGAAGGAATGTATATTCATCAGAGCAAGTATGCAAGAAAACTTCTAAAGAAGTTTTGAGATGTCAGAAAGTAAACCTGCCAAAACTCCCATGCATCTGACATGCATTCTGGAGAAAGAAGAAGTAAGTAAAAATGTTTGTCAGAAGCTCTATCATGGTATGATAGTCTCTCTTCTGTATTTGATTGCTTCTCGTCCAGATATTATGTTTAGTGTATGTCTTTGTGCTCGTTTCCAATCAGATCCAAGGGAAACTCACTTAACAACTGTTAAGAGAATCCTAAGGTATCTAAAAAGAACAACTAACCTTGGCTTGATGTATAAGAAAACATCAGAGTACAAACTTTCTGGTTATTGTGATGCAGATTATGTTGGAGACAGATTAGAAAGGAAAAGTACTTTTGGAAACTGTCAGTTTCTGGGTAACAACCTCGTCTCCAGGGCAAGCAAAAGACAATCAACCATTGCACTTTCTACTGCAGAAGCAGAATACATCTTAGCGTCACTTTGCAGTACTCAGATACTTTGGATGAAGAATCAACTAGAAGATTATCAGATTTCTGAGAGTAACATTCCTATCTTCTGTGATAATACTTCTGCTATTTGTCTATCCAAGAATCCTATTTTGCATTCTAAGGCTAAACATATTGAAATAAAACATCACTTTTTACGTGACTATGTTCATAAGGGCATTTTCATTTAAAATTTGTGGATACAGACCACCAGTGGGCTGATATTTTCGCTGAGGATAGATTTGTATTCATTCTAAAAATTTTATTTATAAAACTGTGTCCAGAATGAGTAGATAAAATTTTGATGTGTCAAGTCACCAGAACTTCTGAAATGAGATTCTGACGTTAAGCATTTTTTTAAATTTATTTAAATGTCTTTCTGATTAACGATACTTCTACATGTTAGAAGATGTCTTGATCAGAAACTTGTCTAGTCAGATACCTCTTGGCATTCTTGACTTTGGGAACATCAAACATGTTCTCTTAAACAGACGTCTATGATTTTCTTGTGACACGTGTCCAATACCAAATCATATCTCACTGTTGAAGAGACACCTCAAGCATTGTGATTTTGTGAGACTAGGTTTCAAATAATTGCTCCCTATTACTCCCTATTTTTCATAATCATCCATTTTTCTCTTTAAATTCTCACAATCTCACTATCACACAGTACGCTACTCTTCACTTCCCACACTTTCTCTTAGAAACCCTAAACCCTAAAAAACTCTTTGTGTTCTGTAAACTCCATCATCTTCATCAATGGATGAATCATCTCGACATGCCTCCAATCTCAACAACAAGGAAATCAGTTCACTATTCCAGAGAAATCTTCTATCACTCTCGACACACCGGTAGCTGATCTTCACGTTCTTTGTGAAACCATGGTGGATTTCAACAATCTTGAAGATAATGGGTGTGATCATACTAAAACACTTGATTTCCAAGGCTGAAACGGATTCTTTAAAAGATTGCAATGACCCACCTTTCCTATCTTGGTTAAGATTTCTGGATTCATGCAACTACAAGCAGAAACGTCATCATTTCCTCTGTGTTTAGAAGACGTATCATCATCACAGAAAAGACCATATGTGATTTAATATCCCATGATGGAAAAGGGCTAAGAATCTACAATGTTCAAGCAGATAAACAAAGAGAAGCTAAAATCACCGCATCTATCTTCAAAGAAGGAACTATTCTGGATTCTAAGAAGGATCCTCCTTCACCGTTCTTAAAAGATTCTCTAAGAGTTTGGTTCAAGATCATGTTGGGAAATATTTACAAATGTCATCCTACTCATTCTTCTGATTACATCAATTTCTCTCAAAAGTATATTCTATACTTCTTGATGAAAGGAAAGAAGATACATCTGCCAATCATCCTGTTCAGATTCCTGAGAGACTCGATAATGACCTCAAGAACTGGCTCTACCAAAAAGGGGAGTCATATCCCTTACGACAAACTCATTTATGATATTCTTGTTGAGTCTGGAATAGCTGAAGATCTGTTAATTGCTGGACAAACTAATGAGCTAGTAAAGGCTTCTGGAAACATCTTCTGGGTGAAGAATTTGAAGAGTATGAAGCTTATTAAAAAGATCACTCATCTAGCCGTTCTACCATAAAAAGAAGAAATTGACACTATGAGGTTTCCAATTTATGGATTTCCATCCTTTTGAAGAACTTATCATCCAGATGAGCTAGCACACTACCTTGCTGGATGCAGAGATGAAGCACTGGATGTGTGGATTTACATGGGCAATCTTCCAGATACTCTTCCAGAGATTTTACAGAAAAAGAGAAAAGGCAAGAAAAAATAAAAATGATGATGGTGAAGAATCATCAACCAAGAAGATGAAGATGGCAACTACATCTGCTTCTCTTGTTGGCGATCTCAGTAAGTCTTCTGAATCTTCTTTGACTGCATCTGTTATTACTAGTAGATATGTGTCTTCATCTCTTGCAACACCACCTCTAATATTTTCAACCGTTATTACAACCTCCTCCATCCTTTCCTCTGAACCACCATCACCTCAAATAATTCAAACCACTTCTAATCAACCAACTTCCACCATATCTATACAACCAACCCTTATCATAACTTTACAACCAACTCCCACTATATCTTTACCCTTAATCATCACTCAACCCATTTCTAAAGAACCTCCTACTGAACCTATTCCAACAACCAACCCTCAATCATCCACATCCTCAACATCTCAACACATAAACACTATAACCATCTCCAATAATCCCGACCCTTCAAAAATAAACTCTGATTCAGACTCTGACCAAACTCTTTCAAATCTAGCTGCTTCTGATGAATAAAACCAAACAATCCTTGAACATCCTGTGAATCATCCACATTCTGATCTTCCCCCTCCTAACCTAGATGAAGTTATTTCTATTTTTAAAGACAATGTAGTCCGAAGATTCAAGAAACTGTCTGATGAATCCAATTTCAGTGATGACCCTTCTGCTCTAGGTGCTCCCTGGAATCGATTTAATCGTTGGATGTCATTAGAGTTTCAGAAGATAAAAAATCTCCCTATTCAGACAAAAGAATACTTTGTCCAACAAGCTGAAAAGAAATTGGAAGCTGAAGAAAAGCTAGCTGCTTAAAGGGAATTAGCAGAGAGACTAGCTAAGGAAGCTCTTGACAGAGAAGCTGAAAGAAAGCTAAGGAAGCTCAAGATTTAGCTGAGAGAGAAGCTGAACTGAAGAATCAAGAAGATTCTATGAAAGCTACTGAACACTCTGATAACTCTACCTCTGATCCAGTGTTGAAGACTCTGGAAAGCATTCTGAAGGAGCAAGAGTTGTTCAGAATGAGAATGGATAAGCAAGATGAAGTTACTTCCAGCATTCAAAATGTACTTGCTCAGATCCTTCAGAGGCTCCTTCCTCCTCCTCAACCTTAGACATTGTCTAGGCTAACCTTAGTTATTTTTCTTTGTCTTTTTGTGTTTATTTTGTTCTAATTACCTTTTTGATTATGACAAAAAGGGGGGGGGGGGGGGGGGGGGGGGTAGTAATGGAAAATTTATTTTGATAAAAATATCTTGTCTCTAAATCATAATTCTGACATCCTAACATTTTAAATACACATAATTTTTTCTTAGAATGTTTTTCAGGAACAATATTGATATTTTGGCAGTCAGGCTCTGATTTAACCAATCAGGCTCTGTTATATAATCAGGCTCTATTATTCTGAATCTGATAAGATCTTTATAAAATGGCTCTGTTATCCCAAATCTGATAAGATTTTTATAAGTCTTATATTCAGGGGGAGCTTGATAAAGGGAAGTTATTTCTAAACTTATCTCTATCATTACCTATTGATTATTTTTGTACAAAATTATTTCATCAAAATACATTGTTTTGTCATTATCAAAAAGGGGGAGATTGTTAGAACAAGATTTGGTTATGGTGGATATCTCCAAGTTTTGATAATAACAAAGTAGTATTTGTGTGAGAACAATTTTGGTACTCTAACGTTTGTTTTTCTGAAGGATTAACAAATAGTCTCTGACTCTGATGAAGACCATGTGCAATGTCAATCTGGTTTGACCAAAAGTCACTTCAGCGCCAAAGAAGTAAGTCTGCTTCTGATCTAATCACATTCATAAAGATTCTAAGAAGACAATATGTTGTTGCTGCAATGCTCTCTTGGATTCTGGTTCTGAGTGTGACTCTGATGACTTACTTCTGAAGGCTTTCAAGCTTCTGAAGTCATTATCTTCTGAAGACTAAGTGCTGAAGACTCTGAAGACAAGGTTTTGCTGAACAACGTTCTGAGGACTCTGAAGACTTAAGTTTCTGAAGACCAAGGGTTCTGAAGACTGAGTGCTGAAGATTCTGAAGACAAGGTTCTGGTGAACAAGTTCTGAAGAATATGAAGACTCAAGACTCTGAAGACCCGATGATCAACTCTTCTATTCATGCTTCAATCATCTCTATTCAGAAGCCTCTGATGTACAGAAGATAAGATCAAAAGTTTAGGAGGGAAAATAGTACATAGTACGTATCAAAACGTTCCATTCCACTACCCTGATTTGGTGCTACAAAGGACAACTTTTGTGTATGATTTTCATCCCTACGTAACGACATTCTTTCAAGTCGCCATCTATCTCAAGGTTATTCCTGATCTGCCCTCCAACGGATCTTTTACTCCCTATATAAGGACTTGATTACTTGAAGAAAAAAACAACAGTGAAGCACTACAACACAACGCAAGAACATTGTTCATAATGTGTAAATTTTATTTAAGTCATTTTTGTTATTTATAGTGTTTATATCTGCTTGTGTAGAAGCAATTCTTTGTAAATATTTATTTTTTCAAACAGTTTTTTGTAATTCCTTAAGGGACCAGTTAGGTCAGAATCCTTAAGAAGAGACAGTTAGTCTTTGTAGTTGTTAGTCACCAGCAGTTTCTAGTGCAAATTGTAATCAATTGATTATAATGGATTAAGGCCTTGTGTTTAAGTCGAAATCACCTTGGCGGGGTGGACTGAATTAGCTTGATAGTTTTCAAGTGAACCAGGATATATCGTGTGTCTTTCTCTCTTGTTAGTATCTTTGTGATCTTTGTTTGAGTTTCACAAAAAGCTTTCATTTTTGAAAACCCAATTCAAACTCCCCATTTGTTGTGTTTTCTCACATATTCACATGAAACAACATTGGGACCAAAGTAAAGGCATGAACCAGACGTGGACCTTCGGTCATCCGGATTGCTTGCCTAATTTGAGTCACTATAGGCACAAAGAGAGAACTTTGGTGCAGAGATCGCGGGCGACAAGGGAAGGCCATAATGACTGGTA
Organism: Lathyrus tuberosus; assembly: GCA_022829125.1. NCBI lineage: Eukaryota > Viridiplantae > Streptophyta > Magnoliopsida > Fabales > Fabaceae > Lathyrus > Lathyrus tuberosus. Next base: position 10,215,223 of record JALAZF010000086.1, read on the forward strand.
CCACTTAGATATCTTAACAACCGCCTAATAGCTGACCAATGTGTCTCAAGAGGAGATGCCATGAACTGACACGCCTTATTGACACTGAAGGCAATGTCTAGCCTATTAATGTTACATATTGTAACGCACCCACAAGAGATCTGTACAGATGTGCATCAGAAAATAAATTGGACCCATGCTTGCTCAACTTACAGGTGCTTAGCATAGGAGTTGGAACTCCATTTGCATTAACCATTTTCCCTTGCTAGTAAGTCTTTGATGTACTTGGACTGTGTAAGGAGAAATGAACCATTTTTGCAAAAATTGACTTTAATACCTAGAAACTAACTAGGTTTGCCCTGCTTTTTCAGGGCAAATGTATTGTGCAGTTTGTTGATCAAATCATGGACAAGAGAAGAACTGGATCCAGTGACTAAAATATCATTAACATAGACTAAAGCATACATAGATATGCCTTGCTTGCAGTAAACAAAGAGAGAATTATCACATTTGAATGTAGAAAAACCAAAATGAATGAGGGCTTGAGTTAGTTTCTCATACCAAGCCCTTGGGGCTTGTTTGAGGCCATAAATGGCTTTGTTAAGCTTAAAAACCAAGGTCTTATCTTTGCTAACAAAACCAGCTGGCTGAGTCATGTAGACTTCATCATGAAGTATGCCATTGAGAAAGGCAATGCTAATGTCAATCTGTTGGATATCCCACTTATATGTAATGGCTAGAGTTAGAATCACTCTAATGGTGGTAGGTTTAACAACAGGAGAAAATGTTTTTGTATAGTCAAAGCCTTGTTCTTGGTGGTACCCTTTTGCAACAAGTCTAGCTTTGTGTTTGAGCAGACTTCCATCAGAGTTGTGTTTAACTTTGAAAACCCATCTACACCCTACTAGTGTTCTATTTGAAGGAAAGGTAGTAAGAGTCTTAAATTCGGCTTTCATGGTTTGTGACCACTCAGGAATAGCCAAGACATGTTTGAAACTTGTGGGTTCAGTCTCAGTGTATGCAATGAATGTTTTAGGTTTGGAGTTACCTGTCTTAGCTCTAGTGAGCATGAGATGATTGTTTTGAAGAAGAGGTGCAGGAGGTTGGCTTGGATGTATTGAGGGAGAGTTATAAGATGCAAACATAGGAATGTGGGAAGAGAGTTACCTCATTAGACTGAAAAGAAGTGCTTAAGTCTTGAGTACTATAATGGACTTGAGGAGCGGGAGTAATACATATGGGAAGCGAGTTAGTTATTTGGTTGGTGTCTTGGTTACCCTCAGGATAACTAGATACATTATATGCAGAGTTGAGATTATTAACTGTTGGGTGAGAGGAAGTTTTAGAGGTGCTGAGTTGGGCATTGTCCTCAGGACAATGTGTAGGTAGAGACCCTTGACTAAAATGTGGAGCATTGGACTGGTTAACTGCCAGGTCAGAAGGGACTGTATCATTGGGTATGTGTGTAGTAAGAACAATTCTAGTATTGTGAACAACCTGACTAGATGTACTAGAAAGCCTAGGATAAAGATTTAGATTATCCATGCTATGTTCCTAATTGACAGATTATATAGGGCTGTGTGGATCAGGTGATGAGATAAGACTAATTGAATTAGGGACCTCTAGATTGTTGGGTTGAGTATTATTGACTACTGTTGGAGAGACATGAATATGAGGGACAACACTGATAGCAGTAGGTACACACAGCCTATTGATACCTCCTGCTGACATAGACTTTTGATGTGATTGTTGGCTAGGAAATAGGACAGGAAAGGGAAAATAGTTCTTATTAAACTTAACATCTTTGGAGACAAAAATTCTACCATCCTGTCATACCCCAAATTTTGACCACCAATATTTCCCATCATTGTGAAAATCATCACCACAATATGGATGTACTTTCATGCCTCATCAATCTCTTCAAAGATGATGGAGCATTCACTACAATCAAGAATTAGGGTTTCAAGCCCTCTCAGAGCACTTAGACAAAGGATCAATCAAGAAATGACATGATCTTCAACTTATCTAGCCTCTCAAACATCCATGAAGGATCAAGAGGACTCCCACATCAAGAATTAAGCACAAGATTGCAACATTCCAAGTGGATCAAGCTTCAAGATCGCCTGTGTCACCAAATTAGGGTTTTGATCGATCGAGGCCTCCAGATGAAAATTTCCATCTGGGCATGAGCCAATATCTCAATGTATGGTCCAATAAGATCAAAAGGATCTCAAGAATCCATCCACAATGGCAAAATCACCTTGAGGGCCCATCTATAGAAAAATCAGGAATTAGGGTTTTGACCTAATTCAACCCTTGAGTTAACTTGTGAAGTGAGACATGGCTTGAGGCTTCAAAATGAACTTCAAAGATATCAAATACATTATATTGACATGTTTACAAGATTTGATTGACTCAAAGAGCTCAAATCATAAGCCACAAGAACTCAAAACCATCTGATCACAAATTAGGGTTTCTGATGGAAAAAGTCAACCCTGTCCTTGACTGTTGACCTACCCTTGACCTCAAACCTTGGGGAGGGGTCCAAGACATTCCTAAATACCCTTGGAGGCCATCCATGAAGTTTAATTAATCCCAAGGATTGATTTCACAAAAGGATCACAAAGTCAAAATTTCATCTAATGAAAAAGTCAACTGTACAAAAAATCCAAGTTTGACTTTTTGGATTTTTGGTCAACCAAGGCTCCTTACCCCTAAAACAATGTTAATATGTGATTTGAATCATCATTCATCAAGAAAAATCAAAGAAAGTGAGTTAACTTGTAAAAGGGGTAACCATAAAAAACTTAGAATTTTTCTAAGTTATGGAACAAAGTGGCTAGGGTACCAACTTTGCAAGGCCATATCTCCCAAACCTTAAGGCCTTTTTCTCCCATTCAAAGTTCATATTGAAGCTCATGTTACATACTTCAAATATGTCAACTAGACCTCATTCTAATTCATCATGGATATTGAGTTATTGTTTGAGCAAAATCACAAAAAACATGAAAATGACATTTTTCCAACACTTAGTGAAATTTTCACTAAGTCAGAATCTGCCTTACTTTTTCCAAAATGTAGGGACATTTTCACCTTGATCCAAGTCAAACCAGGTCTAGGGGTGAACATCAAAGTTAAAGTATGCCATAAGGGCTTTCCAACAAGTATCAGATCATCTCCAAATTCAATTTGAGCAGGGAGATACAACCCTTGAAACATGGCATCATGGACTGGTTTTACAAGGCAGAATTGTGCACATTTGCTCGATTTGTCAAAATCTGATAACTCCAAGCCTTGTCATCAATTTGGACACATCAGAGGATCAAATCTAAGGGGGATGATATGATCTCCAAGCCTCCCAAGTCCAAGAATCTACATTAGGCTTGTCATCCCTAAAAAGGCTACAAAGATGCCAAGACTCCAATTTTGTTTCCAAGCCTTTAATGAATACATCAAGGTGGCTGAATTTCCGTTTGATCACAATTGGCCACAAACCTGTACCAATTGCCATTTACTATTGATGCCAAAACAAACTTGTTGCACTATAAATAGACATCAATTGTGATCAGTTTGAGTACATCAAAGCACCCAAACGGATGCTTTCCTCAAAATCACCACTTTCACTCCAATTTTGCCTTCTAACGCAAGTCACCATCGGGTTTTGAGTTGGAGAGAAATTCCAACCAAACCAAGGGTTCACACACCTCACATATAACATATAGAAGTGATCCAAACTCTTATATAACATCTGGAACATCAATTTCACAAAATCACCAGCCAACTACTCATGTTCTTGACAAATTTACAGTTGAGGTACCATCTCCAGTTCTAGATTATTTCCATCCATTCCAAGCATTCAAACACACTCCATGGCACCTAAGGAAGCTATCCAGATCATTGGAACCTAGTTGTAACACCTCCAACTCAGAACTCGATCACCAGCTGCAAGAGGTAAGCATGAACTCTTCAAACTCCATGATGCATGCATATTTTACTGCACAATAAGTTTGCCACATGTTCATAATCATGTATGGAGTGATAACCCTCAATCAATTGCCATTAATCAATCGTGTATGGAATTTCATGGTGTTCATGCTGAAATTAGGGTTCTTGAGGTTTTCTTCTGATTTCTCACTCAATACTCAAAATAAATGCAATTAATCTATATGGTTGTAATCCTTGTTAAAAAACAAACAAGATTGGTACTTGAATCATGCAAAACCATTGAGGAATCATGAAGAAAAGTGAGAAAATGCAAATATGCAGAAACAGGGCACGCGGGCAAGAACTTGGTGTTCTTGGCGCCCTTTTTCAAATTTTTAAATATTTGAATATTTTGATATTTTTGTTAATTGATTCAAAAATTAATTTCTCTCTGAATATTTATGTTTTGGAATTGATTCTTTTTCTCAAAATTCACTAAATAGTTTAAATATTTTATTTCACAAAAAAATCCAATTTATATTATTTATTTAATATAGTTATAATTTTTGTAATTAATTTCATTTTATTTGTTTTTTTAACATTTTAAATGGAATTCCCACTTTGATCTTTCAAAACCAATTGAATTTCAAACTCTCATGTAATTAAACATGATTTTTCAAAATGTTTTTCAAGGTGTACAACTTATTTTTGAATATATTTGGTATTTTATATCATTTTTTCATTTAATTTCCTTTGAAAAATAACACTTTTATTTAAAATTAGGGCTTCCTCTCGATTTTAAATTTTCAAACACTTTTGGGCCTCTAATAGAGTGTAAGACCCAACCCCCTTTGTACATAAACAATTTTTGGGCCTTAGACATTGTATAAGTCCCAACACATTTTCAAAAACTTCGGTGCGATCGCCAGTTCAAAATCAAATCATCTGGGCCTCTCCTTGAGTTGTAAGACCCAACCCTTTTGTAAATAAACCTTTTTGGGCCTCAGTCATTGTATAAGTCCCAGTACAATTTTCAAAACAACGGTGTGATCACTATTAAACCTTGGGCCTCTCTTTGAGTATAAGCCCCAACAATCTTTTCAAAAACAACTTCTCTTTTGATTTAGATTCAAATATACAGTTGTTATCAAAACTTTATTTAATTTCTTTTAAAAACTAACAATACAGCATGGAAGCTTGCTCACCTGTAAGTTTTTATCCGCTTTCATTTACATGCTTTAATATATATTACTGTATTGTGGGAAGTTGCTCCTCTGTAAGTCCTTCTTTTATTCCCTTTTAAATACTTGTCATATATCTACTATATATGTACTAGTATAGTTATTTAGAGTTCTCTCCGGCAACTAGGTCTAGAACTAGGTAGAGCCAGTTGGTCACTCTTTAATACAGTCAAAACTAGATCCCCATAGGATTTCCAGATACAGTATTGCCTTCTCTTGGGCTTAAACAATATGGAACAAAGAGAAAGGCAGTATTCTCGGTGAACCTTTTCTCAGACTGTCACTATTAGAACTTGTCAAAGAAATTTAGTTTCCCCAGAGATGATTAATTCCCGGTGAAACTTCTCTTGAATTTCTTCAAACCCTAGAACTGTTCACCAAAGAAAAGATTATTCCCGGTGAAACTTTTCTTGAACTCTTCTTAAGTTTGGACCCACAGGCTTCCTAAAAGCATCCCCGCCTCCTCTTGGGCTTTGTACAAGGACCCTTCGGCTTCTTAGAAGTTCTCATGCATTCTCTTGGGCTTAATACAAGGACCCTAAAGGCCTCTTAAAGGTATAAGACAGAACTTAGTCATCCTTTGCGAGAGCGGTCTTTCGAGTGTCAAATCTCAGACCAATTTAGGGTTGATTTTCATCCCTTAAAACATTTGCCTCCTCTTGGGCATCATACAAAGATAAAATCTTCCATACCATTAGACTTGGACATTCTAAATCTCCTCTTGAGTCTCAAAGACATTCTCAAGTTCCCTACAAACATAGGAGAAACCTTGATCATCCGATCAATCACCAGCCAAGATCAGTTTACCATCAGGATAACACTATCCCAAATTAGAACCTTAAGTTATCTGATATCTCAACTCTTCTATAACCCTTAGCAAGAGTTGATTCCCCATTTGGACCTGCCTCAGGATCTCAATAATCCCCAGCAAAGATAGCCTCCTCTTAAGCTTTGTATAATGATCTTTCCTCAGCATAGCCAGCCTCCTCTTGGGTTTGGTGCAATGATTCTCCCCAGCGGAGCTAACCTTTTCAGACTCTCTTGTTGAGTCAATAACCTTTTCAGAGTCTCTTATTGAGTCAATCAACTTTCAGACTCTCTTGTTGAGTCAATCACCTTTTTGGACTCTCTTGTTGAGTCAAACCCCTTTTAGCCTCAATCTTGAGCTTTGTACAAGACAGATAAAACCATTCTCTTATTGAGATAATCTTTTCCAGCCTCCTCTTAGGCTTGGTATAAAAATTTCCCCTAGCAAAAGCCAACCTTCTCTTAGGATTTGTATAATGATTTCTCTAGCTTGTTTAGCCTCAATCTTGGGCTTTGTACAAGACAGATAAAAGCACTCTCTTGTTGAGTCAAACCCTGTTAGCCTCAATCTTGGGCTTTGTACAAGACATAAATCTTCATAACCTTCTCTTAAGCTTGGGACAAATATCTTCCCCAAACGATTCAATTCCTCTCAGCCTACTTTTAGGCTTTGAGAAATAATTTCCTAAGCAAAGTCAAACTTATCTCCGCCTCAATCTTGGGCTTTGTACAAGACAGATCATACTCTCCAGCAGAGTCAAAATCATTTCAGCATCAATCTTGGGCTTTGTACAAGGCACCTATAATACCCTCAGCTGAGTCAGTCGAGTCATTTTAGCCTCAATCTTGGGCTTTGTACAAGACAGATAAAAATTTCTTTCCCACCGAGTCAGTATTCTTTTCAGCCTCAATCTTGGGCTTTGTACAAGACACATATAAACCCTCCCCCAACGGAGTCAAAATCCACTTTTAGCCTCAATCTTGGGCTTTGTACAAGACAGATGGAACATTTTCCCCGGAAAAGTCAAGCTTTTAGCCTCCTCTTAGGCTTTGTATAATGATATCCCCAAAAGAGTCAGTCTCTTTTTAGCCTCAATCTTGGGCTTTGTACAAGACACATATAAACACTCTCTTGTTGAGTCTGCTTTTTCTAGCCTCCTCTTAGGCTTTGTATAAGGACTTCCCTAATGGAGTCAATAAACCTTTTAGCTTCAACCTTGGGCTTTTATCAAGGCACACAAAAATCAACATCCCCTCGGAGGAAATCAAAATTATCTCCGTAGGAAGTCACTTCTCTGTTTAACACTTATCAAAATAGAAATCAAAACAAACCCTAATCCCAAATAATTGCTATAAGTGGTACACTTGTTGATTCAAATATCCAAGTTGTTGTCTATCTTTTATCCTGGTAAATCCTCTCTTTCATCTAATTGTTGTAAGCGGCAAGCCTCTGGATTATTTACATCCACGCCACTGTCCCTCTCTTAGCATAAGAAATTCCTAAGGAAAAATGGCATTGCTCTACACTGAGTTAAAGTTTTCCCCTTTAGGACAAATCCCTCATAAAGGAAATTATGGCATTGCAGGATTCTCATATCCCAGTTAAAGTAATTCTCCTTTATAAACAGTCACTCAACAGTTGTGATAAACAGACGAGATGCCTCCCTTTAGAGATGACAAATTCTCTCTCAGTCAAACCTTTTAGCTTCAATCTTGGGCTTTGAACAAGACACAAATACTCAACCATTTAGGTTTAATCTTGGGCTTTGAACAAGACACAAATACTCAACCTTTTAGCTTCAATCTTGGGCTTTGAACAAGACACCAAAATATCATTTTTCCTCCCTTAGAATAGGAGGAACTACGATTGCTCTGATTTCCCTGTTTCGTTTAAACGGGAATACGTAGGCATAAGATTTCGAAAACTTAGCGAGCATACCAAACAAAAACTCTAGGTGCAGTACCTTCACATCAATCAAAACTTAGGTTCAGTACCTTACCAAAAACATCGAAAAACCCGAACATCAACAAAAACTCACTCACTCTCTCATATTTCCTAAGAAACTTTCCCAACCCATTAACGGATAAACACCATCAAGTACAAAGCAAAACCTGAAGCTAACAACCTATGGATAACCACATATAGGATCGGTAATTGACAACTTCCCATTGTATAGCCTGACCCAGAACTCCCCGAATCTCTTTAAGCGTTTGTTCAGTTAAACATTCCCGTGCAAGGCTAGTTTTAGGTAGCTTCCCTTTCCTTTCTAGCTCCACGGGATAAATAAGAAATCAGAAAGTAGCACCCCCTTCTCTTCATTGAGAAAACCCAATTCCGCGATAAAGTGGTCGCGTCACCGACAAAAATCACGTGCTACAGTAAAATGGCGACTCTGCTGGGGACGTCTTTGATCTGTCTAGGACTAGGATTATAGCTCTTAAGAGGTCTAGGATTTTAGTTTTAGGAATAAATATATATATCGCTTTTACTAATTGATATCCGTGTTTATTTTTCTACTAATGGGACTGCGGGTGATGCCGCATGTGGAAAGTTTGAGTGATACCTAAGATAAATGATGGCATAGATGGGTGGTCTTACAGGGAGTGATTCCCGAATAAGCAATCCTGGTAGACTATCGAATCAGTGGAGGTACCCTTTACGGATTCAATGTCTAAACGACTTTGGTTGTTGAAATCAGATTGTTCGATTGTGGTATCCATGAAACTGAGGATTTAGTAGACTGAGACCATGTGACTATTTTGTAGTGCGGAAGCTATCAGAAATAGTTGTCACGCGATACTACCCTCATTTGAGATCACCTTAAGATAATGCAGCTCGCTCGGGTGAACCAGCCTGCTGTTGTTATTCCAAGGGGGGTCAATGATTTTGAGGATAGGTACAAAAATTCACCAGTACAACCTTTAGGAATGGGTAGAGCCATGAATCCATGCTCATGACACTGAACCTTTGACCCATGATTTTTCTATGTTTTTGTATGCTGCATTCATGCATTCATTTCATTAAAAAAACTTTAAACAAAAAAAAAATCTTCTTTTCTAGTCTCTCTTTTTCAAATTAAACTAAGACAATAATTGCAAATATCAGAGAGAAAGATCGCATTATGGACTTCGGTAGAAGGAAGACTAACAAGTACACCTTCAAGGTTCCAAAACTAGAGGATTTAAGAGGGTTGGCGAGGATGATCACCAACCCTGATGCTTTCAAAGCCAAGTATGGAGGACTACTGTCTCTGTTAAGGGTCCATGTAATTGAAGGAATACTGTCTACTCTGATTCAGTTTTACGATCCGGTTTATCACTGTTTCACATTCCCGGATTATCAACTAGCACCAACACTGGAGGAGTATTCTCACCTGACTGATTTACCCATTACTGACCAAGCTCCCTTTTCTGGACTGGAAGAAATTCCAAAAGATCAAACCATTGCAAGAGCAATCCATTTGGACGAGTCAGAAGTCAGGACTCACATGACCGCTAAGGATGGAATCCCAGGTTTACCGGCCAAGTTTTTGATAGAGAAAGCCCTGTACTTTGCCACTAAAGAGAACGTTACTGCTTTCGAATATATCTTTGTTCTACTCATCTACGGGTTATTTCTATTTCCCAACATTGATAACTTCATTGTTATCAATACCATTAAGATATTTCTGATTGGAAACCCCGTACCGACCTTGCTCGCAGACGCTTATTATTCTATACACTTAAGAAATTTGTACAGCGGAGGAATGATCACTTGCTGTGTACCCTTGCAATACAAATGGTTCACTTCCCATTTACCAAAGTCAGCTGCTATTTGGGATCATAAGAGTACTATGCGTTGGTCACAAAGAATCATGTCGCTTACCAACTCTGACATCGATTGGTACAATCGGATCTATGACGGGTAAGAATCATTGACCGTTGTGGAAATTTCCCTAATGTACCCTCATAGGAACTAAAGGAGGAATCAACTATCATCCAGTTTTAGTTCTTCGTCAATTCGGATACCCGATGAGACACATCCCGCGCAATGCTCATCTGGAAGGTCTTTTCTTCAAGGAAGGAGAAAGTGACATGAAACTAAAGACAGAAATAGTGCATGCCTGGAAACGTGTTCACAGGAAAGTAAGAGAGTCTCTAGGAAAACCAGACTGTGTCTCTGTGGAACCTTATCTCCACTGGGTATAAACTAGAGCTCTCAAGATGAGGATGCCATACCCTCGTCAAGAAGTTCTTCTGTTAAAGGAATCTGTCCTTTATTTTATGTCTGATACGGAAAAACTCCAGGTTACTCTCAACAAAGTTCAACGGAAAAAGAAATCTTGGAAGAACAAGTACTGCATTCTCAATGTGGAGTGTACCAAAATACAACAACTGTTAAAAGAAAAAGATGCTCTGATTAAGATTTTAGAGCAACATGCTGTAGAAAATCAAGAAGACCGAAGGAATTTGCTCGCTCCTGTCACTTGGCAAAGGAATGACAACCCGACAACGGCTCAAGACCCCGGTCAAAGAAAAAGAAAATACCAGAACCAACACCTGAGCTCTCCTCAGAGAGGACTCAGGATCCATAAGCTTAGATATTTCCTTTTACAGCACTTTGTAAAATACTGTATTTCCATTTCCGTAATCTTTCAAATTCAATAAAACGGGGTCTCCCCACTGTATGAAATTTGCAATCTATTTGTTGAATTTTCTTTTTGATTAAAACAAAAATTAATTAATATATATATCATTGCATTCATCATTCTCACATAACACATTCTTCTTTCCTACGAATCTCACGTTTGTGTCTCGATTCTAGAGTCAAACTGTCTCATTCGTACAATACTCGGGCCAATCGACAAAATAAAATGGATGATCTCGAGGAAGAGAACATAAAGCTGAGAGAAGAAATCGACCCTCTGAAAGAAGATCTGAGGAAACTTCACAATGACATGCAATCTCTGGTAGCAGCTCAGATACAACAACAAAGGACTCTGATCTCATAGATCACATCTACGCCTATAGTGGAAAAGTATGTTGCTCGGTATAACATGCCTAAAGATCGTCCCTGGGGCATGCCACTCAACTATATCCTGGAAGGATATATTCCGCCGATCACGGAAGATCCAGAAACTGCAACAGGAACCGCTGGGCCTGAAGGTTACAAACTTCAGGAAAGCGAAGATGCAAGGGGCACGACGACAACTCTTGAAGGTTACAAACTTTGGGATAGGGAAGCGCCAAGAGTCACTGCCGTAATGACTATACCACCACCTGTCGTACACACTTTCTCGGAAGGACATATTCCACATATACCTTCTGGTGGAAATGAAAGTATGTATGACAGAATGAATGAGTTCCAGGAATAATTCCTGGAAATGCAGAAGGAACTGCATGCCATTCGCGGTCAGGATCTATTTGGAAAAGACGCTGCAGAACTTTGTTTGGTCCCCAATGTGAAAATTCCTCACAAGTTCAAGGTGCCAGAATTTGAGAAATACAAGGGCAACTCTTGCCCTCAAAGTCATTTGGTGATGTACGCTCGAAAGATGTCAACTCAGACAGAGAACCAATAGCTACTGATCGACTATTTCTAAGATAGTTTAACCGGTGCCGCACTCAAATGGTACATGGGTTTAAGCCGCACTAAGATCGTCACTTTCAGAGATCTTGGAGCTGCCTTCGTTCAGCAGTATAAGTATAACCTGGACATGGCACCGGACAGAGATCAACTCAGATCCATGTCGTAGAAGGACAAGGAAACCTTTACGGAATATGCTCAGAGATGGCGTGAAATTGCCGCCCAGATTTGTCCACCTCTTGAGGAAAAAGATATGACAAAGATTTTCTTGAAAACCTTGAACTCATTCTACTACGACCGAATGGTCGCCAGTGCGCCCATCGACTTTACTAAGATGGTGAGTATGGGAGTATGTCTTGAAGAAGTAGTCCTAGAAGGACGTCTGGTCAAAGATACAGGACCATCAAGTGTAACACCCCCAATCTATACCCCCAATTAAATAAAGCGATAAAAATTTCATCAGAGTATAATTAAACATTCATGGCATAGACGGAGGCGTCACATCAATTTAGACAAAACACAATAAACCTGCTCATAAAAATATGCAAGAATCAGGTAGCAAATAACAGAGGAACTTAGTTCCTACTACCCACAAATCAGATACAAAATAAAAGCAAAAAATCTGCAACTGAATCTCATATATATATATCACATAAAGAGTTTGTCTGTCATGTACAGAGTCATACATGTATAATCCAAAAGATATCTATACATATACACATAAAATCACAACGATCTCCCCGACTACCCGGTGCTACATATCAGAGCCGACCGACAAAAGAATGAAGACCTAAGCTTCACAAAAAGACCTCCAGCATCTAATCTGCAATGCCTCATAGAGCATTCAAAACAGCAGAAGGGTGAGAAACACAATCATAATATAATTGCATACAATTATATAATAATACCAAAAATACACATGTAAAATATTCTCACCACAACTTATACCAGAATTCAAACACAAAACAACACAATGTATATCTCATATATCCATCACCAAGGCATATATAATCAAGCTCAATGCATTTATCAATAACATATATATATATATATATATATATATATATATATATATATATATGTATGTATCTCAACTCATCAATTCCATTCTCAATTCCACATAAAATCAATCCATTCATAATTTATGCAAATGCAAAGAGACTGACACAACGACTCTATGCAAATGCCGTACCATCCATCCGTCAATCTCATCATTAGTTCACTCAGGAACTATTGGAACCATCGCTTGTTACTTAGTGTAACTCCCCGTCGGGCAAACGATGTTCCCCGTCGCTCACACCTCTTTGTAAAAGGCACACGAGGTTTATGGATCGCTTTAGGTCCTCTTTGTATAAGGCACGCGATCCGATCGCTTTAGGTCCTCTTTGTATAAGGCACACGATCGTCTATAATCATCGCTTTAGGTCCTCTTTGTATAAGGCACACGATTTTGCATAATCGGAGCACAAGTTACGGACGTACAAAGAAAAGGAATCGTGAAAACACAACATTTTGCACCCCTGCTGGCCATACGCGTATTGCCCTGAGCCATACGCGTATTGCCCAAACTCATACGCGTACCATTACGCGTTTCAGCAGATGGCCGAGAAAAATGGAACTCATTACGCGTATTGCCCTCAAATGCACTTCCCATACGCGTATTGCCCTAGCCAATACGCGTATGGACATGCCTGATACGCGTAACGGCAGACGAAACCCAGAATTTTTCTGCAGAATTTTTTCTGCGAAAATCACTCAAACCCACTCCAAATTTTCACCTAAACACCAGAAAATTGCCAATAGATAGCACAACAACATATATCTAACATGTATCAACATTAAGGGACCTGAAAACATGATTTCCGACACAATTTAATCGGATTCTAACAATTTCAACATATTATGGTTTTTGTTCTACCTTCAATTTCAATCCAAAAGCAACCCAATACAAAAATACATAATCATACACAACTATAATATAATCGAGTTTCGCACCCTTACGCGATTTAATCGTGTTCAAAAAGTCGGTTGATCGATTTTCTTCCTTTCCAAGTTTTTCTCTCTTTTCTTCTTTCTTTCTCTTTTCTTTCCCTTTTCCTTCTTCTCTTTTTCTTTCTCTCTAATTTTCTCTCTTTCTATTTCTATTTTACTAACTTAAGGAAAAATAAAGTGAAATGACCAAAATACACCTACACTCAAATATCTCGCAAACGTTCCCAAAACGCGATAAAACATATTCACGATGAAAAATAATATATTATCAAATACAAGTAAAAAATAAAATAAAATAATAATAGAAATAATCAAATCGACTCGATTAAATAAAACTAACTAAAACTGGGGCGTTACAACTCTCCCCCACTTAGAAATTTTCGTCCTCGAAAATATTACCTGAGACGAACAACTCCGGATACGACTCACGCATCCGACTCTCCAACTCCCAAGTCAAATTGCCCTCAGCAGCGCCTGCCCACGCTACTTTCACAAGCGCAATATCCTTGCCCCTTAACCGCTTCAACTCGCGATCCAAAATCCTCACTGGTAATGCCTCCACCGTAAGGTTCTCCCTTACCTCAACCTCATCCATCGGAATCACATGCGACGGATCCGGAACATACTTCCGAAGCTGTGAAACATGGAACACATCGTGCAAATTCGAAAGACTCGGCGGCAACGCCACCCGATAAAGCACAACACCCACTCTCGCGGATATCTGATAAGGACTAATAAATCGAGAAGTAAGCTTCTTCGACTTCAATGCATGACCAACACCCGTCACCGGTGTAACTCTAAAAAATACGTGATCGCCCACCTGAAACTCAAGATCTTTCCTCCTTCGATCATGATAACTCTTTTGCCTACTCTGAGAAGCCTTCATTTTCTCACGAATAAGTTTCACCTTTTCCATAGTCTGTTGCACCAACTCCGGTCCAACCACCAAACTCTCACCAGATTCATGCCAACACAAAGGTGTTCGACATCTTCTTCCATACAACGCTTCAAAAGGTGCCATTCCAATACTCGAATGGAAACTGTTGTTATACGTGAATTCAACCAATGCAAGATAACTATCCCAAGCACCACCTTGCTCAAGAACACAAGCTCGCAACAAATCTTCCAACGACTGAATAGTTCTCTCGGTCTGACCATCTGTCTGCGAATGATAATCAGAACTCAATATCAACTTAGAACCTAACGCCTTCTGCAAACTTTCCCAAAATCTAGAAGTAAACCTCGGATCTCGATCTGAAACAATACTCAACGGAACACCATGTAACTTCACAATCACACTGATATAAATCTCAGCCAACCTCTCCAAAGAAAAACTGATGTTAATCAGAATGAAATGCGCCGATTTAGTCAGCCTATCCACAACTACCCAAATGGCATTATGTCCCTTCTGAGTATTCGGAAACCCTGTCACAAAATCCATAGAAATGCTGTCCCATTTCCACTCGGGAATATCCAACGGTTGCAACAATCCACTAGGCTTCTGATGTTCCACCTTAGACTTCTGACACGTCAAACACGCATAAAAAAACTGAGCCACATCCCTCTTTAATCTAGACCACCAAAAGATCTTCTTCAAATCTTGATACATCTTATTAGCTCCCGGATGTATACTCAAATTACTCCGGTGTCCTTCCTCCAAAATCATATTTTTCAAGTCCAAATCATCAGGAATACAAATCCTACCACGAAATCTCAAAACACGCTTATCATCCACTTTAAAGTCACCATTCACACTTTGATCTCCAACCGTCATCAAATCCACAAATTTCACATCCAACTTCTGTTTCTCGCTAACGGTTAACAGAAAATCATTAGTAACCTTTAACATTCCAAGCCTCGCGCTACCAGATGCCAATTCACACACCAAACTCAAATCTCTAAATGCTTCCAAAAGTTCCCACTCTTTAACCATCAAAGTGGACATATGCAAAGATTTCCGGCTTAACGCATCGGCTACCACATTAGCTTTACCAGGATGGTAATTCAAGCCAAAGTCGCAGTCCTTCAAAAATTCCCACCATCTCCGTTGCCTCATATTCAACTCTTTCTGATCAAACAAGTATTTCAAACTTTTATGATCACTAAAGACTTCGAATCTTGCACCATAGAGATAATGCCTCCAAATTTTTAACACAAAAACCACTTCCGCTAATTCCAAATCATGAGTAGGGTAATTCTTCTCATGAATCTTCAATTGCCTCGAAGCATAAGCCACAACCTTACCTTCTTGCATCAACACTCCACCTAAACCAATCAAAGACGCATCACAATACACCACAAACGGTTCAGTAGGATTCGGTAAGACCAAAATCAGAGCTGTAGTCAATCTTCTCTTCAGCTCACTAAAACTTTCCTCACACTAAATATCCCAAATAAACGCCTTACCCTTACAAGTCAACTGGGTCAAAGGAAGTGCTAACTTAGAAAAGCCTTCAATGAACCTCCGATAATATCCAGCTAAACCCAAAAAGCTTCTAATTTCAGTAACAGATCTAGGAGCCTCCCATTGTAGAACTGCATCTACTTTAGATGGATCCACAGCAATACCATTACCTGAAATTACATGCCCAAGAAAACTCACTTCTGACAACCAGAACTCACACTTGGACAACTTGGCAAAAAGTTTCCTTTCCTTCAAAATTTGCAACACAACACGCAAATGTTCCACATGTTCCTCTCGGGACTTAGAATAAATCAAGATATCATCAATAAACACCACAACAAATCGATCCAAATGCTCATGGAAAATACGATTCATATACTCCATAAACACACCTGGCGCATTAGAAACCCCGAATGGCATCACAGAATATTCGTAATGACCGTATCGTGTCCTAAAAGTCGTCTTCTGAATATCTTCCTCTTTCACTCTAATCTGATGATAACCTGACCTCAAATCAATCTTACTAAACACACAAGCACCTACCAACTAGTCCATCAAATCATCAATTCTCGAAAGAGGATACTTATTCTTAATCCTCACCTTATTCAGCTGGCGATAATCAATACACAATCGCATGCTTCCATCTTTCTTTTTCACCAACAAAACTGGAGCACCCAAGGCGACATACTTGGCCTCACAAACCTCTTTTCTAACAATTCATTCAACTGCTTCTTTAACTCAACCAACTCAGATGCCGACATACGATAAGGTGCCATAGATACAGGTCTAGTACCAGGAACTAGATCTATAGAAAACTCCAACTCTCTCTCTGGCGGCACATCTGAAATATCCTCAGGAAACACCTCAGGAAATTCACACACAACTGGAAACACATCAAGTACAACTTGACTATCCACTGTCAACGATGCAAACAACCCAAACAACTGAGCTTCCTCCGCCAAAAGTTTCTTCAACTCTTTGGTAGATAAGAAACTCGATTCTTCATCTTCTTCAAGAGAAGGAAATCTTACCAGCTTATGATAACAATCAATATGAACCCGATTGAACTGCAACCAATTCATACCAAGAACCACATCTAAACCCTCCAACGGCAAACACACCAAATCCATCTCGAAATATTTACCATAAATGGTCAAAGGACAACTTAAACAAACCAAAGAAGTAGTTACTGACCCCATTGCTGGAGTATCAATAACCATCTCTCCACCTATCGAAGACAACAAAAGATTCAAACGCTTCGCGCACTCAGACGAAATAAACAAATGAGTCACTCCAGTATCAATAATAGCAACTAAAGGCGTACTATTAATAAAACAAGTACTTCTGATCAGATGGTCTGCACTTGTAGTCTGAGTCCCTGCCAATGCAAAAACTTTTCCACCAGCCTGAGCTTGCTTTGGTTTCGGACACTTCGTGCTAACATGTCTAGGTTCACCACAGTTGAAACACTTCACCACGTTCCTCTTACAATCAGCTGCAATATGTCCTAAACCTCCACAATTGGAACACTTTCTCATCTCCTTCCTACATTCAAACTGACGATGTCCTAAGTCACGACACCTAAAGCATCTCGGAGGATTACCCATACCCCCCCACTTGGCCTTTTCTCAAAACTACCCCTTTGTTTACCCTTATCAGCTGGTGTCACATAAGGACCACCACGAAACAGTTGATTCCCTTTCCTTTCGTTCACACTCTTATAGTGAGTAGAACGAGCTTTGCTATCTTCCTCATAAATCCTACAACAATCCACCAAATCCGAAAACCTTCTAATCCTTTGATAACCAATTGCCTGCTTAATCTCAGGACGCAATCCGTTCTCAAACTTCACACACTTAGAAAACTCTGCAGTCGCTTCAGCATAATGTGGATAAAACTGTACAAGTTCTACAAACTTAGCAGTGTAATCAACAACAGACATATTACCTTGTTTCAACTCCAAGAACTCTATTTCCTTCTTTCCCCTAACATCTTCAGGAAAATACTTCCTCAAAAACTCCCTGCTAAACAAAGTCCAAGTGACCTCTCCATCTCCAGCTTCTAACGCCTGACGTGTACTAACCCACCAATCATCAGCTTCCTCTTGCAACATATGAGTACCCAGTCTCACCTTATTTTCCTCAGCATAGTCCATCACTCGAAAGATTCTTTCAATCTCCTTAAGCCAAATCTGTGCACCATCAGGATCATGTCTCCCTTTGAAGACAGGCGGTTTGTTCTTCCTGAACTCATCGTTCTCACCAGCATTAAGTGCACCCTGCACAGCCCGAGCCATAACTTGCATAGCAGCAGCCAAAGCAGCATCATTCCTACCAGCCATATTCTGTTCATTTCCAATAACAGCAACTATGGTTAAACAAACAGCTCACCCAAACACAACGACTAACAAGGACTGACACAAACTGACACGGACTGGCTCTGATACGACTTAATGTAACACCCCTAATCTATACCCCCAATTAAATAAAGAGATAAAAATTTCATTAGAGTATAATTAAACATTCATGGCATAGACGGAGGCGTCACATCAATTTAGACAAAACACAATAAACCTGCTCATAAAGATATGCAACAATCAGGTAGCAAATAACAGAGGAACTTAGTTCCTACTACCCACAAATCAGATACAGAATAAAAGCGGAAAATCTGCAACTGAATCTCATATATATATCACATAAAGAGTTTGTCTGTCATATACAGAGTCATACATGTACAATCCAAAAGATATCTATACATATACACATAAAATCACAATGATCTCCCCGACTACCCGATGCTACATATCAGAGCCGACCGACAAAAGAATGAAGACCTAAGCTTCACAAAAAGACCTCCAGCATCTAATCTGCAATGCCTCATAGAGCATTCAAAACAGCAGAAGGGTGAGAAACACAATCATAATATAATTGCATACAATTATATAATAATACCAAAAATACACATGTAAAATATTCTCACCACCACTTATACCAGAATTCAAACACAAAACAACACAATGTATATCTCATATATCCATCACCAAGGCATATATAATCAAGCTCAATGCATTTATCAACAACATATATATATATATATATATATATATATATATATATATATATATATATATATATATATATATATATATATATATATATATGTGTGTATCTCAACTCATAAATTCCATTCTCAATTCCACACAAAATCAATCCATTCATGATTTATACAAATGCAAAGAGACCGACACAACGACTCTATGCAAACGCGGTACCATCCATCCGTCAATCTCATCATTAGTTCACTCAGGAACTATTGGAACCATTGCTTGTTACTTAGTGTAACTCCCCGTCGGGCAAACGATATTCCCCGTCGCTCACACCTCTTTGTATAAGGCACACAAGGTTTATAGATCGCTTTAGGCCCTCTTTGTATAAGGCACATAATTCGATCGCTTTAGGTCCTATTTGTATAAGGCACATGTTCGTCTATAATCATCGCTTTAGGTCCTCTTTGTATAAGGCACACAATGTTATAGCGGATTCCCTCTGGAACCGATTCGCCACTTACACCCCACAAGGGCACACGACATCACAAGAATGCATATCATGACGCTTGGCATACAATGACTTATGACATTCAAATGCACACATATACACATCCATAATCATGCATATATAACCAAATACAACACATTGCATTTTCTTGCCCTTAGGCCACAAACCATCATCACAACATTTTATCACATGCATTTTCATCACACAACAACACACAAGTCATACGATATCCATATCAACAGCACATTGCATGATACACCTCAATTACACACAATTACAACGGTAAAAGTCGACAAAACGACACTATTTCAAATTCTCGACATAATTAAATCGGCCAACAATCTCAAAACCATTTTAATAAGAAACTACATTTTATTAGCTTTCCAACGATACCAAGAATGTTCAAAACGGATAATCGGAGAACAAGTTACGGACGTACAAAGAAAAGGAATCACGAAAACACAACATTTTGCACCCCTGCTGGCCATACGCGTATTGCCCTGAGCCATATGCGTATTGCCCAAACTCATACGCGTACCATTACGCGTTTCAGCAGATGGCCGAGAAAAATGGAACTCATTACGCGTATTTCCCTCAAATGCACTTCCCATACGCGTATTGCCCTAGCCAATACGCGTATGGACATGCCTGATACGCGTAACGGTAGACGAAACCCAGAATTTTTTCTGCGAAAATCACTCAAACCCACTCCAAATTTTCACCTAAACACCAGAAAATTGCCAATAGATAGCACAACAACATATATCTAACATGTATCAACATTAAGGGACCTGAAAACATGATTTCCGACACAATTTAATCGGATTCTAACAATTTCAACATATTATGGTTTTTGTTCTACCTTCAATTTCAATCCAAAAACAACCCAATACAAACATACATAATCATACACAAGTATAATATAATCGAGTTTCGCACCCTTACCCGATTTAATCGTGTTCAAAAAGTCGGTTGATCGATTTTCTTCCTTTCCAAGTTTTTCTCTCTTTTCTTCTTTCTTTCTCTTTTCTTTCCCTTTTCCTTCTTCTCTTTTTCTTTCTCTCTAATTTTCTCTCTTTCTATTTCTATTTTACTAACTTAAGGAAAAATAAAGTGAAATGACCAAAATACACCTACACTCAAATATCTCGCAAACGTTCCCAAAACGCGATAAAACATATTCACGATGAAAAATAATATATTATCAAATAAAAGTCAAAAATAAAATAATATAATAATAGAAATAATCAAATCGACTCGATTAAATAAAACTAACTAAAACTGGGGTGTTACATCAAGCAGTACCAAAAGATACGGTAGTGTTTTCCCTAAGAAAAAAGAGCACGATATTGGTAATATCTCTCTCGGAAAGAAAAGGCGACGGTGCCAACCAGTAGCAGCTATAACTCCTGCTATCAACCCTGCGCCTGTTCCAACATGGCGCCGTTGCCGGGGACCAACGGTCAATATTGTTAATCCTTTGTTGCACCGTATAGACTAAGGCATTCTTATTTGCAAAAAAAAAAAAAAAATATGTATCACCCTGATTTCCTTTACAATTACCACCCCCAATACTTTGAGGAACCCCAAAAACTTGATGCTCCGCAAGTGCACGGATTTATCGAAGTAATATAAAAGATTGTCGAACCCACAGAGACCAATGTCAACTTACTGTACTCTATCATTGCTTTGTAAAGCTAAGGCTATGATTAAAAAGGTACGAATGGAAATGTAAACGCTACTTACTAAAGGTTTGAAAATAATACTAAAACAAGACCGAAATATGATTTCCGCGCACTTAAGGGACTTGTTGAAAACAGGTACTGATTATGACTATACTACCATTTCGTAGGAAATGCCAACTTAAAGACTCCGTCTCACACTCTCGCGCTATTGACAAAAGTCACGCCTAATGACCCCAAGATTTTGCTCTCGCTCGCTCGGTAATTAAAAGACGCATTTTGAAAACTAACAAAGCCTAAACAAAGCCTAAAGCGCTCTCGCTGTGTTTAGGGTCGATGCTCAGTGTCTACTATCCGGTGCGTACCTCAAACTCTCGCTCTATCGGACACACCTTAATGCATTTCTCACTCTCGTGACAAAACACTGTTAAGCAACCCCTCACTCTCACGACAAAGTTACCTAAATTAAACTTAGACACTAAAACCAGAATATCAAACAATCATATTTTCATACCGATGGTTCCTACAGAGTCCCGTTGGAACGACGGTCCTCATACGACGGTCTCTAATTATAATTAACCGGACATAACTAAATCTGATCTTAACATGTTAAAGCATTCAAATTCTAGAACTATCATGTTAAAACAAATTCGAGTATAATCTATACTATAATACAGTAAATAAAGAACCTGTAAAAAATGCGGTAAATGGAACTGAAATCGAATACGAAAATGGCAGCAAGATTTGTATTGATACTTGAAGTGATACAGCAGTACAAGGAAATAGGAAATACAAAGTGCAGCAATTCCTCAGTGTGAGTAATTGCTGCTTTGAAACTGAAATATATGCCTAAGTTTTAAAACGTGATTCGGCAGTGCTTCCGCGCAATTTTCCAGATCTCCCCACTGGCCTCCAATAGGGCCTATATATAGAGAAAAATGGCTCCAAACATTTGAGAAAGAATTTGAATTCAAACTGCGAAAAACTGCCAAATTGCTGCAGGAAATCTGCTCCCCGCGCATAATGGCGATCACCGTTTGCAAATGGCGAACGACATTTGTTTGAAATGGGATTTCCCTCCTTTTTGGGACATGGCGAACGCCATATGGATCCCCTTAGGGAATGGCGAACGCCATTCATCTAGAGGAAGGCAGAAAGCTCTAGTTCTTCTCTTTTTCAACTCTTTTGCCAATGGTTCTTGTCCTTTTCTTCGATCAAGCTGATATTGGTCCTGAAAACACAAAGCAAAGGAAAACATAATAAATCAAAGCAAATAGTATGAAAGACTCGATAAAATGGTACTAAAAGTGCGCGTAATGAGTCAGAAAATACGATACGAATTCGAGTTATCAAACTCCCCCACACTAAGACTTTTGCTTGTCCTCAAGAATACTCCCAATGATATAAAAACAGTAAGTTCAATGCTCGACTAATAGGCACGACAAAAACAATCAAAGGACAAGGTTGCTAGGCTAATGATACATGGATAGGTACTAAATAATGAAAACAAGGATACCATAACGACACGATTCTACAAAAGCGGACAAAGAGTTCCTTCCTATGCAATACCAGTTCAAATCATGACATTATAACTTGACCTACAAACTTCGTTCTTTTTCACCTCTCTTTCATTCGAGCACAATCACATTAAGCCCGTTATCCCTCGTGTTTACATGGTAAGTGAACCTGTTAGTGTTTTATGATTTCTTATTCAACACATTTTTTTTTTCTTTTTCTTTTTCTCCCCTTTTTTTCGCAACGAATTTCAAGAGTCTGAGCCTTTGGGCTAAATGGCCGGGTGAGGACCACCTAGCTTAGTTAGAACAGGTATTTGATTCGCAATATCTAAATAAAATCACATAATCAAAAACTCTGAGATCAACACATATTTGCATCAGTTCATTACTTAGTTCACACGCAAGGATGGTGTTGACTGCTGATATAAACTAATAAAGATGCTACTTCTAAAGAACTAGGAACAAGGTCTCGACATAATGTGTATTTAAACCGATATCGCATACTTAGGAACTCTAGGGTGTAGGAATGGTACCAATATTAGCAAAACTTTCCCAAGTCCGCCCACATAGCCTAAAACAAAGATAAAACAACATATACTTAATATGTCATGCCATTGAGTCAAACGGGAAATTTTTGAAATTGGGGTCAAAATAAGGGAGTTTTCAAACAATGCGAAAATGTAAAGTAAAAATTGACTCAACTAGCGCATATGACTCAATAAAGCAACAGACTAGAAAGCGATAAATTGAAAGCGGTAAAGTTCCTCCCCCACGCTTGAATCAAACATTGTCCTCAATGTTTCGATAAAAGGTGGAAAAGGAAATATACAACCTGTGTGAATGCTACTGCATGCCAAATCCTCTCTGATCCTCTCTTGTTGTCCATGTCTTCGCTGGCCACTTCTGCTTCGGCGGTGGGCGCTTTGAGATACCTTCATTTGTTGAATTTTCTCTTTTTTTTTGAAACAACTCATAGTGCTGCCCGTTTCCGGAGGAAGTACCTGCAAAAAAGTGTTAGAAAAATACAGTGCGGTATCGGTGTCACCACCAGCAGAGACATTCGCAGGAATGTCCGTGGGCACCTAGAAGAAGTTGAGACGAGACAAGCAATACATTTCTTTATTTCCTGCAAACACAAACAATAAAAGTAAAACATTAAATTAAAATCTCGTGGGTTGCCTTCCACGCAGCGCTTTGTTTAACGTCGATAGCTCGACGGCTAATAATCTTCGGTTTCCATGGCCACTTATCAAGCCATCTCACATATCCCTCACCTTTTCTTTTCTTTCTCTTGTGGGGTGGTTCATTCTTTTGAACTTGTGGTGGCTATTTTGGATCTATCCTAAGTATCAACTTTTCAAGTTTGAGCTCAGTTATTTCATCCACCACCTCAAAGGATAACCTTACCCTTTTCACTCTAATGGTTTCCCTAGTTTCAAGGTCTTCTAAATTTCTCTTTTTAAGCAGGACCTCAGACAAAGGTGCATTGGAGTGGATATTTTCCAATACCTCCACATATGTTTTGGATTTGGAGTCTACCTTAACTTCTACAAACCTTTGCGGGAAAGGAATTGATGGGATATAGGGAAGAGGACCAATGATAGGTGCTTCCTTCTCTACCTCTTCACAACCTCCCTTTCGGATGGTGTCGGTGGATTTTTCTCAATTTCTACGCTTTTCTCACCATAATTCTCCTCAAATTCATTATCACTCTCCCTAGGATTTTCTATT
This sequence comes from Lathyrus tuberosus, assembly GCA_022829125.1. Classification (NCBI taxonomy): domain Eukaryota; kingdom Viridiplantae; phylum Streptophyta; class Magnoliopsida; order Fabales; family Fabaceae; genus Lathyrus; species Lathyrus tuberosus. Next base: position 10,239,620 of record JALAZF010000086.1, read on the forward strand.
TGTTCTTCACTACTGTTAGTTACAACATCCACTTGTCTCTCAAGGAAGCGTCCTCTAGGTGTCTGTGCTAACAGAGAGATTTGAGTCTCCAATGCCTCAGTGTGAGTCACGAGGGACTCGATCACAGTGTTAATAAAACACTAACAGGTTCACTTACCATGTAAAAATGAGGGATAACGGGCTTAATGTGATTGTGCTCGAATGAAAGAGAGGTGAAAAAGAACGAAGTTTGTAGGTCAAGTTATAATGTCATGATTTGAACTGGTATTGCATAGGAAGGAACTCTTTGTCCGCTTTTGTAGAATCGTGTCGTTATGGTATCCTTGTTTTTATTATTTAGTACCTATCCGTGTATCATTAGCCTAGCAACCTTGTGCTTTGATTGTTTTTGTCGTGCCTATTAGCCGAGCATTGAACTTACTATTTTTATATCATTGGGAGTTTGCTTGAGGACAAGCAAAAGTCTTAGTGTGGGGGAGTTTGATAACTCAAATTCGTATCGTATTTTCTGACTCATTACGCGCACTTTTAGTACCATTTTATCGAGTCTTTCATACTATTTGCTTTGATTTATTATGTTTTCCTTTGCTTTGTGTTTTCAGGACCAATATCAGCTTGATCGAAGAAAAGGACAAGAACCATTGGCATCAGAGTTGAAAAAGAGAAGAACTAGAGCTTTCTGCCTTCCTCTAGATGAATGGCGTTCGCCATTCCCTAAGGGGAACCATATGGCGTTCGCCATGTCCCAAAAAGGAGGGAAATCCCATTTCAAACAAATGGCGTTCGCCATTTGCAAACGATGATCGCCATTATGCGCGGGAGCAGATTTCCTGTAGCAGTTTGGTAGTTTTTCGCAGTTTGAATTCAAATTCTTTCCCAAATGTTTGGAGCCATTTTTCTCTATATATAGGCCCTATTGGAGGCCAGTGGGGAGATCCGGAAAATTGCGCGGAAGCGCTGCCGAATCGCGTTTTAGAACTTAGGCATATATTTCAGTTTCAAAGCAGCAATTACTCACACTGAGGAATTGCTGCACTTTGTATTTCCTATTTCCTTGTACTGCTGTATCACTTCAAGTATCAATACAAATCTTGCTGCCATTTTCGTATTCGACTTCAGTTCCATTTACCGCATTTTTTACAGGTTCTTTATTTACTGCATTATAGTATAGATTATACTCGAATTTGTTTTAACATGATAGTTCTAGAATTTGAATACTTTAACATGTTAAGATCAGATTTAATTATGTCCGGTTAATTATAATTAGAGACCGTCGTATGAGGACCGTCGTTCCAACGGGACTCTGTAGGAACCATCAGTATGAAAATATGATTGTTTGATATTCTGGTTTTAGTGTCTAAGTTTAATTTAGGTAACTTTGTCGTGAGAGCGAGGGGTTGCTTAACAGTGTTTTGTCACGAGAGTGAGAAATGCATTAAGGTGTGTCCGATACAGCGAGAGTTTGAGGTACGCACTGGATAGTAGACACTAAGCATCAACCCTAAACACAGCGAGAGCACTTTAGGCTTTGTTTAGGCTTTGTTAGTTTTCAAAATGCGTCTTTTAATTACCGACCGAGCGAGAGCAAAATCTTGGGGTCATTAGGCGTGACTTTTGTCAATAGCGCGAGAGTGTGAGACAGAGTCTTTAAGTTGGCATTTCCTACGGAATGGTAGTATAGTCATAATCAGTACCTGTTTTCAACAAGTCCCTTAGGTGCGCGGAAATCATATTTCGGTCTTGTTTTAGTATTATTTTCAAACCTTTAGTAAGTAGCGTTTACATTTCCATTCGTACCTTTTTAATCATAGCCTTAGCTTTACAAAGCAACGATAGAGTACAGTAAGTTGACATTGGTCTCTGTGGGTTCGACAATCTTTTATATTACTTCGATAAATCCGTGCACTTGCGGAGCATCATAACGTATCAACCTCAGGTTGCTCAGAGCCAACCGAATCAACAACAATATCAGCAAAGGACACAACAACCTCTTCAGCAGGCTCGTCCTCAGTACAACAACAACCGTACGACGCGACCACCAGGATTTGACCCTATACCAATGTTGTATGCAGAACTATTTCCACTACCACTGGTCAAGGGGCACGTCCAAACCAGGTCTCCTCTTGCAGTATCGGAAAATCCACCTTTTTGGTTCAAAGCGGATTAGACTTGCCCGTACCATCAAGGAGGATCGGGGCATAACATAGAAAACTGTCTCAGCTTCAAATCCGATGTGCAGAAGCTTGTTAGGAGTGGGGTCTTATCCTTTAAGGATACAAATCCAAATGTTCAGACGAACCCGTTGCCTCAACACGAGATGGCTGCAGTAAATTTGATAGATGAAGAGTCTAACCACATCTATCAAATTCATGATGTACTCTTATTAGGAACCAACTTGGTCAAGATGCATTACAGACAGAGTGGATACGGACATGTACCGTCTCATAACTATCACCAGTGTGATGTCTGCTCTAAAGACAATCAAGGATGTTTTGTGGTTCAATCAGCTCTACAAGAACAGATGGATCTCGGGTGGATCCAAGTTCACCGAATCCGTGAGGTCAACATGACTTATACAAATTCCAACATCATTCAAAACCATGACATCCATGCGATGAATGTCAACTTGGTGGCAATGCACTTGTAGCGGTAAAAATCGTGAGTGTAAGCTATTGATTAACTTAACTCAAGGAAAACAGATTCGCCACCACGCTTTTATTTATTCCACAAAGGAAAAGGAAAAGGAAAAAAAGAGCGAATAAATCCTAAGAAGTCTAAAAAAGCAAAAGCTAAAAAAGACAAAGAGAAATGGGTAAGGGGGGTTGGTTATGTAAAGGGAAGGTTTTACGCACCCAATACATCTATAGTACTCTATAGGAGCCCTTTGATGTATTCGTGCTTTTGGTCTGAAAAGGTTTGCTTGTAAAGAGATTGTGGAGATGAGAGGAGAATTATATTTTTAAGATTTTTGTGTTTGGAGAGACTTATCGCCTCATGCCTAGGTACCTACGATGTGCAATGTAGGATCAAAACCCCGTAGTTCGTGGTACAAAGAACAAAAATTGTTTGTTATGGTTGATTTTAAGTGTAAAGACAAGTCGTCATTTCTAAGCGAATAATTCCGCTTAAAGAAATGAATCATGTCTAAACTTATGAAAAGGTTTAAAAAGAAAAAGGTGCACAAAGCACACGGAATAAAATTTGATGAGTTTTTTGTATTTTTTATGTTTTTATGAAATAGTCAAAATATGGTTAATATTTGAAATTCTGGCACAGATATCAGATGTCCTACACAGATGTTGAGACACTGATATCCAACACAATGAACAAGATAACAATAATAATAACAGTGCAGAAAGTAAATAACACAGTGATATGTCTACCCAGTTCGGATCAACAATCCTACTCTGGGGGCTACCAAGCCAGGGACGAAACCAATATACGATAGTATCAATTCATAGATCATACAATAACCAAACCCTGTTATAATCTGCTCACTTAATCACTACCCTTCCTATGACTTCTACCTAAGACTAACCTAGGTATGAGGCCCTCCTCAAATCCCTCTACAACCACAACCCGTGATTGGTTTCTTTCCACATAAGTAACAAACCGAAAGTCACACTTTCAAAACACACAATTCTCAATACTTCAAAGCTTATGAGAATTGACACACAAGAAACTCAATGCTTAAAAGCTTATGAGTAACTGACAGAACTTACAACACAAAAACCAGTCCTTGTACTGTTATCAGAATGATACCAGTTAGGCTCACAAATAACACACGAAAACCCTAACAGAAACACACGTAAGTTCCACACCTAAACTAGGTTTACACCGGTCAATATATAGCATTAAATCTGGACTGAATTGGGCTTCAAAAACGTAGCAAATAGACTGCTCACAAATCTGCAAAATAAACTCCAACAAAATAGGTCTTCAATCTAAAGTTTCCTAATATGTCTCCATAATTAGAAACAGCTAAAAATCCAAAAAAAAAAAACATATAAACACAATCCAAAAATGCTTTGGATGCCACATAGGATAACCAAATATTCACAGAATATTCAGTAACAAATCTCAGCCACAGAATCTGCTTTTAAACTGAATCCAGACACGATGTCCTATGAGCAGGTATGGGACATCTTCATTCGACATGTTGAGTGCAGCAAATTAGAACATCTTGTTTCAACATCTTGCTGCTAGAAAAAGTTTTAGCAAAATAAATGCCAACCACAGAATCAATGAAATAACAATCTCCCCGTTTGGCTTATTTTGGCTAAAACTACACACCAAACAAATCCTGTAAAGAAGCACAAGAAGAAAAAAAATCCATATCAGATACAGCAGCGAAATACCAACACACAACAGACATAGCAGCAAAAAAAATAGCGCATAGCAGCACTCCCATTCAACTGCATACAACAGCATAGCAGCACACACAGCACACATAAAAAAAACTCCCCCTCAACTGCAGCAACACAAACATTCCACATTCTCCCCCTCAACTGCAGCAACACAAACATTCCATATTGCACCAGCACAAGCACACCAGCACAAACATTCCACATTCTCCCCCTCAACTGCAGCACCAACACAAGCACACCACACACAAACATACTACTCCCCCTTTTTAGCCAGAAATATGACAAAGGCAAGTAGAACAATTATTAATATTTGAGAAATGATCAAATTGTAAACCAGAATAAACAGCATCAGAGAGTAGATGCACACCACATCACATGAACAAGTGTCATGCACAAACTTCAGCATTTTCCCTTCGAACCTCCTTCAATCTTTCCAATCTGGCAGCCAGAAGGAACATTAATTGCTATAGTTCTTCATGAATGGAAACCCCAAGTCTGCTCCTCAGGTTTTCAAACTGAACTGCATCCAGAGCCTTGGTAAATATGTCAACAAGCTGATTTTCTGTGCTCACATGCTCAAGAGTTATGACTTTGTCCTCCACAAGTTCTCTGATGAAGTGATGCCTGATATCAATGTGCTTAGTCCTGCTATGTTGAATAGGATTCTTGGAAATATTAATAGCACTTAGGTTGTCACAAAATAATGTCATGACATCTTGTGTGACATTATACTCAGATAACATTTGCTTTATCCACACCAGTTGAGCACAACTACTTCCAGCTGCTATGTACTCAGCTTCAGCAGTAGCAAGAGATACAGAATTTTGCTTCTTACTAAACCACGAAATAAGATTATTTCCCAAAAAGAAACATCCTCCAGAGGTACTCTTCCTATCATCAGCACTTCCAGCCCAATCAGCATCACAGTAACCTACTAAAATGGGACTTGAGTCATGGGAATACAACAGCCCATAATCACATGTACCACTCACATACTTAAGAATTCTCTTAATTTGATTGATGTGACTGACCTTGGGTTCTACTTGGTATCTTGCACACACACCAACAACAAATGTTATGTCTGGCCTACTTGCTGTAAGATACAGCAGACTGCCAATCATGCTTCTGTACAAACTTTGTTCAACATTCACTCCTTTTTCATCTTTGGATAACTTCAAGTGAGTAGGAGCAGAAGTTCTCTTATGCTTGGCATTATCCAGTCCAAACTTCTTCACAATGTTCCTCGCATATTTGCTCTGACAAATAAAAATGGAATCTTCCATCTGCTTAAGTAGGTCAATTCACCTACCAAGCTCATCTCAAATTCAGACTGCATTTGGTTGACAAAATGTTGGACCATTTCATCTGACATACCACCAAACACAATATTGTCGCTCCCAGGATTTTCATCCAGGTACAAACGCGAGAGTGGCGCTGAAAACAGAGTTGCCAGCCGTGTAAATTTATCCCAAGAGAGGGAAAGGGAACACCGCATAAACCTGAGGAAGAGGGAAAGGAATGGTCATCGCAACCATAACCTGGGTTCGGGAGTCGGTTACGCGAGGGGAAGGTGCTAGCACCCCACGCATCCATCGTACTCGATGGGATCCATGCTTGTTGTCTAATCTAAGGGTGAGTTATCATATCATCTATGGCTGCCCTAAGACGGGGGGAAACAACTAAGAAATACTCGGTAGGACGTCAACGTCCTAGGCCTACGTACCCCCTTTGTGCAATGGGGAATTCAGAGTCAACGTAGTTCGGACCAAGTTCTTTTTGTGTTTTTTATGAGCGACGTTAAGTTCGCGTCCGACAGTTAGGGTCGATGCCTGTTTGCGATTCAGATGGAAAGTAACGTGCCCTTTTTGAAAATAGCCTTTAGTTTGACAATCCCGAAGGACAAAAAGGTTTGAAGTTTGTTTGTATTTTTTAGGACAGAAGTGGCTTGAGTTAGTTCATAACTTGCATTGCACCAAAGTCTAGGGCACAGGGGCGAATACTTAACGCATCGTCCCAAGACAGGACGCTCGCTAAGCACTCTAGAAAGATGAGAGGAAGCCCCTCATTTCTCATTCCCCACGCTTAAGGCTCATGCGCAATACACTTTATCCTTATTAAGTGTTTTCAAGAAGTTTTGAGATGAGAAGAGAGAAGACACAAGGGAAACTCTAAAGGGAAACTAAGAGTCCTAATGTTATCATGCATGGATGTCCTATGGTTAGTGAGGTTTGACGACAACCTAAGCCTAAAAAAAAAGAAAAGATGAGAGACAGAAGGAGTGAGAGTGGACATGGATAACTATCCACACCCTCAAAGAACTTACCTCAACCCCTGCATAAAAGGTTAGTACAAAACAGACATAAATAATATTAAGGCAAATGAAACCCAAACAATGACATATAATAGTGATCAAATGACCTATAACAATTCAAACATGAATTAAGAAATCAAAGGAACAAACCCCCAAAGCAATGGCACAAGTGCCTCTTCAAACAGGTAACTAGACATGATCAGAGATATGCATACAAGAAGACCTCAAATAAAAGCAATCAAACAATTAGCAAAACACCTTTTAAAATCACCAAATTAATTATCAACATATCTCAACCAGAAGCAAACAAGATGTCCAAAAATCATGCAAAAATCCAAGATATAAGTCACTCAAACAATTATGCAAAGTCTGATGAGGAACATGACTCAACATGCAAAAGGAAAGGACTAAAATGCAATATGATATGATTTTAAAAATGAGAGAAAAATATTTCAATGCAATTCAAAATGTTGGTGAAACAATGCAAAAAGAATGAGTTCAAAAGGTTTTATGGATGATGAGAAATAAAATAAACAAGTCAGGGTATGCATGTATGGCATGAATTCAAAAAAGAAATAAACAAATAATTGTTTCAGATGATAAAAATAAAATAAAAATAAAAAATGAAATTTGGTAAAATTTTATAAAATGCCAAATGTGATCCATGAATTTTCTGGGAATTTTTTAATGCAATTAACTATTTTTAAAAATTTAAAATGAAATGCAAACAATTAAGTAAAAAGTAAAAATAAAGAAATACCATGGGGGGTGCGTTCAGCAGGTAATTCACGTTGAGTAGGGACATGGGCTCAAAATGAGGGGTGAAAATAGCAGGGCCCAAACACAAATCCATCAGAAAAATAAAATAAAACAAAAAGGGGCACACATGGGCACAGTCAACCCAGTTGACTGCATGCTTACCTTTGGATTGATCTCACGCGCCCTAATCAGTCAACCAACCAACATGTATTCATGATTAACGGCCATGATTAAATGCACATCCTAATTATGATACGCACGCACACACATGATTATTCAGCATACCATACATCAGCCACGTGAGAAGCACATGCCATTTTAATTCGTTGGCATTATTGTGGCCACATGATTCATCCAATGCCCAGGATTAGGTCAACAAATTAAAAAGTAAGCATGATGAGGGCACATGATCTGAAGGCGCACGGTAAAAATCATGGGGTAATAAACATGTAGCCATTAAAATAAAAACTAAAAATAAAAAAACGTGGCAGCATGATGGCCACACGATGAAACGAATCAATGGTCAGGTTGCATCTCCTTCTTTGGAACCCTAGCCTCGCCGGAGCTCACACCAGTCGCCGGAGCCCTAGCTCCGGCCGCCACCCACGGCCACCTGCAACTAAAAAAAAACCCAGAAAACGCAAACGAATACACCATTTTGTCCAGATTTTCACCAGGATCCCAAATATGTCATCAAAAATCACAAACAACCAATGCATAAGGAGATTCGAATGAGAAAAGGTTAGGGTTCAAAACTTTAAACACACGCAGCAATCAAACCACACGTCCAATCTCAAAAATAACTATATCAGAATGATCCATGGATGCCACACAACATTATGCGTATTTAAAAGGAGAGTTTTATGATCATCAAAAACATCACTAACCTGAGCTTGTGCACCACGTATCTTCACTGTTAGCTTCAAAGGATGGTTGGTTTGTGCTCTGTGGATCACAAGGAGGAAGATTGTGGAAGAACTTCGTGAAAAAACCTTGTGGATTGTGAGCTATGAAGAAATCAAGAATTAGGGTTGAAACTTGAACTCTCCTCCAAAAGCACGTGTAATCCCCTCTAACCCTAGCATGAGTAATCTTAAATAGGCTAGGTTAGTCCACTGATGATCACTTGGGCCTTGGTAATTCTCCACTTAATGAGTTTTGGGCAAATTTGGAAATTTGAATAATGTGAAGTACACCCTCCTCCATGCATGGATATCCAAATATTTCATGATGGATCACTTAAGATTCAATTGCTAATCACACCTGAATTTGATTAGGGCCTTGAGATGCCTTGGTTCATGAGTTTTGAATAATTTGGCAATTTTGCATAATAAAAAATAAATAATGAATAAACCATGGATCCACTTGATTTAAAGGCCAACAATGCTCCTTGGGGATTGTACTTTGAGGTTAGAATATGACATGAAGCAATGGAATCAATTTTAGGTCCATATGTCCCAAAGTGCAAAAGTTGTGAAAATGGCACCCTAAAAACCACTTTGCCTTCTTTTGATCATAACTTGAGTTTCACAAATGATATGGAGACCCACTAGTACTTGTTGGAAAGAGGAGAAAAAGATCTTAAACTTTCATGTTTTAGGAAAACTCATTTGAAGCTTTCTTGATGGTGAAAAGTCAAGTTGAATGTAGTGTAAGAACTTGCCCAAAAAGGAAACTTTCAAATTATAGGTCATTTCCATATTTAGTAACTTTTGTACCAACCCTTGATTCTTGATAAATGGCATGAAACTTGACCCCTGAAGGCCATATGAGGATGTGGGATCTTGGAAATCTTGAAGAGAACCTCAAGCTTTCACAGTTGACTCTCCTCTCACAGTTGACTTTTCTCATGATTCTCCTGATTCCCAATCCATTGGCCAATTGAACTTCTCCTGAACCAAACTGATGGACAAACTTCCATTCCTAGATACTTGGGGACCCAAGGAATACCATGGAATCAAGTCTTGCCCAAAAAATCATAAATAAACTGACTTTATAGCAAACCCTAATTTTGATACCCTCAGTCTAGGAGGAAATAGCACAGTCTCCAAATCCAAATTCCTCTGAATATGATGTGTATCCTCTCCAACAAAGATAAGATATGCCATTTGGTGATGATAAAAACCCAAGGAACTTGCTCATTGGAGCAATAAACCCAATAATCTCAAAACCCTAATTTCTGCCCTGGTTAGGAGAAAGTGATCCACTTGAACTCTCTTGCTTGACCCTTTGAAGAACATCTTCTCCTCTTGAACTTGCCTCAGGCACCTTGACCCCATGCTAAGAACCAATGATATGCACACATGATAATGCAAAAATGAAATGAAACATAAGCCAGTTAGAACTAAAGTAAGGAGGGCAAATTTTGGGGTGCTACAAATATCATCTACATAAATCTGGGCAATCATTAGTTTCCCATCATTCTCCTTGACAAAAAGAGTTTTATCAATACCACCCTTCCTGTATCCATGGTTGACTAAGAACTCAGTCAGCCTTTCATACCAAGCTCGTGGAGCTTGCTTCAACCCATACAAAGCCTTCTTTAGCTTGAAAACATGATCAGGAAAATTTGGATCCACAAAACCTTTAGGCTGCTCAACATAGACTTCCTCATTAAGATACCCATTCAGAAAGGCACTCTTGACATCCATTTGAAACAATCTGAATTTCAACAAACATGCCACTCCTAGCAGCAATCTGATGGATTCCAATCGAGCCATAGGAGCAAATGTTTCATCAAAGTCTACTCCTTCAATCTGTGTGTATCCTTGAGCAACTAATCTGGCTTTGTTCCTGGTAGCAACTCCTTGTTCATCAGACTTATTCTTATAGACCCATTTTGTTCCAATCACATTTGTTCCTGCGGGTCGTGGTACTAGTTCCTAGACTTCATTCCTCTTGAATTGACAAAGCTCATCTTGCATAGCACTTATCCAAAACTCATCTGTCAATGCTTCTTTGACATTCTTTGGTTCAATCTTTGAAACAAAACATGCATTTGACACAGTCTCCCTCGTTCTGGTTCTTACACCTTCATTCAGATTTCCAATAATCAATTCCTTAGGGTGATCCTTCTGAATCCTTATAGAGGGTCCCCTGTTAGCATCCTCTACCTCTTCATTCTCAGGTCTAGTGTCGGTTTCATGAGCATTATTTTCTACGGGCTCAATGTCTTGTGAGATTTCATTGTTCATAGGAAGGCATGCTCCAACATCATCTGGGACATCTTCGTCTTTCCCAGAGTCATCAACCACCACATTTATGGATTCCATCATCACCTTAGTTCTGGAATTAAATACCCTATATGCTTTACTGTTTGTAGAGTATCCCAAGAATATCCCTTCCTCGCTCTTAGGATCCATCTTTCGCCTCTGCTCACGATTTGCCAAGATGTAGCACTTACTCCCAAACACATGGAAATACTTCACATTTGGCTTTCTACCTTTCCATAGCTCATAAAGAGTGACAGAAGTGCCTGATCTGATAGTCACCCTATTGTGTATGTAGCAAGCGGTATTCATGGCTTCAGCCCAAAAATGATATGGAAGCTTTTTGGCATGAATCATGACTCTTGCACACTCTTGTATAGTCCTGTTCTTGCGTTCCACCACACCATTCTGCTGAGGAGTGATCGGTGATGAGAATTCATGAGTGATTCCTTCAGATAAGCAAAACTCTTCAAACCTGCTATTTTCTAATTCTTTCCCATGGTCACTTCTGATTCGAACAACACCACAATCCTTTTCCCGTTGAATCCTTTGACACAACTCTTTGAAGGCTACAAATACTTCAGACTTTTCTCTGATAAAGTTTATCCAGGTGAATCTGGAGTAATCATCAACGACAACATAGGCATACTTCTTCCCACCAAGACTTTCAACCTGCATAGGTCCCATTAAGTCCATGTGAAGCAGTTCCAAAACTCTAGAAGTTGTGGTAAGATGTTGAAGCCTCTTGTGTGACACCCTTGTTTGCTTCCCAACTTGACATTCACCACATATTTTATCCTCATCAATCTTCAGCTTGGGAATACCTCTAACAGCTTCACTTGACATAACTTTCTTCATCCCTTTCAAGTGTAAGTGACCCAATTTCTGATGCCACAGTTTGGTTTCATCTTCCTTTGACATCAAACAGGTAGACAAACTTTTCGGTTCTTGAGGATTCCACAGATAGCAGTTATCCTTAGACCTGGTTCCCTTCATAACAACTTCATCTTTCTCATTGGTTACTAGACATTCAGATTTAGTGAAATTCACTTTGACACCTACATCACACAATTGGCTTATACTGATCAAATTTGCGGTCAACCCTTTGACAAATAGAACACGATCTAGATTTGGTTGTCCTGTGATGTCCAGCTTTCCAACACCTTTTATTTCATCCTTTGATCCATCCCCAAAAGTGACATAATTGGTGGAGTGAGGCTTGATATTTGACAAGAATTTCTTCACACCAGTCATGTGTCTTGAACACCCACTGTCAAAGTACCAATCTTCCCTTGCAGATGCTCTAAGAGAGGTATGTGATATGAGACCAGCCATCATTTTTCTAGTAGTCCATCTTTTCTTTACTTTAGCCCAACTCTGTCCTTTATTTTGTTGATGAGCAGTTTTGGGATATCCGTGCAGCTTGTAGCAAAAGAACTTTAAGTGACCAATCTTTCCACAGTAATGACATTTCCATGGTTTATACTTTGAACTACATACTCTTTTCTGATGCTTCATCTGGTGTTGAAACATGTGACTTGACATCCCCTCTTCTTGCTTTATTTTCTGAGTAACAAACTTTAATACAGGCTTCTTGTAGTTCTCTGCTTGATTGTTAAAACCAAGGCCTTGCACATTTCCAGCATCTTTCCCAGTCTGAAGAATCTCATCCAGTTGTGTGGTACCATTGTTCAGCATTCTTATAGATTTGGTCATATTGTCAAGTTTTGACTTTTGCCATACAACCTCCTTTTTCAGATTAGCAATGATTGATATATGTTCTTCCTTCTCAGCTTCTAGTTGAGCTATCAGAACCTTCTATTCTAATATTATCTGGCACCTTTCTTCATTCTTGATACACAACTCTGAGAACCCAGTGAAGACTTCTTCCTTTGTGAGTTCTCCAATATAAGATTTTTTGTCAGAGTCAGACTCACAAGTAGTTTCTCCATCATCCTTACATATCCCGGTCAGGGCTGTAACTAATTTTGCTGATTCTTCTTCAAGATCACTCTCAGACTCCCCTTTTGACCAAGACACAGATAAGCCCTTCTTCTGCCTTTTGAGATACGTGGGACACTCAGTCTTTATGTGCCCAAATCCCTCACATTCAAAACACTGAACTCTCTTCCCTTGATTGGAGTCTTCTTCAGTTCTGGACCTTCTGCCTCCATCCTGATTTTTACTGATGTCGAGTGACTTGTTCTGAGCATTTTCTCTCGACTTTCAGTCAATCATTTTCAACACTTTATTAAATTGTTTTCCAAGCAATACCAAATCTTTAGACACCCCTTCATCTCTGACCAGGTCACCCTCATCTTCCGAGTCACCAGCATTTGACACAAAAGCTATGCTCTTCTTCTTTTCAGACTTTTCACTGATCCCTAATTCAAATGTTTGAAGAGATCCCACAAGTTCATCCACTTTCATCTTGTCTATATCCTGAGCTTCCTCTATAGCAGCCACTTTCATGTCAAATCTCTTAGGTAAAGATATGAGGATTTTTCTGACCAGTTTGCTGTCAGACATCTTTTCACCTAGGGCACTTGAGGCATTAGCTATCTCAATAATGTTCATGTGAAAGTCATGAATGCTCTCATCCTCCTTCATCTTCAAACTCTCAAACTTGCTAGTGAGAAGCTGAAGTTTTGACATCTTCACCTTTGAAGTCCCTTCATGAGCAACCTTCAAGACCTCCCACGCCTCTTTTGCAATGGTGCAATGTTCAATCAACCTGAAGATATTCTTGTTGACACCATTAAACAATGCATTCATGGCTTTGGAATTTCCCACGGACCCTTTGTAGTCTGCATCATCCCAGTCTTCCTCTTCCTTCACCACATCAGTACAGGTACCTTTTCCATCTTTAACCTTTGGGGGTTCCCATCCTTTTATAACAGCTTTCCATGCTTGATCATCCATGGATTTGATGAATGCTATCATCCTTGGTTTCCAATAGTCATAGTTGGAACCATCAAGCAGAGGTGGTTAGTTTAAAAATCCTCCATCCTTGTCCATTGTACCAGAAAGTACCTTCCCTGAATCTCACCCAGAACCAAATAAGGGTGCAAGCTCTTGATGCCAATTGAAATTCTGGCACAGATATCAGATGTCCTACACAGATGTTGAGACACTGATATCCAACACAATAAACAAGATAGCAATAATAATAACAGTACAGAAAGTAAATAACACAGTGATATGTTTACCCAGTTCAGATCAACAATCCTATTCTGGGGGCTACCAAGCCAGGGACGAAACCAATATACGATAGTATCAATTCACAGATCATACAATAACCAAACCCTATTATAATCTGCTCACTTAATTACTACCCTTCCTATGACTTCTACCTAAGACTCACCTAGGTATGAGGCCCTCCTCAAATCCCTCTACAACCACAACCCGTGATTGGTTTCTTTCCACACAAGTAACAAATCGAAAGTCACGCTTTCAAAACACACAATTCTCAATACTTCAAAGCTTATGAGAAATGACACACAAGAAACTCAATGCTTAAAAGCTTATGAGTAACTGACAGAACTTACAACACAAAAACCAGTCCTTGTACTGTTATCAGAATGATACCAGTTAGGCTCACAAATAACACACGAAAACCCTAACAGAAACACACGTAAGTTCCACACCTAAACTAGGTTTACACCAGTCAATATATAGCATTAAATCTGGACTGAATTGGGCTTCAAAAACGCAGCAAATAGACTGCTCACAAATCTGCAAAATAAACTCCAACAAAATAGGTCTTCAATCTAAAGTTTCCTAATATGTCTCCATAATTAGAAACAGCTGAAAATCCGAAAAACAAACATATAAACACAATCCAAAAATGCTTTGGATGCCACATAGGATAACCAAATATTCACAGAATATTCAGTAACAAATCTCAGCAACAGAATCTACTTTTAGAACATCTTCATTCGACATGTTGAGTACAGCAAATTAGAACATCTTGTTTCAACATCTTGCTGCTAGAAAAAGTTTTAGCAAAATAAATGCCAACCACAGAATCAATGAAATAACAATATTGATTGACATTTATTAAAGAAAGCAAAGTTTAAAAATCACTTGACCAAAGTCAAGGTTTTATTATGAAAGCGGTTTTAAGTTTGAAATCAAGAAGGTTTTGAAAAAGGGAGAGGAGATTTTGAAAATTGAAGAAGGGGTGGAGAAGAAGAGACTATCCTAGTGCATAAAAATAAAAGCTAAGGATAAGAAAGATCTAACCACATGGACAAGCTCCATAGCACAAGCGATCTTCCCTTTTTGATTTGGTCTTGATTCAAAATAAGTCTTAAAAAAAAAGACTCCAAGTATCCAAAATCCAAGGTTTTCCATCAAAAATTCCCAAGCATAGGTTAAGATCCTAACTCTAAGTCCATAAGTGCATAATCAAAAGTATAGGTCCTCCAATGCAAAGGATTGTGGCCATAGTCCAACAATTAAGAGCACAAGTCTTTTAGTGGTTTAATCCTTTAATAATGTTTTTGAGTCCAAAATGGACAAAAGAAAAACAAAGCACAAGATAATATGGTCCAAGTGGACAAAAGAAAAATGACATAAACATAAACATGATATGATAAATGGCATAAAGCATAAAAAATAAAGAGAGATAGGGAGCGAGAAGGAAATGTGAATAAGTTAGAAGTTAGTGGTTAGTAGCACAAGGCTCTAGTGCCATAAGCCTTCACCGATTATTCTGTTTCGCGTTATGAACTATAGTGATTAAACAATGCACTTAGGCCAAAGTTAATGAACTTGAAAGAAGATTGGTAGAACCAAAGCCTCTACAATGCCAAGTTTCAAAGATTATGGACCTAATGCAAAAGATCAATCACCATTGGGTTGACGCGACCAATCAAGGTCCGGACCACGAAAGTTCAAATTCCAAATTGGATAAAGAGGGACAAATGTTACGCTATGTTAAGCAATCGCCGAGTAATTTACGGAGTAATTACCCTACAATGAGGCTGGTCAATAGCTCTTTGTGTTAATGCATGCTAGATGAACGATATGTAGATCGTCATCCGAAAGTAATACCGCACGAAAAGAAAATAGGTAACGATCTAGTCTTGATCAAGAATTCAACAAAGAAATTCTAAGATCCATAAGACTTTCATCGATCAAAAGAAAAGAGAAATAGATGAAGAGAAATCCAAATTGAATTACAATGTTAAGAACCTTTCATCTTCAAGTTCAATCACCTTTAATTGATAGATTTAAGTGTGAAAACATATCACTAATTCAAAGCACCTCAAATGAATTCAACAATTCATTAAAAGATAGATTTGAACTAATGAATGTTTAATTACTTTAACCATATCCAAAGTCCATTGAAATTGAAGAGAAATTAATCTCAACAATGTGTTTCAAGGCTAAAATAAGAAGAAAGGGGAAGAAGGAAGAAGATACACCAAAACAGCCCCAAAAACAAGTGAAAATATACATCCTGTTTTGAAGTAACCGGTTACAACATATCTGCTAACCGGTTACTTAGTTCAAAATAGGAGCAATTTTTCAAAATTAACACAGAGTAACCGGTCACAGCATATCTGCTAACCGGTTACTCTGCACCAGAATGCAGAAAAATGTGCAAAATTCAGCATGATCCATTTCCAAAACTTTTTACAAACACTTTGTGATCATGGAACTGAAATTGCACGAAATTTAAAGTAAATTAACAGTGAAAACCAGCAATTAAACACAATTACAAGATCCAAAGGATCAAGTAGCAAAGATCTCCAAAGATCTACATTATGGAAGATGAAGATGAAGCTTCAAGAAATGGTGAATAATGGATTACCACTTCAAATCTGAAAGTTCCTTCAAATTGCTTAAATATCCAAATTCCAAAGCCTTGATCTACTATAATTGATGAACAAAAACAAGAATGGATGAAGGTTTAGCTCAAAGTTGAACAAGATTCAATGTGAACTCTTGTTAACTTTCAAAAGAAGAAAAGTGAGCTTTGGTGAATTTTGTGGTTGGGAAGAGAATTTGCAAGAGGTTTGTTGGCTATCAAAAGCTTGAAGAATGAATGAAATGAAGCCTCTATTTATATAGTTTAGGCTTGAGAAAATTGGATGTTTGGAATTAGGCTTGGATGATCAAAATTAGGATTGGAATTCAAATTTGGAGGGAATTATCAAAAGAGTGGTGATTAGTGAAGGTATATGGTAAGAATTAATTATGATGATGTAGGGAATTAAAATGAGATAGTATGGAATATTCCAAAATGATGAAAATTGGTGCCAAATTGCTGAAATTTGAATTTGCTGCCATTTTTCAAAATTTCACGAGGGTAACCGGTTACAGCATATCTGCTAACCGGTTACTCAGTGCAAAATTTGTGAAAAATGAGCATTTTGTTGCATTGTTGTGGTTCCGGCTCGATTTTTTTGCTTGTCAAAGAAGGCATGGAAATAAACACATAAACCTTGGAGTCTCTTGAATAATAATCAATTAAATCTTGGAAACTCTTGATCAGATAATTCTTGAATTAATTGCAGATCAACTTTGACTTTGTTCAGATGAAATTAGTTCGAGCTAAGGGACGAATTTTTGGTATTTTTAACCTGTTCTTCCCCTGAAAATGTTAGTGAAAGAAAACAAAATATTTTTGGATTTTAATTAATGGTTAGTAAACATAAACAAATTAGGCAATAAACAAATAACAAACACACACACACAAACCCAAAGATCCCTACAAGGCACAATCCTATAGAAGAGGGAACCAATGTGTGATCTTGTTTGTAGTATGAGATGCAAAAGCAAAGAATCTTACGGGCAAAAATTAGGGTATTACAGCTGCCCCTATTTAAGTTTCTTCTATTTGGAGATATGAAGATGGGCATCTTTGTCTCGACGAGATATAAGAGATTTAAATATAACAATAACCTAATTTTAGGCCCTAAGAGACCACAAAATGATATGATCATGCAAATGATATGCAGACACAAGACCTTTGTGGGGAAAAACGCCACAGGAGACAAACAAGCTGGGGAGCAAAGAGAAAAGACTCCATCGGGGGAAAACAAAAGAGGGAAAACACATCCCAACAGGGGAGGAAACGAATCTCCACTAGGGAAGAGCCAGGAGTAAGATTCCAATTGAGGGAAAATTACCGACACCAGAAATAAAAGAGGGATATCACCATCCCAACATGGAGAGAAAAATCTCCGCTGGGGAACATATTGTCTAATACCAGACATCCGGTAATAGCATGATCAAAAGGAAAGATTACCAACTACCAAGCAAATGATAGCTACAACAAGGCAGTCAATAAAATGATATGAGAAGAATTACCTACTACCAGCAAAGGGTTGGACAAAAAAGGTAACGATCTCACAAAGAAGATAAGGTTACCAGCTACCAACCAAGTGACAACTATAACAAGGCAACCAAACCAGGCTATATTACCTATCACCAACAGAGGGCAGGATGACAAAGGTAATAAGCCAGCTAAAGAAAGATAACCGACCATCAACCAAGTGACAGTTACAACAAAGTAAACAGCCAAGGGTATGAGAAAGATTACCTACTACCAACAAAAGGGTAGGACGACAAAGGTAATTACCTCAAGAGGTTCGAGAAATATCACCTACTACCAACTAAAGGGCAGGACGACAAAGACGATAAACTCGAGCGTGGAGAAATTACCAACTATCAAATAAGTGATAGCTACAACGAGGTAACCAAACCGGCCTATATTACCCACTACCGACAAAGGGCGGGACGACAAAGGTAATAAGCTGGCTGTATCACCCACTACCAACAAAGGGCAGGACGACAAAGGTAATAAGCCAAAATAAAGATTACCAACTATCAACCAATTGATAGTTACGATGGGGTAATCAACCAAGGGTGTGAGAAAAATTACCTACTACCAACAAAAGGGCAGGACGACAAAGGTAATAATCTCAAAAAAGGGATCGAGAAGTATCACCTACTACCAACACAGGGCAGGACGACAAAGGTGATAAACTCGAACAAAGGAGGGAGAGATTACCAACTATCAAATGAGTGATAGCTACAACAAGGTAATCAAACCTAGCTATATTACCTACTACCAACACAGGGCAGGACAACAAAGGTAATAAGCCAGCTATATCACCTACTACCACCAAAACGGGTAGGACGACAAAGGTGATAAGCCCAAAGAAAGGGACCAAAATTCAATCCGGGAATAAACCAGAGAGAAAAGGTCAAACAAGACTCATCCCGAGGAGGAAATATCTCAACTGGGGATTAATTCCATCCCGATAAATGAACTGGGGAGGAATGCTAAAACAAAATATCTTCCACGAGGCATAAACTCAGTGGGGAATTAACAAAGATAGGCGGTTTCTGCTTACTGGTCGACACTCTAATGGAGGGAGAACACACACACACACACTCTGCGGGGATAACAACACCAGAGAGCAAAGAAGCACCAACACAAATGCAAAATGCACAAAGCAACAACAACATGCTATGCACAACAAATGAATGCGCATGCAATGCTTATTAGTATGAATATGCTGACAAAACAGACATAAAGGGTAAACAGAGGGTGGAATAAACATCACAACACTACTGAATACTAGGCTAATCTCAACAAGATGGAGATATTATTAGCAACTCTGCTAGGGATTTTGCCGAAGAAACCCTGCAAGAGATAAACAAAAGCCATCAAAGGAAAATAAATCCTACTACAAGGCTCAAATCTTGCTGGAGAAAAGAAGATACTCCTTGGGGAGAAACCCAAATATCAATCTTCTAACATCATTGATCCACAAAGAGGATAAAACATAAACTCTGCTTTGAGGATGGAAGGAAAGTTGTTGGGGAATCATAACAACCCAAATCTTTTCTGACATTTCCTAGGGATCATAAAGAATTCACAGAAACTTCCATTCCAAAAGGATGAAGAGATCTGCTACGGAGAAATAATGCATCCGCTGGGGATCTGTAGACATATAATCATCTATGCAAAATCCATCGAAAATACCAGGCAGATCTTCTGGAGATACAAGAGAAAAGCTCTCTGAAGATTAACCACTTCTGAGCAAAATAACCTAGACTTGTTGAGGAAAACAACAACAAGGTCAAATCTGTGGGGGATTTTAGATCAATACTCGTCATAATTGAGCAAAAACCCAACAGGTGACTAGTATATCAATATTCCTTGAATAGAGATATCATCGGCAACTTCACTGGGGAACACCCGAAATAGTGATGCACAATCTTCACTGAAAATAAATAATCTGGAGAGAAATACGTCCTAGACTTGCCGGGGAAGATAACGCTGCTCTGCATTTGGGAATATCCAAAGCAACAACAATACACCTAGAAGGTAAAACACTGAGTGGAGATTCCTCATATGATTTCTGCTAGGGACAGCGAAAATGAATCTCTGCATGGGGACCACCATTAAGGAGAAGGGGACCTCAAAACTACTCAACTGCCTGACCATAACATAATCAGCTGGAGAGGATTCGGATCAAAACCTAGCTGGGGAAAAACCAAACAGCATTGACCTTTATGAATTCAACGCATCAAAACACAATCTTGAAGGGACCTATAATCTTGTCAACAACTGGTTGTATTAACAAAACCCTGCCGAGGAAAAGTCAACAAACTTTACTGGGGAAATAACGACAAACTCTACTAGGGAGCTGTCAATAAATTCTGTTAGACGAGTAAGAGTAAACCCTACTGAGGAAAACATCGATCTTACCATCCTTGGAATAACCGTTGATGTTCTTTTTTGCATTCATAAATCAAAGAAAAATGTTTTTATAATTTTCATAAATTTAATCAATCATTTGCATTTTTTTTTCAAAAATCATCATAAAAAATAAATGAAATTTTGTAAACAGAAACAAAATAAGAATTACAAACAAACGGACAAAGGCCCAAATTTTATTAATAGAATGGAAGTCCGCAATTGGCGTAACTCCATAGATCATTACAAAGTTTGAAAAATGGTAAATACATGGAAAGGGTTACATTGAAATACAATGACCACTATTCTCCCTAACAACTTTGAATTCAACTGTGCTCAAAACTTCAGTTGTGGATGATTGAAGCAGAATCCTTGATAGACAATGTTGCTTTCAAATGATCAAGACTGGCCAGATGCAGTTACTTGCCATAATCCCTAACTTTTGCCTAGATTGCCCTCTCGAGTTTTCAATCTACCGGGATGATTATTTCTGTTTTTGTCTCTAATTTTTGCCTGGACCGCCCTTTCGGGTTTTCAGCCCATCGAGACGCTCATTTTTGCCTAAGCCGCCCTTTCGGGTTTTCAACTTAGCGAGCTGTTCTTTTATTTTTTAGGCGAAGTATTTCTTGACTGCATCGGCGTTCACAGGACGAGTGAACTCTTCACCATCTATAGTTGTAAGAAGTAATGCATCGCCAGAGAAGGCTCTCTTGACAACATATGGGCCTTCATAATTAGGAGTCCACTTGCCCCTAGAATCATTGGTAAAATTCGAGATCTTTTTGAGCACGAGGTCGCCTTCTCTGAACACACGAGGTCGAACCTTCTTGTCAAAAGCTTTCTTCATCCTCTGTGGATACAATTGGCTATGACACAAGGCCGTCATTCTTTTCTCTTCAATCAAATTCAACTGATCATGTCTGCTTTGGCACCATTCAGCCTCAGTCAATTCAGTTTCCATCAAAACTCTCATAGAAGGGATTTCAACCTCTACCGGGAGCACTGCTTCCATACCATAAATAAGAGATAAAGGAGTTGCCCATGTTGAAGTGCGGACGGATGTACGATACCCATGCAAAGCAAAAGGGAGCATCTCATGCCAATCCTTGTAAGTAACAACCATCTTCTGAACAATCTTCTTAATATTCTTATTAGCAGCTTCAACAACCCTATTCATCTTAGGTCTGTAAGGAAAAGAATTATGATGCTCAATCTTAAACTCATTGCATAATTCCTTCATCATCTTGTTATTCAGATTCGACCCATTATCAGTGATAATCTTGCTTGGATCACCATATCGACAGATGATTTGGTTCTTGATAAACCGGATCACTACTTGCTTGGTCACATTGGCATATGATGCCGCTTCAACCCACTTGGTAAAATAGTCAATAGCCACTAATATGAAACGGTGCCCGTTCGACACTTTAGGCTCAATCATTCCAATCATATCAACGCCCCACATGGAGAAAGGCCATGGAGAAGAGATAACATTGAGAGGAGTTGGAGGCACATGAATTTTGTCAGCATAAACCTGGCACTTATGGCACTTCTTCACAAATTTGCAACAGTCAGATTCCATTGTCAGCCAATAGTAACCTGCCCTCAACATCTTCTTAGCCATTGCATGCCCATTGGCATGGGTACCAAAAGATCCTTCATGAATCTCTTTCATCAACATGTCTGCTTCGTGTCTATCCACGCATCTGAGCAAGACCATGTCATAATTTCTTTTATACAGCACATCATCATTCAAGAAGAAACTACCAGCCAATCTTCTCAAAGTCTTCTTATCTTTCTTGGATGCCCCAAGTGGGTACTCTTGATTTTGAAGAAAGCATTTAATATCATAATACCACAGTTTATCATCAACAATCTCTTCAACCGCAAACACATGAGCTGGCCTATCAAGCCGCATAACATCGATTTTGGGCACATTATTCCACCGATTCACCACAATCATAGAGGATATAGTGGATAAAGCATCCGCCATTCAGTTTGCTGCTTTGGGTACATGGTGAAACTCAACCTTATTGAAGAAAGTTAACAACCTTCTTGCATAATCTCGATAAGGAATCAAATCAGGTTGATGTGTCTCCTATTCTCCTTTAATCTGATTAGTTACCAGGGCTGAATCTCCGTATACATCAAGAATCTTGATTCTTAAATCAATAGCTTCTTCCAAGCCCATAATATACGCTTCATACTCAGCCGCATTATTTGTGCAAGTGAACATCAACCTTGCAGTGAAAGGAATGTGAGGACCATGAGGAGTAACAATTATTGCCCCAATACCATTGCCATACTCGTTAACAGCTCCATCAAAAATCAAACCCCAACGGGATCCAGGCTCAGGCCCTTCATCGGGTAATGGTTCTTCACAATCTCTAACCTTTAGATAAATCACATCCTCATCAGGAAAATCAAACCTGATTGGTTGATAATCATCAATTGGCTGGTGTGCCAAATGGTCAGCCAAAACACTTCCTTTTATCGCTTTTTGAGTTCGGTACTCGATATCATATTCTGACAACAACATTTGCCAACGAGCGATCCTCCCAGTCAAAGTAGGCTTTTAAAAGATATACTTGATTGGATCGATTTTGGATATCAAGCAAGTTGTATGATTCAACATATACTGGCGGAGGCGCTTGGCAGCCCAAGCTACAACACAACATGTCTTTTCAAGCATTGAATATCGAGACTCACAATCGGTGAACTTCTTGCTTAAATAATAAATGGTGAATTCTTTTCAACCAGATTCATCTTGTTGACCCAGAACACAACCCATAGAGTCTTTCATCACGGTCAAATACATGATCAAAGGTCTTACTTCCACGGGAGGCGACAAAATCGGAGGTTCAAGAAGATACTCTTTAATTCTTTCAAAAGCCTTCTGACAATCCTCTGTCTCGACACAACCCTGATATTTGCGAAGAAGCTTGGAGATTGGCGCACAGGTGGCAGTCATATTGGATATAAATCGGGTAATTCAAACGTCCCAAGAATCCTCTTACTTGTTTTTCTGTTTTGGGCGCAGGCATTTCCTGAATAGCTTTAACTTTGCCAGGATCAACTTCAATGCCTTTTTGGCTGACAATAAAGCCCAACAGGTTTCCATAACGGACACCAAAAATGCATTTATTAGGATTCAAACGGAGGTTAAACTTTCTCAAACGTTGAAACAGCTTCAATAAGTAATCAATATGATCTTCTTCAGTCTTCGACTTACAAATCATATCATCCACATAGACCTCAATTTCTTTATGCATCATATCATGGAACAAAGTAGTTATAGCCCTCTGGTACGTTGCACCAGCATTTTCCAAACCTAAGGGCATTACTCTGTAGCAGAATGTTCCCTAGGGTGTAATGAATGTTGTTTTTTCCATATCCTCGGGTGCCATCTTTATTTGATTATAACCGGAAAATCCATCCATAAAAGAAAAGATACTGAATTTAGCAGTATTATCTACCAACATGTCAATGTGTGGCAGTGGGAAATCATCATTCAGACTCACTTTATTCAAATCTCTATAGTCGACGCACATTCGGACTTTTCCGTATTTCTTTGGAATAGGCACAATATTGGCCACCCATTGAGGATACTCAGAAGTCACAAGAAAACCAGCATCAATCTGCTTTTGAACCTCCTCTTTGATCTTCACAGCCATGTCAGGATGAGTTCTTCTAAATTTCTGTTTCACAGGTGGACATTCAGGCTTCAATTGCAAATGGTGCTCCACAATATCAGTATCAAGACCAGGCATGTCTTGATAGGACCAAGCAAACACATCAACATATTCTCTAAGAAGCTCCACAATCCTATTCTTAACATCTAATTGAAGCAGTGCCCCAATCTTGACTTCTTTCTTATCATCATCTGAACCCAAATTAACCAATTCCAACGGCTCTTCATGAGGCTGAATGGCCTTTTCCTCGTGCTCAAGCAACCGAGAAATTTCATCTGGAATCTCCTCAATATCCACTTCTTCAACTCCAAACACAGGGAACTCAAAGTTGGGAGAGGGCATAGGGTCATTGTTTTCAATGGGTTTAACAATCAATCTGCACAATGATTTATGTTTGATTTTAGAATATGAACAAAAGCGCAAGTACCATGCAGATAAAAGTGATCATCA
This sequence comes from Lathyrus tuberosus, assembly GCA_022829125.1. Taxonomy (NCBI): domain Eukaryota; kingdom Viridiplantae; phylum Streptophyta; class Magnoliopsida; order Fabales; family Fabaceae; genus Lathyrus; species Lathyrus tuberosus. Next base: position 10,264,132 of record JALAZF010000086.1, read on the forward strand.
CATTATTATTATTTTTTGGTTTTTTATGTTACCATTTTTCAGAAATAAAGCAAAAAGGGAAAAAATAATATGGATAAACAAAATAACATTTTATTGATGATGATAAAATTTGAAACAGAGCCCTCACAAATTCACTTTCACCTTGGGCAGAGTGAAAGGATTTTTTTTTGAAAGAAACAAAAACAAATTACTTTGAAATATGAACAACAGTAGGAACATCAACACCTATCCAATTCTGGCAGACTTGTCCATGTGTCACAAAATCGAGAAGCTCTTCCTCTTCATCATCTTTAATAATGGCAGCAGTAGAGTGATCCTTGCTGATGAATCCGGCGCTGTGAAAGGCCTCATTAATACGCTTCAAATATCTTCTGACTGTACCAGGCGTAAAGCCTAAACTTGTTTTACCCAGGTTATTAACCACATCAATAACTCGGCCCCAACCGTCAGACCGACCAGTTTCTAACACATGCAGAGCATCTTTCAAAGAAGACATGGGTAACTCATTCTTCTTAACATCTTTATCATCAATAGAAAGAGCTTGGAACAGAGTCCCAACAGTTTCATCAGCATCAACATACGAAAAGGATGAAAGGTAGCTCACCAGCATTGCTTGCTCACCTCCAACAATTACCAGCTTATCATTCTTAACAAATTTCAACTTCTGATGAAGAGTCGAAGTCACTGCCCCAACTTCATGAATCCATGGTCGGCCAAGCAGACAACTATAAGCATGATGGATATCCATTACTTGAAAAGTAATTTGGAAGAAGCACGGTCCTACTTTGATCGGAAGATCAACCTCTCCAATCACAGTCTTTCGAGATCCATCAAAAGCTTTAACAACAACCCCACTATGCCTCATGGGAGGACCTTGGTAAGAAAGCCTTGATAGAGTATATTTTGGAAACACATTCAAAGAAAAACCAGTATCAACCAACACATTGGAAAGCGCATCTTCTTGATAGTTGATGGAGATATGTAAAGCCAAATTGTGATTTCTCCCCTCCTCGGGTAACTCTTCATCACAGAAACTCAAATTATTACATGCTGTGAGGTTGGCAACAATCCCATCAAACTTATTAACAATCACATCATGCTCAACGTATGCTTGTTCCAATACCTTATGTAAAGATTTCCTATGAACTTCAGAATTCATCAGTAAGGACAACAATGAATTCTTGGACGAGGTATGCAAGAGTTGATCTACAACAATGTACTCACTCTTCTTGATCAATTTCAAAACTTCATCCTCATAAGCCTTCGAACCACTGGACTGACCAGAAGCATCGAGATTACTCTCATCTTGGGATCGTTTGCCAGCAGCAACATTCTCCATAATCTTTGGAGGCTCAGGAGAAAAGACACGACCACTTCAGGTCACTCTACTCACATCAGCGATGCTTACCACAGAAGACAAAGAAGGAATGGGCACTTCCTTACCATCTTCTACCATGGTAGAATTGTACTTATACGGAACAGCTTTGTCAGATTCATAGGGTACCGGGCCGGGAAACCGAATAACCAAAGGCGTAACAGTTATTTTCTGACTATCATAAGAGATAACAACTCGTTCAGGAATATTAAAGCGTGGTGCAATAACATTCACCTTATTCCGATATTCATCTCTTTTAGCAGTGACCTCAATCAAATTCTCATCCATCATTCTTTGAATGTCCCTCTTCACTATCACACAACCACGAGGATTCACGGAACAGATGCAACAAGCTGTATAGTCATGATCAATATCATGGTATTCACTCAAAAGTGCATGCAATTCGACAAGAGATCTTCAGATCCAACGGATATCAAAATTTTTGAATGTACCAGGACAACCATGATCCATATTGACAAACACCTTGCCATGATTAGGCAGCGGATTTGATTGGACATTAGGGTTGGAATCTTTGAAAGACAAAATACCACTCCTAGCCAACCTTTGAACTTCCATCTTCAATGGATAACAGTTCTCAGTATCATGTCCCGCTCCTCCCTGATGGAAAGCGCAACGAGCTTCAAGTTTATACCACCATGGCAAATCTTTTGGAATAGCAGGTGGTGCACGGGTCTGAACAAGATTCTTCTGAATTAAGCAAGGAAGAAAATCTGTATATGTCATCGGAATCGGATCAAAATCTTTCTGAAAATGGCCCCGCTGATTATTCTGTTGATTAGAACGTTGTTGCTGCACAGGAGCTGCCTGAACAATAGAAGTTGAACTGATAACAGGAGTGACAGATGCAACATATTGCTGACACTGATTATTCTTACTGTAACTCTTTTTACGTCCTCCATGGGAAATAGCATGGGTCTCACCCTCTTTCTTCTTGGCAAATCCTCCACCATACTACTTGGAATTACCAGCGGAATTACCATCTTTTGACAAACGTCCCTCACAGACACCTTCTTCTAATCTTATCCCCATATTAACCATCTCAGTGAAGTCACTCGGGGCACTAGCAATCATACGCTCATAATAGAAAGGACTCAGAGTTTTCAGAAAAATCTTGGCCATCTCCTTTTCTTCCAAAGGAGGGTTGATTTGAGCAGCAACCTCGCGCCACCTTTGCACGTATTCTTTGAATGTCTCCTTATCTTTCTGAGCCATTGCCCGAAGCTGGTCACGATCAGGAGCCATATCCACATTATACTTATACTGCTTCACAAAAGCCTCACCCAAGTCTTCAAAAGTGAGAATTCGAGTACTGTCGAGTCCCATATACCATTTCAAAACTGCACCAGGCAAACTATCTTGAAAGTAGTGAATGAGAAGCTGATCATTATCCTTCAGAGTCGACATCTTACGAGCATACATAGTCAAATGATTCATTGGACAAGAGTTACCTTTATCCTTTTCAAAGTCAGGGACTTTGAACTTATGCGGGATCTTCACATTAGGAACCAAGCATAACTCATGAGCATTCCTTCCAAATAGCTCTTTACCTCTCAGAGCTTTGATTTCCTTCTGCATTTCAGCAAAATGGTCTTGAATCTCTTCCATTCTATCATAAGCACTGGCATTTTCACTTGGAGCAGTATGGAAAATCTGTTCTTCACCAAAAGGAACAGTATAAACCACAGGCGGTGGTACAGTCATCACAGGTTGAACAGTAGGAACAACTGGAATCTCAAGAGGCGGTGGTGGTTGATAACCCTCAGGAACAAAGTTATGAGGCATGCCCCAGGGGAAACCAGGAGGCATGAAGTATTGAGGAACACTAGCAGGTGCCATAGAGATGGGCGTAGAGACAATCTCAGAAATGACTATCCTTTGCACAGGAGTTGAAAGTGGAGGAGGAAGTGGTGGTGGCTTATTCTGAGCAGCCACCAGAGCTTCCATCATAGCAGTGAGTCTTTCCAAACCATCCTTCAGAGTTGATACTTCTTCACGAAGCTCACAGTTCTCTTGTTGCAACTGATCCATCTTCTTTTTCTGATTAGCCCGAGTATTATACTGGTGCAACAACTTGGCTGAATGAAGACCAAAGGGAAACAATAAGACACCTGAAAAGGCAAGAAACAATGCAGAATGATGCTTGATATGCAAGATGCAAATGCAAATTTTCAAGGAATTATAAGGCATATCGCAAACATTGTTACTTGAAATGCCAAAATCTCATTCATTAATGATGGAAAAGATTACATCTCGGAAGTACATATTCAAGATTCCTAAAATAAAAGAGAATAAAGAGAACTAGATCCCTAGAGAATCCTATGAGAAGAAGTCCTAGCTCAATCTTCCAGCTTCTTGATGTGGACCTGCATCTGAGTCTTCTCAATCAGCAACTGATCAACGATCAACTTCCAAGGAGATTCTGAACTCTTCGGAATATCGGAAACTGGCTGAATGCGAGAGGAAAATAAATCATCTTGCGCCTTTCTCTTCTTGTTGGAAACCTTATCTTCATTCTTCTTCTTGAAGTGCTCTTGAAGTCCTGCATTCTCTAACTCGACAATCTGATACTTGTTCTTCCAAGCATCTCTCTCTTGTTGCATCTCGGCCAAAGTGATTTGAAACTTCTCTATGTCTTCCATAAAGTAGAGAATATGATTCTTATCAGTTAGAGATAAAGGCTCCTGACGTGCATAAGGCATCTTCAAAGTAATAGCTCTATTTTTAACCCACTGGAGGTAAGGTTCCGAAGAGACACAATTCGGATTTCCCAAACTTTCCTTTCCTTTCCTACGAATGTCGCACCAAGCTTCCACAATTTCTCTCTTGAGAGCAACTTGAGATTCGTCTTCCTTGAAAAAGAGACCGGCCAAATGAATGTTCTTCGGTACCTCTCGCAAAGGATATCCCATCTGACGACGGGCCAACACCGGATTGTAGCTGATTCCTCCATTTGTACCAAGAAAAGGCACGTTGGGAAAATCACCACAACTATCAATAATCATCTCTCCAGAAGGAACACGGCTACACCAATCAATATCAGAATGAGTGATAGACATGATTTTCCGCGACCAATATAAACCATCCTTGAGATTCCAGAAAGCTGCAGACTTCGGCAAGTGAGAAATAAACCACCTGTAAAGCAAAGGTGCACAACAGATAATCATCCCTTCACCATGGAAATTCCTGAGGTGAATAGAATGGTAAGCATCGGCAAGCAAAATGGGAATTGGATTTCCAATCAAGAAGATCTGAATAGAGTTGACGTCGACAAAGTTCTCAACATTCGGGAAGAGGAACAGTCCATAAATAAGCAAGGCAAGAATAGCCTCAAAAGCAACTGTGTTCTTCACACTAGCAAAGTGATGAGTTTTATCCATCAAGAACTTAGCGGGTAACCCAAGAATCTTTCCTTTGGTATCCATGCGAGCCTTAATCTCAGAAACCTTCAAGTGAGTAGCCTTCGCAATAACATCATGCTCGGGAGCAGGGTCCAAACCAGAGAAAATCCGACCATAAACAGACAAACCAAGCAGGAGAGAATACTCCTCTAGCGTAGGTACCAACTGATAATCAGGAAAGGTGAAACAATGCAGCAAAGGGTCATAGAACTGAACCAAAGTAGCAAGCAATCCTTCAGCCATATCAACCTTCAAGAGAGATAAAAGCCTTCCGTATCTGGATTCGAACTTCTTGGTATCAACAACCAAAGATCCTAGCTCCCTCAAACCCTCTAACTTAGGACTCTTGAAAGTGTACTTCTTGGTACTTCTCCTTCCGAAATCCATAACAAAAGTACCTACAATGTTTGCAATAACACCTTTAAGTTCCTTAAAACCTTCCAAAAGAATGCTCATGAATGCATGAGTGCATGAATGCAACACCCACAAACAAGATCACGCAAAGCACACGGGTCAAGGTTCAATTCACGAGCATGAAGCCGAGGGTAAGAACCAATCCCATAAAGTTATGTACTAAGGTTTTGTCTTTACTGTACCTGCAGAAAACAACGGTTCTAACAAAGTGCCCAGGGTCCACAATCCACTATCAGACACACCAGCACACCGATTTGCTCGGAGGTTGGTAGTTATCCTCAAGAGAATCTAACCTGAGTGTAGCATCGCGTGACAGCTAAGTCAAATTTGCATCTTCAAAGCTTTCGCGCTACGATCCTAAAAAGGCTAGGATGGGTTAAGGGTTATTACGGTCCTCAGTGTTATAGGCTTCTATGGAAAAAGTAATGCCTTCACGATCGCTCGATCGACCTCAGTAACTCCAAAGAGGCAACAACCGAGTGGATAAATTCTCAAGTTCTTCTTTTTCAGGATTCGACTCCTACAAAGTTCCCTTGACTATACTATCCTCCTATCTCAAAGTACACTCTGGTCCGGGTATAGGACCTATCTCACACACAGAGGAACACCCAAACAGAACTAACAAGTAACAAGCAAATCAAACAAAAAGCAGTAAATAAATCAAAGTAGGCTAAACCCCTCAAAGGGAGAAGTCCCCAGCAGAGTCGCCACTTTTCTGTAGCGGTAAAAATCGTGAGTGTAAGCTATTGATTAACTTAACTCAAGGAAAACAGAGTCGCCACCGCGCTTTTATTTATGTAAGTGTAAATGCGCCTAAGAGGGGGGGGGGGTGAATTAGGTTCTTAAAAATTTCTTCGATCTTTTTACCGGTTCTTGGTTATTTTTCCGTTTTATGATAAGTGCTGGAAAGTAAAGTGCGGAAAGGAAAAATGACACAAGAGAATTATAGTGGTTCCCCTCACAGCCCGAGAGTACTCCACTCCTCCTTCAACACGAAAGAGAGTTCACTATAGTTAGAATTATTGTACAGCCTAATCACACCAATAGTGATGCTTACTATCTAACCTATAGGTAATTAAGTGTATGAAGAATAATCCTCTTCAAAACACTCACTTGTTTCCAACAATCCTGGACAACAAGGTAAAACAGAAAAATATTCTTGATAATAAATTTGATGTCTTGAGAAAATGATGCTATCAATCTTCACGATCGATCTTCTCCTTGAAACAAATATCACTCAAATAAAATATACAAGTGTTCTTGACAAGAATGAGATGAAACAATGATATTTTGTGAAAGATATGCAGAAGTTTCTTGTCAAAAAAAATCTGAATGGACACTTGAACAATATTTTGAAAATATGAAAGTATGAGTGAATTTTTTATTTTGAAATTGTTAGGAGGTGAGAGTTAAAACTGAAATTGAAGTGTTTAAATATGAGTAAAACACCCCTACAAAAAGGTATGTGAAATATGCAGTAAAGGAATGAAAAGAAATGAGAGAGCAATGCACATTTCCATGAAAAGTCACCAATTTTCGCTTACAGTGGCAGTGTTAATCGGTTAACCATATAGGTTAATCGGTTAACACCCCTGTAACGTTTGAAAATATTTAAATTTTGAATGTGTTAATCGGTTAACCCCATGTGTTAATCGATTAACAGTGTTGAAATCTCAATAAAAAGTTTTAGAAATCAAAGTGAACTTTCCATAAAAAACTATGCAATGTACTGGATCAAGGATATGCAAAATGCAAGATGTGTGAACACTTGTATAACCATTTAAATGACATTGTTATACCTTTGTTTAACCTTTGATCTTCATGACATTTGAACCCTTGAAGCTTTGTTCAACCTTGATAGCACTTAGGGTATTTTCTTGAACTTGAGCTTCTTGTGCTTTATTGCATCTTGATTCTCTTTCTTTTTGCACATTATCTTTGAAGAGAGTTTGTTGTGTTGTCTTCATCAAAACTCAATGTGAGTGAAGCTTGCTTCTACAATCTCCCCCTTTTTGATGATGACAACCAATCCATTGAAAGCTTGAACTTTTAGACTTGATGTTTCTTTAACTTTGATTCTCCCCCTAAAGTGGAGCTCCCCCTAAATTCATGAGGGTAAAAAATTTCTGCACAAAAACTGTTAGAGAAACCAATCCTTCTCCCCCTTTGTCATTAGCAAAAAGGAAGAGGATTCCAAACAATGACAGTTTATACATAGTAAACACACACATATAATCCAACGAACACGTAGTCATAGCAAAACCAGAATATGAGTTACGATACACAAAATTCAACTTAGAGGATCAAAACATAAATTCTGAACTATAGGACATAAAACAAAAATGTAAAAGACATAACAAAAACAGATATGGGGCAAGGACTTCAATCGTCATCAGAAACCTCATCACTCCCTTCTCCACCTTCTTCACTTCCATCTTCATTATCATCATCATCTTCAGGCTGTCTTTGTGAATCCAACACAAGCTTGCGAAGAGAAGCAATTGCCCGGGTGGTTTCTCTATGTTGATTCATCATAGTCATGTAGAGAAATTCATTTGTTATGCCACCTTCGGGAATAGGATAGGGGGTAGGAGTAGATTCTGCTTCAACATACTTGTATGCTCCACTTCCAGGACTTGTTTCCACGATTCCGGTGTTTCTCACAATTGTTGTCTTGTTGATTTCATTCGCGGACTACTTCGGAATAGTAGCCGGTTCCCTATTGAGGTCCAAATCAGTGTTTTCTAAAATCCTTGAGATTAGGCGACCATATGGGAGCCGGGTGGACAAATAAATTTGTTGCTTTAGATGATACATCATGGTTAGAACCCAATTAATCTTGATCTTATTTTTGATCGCAAACAACATTTGCATCTCAAGATCACTAATTTGAGCATGGTTGAAGTCCTTTGGAATCAAAACATAGCAGATAACATAATGCAACATTCGATCGTTTATAGACAGATTTGAAGTATACCGAAGCGTACGGGCTGTACGTTGTCCAACAACCACCACTTCTCTTGGGAATCTACAGATGCTGTAGTAGTATTCCATCTTGTTAAATTCAGCCCAAGGACCATCCGAGAATGTAACGCCTTTACGAAGAAAATATCCGGAATATGGAATTTTCAGCGTCGCAGCTATTCCTGCCAAATTTTCTACAATCTCACAGTTTCTAACCACTGCTCTCAGCATATTTTGTTCATTCATATCCAAATTAATCGACATGGTGTTCATAAACGCTTTAACCAGATCGGTATAACATTTACCTTTATCAGCAAAAAATTTGTCTATTTTCTGAATTTTCAATAGATTCGGAAAATCAAAGAAAGGAGCAGGAAAATCTAAGAGATTTACATACTTTACCGGAAGAAGTTGACGAACCCGGACCTTGAAATCCATTCTCCTTTTCTTGATAGTTTCCATCTGAGTATCTTCCTCATGTTCTGCTGAGCTGCTTGCTGGCATTTTTCCCTTTCCCTTCTTCATAGAAGCCATGGATGAAGTTTGAAGCTTTTAGGTTTTGAGAGAGGGATATTCGGATTTGGGTGAGGAATGGTTGAAAGAGAGTTGAGAATGAGAAGGTTTTATAGGAAAGTAATTGTAGTGGGTTTTTAATAAGAGGTTTGAATCAAAACTTGAGTGGGTGGAAGTGATGAGTTCCAAGAGAGCTTTAATGGTGAGTTTGAAGGTGAGGAAGAGGAGTAAGAGAAAATGTTGACTGAAATTACATGCACCCAATATCTTTAATCCACATACTTAAAACATAGACTCATACGTTTTTTAAAAAAATTCCACGTTAGCGCAGGTTAATCGGTTAACTCCCTGGGTTAATCGATTAACAGAATCAAGATTTCCACAAATTCAAGAGCTGCAGGTGTTAATCGATTAACTCCCTGGGTTAACCGATTAACAGTGTCAAAAATTGCATAATAACAAAAGATAACAAGTATGAAACTTTAGAAAAACATGTGCAAGACAAATATACTAATACTATATCATAGTAACATGTAACTTTAGCCAAATTTTGATGAAAATAACTTGATGAAAAAAAATTTAAAGATGTGTTTAGATATCACCTTCATCCAAGATACCGAGTTCTCGCCTGATTTTGTAGAATGATTCTTTTGCGAGCGGTTTGGTGAAGATATCTGCTAGTTGGTTATGAGTATCAACAAAAGTCACTTCGACATCGCCTTTAAGCACATGATCACGCAGAAAATGATGTCAAATGTCAATGTGTTTGGTCCTTGAGTGCATGACGGGATTCTTTGTAATGTTAATTGCACTTGTGTTGTCGCACCGGAGAGGAATGCAACCAAGATCAATTCCGTAGTTGCTTAATTGTTGTTTTAACCAAAGGTTTTGTGCACAGCAACTACCAGCAGCTATGTACTCCGCTTCGGCCGTACTAAGTGCAACACATGCTTGTTTCTTGCAAGACCACGAAACTAGAGCATTTCCGAGGATGTGACATGTTCCACTCGTGCTTTTTCTATCTGTTTTACAGCCCGCATAATCCGCGTCAGAATAACCAATTAAAGTGCAAACACTACCTTTAGGATACCATAATCCAACATTTGTTGTCCCCTTGAGATACTTCATGATTCTTTTGACCGCCGTGAGATGTGACTCCTTTGGATTTGCTTGGAAGTGAGCACATAAACACACACTAAACATTATGTCAGGACGGCTTGCCGTCAAATATAATAAAGAACCAATCATACCTCGATACTTTGTAATATCAACCGATGTTCCCGATTCGTCTTGATCAATGTAGGTTCTGGATCCCATTGGTGTTGACATAGCTTTACATCCATCCATATCAAATCTTTTTAATAATTCTTTGCAATACTTTGATTGGTTGATGAAGAATTCGTCCTTTTGTTGCTTGATTTGTAATCCAAGGAAATAATTCATTTTTCCCATCATAGACATTTCAAACTCGCCTTGCATCATTGAAGCAAATTCTTCACATAGTTGATTGTTTGTTGAACCAAAGATAATGTCGTCTACATACACTTGAACAAGTAAGGTATTATTCTTAATCCTCTTAATGAACAGAGTCTTGTCTACCTTGCCTTTTTCAAAACCTTTTTCGCATAAGAAATTACTTAGACGTTCATACCATGCCCTTGGTGCTTGTTTTAAACCATAGAGAGCTTTCTTCAACTTGTATACATGTGAAGGATGCTTGAAGTCTTCAAAACCCGGAGGTTGTTTGACATAGACTTCTTCGTTGATATATCCCTTTAGGAAGGCGCTTTTGACGTCCATTTGAAATAACTGAAAATTCATTGAACACGCATAAGCGAGTAATAGACGAATAGCTTCTAACCTTGCAACCGGAGCAAATGTTTCTTCAAAGTCAATTCCTTCCTCTTGATTGTACCCTTGAGCCACCAATCTTGCTTTGTTACGAATAATAATTCCATTTTCATCAAGTTTGTTCTTAAATACCCATCTTGTTCCGATGATATGTTTATCGTTTGGTTTAGGGACAAGTTCCCAAACTTGATTTCTTTCAAATTGGTTCAACTCTTCTTGCATGGCAATGATCCATTGATCATCTTCAAGAGCTTCATTAACTTTGGAGGGTTCTATTTGAGAAACGAACGCCATATTCAAGCATGCATCTTTGAGGTTTAGTCTTGTTGTTACACCTTGACTTATGTCTCCGATGACTTTGTCGATTGGATGATCCCTATGTGTTCTCCATTCTTTTGGTAGATCATTATTGATCGACTTTTGTTGAATCGGTTCATCATGATGTTCTTCTTGTTTCTCTTCTAGGTTTTCAATGAAGTCTTTAGAAGTATCTTCTTTACGAGTTTCTACAAGATCATCATCATTATCACAAACAATAATATCCTCTTTCGAGGGGTTAGATTCATCAAATTTGACATGCATAGATTCTTCTATAGTTAAAGTTCTTTTATTATAAATTCTAAATGCCTTACTAGAGAGAGAGTAGCCGAGAAAAATACCTTCATCAGATTTCTCGTCAAACTTACCAAGGTTGTCTTTGTCGTTGTTTAGGACAAAGCACTTGCACCCGAACACATGAAAGAAAGAAATATTTGGTTTTCTCCCTTTAAAAAGTTCATAAGGGGTCTTCTTAAGAATCGGTCTAATATTGACACGGTTACTCACAAAACATGCCGTGCTCACCGCATCCGCCCAAAAATACTTAGGGAGATTTGAATCACTTAGCATTGTCCTTGCAAGTTCCACCAATGATCTATTCTTCCTTTCTACGACACCATTTTGTTGAGGAGTCATTGGTGCAGAGAAATTGTGTGAGATTCCATGTTCTTCACAAAATTCTTCAAATGAGGCATTTTGGAATTCTCCACCATGGTCGCTTCTAATGGAGGCAATTGTAAGAGACTTCTCATTTTGTATTTGTTTTGCATACTTCTTGAAGGCTTTGAAAGCATCACTTTTCTGCACTAAAAACAATGTCCAAGTATATCTAGAGAAATCATCAACAATAATTAATGCATAGACATTACCTCCGAAGCTTTTTGTTCTCGATGGACCAAAGAGATCCATGTGCAACAATTGTAGTGGCCTAGTTGTGGACACCACATTCTTGGATGTGAAAGTTGATTTGGTTTGCTTTCCTTTTTGGCAAGCGCCACACAACCCATCTTTGATGAATTTGATCTTCGGCAATCCAATGACTAAGTCATGCTTGATTAACTTATTCAAGTGCTCCATATGAATATGAGCAAACCTCTTATGCCATAACCATGATTCATTGTTGTTTGCCAAGAGACACCTAACATTGAAAGACAAGTTATCTAAGGAAATTAAAAATATGTTATTAACTCTTTTACCTTTTAGCATAACTTCATGAGTAACTTTGTTTTCAATCAAACATTCATCTTTAGTGAAGTTAACTTTGAAACCTCGGTCACACAATTGGCTAATGCTAAGGAGACTATGCTTTAGACCTTCCACATATAGGACATCTTCTATAGTTGTTGAAGGCGGTGAACCAATGATGCCGACGCCAAGGATTTTTCCTTTGTTGTTGTCACCATAAGTAACATATCCTTTGGCCTTAAGCGTTAGATGTGAAAATTTGCTTAGGTCACCCGTCATGTGCCTCGAACATCCACTATCAAGATACCATTGATTTGAAGAGGTCTTCAAGCATACCTATAAAAAAGAGTTACATTTTATTAGGTACCCGAATTGCCTTGGGTCCTTCAAAGTTAGTTCCTTTCTTGACCCATACATAATGGCCTTGAGCGACACTAAAGTTTCTAATATAACATGCATTAGGAGTATGACCTTTAATACCACAATAGAAACAAGTTGGCTCAAAGTTGCTTTTATATCTAGGGGGATAAGATTTCTTCTTATTATAAGACTTCTTCTTATTATTTCTTTTCCTTTTGTTATATTGTTGAACCTTTTTAGGCTTGTCACTTTTCTCTAAAGGAATTTGTTCTTTAGCTTTTACAAAGATGGTCTTGTTAGAAGTTTGTTTGGAGAATCTTGAATAACCTAGACCACTTTTATCATTTGAGTATCTTTGACTACTAAGAACATGTTCCAATCCAGTTTGTCCTTTTTCATATCTTTCTAGGACTCTTTTCAATTGAACTATTTGAAAAGCAAGTGACTCACATTTAGTGCATGCAAAATTCTTGATTAATTCTTCTTTTTCATCTTTGAACTTATTTTCCATTTTCTCAATATTTTCTTCCAAGATTGATATTTGTTTCTTTTGAGATGAGATGGTTTTATATAGAGTTTTGCATTCACTTAAAAGTTCATCAATTGCTCCTTGAGCATCATTATCATAAATTGAAAAGTTACTACTAACCTCATCGTCTTCATCGTCGGAATGATGTGATGCCATCAATGCTAGATTTGTGCTTTGATCACTATCGGAGTCCGAAGAAGAACTTATTTCATTGTCATCCCAAGCAACGTAGGCTTTCTTTTTGTGATCCTTCTTTCCTTTGTTGTCACGATTCTTTACGAGTTTGGGACATTCCGGTTTGATGTGGCCTTGTTTTCCACATTCATAGCATATAATGTCTCCGTTGGATGTTGTTGCTTCTTTTTCTTTGTTCTTTGAGGACTTCTTTCTTCTTGTGAAACTAGAGTTTCCAATATTATTTTTTGCACTGAAGTATTTTCCTAGTCTTTTTACAAGAAGCATAAAGTTTTCGTCCTCTTCGAGATTATCTTCTTTCTTCACAACTTTGGATTCGACTTTTAAGGCAATCCCCTTGGATTTCTTTTCTTGGTTCTCACGTTTCTCCAATAGTCCAAGTTCCGTCTCATATTCTTGAAGCTTTCCGAATAGAGTAGCGGATGTCATTGTTGATAAACTTTTCTTCTCGGAAATCGCCGTCACCTTGGGTTGCCATTCTCTTGTTAGAGACCTAAGCACTTTAAGATTAAGTTCATCATTTGTTAGTGTCTTGCCAAGTGCATTCAAGTGATTTGTCAAATGCACGAATCTCTTCTGCAAGTCGAGGATGGATTCTCCTGGTTGCATTCTGAATAACTCGTACTCTTGACTTAAAGTATTTAATCTGGATCTTTTGACTTCGGCGGTTCCTTCGTGAGTTTCTACAAGAGTGCCCCATATTTGTTTGGCCGATGTACATGTTGAGACGCGAAAGAACTCATCCATTCCAAGTGCACTTTGTAAAATATTTATTGCCTTTTTGTCATAGAGAACTTTTTTCTTATCATCCTCATCCCATGATGCTTGTGGTTTTGGCGTACCAACTCCGTTGAAAACTGTTGTAGGAATAAAAGGACCATTTTGAACAGCCTCCCATATATCACTTCCTTGTGCTTCTAAATGTGCCTTCATACGAATTTTCCAAAAGTCGAAGTATTGGCCAGAAAACAAAGGAGGCTTGTTGCTACTACCAACGTCTTTGAATACAAGATCATTGTTTGCGGAAGCCATCTGAATCGAATAGGAACAGGTTACCTATCACCTGCTCTGATGCCAATTGTAAGTGTAAATGCGCCTAAGAGGGGGGGGGGTGAATTAGGTTCTAAAAAATTTCTTCGATCTTTTTACCGGTTCTTGGTTATTTTTCCGTTTTATGATAAGTGCTGGAAAGTAAAGTGCGGAAAGGAAAAATGACACAAGAGAATTATAGTGGTTCCCCTCACAGCCCGAGAGTACTCCACTCCTCCTTCAACACGAAAGAGAGTTCACTATAGTTAGCATTATTGTACAGCCTAATCACACCAATAGTGATGCTTACTATCTAACCTATAGGTAATTAAGTGTATGAAGAACAATCCTCTTCAAAACACTCACTTGTTTCCAACAATCCTGGACAACAAGGTAAAACAAAAAAATATTCTTGATAATAAATTTGATGTCTTGAGAAAATGATGCTATCAATCTTCACGATCGATCTTCTCATTGAAACAAATATCACTCAAATAAAATATACAAGTGTTCTTGACAAGAATGAGATGAAACAATGATATTTTGTGAAAGATATGCAGAAGTTTCTTGTCAAAAAAATTCTGAATGGACACTTGAACAATATTTTGAAAATATGAAAGTATGAGTGAATTTTTGATTTTGAAATTGTTAGGAGGTGAGAGTTAAAACTGAAATTGAAGTGTTTAAATATGAGTAAAACACCCCTACAAAAAGGTATGTGAAATATGCAGTAAAGGAATGAAAAGAGATGAGAGAGCAATGCACATTTCCATGAAAAGTCACCAATTTTCACTTACAGTGGCAGTGTTAATCGGTTAACACCCCTGTAACATTTGAAAATATTTAAATTTTGAATGTGTTAATCGGTTAACCCCATGTGTTAATCGATTAACAGTGTTGAAATCTCAATAAAAAATTTTAGAAATCAAAGTGAACTTTCCATAAAAAACTATGCAATGTACTGGATCAAGGATATGCAAAATGCAAGATGTGTGAACACTTGTATAACCATTTAAATGACATTGTTATACCTTTGTTCAACCTTTGATCTTCATGACATTTGAACCCTTGAAGCTTTGTTCAACCTTGATAGCACTTAGGGTATTTTCTTGAACTTGAGCTTCTTGTGCTTTATTGCATCTTGATTCTCTTTCTTTTTGCACATTATCTTTGTAGAGAGTTTGTTGTGTTGTCTTCATCAAAACTCAATGTGAGTGAAGCTTGCTTCTACAATTTATTCCACAAAGGAAAAGGAAAACAGAGCGAATAAATCCTAAGAAGTCTAAAAAAGTAAAAGCTAAAAAAGACAAAGAGAAATGGGTAAGGGGGGTTGGTTATGTAAAGGGAAGGTTTTACGCACCCAATACATCTATAGTACTCTATAGGAGCCCTTTGATGTATTAATGCTTTTGGTCTGAAAAGGTTTGCTTGTAAAGAGATTGTGGAGATGAGAGGAGAATTATTTTTTTAAGATTTTTGTGTTTGGAGAGACTTATCGCCTCATGCCTGCGTACCCACGATGTGCAATGTAGGATCAAAACCCCGTAGTTCGTGGTACAAAGAACAAAAATTGTTTGTTATGGTTGATTTTAAGTGTAAGGACAAGTCGTCATGTCTAAGCGAATAATTCCGCTTAAAGAAATGAATCATGTCTAAACTTATGAAAAGGTTTAAAAAGAAAAAGGTGCACAAAGCACACGAAAAAAATTTTGATGAGTTTTTGTATTTTTTATGTTTTTATGAAATAGTCAAAATATGGTTAATATTGATTGACATTTATTAAAGAAAGCAAAGTTTAAAAATCACTTGACCAAAGTCAAGGTTTTATTATGAAAGCGGTTTTAAGTTTGAAATCAAGAAGGTTTTGAAAAAGGGAGAGGAGATTTTGAAAATTGAAGAAGGGGTGGAGAAGAAGAGACTATCCTAGTGCATAAAAATAAAAGCTAAGGATAAGAAAGATCTAACCACATGGACAAGCTCCATAGCACAAGCGATCTTCCCTTTTTGATTTGGTCTTGATTCAAAATAAGTGTTAAAAAAAAAGACTCCAAGTATCCAAAATCCAAGGTTTTCCATCACAAATTCCCAAGCATAGGTTAAGATCCTAACTCTAAGTCAATAAGTCCATAATCAAAAGTATAGGTCCTCCAATGCAAAGGATAGTGACCATAGTCCAACAATTAAGAGCACAAGTTTTTTAGTGGTTTAATCCTTTATTAATGTTTTTAAGTCCAAAATGGACAAAAGAAAAACAAAGCACAAGATAATATGGTCCAAGTGGACAAAAGAAAAATGACATAAACATAAACATGATATGATAAATGGCATAAAGCATAAAAAATAAAGAGAGATAGGGAGCGAGAAGGAAATGTGAAGAAGTTAGAAGTTAGTGGTTAGTAGCACAAGGCTCTAGTGCCATAAGCCTTCGCCGATTATTCCGTTTCGCGTTATGAACTATAGTGATTAAACAATGCACTTAGGCCAAAGTTAATGAACTTGACAGAAGATTGGTAGAACCAAAGCCTCTACAACACCAAGTTTCAAAGATTATGGACCTAATGCAAAAGATCAATCACCATTGGGTTGACGCGACCAATCAAGGTCCGGACCACGAAAGTTCAAATTCCGAATTGGATAAAGAGGGACAAATGTTGCGCTATGTTAAGCAATCGCCGAGTAATTTATGGAGTAATTACCCTACAATGAGGCCGGTCAATAGCTCTTTATTCTAATGCATGCTAGATGAACGATATGTAGATCGTCATCCAAAAGCAATACCGCACGAAAAGAAAATAGGTAACGATCTAGTCTAGATAAAGAATTCAACAAAGAAATTCTAAGATCCATAAGACTTTCATCGATCAAAAGAAAAGAGAAATAGATGAAGAGAAATCCAAATTGAATTACAATGTTAAGAACCTTTCATCTTCAAGTTCAATCACCTTTAATTGATAGATTTAAGTGTGAAAACATATCACCAATTCAAAGCACCTCAAATGAATTCAACAATTCATTAAAAGATAGATTTGAACTAATGAATGTTTAATTACTTTAACCATATCCAAAGTCCATTGAAATTGAAGAGAAATTAATCTCAACAATGTGTTTCAAGGCTAAAATAAGAAGAAAGGGGAAGAAGGAAGAAGAAAAACCAAAACAGCCCCAATAACAAGTGAAAATATACATTATGTTATGAAGTAACCAGTTACAACATATCTGCTAACCGGTTACTTAGTTCAAAATAGGCGCAATTTTTCAAAATTAACACAGAGTAACCGGTTATAGCATATCTGCTAACCGGTTACTCTGCACCAGAATGCAGAAAAATGTGCAAAATTCAGCATGATCCATTTCGAAAACTTTTTACAAACACTTTGTGATCATGGAACTGAAATTGCACGAAATTTAAAGTAAAATAACAATGAAAACCAGAAATTAAACACAATTACAAGATCCAAAGGATCAAGTAACAAAAATCTCCAAAGATCTACATTATGGAAGATGAAGATGAAGCTTCAACAAATGGTGAAAAATGTATTACCACTTCAAATCTGAAAATTCCTTCAAATTGCTTCAAGATCCAAATTCCAAAGCCTTGATCTACTATAATTGATGAACAAAAAAAACAATGGATGAAGGTTTAGCTCAAAGTTGAACAAGATTCAATGTGAACTCTTGTTAACTTTCAAAAGAAGAAAAGTGAGCTTTGGTGAATTTTGTGGTTGGGAAGAGAATTTGCAAGAGGTTTGTTGGCTGTCAAAAGCTTGAAGAATGAATGAAATGAAGCCTCTATTTATAGAGTTTTGGCTTGGGAAAATTGGAGGTTTGGAATTAGGCTTGGATGATCAAAATTAGAATTGGAATTCAAATTTGGAGGGAATTATCAAAAGAGTGGTGATTAGTGAAGGTATATGGTAAGAATTAATTATGATGATGTAGGGAATTAAAATGAGATAGTATGGAATATTCCAAAATGATGAAAATTGGTGCCAAATTGCTGAAATTTGAATTTGCTGCCATTTTTCAAAATTTCACGAGGGTAACCGGTTACAGCATATCTGCTAACCGGTTACTCAGTGCAAAATTTGTGAAAAATTAGCATTTTGTTGCACTGTTGTGGTTCCGGCTCGATTTTTTTGCTTGTCAAAGAAGGCATGGAAATAAACACATGAACCTTGGAGTCTCTTAAATAATAATCAATTAAATCTTGGAAACTCTTGATCAGATAATTCTTGAATTAATTGCAGATCAACTTTGACTTTGTTCAGATGAAATTCGTTCGAGCTAAGGGACGGATTTTTGGTATTTTTAACCTGTTCTTCCCCTGAAAATGTTAGTGAAAGAAAACAAAATATTTTTGGATTTTAATTAATGGTTAGTAAACATAAACAAATTAAGCAATAAACAAATAACAAACACACACACACAAACCCAAAGATCCCTGCAAGGCACAATGTTATAGAAGAGGGAACCAATGTGTGATCTTGTTTGTAGTATGAGATGCAAAAGCAAAGAATCTAAGGGGCAAAAATTAGGGTATTACAGCACTCAAGGCAAAGCCAGCATCATGATCTGCCACGGCACTATTACGTCTCATGTCTGGTCTGCTCGGTAAATAATCAGGAATGCTCTTTTGTACAAGAGGCCCTCCAGTGTCAGATGGATCTTGGATGGATTCAGGATTACCGTAATAGAAGTCATTATCAAGTTAATATGATTCAAATCTTTGATATTCGCTTGATGAATACCAGCTTGGTGGAATTACACGCTAAGCAAGTCCAACTCGGTTTTCTGACTTCCCATGATTATCAGAACTGTAAAGTATGTCGTGAGAGTGACCAAGGATGTGCACTTGTTTAAAGAACGCTTCAACACCTGTTGAACCACTGGTGGCTTCTGATCTATCTAGATGAAGACACACAGCAGATCAGTATGACTGACGGGAACCCTACTAGGCATCAAAGTTAGGATGTTCGGTAAATGGAAACAGATCTAGTAAGGTTACACTGCATACAAAGCAGACGTGGCCGGGTGGCGGGTGCTACCACACAACTATGAGCACTGTAGAGTTTGCTCTGAGAATAACCAAGGATGCTACCTCGTGCGAGTGGCCCTTCAAAGTCAGTTGGACCACAAAGAGATTCGACCATGTTCAAGCTCTGGTTTGATTAACATAATACAAGACTAGCTTCCCAATCGAGGCAAAGAAGTTATTTTGATCCCTAAGCAAGAAGTGGCCAAAGACGTATGCGCCATAATCCCTTTACTCCACGAATCAAGAGTTCCTCTTAATAGTGGAAAGGTTCTCAACCTTAAACCAATTGAGGCCGACTACGATGGTCAAAAAAATCAAAAGGCTCTTGTAGTTATCTATCTGCCGGGACCAGTACCGTACAAATCCGATAAGGTTACCCCTTACAAATGCGGTGCAACAACAATTAAGAATGGAAAGGAAACTCCATTACCCTCCGTCGTGAATATTGCAGACATCAGTCGAGTAACACAGAGCTGTCGGATCTTCAACCGAGGAGTTGGAGAAACCAACAAAGAAAAGGAACCTCAAACAGAAGCTCCTAATCAACCAGTCGATCAATCCAGTAGTCCCGACCTTTCAAAGAACATCGATGAGATGCTGAAGCTCATCCAGAAGAGCGAGTACAACATGTTGATCAATTGTTGCAAACTCCTTGAAAAATGTCTGTGCTATCTCTTTTACTCAGTTCCGAAGCTCACAGACAAGCTCTACAGAAAGTCTTAGAGCAGGCCTTTGTGGAACAAGATGTAACGATAAGACAATTCGACAACATCATCTCCAACATCACTTCCTGCAACAACTTTGGGTTTAGTTATGAAGAACTACCGAAAGAGGGCCAAAATCACAATATGACACTCAACATTATAGTCAACTGCGAGGATGATGCATTAGCCAGCGTACTGGTAGACACCAGATCAGCTCTGAATGTTATGCCAAAAACTACTCTGATGCGATTATCATTTCAAGGATCTCCGATGAGGGGCAGTGAGGTCATCGTCAAAGCATTTGACGGATCCCAAAAAATAGTTATCGGCGAAGTCGACCTTCCCATAACTATCGGTCCTCACACTTTCCAAGTCACTTTCCAGGTCATGGACATCCGGGCAGCCTACAGCTGTTTGTTAGGAAGACCTTGGATACACGAGGCTGGGGCAGTCACTTCGACACTTCACCAGAAGCTAAAGTTTGTCAAGAATGACCAACTAGTCACAGTTTGTGGAGAGCAAGCCTTGATCGTGAGCAACTTATCATCGTTCACTTGTGTAGAACCAGAGGAGGTTATTGGAACCCAGTTCCAAGCACTTTCGGTGAGCAAAGACAACCAGTCAGAAAAAGGAACATCGATTTCCTCGTTTAGGGATGCTCTCGAAGTTATCAAAAGTAACAATGCAAAAGGATGGGGACAACTTGTCATTCCTACCGACAACAAAACAAAGAAAGGTCTTGGTTTTTCCTCAACCTGTACCCAGACTGCTACTAACAATGAAAGTCTTCATCCCATTCAGGACTTCTTCCACAGTGGAGGTTTCCTTCACCCAATATCTCAAGAAGTCTATACCATCAATGAGGGTGATTCCTCCGATACAGATTAAGAGTGGAAGTCCTATCTTAACAAAGACGGTTATATGTCTCAGGGAGAGGTGCCTACGCCATTTTGCTATCCCGCACAGAGTCCGAGATATATACCGATATCAGACGTCAAAATGATATACGGAGATTGTGATCCAGAAGGATGCCGTGCTCCACCAAACTCATTAGAGGAGGACACTCTGATGAAAGTTAACTTTGACTATGACTATTATGGCCCAATGGATGGCCTGCCTATCTGGCAGCTGTACCCAGGAGACTTGGGACAAAAGAATCAGCCCAACGATGTATATCAACTGAGCATCATTGAAAAGAATACCTGCGTCCCCACCAACTCATGGGATCATTACTCAGGGCATTCAGAAAACGTCCAGTACAACGATGAATTTGCAAAGAGCGCAGGATATCAGTTTATCAACTACGCCTTTCCTGAGGTCAACGTCACCTGTAACGCCCGGTAAATAATTAATTATTTAATTAAATATATTCGTATCATTTGTGTTGATTTATGCTGATTTTTGAATTACCGGAATTGTGTTGTGTTGAGTTGCTATGTCGGTTTTAGTTGAATTAATCATAAAAATGTTGATCTAAGTTGTATTGTTGTTAATTAATTAATTAAGCTAAATTAAGTTGATTTTAAGTTGTAGAAAATAATATGGTGTTAATATAGTAGGATTATAAGAGAATGTTGGGCTTATTTAGATGGTAGTAATAGTGAGGGTGTAGTAATGAGGGCCAATAAGAAAAATAAGATAATAGTATTATTATATTAGGTTTTAGAAATAAAAGAGAAATTAGAAGAAGCAGTAAAGTGGAAGTTGCAGAAAAAGAGGAAAAATAGGAGAAGAACGTGGAAGTTATGGAGAAGAGAAAGAATGAGGGTTGTGGAGAAAAAAAGAGTTCGTTTAAATCGTAGAAAAGTGGAAGAAGAAGTCTGGGAGAAATTGATCATGGACCGTTGCAGACCAAAAGAGCAAAAGGTTAGAAGCCATGGAAAAGCTATGATGCAATCAGAATTATAGAGTGGTCTCTAATCCAAGGTAAGGGTGGCGTTCTTACTCTATAATTGGGTATATGATGAATGATATGTGGGATTAGATTTGTAGGATTGCATTGCGTATGCTGTCTGCATGTGTTGATTATATTGTCTGTGTATGTTGATTTCGTAATTGATACCGAAGATCGATAATTGGTTGATGCTGTTGAATTTAGTCGTGAAAAATGAATGTAAGTTAATGTGAGTATAATCATGGCCCTAAATTATGTGTATTGAGATGGTTGAAATGTTGGTTTGCGATCGATCAGAAAGAAAAAAAATTGGAAGAATGAGAGAAACAGAGAGAACGAAGGCTAACAGGTGGGACGCCCGTCTGGGAGGCATGGCGACCGTCATGGCCTTGTTACGACCGTCACGCGGGTTACGACCGCCACGGATTGGTTACGACCGTCACGCAGAACAAAAATTAAATTGAGATTTTCTGGTTGCTGTATGTCTGTAGGCATAGTATAACTGAACTTAGCAAATGTGTTTGCAGAAAACATAATTAATCAGTATATATATATATATATATATATATATATATATATATATATATATATATATATATATATATATATATATATATATATGCATAGTATATTACTAGTAGCAGAAGATATTTAGTAGCATGAGGTAATAAGTTGTAACAGAGCTGGTATTTAAAGTAGCAGAAAACCATAGTGTTGATACATATATATGTACTTAGCATTGCATAGCTTAAAGTATTATAGAAATAAAATAATATTATTTGTAATAATGACTATTATAATAATTACGGAATAACTATAATAAGAATAACAGTTAGTGTATAAGCAATATATTAATTATGAGTTAGATTAAATATACATATAGCAGTAGAATAAAATGAAAGTAAGTAGCAGGAGGTAGTAATAGCTGACACAGTAAACAGCAGGTTAGAAATAAAAATAACAGAGACATTGGAGATTGGCAGGATTGTTAAGGTACAGAGTTAGTAAATTTAGCAGCAATGAGAATCAATAGAGTATGGACAGAAAACAAAATAAAACAGGTTGTAGTAGTATAGCAGAACCATATTAGTAGCAGGATTTCTGTGTAGAAAAATAAGCAGTCGAACTAATTAATCAAGTAGAATATGTAGAAATAATTGAATAGCAGTAGCAGTGATTAATTAGTAGAAGAATAGACTAGCAGCACATGTATAATAGCAGTACCGAAATAATATTAACGCAGAGTAGAATTGTTAGTAATTTTAGTAGAAGAATAATTAATCGGTTTTAGTAGAATTGTTCGGAATAATCACGGATCGCTTTTGTATATTTTGGTTGATTGTGTTGATGTTGAATTATCGTTGTTGATATGTTGTATTGTTGATAAGTTGTTGTCGAATTGTTGTTGTGGCGTTGTCATTGTTAAATGGTGTTGCTGTTGAGATGTTGATACCAAGTTGTAGGCCTATGGGCAATGCTGATTTGCTGTTGTGCTGATAGATATAATTATCAGTGTTGTTATTATGATGTTCATGTTGGGTCACATGGCATAACACATTAAGCTGGCCTGGATTGGCAAAACATTAAGCTGGCCTGGATTGGCAAAATATTAAGCAGAAGGCTTATGCCTTGTTGACGTCAATATTAATTGGCAAATTTTTAAGCTGGGAGTTCTGCTCCAATGGTACCACATGCATGTGCATTTTGATCGCATTTCATGTTACATTTTGAGTTGTTGTGATGATATATTCGTTGTTAGTATGTTGTTGACTTGTTGTGACAGGTACTGTCTGAAAGCTATAAAAATGTTGTTATAACCTGTTGAGGGTTTTGTTGTTATGTTTGTGGTTTGAAAGTTGTTATATTAAGTTGGTTAATTTGCTGTGATATTAAGTTGATGACTGGATGTGATAATTGTTGTTATAAGCTGTAAAGTGGTAATTTTATATGATCTAAATTCTAATATATTATTTATCATACATCTTATTATATTGTTAGATATCTCACCCCTTCTGCTGATATTTCCCCTACCATGGGAAATGGGCAGGTACTCAAGAATAGCAGTGGCAGTCGGAATAGGTTTGGAGTCCTTATGTTGCTTTATTACAAGTCAAGAGGGTCTTGCTCTGATACGTAACACTCGGGGGGATGAACGATCGTTGTTTTATAGTTGTTATATTTTAGTTGTTGAATTATAAGTTGATGTCATTGAATGCTTGTTGTGTTGAAGTTATTTTTAGTTGAACAAAAGATGTTATGACAATTAAGTTGAGAATTGTGATTCCACTACTTAGTTATTAAGAGTGGTTTTGTTTTTTAAAGACTAATTATATTGTTATCGGTTCATCTGAGTTAAAGTGTTATGTATCTGTTTTACATGAGATTAAATGAAGTTGATTTTAAGAAGTAAGTGTAGCATCTCATTTGTTTGTTGAAATTTTGTAACTCTGATTTTTAATAATATTCGCTGGGTAGAAATAGGGTGTTACATCACCGAAAGGGATGGCTCTTCTAGTTCCACTGAAGTATGGGACACCTTAGGACAACCGAGTGGCAAATACGACTTCATGGTCAAGTACACCGCTCTGAAAGCTCTCGTATCAGGCTCGAAGACATCCAACCAACTGGATGGGGAGATCCACCTGAGAGTTCAATCACTGTGCAAGATACAACAGAAGAGTTCGTCTACGACAACTCTGCCTGGGAGACAGACTCCAACGAACATGCTCCACCAGAATCAGCGTTATTTCTGAAGACAAATCAAGAAGGAAGGTACTAGAATTTGTGATTCACCGAGGAGTTCGCCGCCAATGGGTTGCTGTCAATGTCCCGAAAGTCGTTCATAAGTCTAAGTAATTGCCGTCTTTGTCTTAACCTTTCACCCTGCCCAGGTGAAACAGATGTTTTGATAGGGCTCACTTTCTGTAAATGTCTCTCTTCGCTTTTCCCAAAGCGACAAAGTTTTGTTTTATAGGGCTGTAGTTTCAAGAATAGACAAAATCATAAATAAAATAACGTCATTCTGTAAATTCGGCATTTATTGCTGTTTTCTCTTTTCGCTTTTTAAGAAAATGGTAATCCTAAAAACAACTCAAATAATAAAAACAAGCAGTTTTCAGAAAATACACTGCATACACTCTTGCATTTCTCTCTATCTCTTCTAAAAACAATCATCACGTCATGCAGATTGCTTATTTTAAACCCCATTGAAACATACGATCCAACGCCTTCTCCTAACTTTGAATTCCCGGTATTTGAGGCCGAAGAAGAAAATAACGAGGGAATTCCAGAAGAGATTTCCCCGATTACTCAGACAAGAGAAAAGGTCCATTGAACCTCACAAAGAGTCGTTAGAAACGATCAACTTGGGTTTAGAAGAAGAGAGAAAAGAAGTCAAGATTGGGGCACTGCTCAGTCCAACTGTCAAAGAAAGTTTGATAAAGCTTCTCAAAGAATTTCCTGATGTATTTGCTTGGTCCTATCAGGATATGCCAGGGTTGGATACCAGCATCGTGGAATATCATCTACCGTTAAGATCAGTATGTCCGCCGGTAAAACAAAGACTAAGACGGACTCATCCGGATATGTCCATCAAAATCAAAGAGGAAATACATAAACAGATTGACACGGGTTTCCTCGCCACATCAGAATATCCTCAATGGTTAGCCAACATAGTACCAGTTCCGAAAAAGGACTGAAAGTTCAGAATGTGTTTAGACTATAGGGATCTGAACAAGGCGAGTCCAAAGGATGACTTTCCCTTACCACACATTGACATGCTGGTAGACAATACGACGAAGTTCAAAGTATTCTCCTTCATGGATGGATTCTCGGGCTATAATCAGATAAAAATGGGGCCGAAAGACATGGAGAAAACTTCCTTCATCACTCCATGAGGCACCTTTTGTTACAAGGTAATGCCATTCGGTTTGAAGAACGTCGGGGCAACCTATCAAAGTGCCATGACTACTCTGTTTCATGACATGATACATAAAGAAATAGAAGTGTATGTCGATGATATGATTGCCAAATTTAAAACGGAAGAGGAGCATGTAACCCACCTGTCAAAGTTATTCAAGCATCAGAGGAAATACAAACTCCGCTTGAATCCCAACAAATGCATGTTCGGTGTTCGCTCAGGAAAACTGCTAGGGTTCATCGTCGGCCATAAAGGAATTGAGGTTGATCCTGACAAGGTCAAGTCCATTCAAGAATTGCCTTCTCCAAAGACTGAAAAGCAAGTCAGGGGATTCCTGGGACGTTTGAATTACATTTCCAGATTTATATTCCTCATGACCGCGACATGCGCGCCAATCTTCAAATTACTCAAAAAGAATCAGGACTGCATTTAGACAGAAGACTGCCAAACCGCCATCGACAGTATCGAGGAATACCCGTTGAACCCACCAATTCTATCACCTCCAATGGAAGGAAGACCACTGATAATCTACCTAACAGTCTTGGAAGACTCAATGGGTTGTGTACTTGGCCAACAAGACAAAACCAAAAGGAAAGAGTCTGCCATCTACTATTTGAGTAAGAAATTCATTGATTATGAGACTCGATATACAATGCTCGAGAAAACTTGTTGTGCTATGGCTTGGGCCGCCAAACGTCTTCGCCAGTACATGATTCGTCACACTACTTGGTTAACCTCCGAAATGGATCCGATCAAGTACGTCTTTGAAAAACCTGCTCTTACGCGAAGGATTGCCCGTTGGCAGATGTTGTAATCAGATTACGACATCGAATACCATGCTCAGAAAGCCATCAAAGGAAGTATTTTAGCCGATCATTTGGCTTATCAACCGATTGACGATCAGGAATCAGTCAGGTTTGACTTCCCAGACGAAGATGTCATGTACTTGATAATGAAAGATTGCGATGAACCGCTACCCAGTGAAGGGCCAGAACCAGGTTCCCAATGGGGACTAATCTTTGACGGAGTTGTCAATCATTATGGAAATGGAATTGGGGCAATCATCGTAACACTTCAGGGTACCCACATTCCTTTCACTGCCAGATTAACATTCAAGTGTACAAACAATGAGGCCGAATACGAAGCTTGTATCATGGGTCTCGAAGAAGCAATTGACTTGAGGATTAAGAACTTGGATGTATATGGAGACTCAGCCCTGGTTGTTAATCAGATCAAAGAAGATTAGAACACATACCAATCAGGACCGATTCCTTACAAAGACTATGCGAGAAGGTTGTTACCATTCTTCAACAGAATTGAGTTTCATCACATCCCTCGTGAAGAGAATCACATGGCTGATGCATTAACTACTCTCTCTTCCATGATTAGTGTAGGTTAATGGAACGACGTGCTTAAGATTGACATAATGCGCCTAGAACGGCCCGCTTACATCTTCACAATCGAAGCAGTCATAGACGATAAACCTTGGTATCACGATATCAAATGCTTCCTTCAGAAACAAGAGTACCAACCTAGGGCATCCAGAAAAGACAGAAAGAATCTCAGGAGATTGGCTGGCAGCTTCTTTCTGAGCGGTGATACATTCTATAAGAGAAATTTTGACATGGTCTTGCTCCGATGCGTAGACAAACCAGAGGCAAACATGTTGATAAAAGAAATTCACGAAGGATCCTTTGGCACTCATGCCAACGAACACACAATGGCGAGAAAAATTCTAAGAGCAGGATACTATTGGTTGACCATGGAATCCGATTGCTACAAGTACATGAGTAGATGTCACAAGTGTCAGATATACTCAGACAAAATCCATGTACCACCTACGTATCTCAAGGTTATCTCTTCCCCATGGCCTTTTTCTATATGGGGAATCGACATTTTTGGCATGATCGAACCCAAGGCTTCGAACGGACATCGGTTCATCCTGGTAGCCATTGACTACTTCACCAAGTGGGTCGAAGCAGCGTCATACACCAATGTAACCCGATAAGTGGTGGTTCGATTTATCAAGAACAATATCATCTGCCGTTATGGTGTTCCAAGCCAGATCATTACTAATAATGGATCCAACTTGATCAATAAGATGGTGAAAGAGTTATGTGCTAAGTTCAAGATCGAACACCATAATTTATCTCCCTACCGACCTAAGATGAACGGAGCAGTAGAAGACGCTAACAAGAACATCAAGAAGATCGTTCAAAAGATGGTTGTAACCTACAAAGACTGGCACGAAATGCTACCCTTTGCTCTTCACGGTTATCGCACATCTGTCTGCACTTCGACAGGGGCAACCCCTTTCTCTCTAGTATATGGTATGGAGGCAGTGCTTCCCATAGAGGTAGAGATCCCATCAATCCGGGTATTGATGGAAGCCAAGCTAACAGAGGCTGAATGGCGTCAAAGTCGACACGATGAACTGAATCTGATCGAAGAAAAACGAATAACGGGTCTATGCCATGGTCAGTTGTATCAACAAAGAATGAAGAAAGCGTTTGACAAAAAAGTCCGACCTCGCGTGTTCAGGAAAGGAGACCTTGTGCTCAAGAAGATACAATCATTCCTCACTGATTCCCGGGGCAAATGGACTCCAAATTATGATGGCCCTTATGTGGTCAAGAAAGCCTTCTCAGGCGGTGCCTTGAGACTCACAACCATGGATGGAGAGGAGTTTACTTATCCCACAAATGTTGACGTAGTCAAGAAATACTTCGCCTAAATGAAAAAAAAATTCTTGGCGGATTGAAAACCCGAAAGGGCGGTCCAGGAAAAAATTAGAGACATAAGCAAAAAAAATCATCCCGATGGATTGGAAATCTCAAAGTACAATCCAGGCAAAAATTAGGGATAAAACGCAAGTAACTACGCCCGACGAGGTTAAATCCCCTGCAGTAATGCCATCCATAAGAAAAATTCCAATCAAGGTCATCTTCGACAGAAGCTCAGGATGTCCAAAATTCAAAGTTGGTAGAAGGATAACGGTCGTTGTGTTTCAATGTATCCCTTTTCCCTTAAAATTACCGTTTTTAAACTTTGTAAACGCTCTATGGAATCACGCGTTTGGCTGATTTCCATCCTATCAATAAAATTTGAGCCTTAGTGCTTTTGTTTGTAATTCTCATTTGTTTTAGCTTTACAGAATGATGTATTTAATATGATCAACGATTCTTGAAATAAAACAAAAATGAATTTAATTGTCAAATTTTTTCTGCTTATAAAATAAAGATGGCAATTCTTTTGACTGTTGAACATCGAAAGAACATCGATCGCTTCTCCGAAGGTGATTGAACCTCAAAGTGCAGAATCAAAGTACTCATTCTAAACCAGTACACCTAAATGAAGGATCAACCGTGTCAGATACCATGTTTCATCTGACACCCCCCGGCAGGATTCTTACCTCCTAAGCCTGACCAACGCTGTTCCCCACAGGGACTACTTTTCCTAAGCAAGGCAGGATTGCTATCTGGAACCAGTGATACTATTCATCCCCCGCAGTGGCCGAGTATCTAGTTGTGTTTGTCTATTAGTCTGTATGTCGCGTCAGTTTTGTCGGCATATACATACATACATCCTGCATTATTGATTCATATACATAGTTATATTGCATTACTATCACTCTGGTCAGTCTTGTCCCCTAGTGATAAAAGTCCTTTCATCAATCGAGTTGTCAGTTCTTTCCTCGTCAGGAAATGTTGCGTCTGAACAATCCCTCCTCCAGTTTATTTCTGGATTGGAGTTGGTCATTGACCACTTTGACAACTTGAACCTCTAAAAGACAAGAAGACATTCGACAAACGTCACTCTTCACCATTGACGATGATATCTTTGCTTTCCCGAATTAAGGAAAATCCTCAGAGAAAGCCTCACAACTAAAGACTCTCAGCAACACATTGGTTTTTCTCTCCAAAAAGTCAATGTTGATAAAGTCATCAGCACCTCAAAATTGGAATACATCGCATAACCTTTCTCCGAGAAGATCTCGAGGAAAAGTATGATGTAATATCCCCAAGCAGGAAACAGTCTCTCAGAAGACTCGTTTTCCCCAGTAGAGTCAACAAATGGCGTCTCCAACAGAGAAGTTTTAACACCTCTACAACTTAGACGAATGGGTTTCCCCAGCAAGTCTGACATCAAAACTTTTTCCCATCAAATGGCATCTCCCCAGTAAAATTTGGCGAGAAGTTTGAGGAAAACTGCTACAAATTGCGTCCCATGTCAAGAAAGTTTATTGACAAAAGAAACTAAGACCAGTTCCTTGGATGAAGACCAGGATCGAGGAGAAGTTTATATCAGAAACTAAGACTAGTTCCTTTGCTGGAAACCAGGATCGAGGGGGAGTTTATATCAGAAACTAAGACCAGTTCCTTGGCTGAAAACCAGGATCGAGGGGAAGTTTATATCAGAAACTAAGACCAGTTCCTTGGCAGAAGACCAGGATCGAGGGGAAGTTTATATCAGAAACTAAGACCAGTTCCGTGGCTGAAGACCAGGATCGAGAGGAAGTTTCACCCTTTTCTAAGTATCATTGCTTAGCAAAAGAAGATGGATAAGCAAGCAAACCATTCATAACCACCATCAAAATTTCGGGTATTCCGATATTTAATCCTCTTGCACCCCGAATGCCCGAATACCTTCGCCATTCACACCTTCGGGTCCAAGAAGATTAAATAGGGGAATCTGTCATACCCCAAATTTTGACCACTAAGATTTCCCATCATTGTACAAATCATCACCACAATATGGATGTACTTTTATGCCTCATCAGTCTCTTCAAAGATGATGGATCATTCACTACAATCAAGAATTAGGGTTTCAAGCTCTCTCAGAGCACTTAGACAAATGATCAATCAAGAAATGACATGATCTTCAACTTGTCTAGCCTCTCAAACATCCATTAAGGCTCAAGAGGACTCCCACATCAAGAATCAAGCACAAGATTGCTACATTCTGATAACACGAAAACATATCGTATTTTTACTTTGATTTATGTTAAAATCTTATTCCATTTCAGTCTAATCTCTGATTTTTCCGAGAATATTTAAGTGTTTTGCAGGTATTTCAGTTGCCAAGTCAAAAGTACGCAAAGTGTAGAAAAGAAGGCGAACGAGCAAGAAACGAGCAAGAAAAGAGCAAGAAAAGAGCAGAAAATAGAAGATTTCAAAATTTGCTGGTGTGACGACAGTCACACCTCCCTCACGGTCGTCATGGAGTTTAAAGTCATCACGCTCGTCACAGCCCATCACGTTCGTCATGGAAGCAAAAACAGAATTTAGACGTTAAGCTCAGGTGGTCACGAAGACTCAGAAATTCAGTTTTCACGTTGCATTCTCTCCGCGAAATTCTAGGTCCCAAATGAAAATAACTGACAAAGGAGTGTGCCTACATTTTCTCCAATGGTGGCCATAGCTGAGGCGATATATATGAGAAGATTCCGAAGAGCCAAGGGAGGCCCATTTGCTTTCCAAAGTTGCCGTATTGCTGCAGAATTGTTTACAGAATTTCATTCTTGTTTCACTTTGTTTCGTTTACCATTTTCCTTGTCGCTTATTACCGAACAAAGCAATATTTTCTCACATTGAGGAACTATTGCACATTAGTTTAAGTTTTTGTTTCCTGCCTTCATCATTTCGTTTTTACTTATTCAAGCAAAAGCCTACCGATCTGTGGAGGAATTGCTTAGACCGCATTTACCAGGTTTTTATCGTTCCAATTTATAGTAATTGTTTTTCTTTTATTATGTCTGAATTTAAGTTTAATTATTTATTCGCATTCAAGTTCATTTTAATTAGTATGTCGAGCTAAACCGATTTTATCGGTATGTAATTGAGTAACCGAAATGGATTAGTTATTTCTAAGCTAAAATCATAAATCAACTTATTTTCTGGCTTTGATTTCTTAATTTAAAACCAACTTTTATTACGAAAGTAAAAAGGTAACAAAGGTTAAGGTCAAGACCACGAGAGTGTGAGATTTTACCCGGATAGCTGAAATCGAGCATTAGGTTTAAAAACAGCGAGAGCGCTTTAAAGTTAATTAGGACTTATTAGTTTCAAAAAATTATTTTTAATCTCGTATGGGCTAGCGAGAGCAGACATATTGACTTAAAGGTATAGTCCGAAGCAATAACCACGAGAGTGTGAGGTGAGGGCTTTTAAACTGGTATTTTCTACAGAATTATAAAGTGATAGATTTTTATACGCTTAGGTTCAATGAAATCCATGATGGTATACTGAATTATATACCGATGTCCTAATCATAACTAGTTTATTCTTAAATTTTAATTTCCCTTTAATTTCCCTTTTTAAATCTAAAAACCATATCAGATTTGCCTTAGATTTACATAGTAACATTAGATAACGGTACGTTCGATTTTTAGTCTCTGTGGGATCGATAATCTTTTAAAACTACGCGATACGACTGTATACTTGCAGTTAGATTTATTTAGGCACACTAAATAGCGATCAAGTTTTTGGCGCCGTTGCCGGGGACTAATTAAGTCGATATTGTAACTCCTTTGTTGCGCCGTATAGACTAAAAAAAAAACAAATTTCCCTTTTTTTTTCTCCTCGATTGTATGCCAAGTACACGCTCACAAAGCGAAGACTTGCAACCACCAATCGCCGAATTAGAGCGTTTCTTACATTTAAGACGCAGAATACTTGAGTATCAACGCAAATATAATATTCCCGATCTCCTTGCTCATACTCCTGAATCAGTCAAAGAACGAAACATGGCTGAAGGACCCCACAACCGTCCTCTTAAGTATTATGCTACCCCATCTGAGCAAGAACCACATAACAGCATTGCTGCCCCTGCTATCAACTGAAACGATTTCGAGTTGAAACCCTCATTGCTGTCAGTCGTACAACAACATCAATTCTCTGGAAATCCTACAGAAGATCCTAACGAACATTTGACCAAGTTTTTGCAGTACGCAGACACAATGAAGGGAAATGGTGTAACTACAGACGCGATAAGACTACGTCTTTTTCCTTTCTCATTAAGAGATAGAGCTTGGGCTTGGTTGCAATCCTTGCCATCAAACTCTGTTACTACGTGGGATGAGTTGAAAAAGGTATTCTTAGCGCGATATTTCCCCCCAAGCAAAATAGCTATGCTGAGACCCTAAATTAATAGTTTTCGACAGAAGGACAGCGAATCTCTTTACGAAGCATGGGAAAGATACAAAGACATGATGAGGATGTGTCCGCATCACGGTCTTGAAGATTAGCTAGTCATCCACACGTTTTACAATGGTCTCTTGTACAATACAAGATTGACAATAGAGGCCGCCGCCGGTGGTACACTTATGGATAAACCTTATGAAGAAGCCTATCAACTGATCGAAAGCATGGTTCAAAACCACTACCAAGGGGGAGGAGAAATAACTGCAGTGAAAAAATCCCAAACGAAAGGTGGAATGTATGAGGTTAGTAGCCTTGATCGTGTCAATGCTAAGGTAGATGCCCTTGCCCAAAAGATTGATAACTTGACCATAACACCTGCAGCCACCGTGGCTGCTGTAGCTCAAAATTGCGAATTATGCGGAACACCTGGACATGCCGCCACTGAATGTCAAATTTTGGCAGGAGTCTCCAGTGACCAAGTGAATTATGCTCAGGGGAACCCTTATTCAAATACCTACAATCAGGGCTGGAAGAATCATCTAAACTTCTCCTACAAAAACAACAATGCATTGTATGCACCTGGTCAGGCACCTGCTACACCACCAGGCTACCAAAAGGCTGCCGTAATTGCCCCAAATGTTCCTAGGAAGTCCAACCTTGAACTAATGATGGAAAACTTTATAGCTACCCAGGCTCAAACAAACAAAGACTTCCTGAATCAAAACATACACATTAGTGAGCAAATTAAGCAGTTAGCAAACAAAGTAGACGCTTTAGCCACCCACAACAAAATGCTTGAAACCCAAATTTCACAAGTGGCACAACAACAAGCACCTACTGCTGCTCCTACTGGAACATTTCCTGGACAGCCACAACCTAATCCAAAAGGACATGCAAATGCCGTTATATTAAGAAGTGGTAAAGAACTAGACGGACCCATTGATCCGAGACTTCAGAACCCAGCCATGTACCAAAGGCCTGATAGCACAACAACTGAGAAGGAGAATGAACCCAAGGAAAAGGAAGGTAATGACCAAGAGGCCGCAAACAAAGAAAAACCTTATGTGCCTCCACCACCCTATAAACCACCTATTCCGTATCCTCAAAGATTTGCAAATTCTAAAACTGCAGGGAAATTTAAGAAATTTGTTGAACTTCTGAAACAATTAAACATCACGATACCTTTTACAGAAGCCATCACTCAGATGCCCTCGTATGCTAAGTTCCTAAAAGAAATCTTATCCAATAAGAAAAAGATTGAGGATAACGAAATAGTTACACTTACTACTGAGTGTAGCGCAATAATTCAAAACAATATGCCTCCTAAGCTGAAAGACCCAGGTAGTTTCTCCATACCTTGTGTAATTGGGAAGTTCGTCATAGACAAAGCTCTATGCGACTTAGGAGCCAATATTAGTGTTATGCCCTTATCCATATGCAAGAAGCTTGATATGGGAGACTTAAGACCAACTAAGATGTCGGTTCAATTAGCTGACCGCTCTATTAAATACCCAGTTGGTATACTAGAAAACGTTCCAGTTTGCATAGGACAATTCTATATCCCGACCGATTTCATAATCATGGATATTAAAGAAGACTCCACTACTCCTATCATACTAGGAAGACCATTCTTAGCTACCGCTGGAGCCATTATAGACGTAAAAAGGGGTAGGCTAACTTTTGAAGTTGGTGAAGAGAAGGTTGAGTTTATTTTGATGCAATTCTTACAAGCTCCAGCTATAGACGACACATGTTATCTACTAGATGTCATAAATGAGTGCGTAAGAGAAATATAGATGGAACCAACCACATACTCAGATATTATAAAAATTCCAATACCTCCGATTTTTGAAGATGATAATTGGCGTGAACCTTATCAAGATGATAGCCTAAGCGAATGTTTAGCACTTACACCAGATCATCTGCCTTGCCCGAAGAAACCAGCTCTAGAACTAAAAACACTACCTAATAATTTGAGGTATGAATTCCTGGACGAAGAACTCAAACGACCCGTGATAGTCAATGTAGACTTAGGACAGACCGAAACTAAGAAACTTTTAGATGTCTTGAGAAAATACCCAACTGCGTTAGGCTATAACATCGCTGACCTTAAAGGAATAAGTCCTTCTATTTGTATGCATCGCATTATGCTAGAGGAAGACTGTAAATCCTCTAGAGAACCGCAGAGAAGGATTAATCCAATCCTAAGCACTGTAGTCAAGGATGAAGTGAAAAAGCTTTTAGAAGCAGGAATTATATACCCGATATCAGACAGTAAATGGGTTAGCCCAGTACATGTCGTACCAAAGAAGGGAGGTGTTACAGTTGTTAAGAACGCAAAAGGTGAGTCTATAACACAAAGAGTTGTAACTGGAAGTAGAATGTGCATCGATTATAGAAAGTTGAACAAAGCTACTCGTAAAGATCACTTCCCATTACCATTCATTGACCAAATGTTAGAACGATTGGCAAAACACTCTTACTTCTGCTATTTAGACGGTTACTCAGGATTTTTTCAAATCCCGATACATCCTGATGACCAAGAAAAGACAACCTTCACATGTCCCTATGGAACATTTGCTTATCGACGAATGCCGTTTGGACTATGTAACACTCCTGCCACATTCCAAAGATGCATGATGTCGATCTTTGCTGATTTTATAGATGCCATTATGGAAGTGTTTATGGACGATTTTTCTGTTTGTGGGCAGAGTTTTGAAGGATGTCTATCGAACCTAGAAATGGTACTTGAAAGATGCGTAAAAGTTAATCTCGTATTAAACTGGGAGAAATGCCATTTCATGGTAAATCAAGGAATCGTACTTGGACACGTAGTATCTGACAGAGGGATCAAAGTTGATAAAGCCAAGATAGAAATTATAGAAAATCTTCAACCTCCGAAAACCGATTGGGAAATACGAAGTTTCTTAGGACACGCCGGTTTTTACCGACGATTCATAAAAGATTTCTCGAAAATTACCAAAGCTCTTACCGGTCTATTGATGAAAGATGCTGAATTTAACTTTGATGAGAAATGTCAAAAAGCGTTTGAACAGCTGAAAACAACCCTCATTACCGCACCTATCATGCAACCACCAGATTCGAGATTACCATTTGAAATTATGTGTGATGCAAGTGATTATGCCGTAGGTGCAGTTTTAGGACAAAGAAGGGACAGAAAACTCCATGCTATTTACTATGCAAGTAGAACCTTAGACCCTGCCCAAATGATCTACGCCACCATAGAAAAAGAACTTCTAGCCGTGGTTTTCGCCCTTGACAAATTCCGTTCTTACCTAGTGGGAGCGAAGATCATCATTTATACAGACCACGCGACTATTAGGTATTTATTGAACAAAAAGGATGCAAAACCTAGACTGCTAAGGTGGATCCTGCTATTACAAGAATTTGACTTAGAGATCAAAGATAAGAAAGGAACTGAAAATGTAGTGGCAGACCACTTATCCCGATTAGATGGCATCAAACCAGAGCCAGTCCCTATTAATGACGATTTCCCTTATGAACGACTCATAGCCCAACTTGAAGATGATATGTCTAAACTACATTTAAATGAACCAAAAATAGAAGAAGCCGTGGAAGAAATTAACTCACACATAATACTGCCATGGTATACTGACATAGTCAACTACTTAGCAGCTGGAGTACTTTCACCAGACCTATCTTATCAACAAAAGAAAAAATTCTTTCATGATCTAAAACATTATTATTGGGATGAACCTCTGCTCTTTAAAAGAGGAGCGGACGGTATTTTCCGTCGTTGCGTCCCTGAAACTGAAATAGAAGACATCATCTCTCAATGTCACTCTGCTCCTTATGGAGGACATGCTAGTACTTCAAAGACATGCGCTAAGATTCTACAATCCAGCCTATTTTGGCCTAACCTCTAGAAGGATGTTCACATTGCAATACTAAACTGCGACCGATGCCAACGCACTGGTAACATATCAAGACACGATGAGATGCCCCAAAAAGGCATATTGGAGGTAGAAGTCTTTGATGTATGGGGGATTGATTTCATGGGACCTTTCCCATCATCCTTTGGAAATAAATATATACTCGTAGCTGTCAACTATGTTTCGAAATGGATTGAGGCTATAGCTTCTCCTACAAATGACGCACGAGTAGTCATAAAGCTTTTCAAAAACACAATTTTTCCCAGATTTGGTGTGCCGAGACTTGTCATAAGCGACGGTGGCTCTTATTTCATATAAAAAATATTTGACAAACTTCTATCAAAGTATGGAGTAAGACACCGCATAGCAACACCATCTCATCCACAAACTAGTGGACAGGTTGAGGTCTCGAATAGAGAAATAAAACAAATCTTAGAGAAGACCGTAGCAACCTCTAGGAAAGATTGGTCCTCTAAACTTAATGAAGCTTTATGGGCATACAGGACGGCCTACAAAACACCAATCGGAACTACACCTTTCAAACTAGTCTATGGTAAATCCTGCCACTTACCAGTAGAATTAGAACACAAAGCCTATTGGGCTATTAAAACACTGAACTTAAGGTACGATTCTGTAGGTGAAAAGCGAATCCTAGATCTGCACGAGCTAGAAGAGTTAAGACTAGACGCTTATGAGAACGCAAAAATATATAAAGAACGAACTAAGAAATGGCATGATAAGCGTTTATCTAGAAAAGAATTGTGTGGGAGACGTTGTGCACCTATTTAATTCAAGAATAAAACTCTTTCCTGGGAAACTAAGATCTAGATGGTCCGGTCCTTTTGAAATTACCAAGGTATTACAGAGTGGAGCAATAGAAATTAAGGGTAGGAATAGCGAACCATTCATAGTAATTGGGCAACGTTTAAAGCACTATCATAGCATTGAAAATAGGGACTATTTGAATAGCCTTAAACTTTTAGAGTTGCCCGCTGATCCCCCTAACTAAAATATCTAATTGATTTCGTCAGTCTTACGACGTTAAAAACAACGCTTAATGGGAGGCAACCCATGATAATTGTTTTTCCTTCTTTATGATTGTTATTTCTTTACATTTTCTATATTCTATTTTGTTTTCAAATTTCTAGTTTTCATTTATATTTTCTTAAACTTTTTTGGAAATTGCTGTGCTAATTATATAATTGCAAAATACAGGATTACAAAGTCTTTCTACATTTTCTGTTCTCCTCTTCTGATTTCATTCTTGGTTAATCACTAAAAAATGGAGAACAAAGATAATATGTTGGTAGAATTCAGAGATGCAACTCAGTGGCATCGCTATGAGGCTCTGTCTCTTCGACCCTTCGCCCTGACAAAATTTGCCCACAGACCCACCATGACCTCTTTAGGCCTAGGTGAGAGCATTGATTTTCTGTTTAACCAACTAGGTTGGGAGGGTTTTGCTAATAAGAAACACAAGACTTATCGTAGACTGACTTTAGAATTCCTAAGTTCAATGAGTTACAATCCTTACTGTGGAAAAGGCATTAATAGGGGCCGAATTACTTTTAGGTTGTTTGGATACCACTGCCAGTTTACCATTAAGGAACTGTCGGATCTTTTAGGTTTCCCTGAAGGACCCACCGTTTTCTCCGTGGTACAAGAGGATTTGATGTTAGTAGGTGAGCTGAATGCCTTCTAGGGTAGAATTTCAGGGAGACCTGATCTTGACATGAACCCTATGCTGTCAACCAAAATTCATAACCCAGCCATCCGATACTTTCATATGATCCTAGCCTACACCCTGTTTGGAAAGCCTGAGAATGACAATACTGTTTCGGGGATGAGCTCTTTATTATCTTTTGTGCATTTCAGTCTCAAGAGGTTAACGGACTGACTTTCATGTTTAATAACTTATGCAAAATCATTAGGAATGAAAACAGCCCAATTCTGATAGGTGACCTAGTTACCAAAATAGCCGATGCTATGGGATTCAGGACCCGGCTTTCTAAAATCAACCCTTTTGGAGACTTTAGACCCATGAATATCACCTTCTGTTTCAATAGGGCCATGATTAGGAACCAAGGTCCACACCATTTCCAGCTCCTGATCAATAATGTAGTTGTGCCACACTTTACCCTACCAAATCATGAACGCACAAGTGTGAACAACGAACATAACTGGCTATATGACCTAGATGAACCACAGCCTGTAATTGATCCTAAGACACCCCCTCATTACCATGACTTTGACTTTATGGAATTCCAAGATGACACTGACATTCCTAAGGTTGATGCCACAAATTATGCTGCAAATCTGACTACCATCCTTAAAACTATGGATGACTATCATAAAGAGATCACCTAAGAAAAGGGTGAACTGAACACCATGCGACAAGACATTGTCGGCCTCATGGATATGACAGTTGAGCAATTTGATCATTTGAACCAAGCCATTACATCTTTGAAGAAACGCCTTGGCTAGATTTTTGAAGCACTACTTTTTCATGTTTTACTGCTTTTACTTAGGAAACAATTTACTTTCAGTTTTTCTTCTTTATGTTGGAAACAAATTGATTTAC
Source organism: Lathyrus tuberosus (assembly GCA_022829125.1). Taxonomy (NCBI): domain Eukaryota; kingdom Viridiplantae; phylum Streptophyta; class Magnoliopsida; order Fabales; family Fabaceae; genus Lathyrus; species Lathyrus tuberosus. The sequence goes on from JALAZF010000086.1 coordinate 10,303,473, forward strand.
ATTCAGTTTTATTTATGATTGAATACACTGCTAGTCTTTGCTAACATATTTTCTGGTTTTAATGAATCATCCAATTTATTGCTTAATATTTGATCTTGCTGGAATTAAATTTGCTCCTGTCGTACTTTATTTTGCTTTCGATTTATTTTGTCATTTTATTTATGATTCTGTATGCATAATAGTATTACCATATGTGCTAACATTTCCCCTGCTGCAAAAGAGAAGGAAATTAAACGTTTGCTGTAAAAAAAAAACTATTTCAACTCCCAGAATTTGCTAGTGTCACGATCGTGACAACCCAATGACGGCCATCATGCGGGTTTGGGAAATACCATCCAATGGTCCGAACGAGAAGTGTTAGAAGTATCATTATGCCTTGCAGGAGCCGCATTGACCCTCAGAATATGGCCAATTGGCTCTTTGATCTGAATGCTCCTGAGCAAAATGCGCCTGCCCATGATGATCAAAATCAGGACCTTGTTGATGAGATGGAGCAAGAGATGGATAACGCCCCAGAAAATCAACCACCGCCTGCCAATGATGCTCCTTCGACCTCCAGACGTCGTCGCCGCCCCGACCAAGACCCCGTTACTAATGAAGAAATCTTGAGGGCTATATGGTAACAAAACCAGCTGGCTGCACAGAGAGAAGCACAACAACAGACGCAACACAATGAAATGATGACTCTCATGCGTCAAATCCAGCAAGGGCAAGTTGACCAAGGTCAAAGGCTTGATGGTGTCATCGATGAGATGGGTGCATTGACACTGCGAGTACAGGACTTACACAATTACATCCATCACGTGGGCATTCCAGATCATGTGGCACGGCATGGACGCGAGCTCCCTAGAGGCAGAGGACGTGGAGTTCCCTGATTATTTTGTTTGTTTTTAGTTTTTCTTGTTGTTTCCCTTTATATCGCAACATTGAGGACAATGTCCGATATAGTGTGGGAGAGTTAGTCTATTTTCGTTTTATTTCCCTTTTTGTATTTTCCTTTTTCCCTTATCAAAGTCAATATATGAGAATTTTCGTTCAGTATCCGATTTCCCCATTTTATTCTGCCATAACGATTTTTTTTTTTTTACGATTAATACACATCGTGACATACCAAGCTTTAAATTATGTTAGGAAGTTGGGAAAGTGCTAACAAGATCGATACCGTCTTGACACCTTAGACCTCTTACGTATGCGATGTCAGTTTAAAATACTTATTATACCGATACCTTGAGTTCAGTCCTAAAGTAACCCCTAATAGTTTATATTGGCAGTCAGCACCGTCTAAATCACAAAACCACGTGGGGAGCCGATGAATATAAGTGTTTGATGCCCAATCATGAAAAGAAGATCTTTTCTTATTTGTCTGCCGAGAAATATAGAATATGCAACAATTCTTACAGTTGTGAAAACTTACAAGAAAAGAAAGACATCCGTTGTCGATTGGTTCAGAGGTACCTGATTCTGGACTCGGTAGGGCGAACTACGGTTCGTTCCCCCGCAATCTACGAATGGGATGCATAAAGGGTTACGACACTTGTGTATCAGGCCCCGTAAGAAAAAGAGATCAAAGTCACTAACCGGCTACTCCACTACGTGCGTGAATAAGGCAAAGGGCTTAATGTGATTGCGTTAGAATGAAACCGGGTGAAACGGACACGAAAGCTCCAGGTTGAACTATAATAGATTGATTAGAACTGGATTGCACAAAAGAGAGGCCTATGACGAGGCTTGTCGCTTTGTGTCATTAATGTATTTTTCGTGTTCATGCAAGTACCTACTTACTAACGTAATTTCCTCCAACATTTCAAATCCATTGGTGTACCATGCATGTGCATTTGATGAAGTTTGTCCGATTTTAACTTGTTGATTGCTTGAGGACAAGCAAAGATTCAAGTGTGGGAGAGTTTGATAATACGAAAACATATCGTATTTTTACTTTGATTTATGTTAAAATCTTATTCTATTTCAGTCTAATCTCTGATTTTTCTGAGAATATTTAAGTGTTTTGCAGGTATTTCAGTTGCCAAGTCAAAAGTACGTAAAGTGTAGAAAAGAAGCCGAACGAGCAAGAAACGAGCAAGAAAATAGCAAGAAAAGAGAAGAAAATAGAAGATTTCAAAATTTGCTGGTGTGACGACCATCACACCTCCCTCACGGTCGTCATGGAGTTTAAAGTCATCACGCTCATCACAGCCCATCACGTTCGTCATGGAAGCAAAAACAGAATTTAGACGTTAAGCTCAGACGTGGTCAAGAAGACTCAGAAATTCAGTTTTCACGTTGCATTTTCTCCGAGATATTCTAGGTCCCAAATGAAAATAACAGACAAAGGAGTGTGCCTACATTTTCTCCAACCGTGGCCATAGCTGAGGCGATATATATGAGAAGATTTCGAAGAGCCAAGGGAGGCCCATTTCCTTTCCAAAGTTGCCGTATTGCTGCAGAATTGTTTACAGAATTTCATTCTTGTTTCACTTTGTTTCCTTTACCATTTTCCTTGTCGCTTATTACCGAACAAAGCAATAGTTTCTCACATTGAGGAACTATTGCACATTAGTTTAAGTTTTTGTTTCCTGCCTTCATCATTTCGTCTTTACTTATTCAAGCAAAAGCCTACCGATCTGTGGAGGAATTGCTTAGACCGCATTTACCAGGTTTTTATGGTTCCAATTTATAGTAATTGTTTTTCTTTTATTATGTCTGAATTTAAGTTTAATTGTTTATTCGCATTCAAGTTCATTTTAATTAGTATGTCGAGCTAAACCGATTTTATCACTATGTAATTGAGTAACCGGAATGGATTAGTTATTTCTAAGCTAAAATCATAAATCAACTTATTTTCTGGCTTTGATTTCTTAATTTAAAACCAACTTTTATTACGAAAGTAAAAAGGTAACAAAGGTTAAGGTAAAGACCACGAGAGTGTGAGATTTTACCCGGATAGCTGAAATCGAGCATTAGGTTTAAAAACAGTGAGAGCGCTTTAAAGTTAATTAGGACTTATTAGTTTCCAAAAATTATTTTTAACCTCGTATGGGCTAGCGAGAGCAGACATATTGACTTAAAGGTATAGTCCGAAGCAATAACCACGAGAGTGTGAGGTGAGGGCTTTTAAACTGGTATTTTCTACAGAATTATAAAGTGATAAATTTTTATACGCTTAGGTTCAATGAAATCCATGATGGTATACTGAATTATATACCGATGTCCTAATCATAACTAGTTTATTCTTAAATTTTAATTTCCCTTTAATTTCCCTTTTTAAATCTAAAAACCATATCAGATTTGCCTTAGATTTACATAGTAACATTAGATAACGGCACGTTCGATTTTTAGTCTTTGTGGGATCGCTAATCTTTTAAAACTACGCGATACGACTGTATACTTGCAGTTATATTTATTTAGGCACACTAAATAGCGATCACATTCCAAGTGGATCAAGCCTCAAGATCGCCCGTGTCACCAAATTAGGGTTTTGATCGACTGAGGCCTCCAGATGAAAATTTCCATCTGGGCATGAGACAATATCTCAATGTATGGTCCAATAAGCTCAAAAGTATCTCAAGAACCCATCCACAATGGCAAAATCACCTTGAGGGTCCATCTATCAAAAAATCAGGAATTAGGGTTTTGACCTAATTCAACCCTTGAGTTAACTTGTGAAGTGAGACATGGCTTGAGGCTTCAAAATGAACTTCAAAGAGATCAAATACATCATATTGACATGTTTACAAGATTTGATTGACTCAAAGAGCTCAAGTCATAAGACACAAGAACTCAAAACCATCTGATCTCAAATTAGGGTTTCTGATGGAAAAAGTCAACCATGTCCTTGACTGTTGACCTACCCTTGACCTCAAACCTTGGGGAGGGGTCCAAGACATTAATAAATACCCTTGGAGGTCATCCATGAAGTTTAATTAAGCCCAAGGATTAATTTCACAAAAGGATCACAAAGTCAAAATTTCATCTGATGAATAAGTCAACTGTACAAAAAGTCCAAGTTTGACTTTTAGGATTTTTGGTCAACCAAGGCTCCTTAACCCTAAAACAATGTTAATATGTGATTTAAATAATCATTCATCAAGAAAAATCAAAGAAAGTGAGTTAACTTGTAAAAGGGGTAACCATAAAAAACATGAAAATGACCAAAATCACAAAAACATGAAAATGACATTTTTCCAACACTTAGTGAAATTTTCACTAAGTCATAATCTGCCTTACTTTTTCCAAAATGTAGGGACATTTTTCACCATGATCCAAGTCAAACCAGGTCTAGGGGTGAAAAAGGTCTGGAGGTCTTGGTCGACCAAAACCCTAATTTGGTGACACTGGCAATCTTGAAGCTTAATCCCTTTGGAATGTTGCAACTTTGTGCTTGATTCCTGATGTGGGAGTCCTCTTGATCCCTTATGGGTGTTTTAGAGGTTAGACAAGTTGAAAATCATGTCATTCCTTGATTAATCCTTTGTCTAAGTGTCCCGAGAGGCTCAAAACCCTAATTCTTGATTGTGGTGAATGCTCAACCATCTTTAAGGAGATTGATGAGGCATGAAGGTACATCCATATTATGGTGATGATTTGCACAATGATGGGAAATCTTGGTGGTCAAAATTTGGGGTATGACAGATGCCCCTATTTAATCTTCTTGGACCCGAAGGTGTGAATGGCGAAGATGTTCGAACATTCGGAGTGCAAGATGATTAAATATCGGAATACCTGAAATTTTGACTGTGATTATGAATGTTAGCAGTTCGTTCATCTATCTTCTTTTGATAAGCAATGATACTCAAAAAAGGTAAAAACTTCCCCTCGATCCTGGTCTTCAACCAAGGAACTGGTCTCAATTTCTGAAATAAACTTCCCCTCGATCCTGGTCTTCAGCCATGGAACTGGTCTCAGTTTCTGAAATAAATTTCCCCTCGATCCTGGTCTTTAGTCACGGAACTGGTCTCAGTTTCTGAAATAAACTTTCCCTTGATCCTGGTTTTTAACCACGGAACTGGTCTCGGTTTCATCTTGTTGAGTTTCTTCCTTGACAAAGGGTGTTATTTGCATCGATCTTCATCAAACTTCTCACCAAGTTTTACTGGGGAGACACCATTTGATGGAAAAATATTTGATGTCAGACTTGCTAGGGAAACTCATTTGTCTGAGTTGTAGAGGTGTGCAAACTTCTCTGTTGGAGACGCCATTTGTTGACTCTACTGGGAAAAACGAGTTTCTTAAGAGACTGCTTTTTGCTTAGGGATATTACATCATACTTTTCTTCGAGATCTTTTCGGAGAAATGCCATGTGATGCAATCCAATTTTGAAGTGCTTATGACTTCATTAACCTCGACTTTCTTGGGAGAAAAACCAATGTATTGCCGAAAGTCTTCGGCTGAGAGGCTTTCTCTGGGGATTTTCCTTAATCCGGGAAAGCGAGAAATATCATCTTCAATGGTGAAGAGTGATGTTCCAAAGGTGTCTGCCAAATGTCTTTTTGCCTTTCAGAGGTTTAAATTATCAAAGTGGGCGAGGATAGGTCCCAAATCCAGAAATAAACTGGCGGGAGATTGCTCAGACGATACATTTCCTGACGAGAAAAGAACTTAAACCGGGATTTTGTCTTACCCGACGCGGAAAGGACAACTGACAACTTGATTGACAATAGGGCTTTATCACTTAGGGAAATGAGTATGACCAGAATGATATTAATGTGATATGATTATGAATGTGAATCGATCATGCACGATGTATGTATGTTTATGTTGACAAAACTGATGCGACATACAGACTAGTGAATGAACACGAAGGGATGCTTGACCACTACGGGGGATGAGAAGTATCATTGGTCCAAGATAACAAATCTTGTCTTGCTTTGGAGAAGTGGTCCATGTGGGGGAGAAAGAATCGTCCAATCGGTCTTAAGAGGTAAGAACTCTGCCGGGGATATCAGATGGGACATTCGCATCTGAAACAGTTGATCCTTCATTCAGGCGTACTGGTTTAGAAGGAGTACTTTGAATATGCACTTTGAGGTTCAATCACCTTCGGAGAAGCGATCAATGTTCTTTTCGATGTTCATCAGTCAAAAAGAATTGCCATCTTTAAAGGCAGAAATTTTTTTAACAATTAAATTCATTTTTGTTTTATTTTAAGAATCATTGATCATGTTAAAAATGTCATTTTGTAAAGCTAAAATAAATGAGAATTACAAACAAAAGCACTAGGGCTCAAATTTTATTGATAGAATGGAAATCAGCCAAGCGCGTGATTCCATAGAGCATTTACAAAGTTTAGAAAATGGTAATTTAAAGGAAAAGGGGCTACATTGAAACATAACGACCGCTATCCTTCCACCAACTTTGTGTTTTGAACATCCTGAGCTTCTGTTGAAGGTGACCTTGACTGAAGTTTTCCTGATGGATGGCATTAGTGCTGAGGAGTTGAACTGATCAGACGTAGTTAGTTGCCATTAATCCCTAACTTTTGCCTGGATTGTCTTTTGAGGTTTTCAATCCATCGGGATGATTTTTGCTTATGTCTCTAATTTTTTCCTGGACCGCCCTTTTCGGGTCTTCAATCTACCGAGACGTTTTTTATTTATTTATTTAGGAAAACTTTTCTTGACTACGTCAACATTCGTGGGGTAGGAAAATTCCTCTCCATCCATGGTTGTGAGTCTCAAGGCGCCTCCTGAGAAGGCTTTCTTGACCACATAAGGGCCGTCATAATTCGGAGTCCACTTGCCCCGGGAATCACTGAGAAATGATTATATCTTTTTGAGCACGAGGTCTCCTTTCCTGAAGACACGGGGTCGGACCTTTTTGTCGAATGCCTTCTTCATTCTCTGCTGATACAACTGACCATGGCATAGAGCTGTTATTCGCTTTTCTTTGATCAAATTTAGCTCATCGTGCCTGCTTTGACACCATTCAGCTTATGTTAGCTTAGCTTCCATCAATACCCAGAGAGAAAAAGGGTTGCCCCTGTTGAAGTGCGGACAGATGTGTGATAACCGTGAAGAGCATATGGTAGCATCTTGTGCTAGTCTTTATAGGTTACAACCATCTTTTGAACGATCTTCTTGATGTTCTTGTTAGCTAGTTCTATCGCGCCATTCATCTTACGTCGGTAGGGAGATGAGTTATGGTGTTCGATCTTGAACTCAACGCACAACTCTTTCATCATCTTATTGTTCAAGTTAGATCCATTATCTGAAATGATCTGGCTTGGAACACCATAACGGCAGATGAGATTATTTTTGATAAATCGGACCACGACTTGTCGGGTTACACTGGTGTATGACGCTGCTTCGACCCACTTGGTGAAATATTCAATGGCTACCAGGATGAACCGATGTCTGTTTGAAGCTTTGGGTTCGATCATGCCAATCATGTCGATTCCCCATATAGTAAATGGCCTTGGAGAAGAAAGAAGTTTTAGATGCGTTGGTGGTACATAGATTTTGTCTGCGTATATCTGACACTTGTGACACTTCCTCATGTATTTGTAGTAATCGGATTCCAAAGTCAACCAATAATACCCTGCTCTCAGAATTTTTCTGGCCATTGTGTGTCCGTTGGCATGAGTGCCAAAGGATCCTTCGTGAATTTCTTTCATCAACATGTTTGCTTCTGGTCTGTCTACGCATCGAGGCAAGACCATGTCAAAGTTTCTTTTATAGAGTGTATCACCACTTAGGAAGAAGCTGCCGACTAGCCTTCAGAGAGTCTTCCTATCTTTTCTTGATGCCCCAGGTGGGTACTCTTGTTTCTGAAGGAAGTATTTGATATCGTGATACCAAGGTTTATCATCTATGACTGCTTTAATCGTGAAGATATAAGCGGGCCTCCCAAGGCATATTATGTCAATCTTAGGTACGCCATTCCATTGACCTACACTAATCATGGAGGAGAGAGTGGCTAATGCATCCGCCATGTTATTCTGTTCACGAGGGATATGATGAAACTCGATTCTGTTGAAGAATGGTAACAACCTTCTCGCGTAATCTTTGTAAGGAATTAGTCCTGATTGGTATATGTTCCAATCTCCTTTGATCTGATTGATAACCAGGGCTGAGTCTCCATACACATCCAAGTTCTTAATCCTTAAGTCAATTGCTTCTTCGAGACCCATGATACAAGCTTCGTATTCGGTCTCGTTGTTTGTGCACTTGAATATCAGTCGTGCGGTGAAAGGAATGTGGGTACCCTGAGGTGTTACAATGATCACTCCAATTCCATTTCTATAATTGTTGACAGCTGCCTCATTGGGATCCTGGTTTTGGCCCTTCACTGGGTAGCGGTTCATCGCAATCTTTCATTCTCAAGTACATGAAATCTTCGTCTGGGAAGTCAAATCTGACTGATTCCTGATCATCATTCGGTTGATGAGCTAGATGATCGGCTAAAATACTTTCTTTAACGGCTTTCTGAGCATGGTACTCAATGTCGTCTTCAGATAACAACATCTGCCAACGGGCGATCCTTCCCGTGAGAGGAGGTTTTTCAAAGACGTACTTGATCGGATCCATTTCGGATATTAACCATGTAGTGTGACAAATCATGTACTGGCGAAGACGTTTGGCTGCCCAAGCCAGAGCGCAGCAAGTTTTCTCGAGCATAATGTACCGAGTTTCACAGTCTGTGAATTTCTTGCTTAAGTAGGAAGACTCCTTTCTTTTGGTTTCGTCTTGTTGGCCAAGTACACAACCCATAGAGTCTTCCAAGACTGTTAGGTTAATGATCAGTGGTCTTTCTTCCACTGGAGGTGACAGAATGGGTGGATTCAACAGATATTCCTTGATACTGTCGAAAGCTTTTTGCCAATCTTCTGTCCATACACCGTCTTGATTCTTTATGAGTAGTTTGAAGATCGGCGCGCATGTCGCGGTCATAAGAGATATGAATCTGGAAATGTAATTTAGACGTCCCAAAAATCCTCGGACTTGTTTCTCAGTCTTTGATGAAGGCATTTCTTGAATGGCCTTGACCTTGTCAGGGTCAATCTCAATTCCTTTTTGGCTGACGGTGAACCCTAAAAGTTTTCCCGAGCGGACACCAAACGTGTATTTTTTGGGATTCAAGCAGAGTTTGTACTTTCTCAGATGCTCGAATAACTTTGACAAGTGGGTCACATGCTACTCTTCTGTTTTAGATTTGACAATCATATCATCGACATACACTTCAATTTCTTTGTGCATCATGTCATGAAACCGAGTAGTCATGGACCTTTGATAGGTTGTCCCGGCGTTCTTCAAACCGAACGACATTACCTTGTAACAAAAGGTGCCCCATGGGGTAATGAATGAAGTTTTCTTCATATCTTCCAGTGCCATTTTGATTTGATTATAGCCCGAGAATCCATCCATGAAGGAGAAGACTTTGAACTTTGTTGTACTGTCAACCAGCATGACTAGGTGAGGTAAGGGAAAGTCATCCTTTGGACTTGCTTTGTTCAGATCCCTGTAATCTACACACATTCTGACTTTTCTGTCCTTTTTCGGAACTGGTACTATGTTAGCTAGCCATTGAGGATATTCTGATGTGGCGTGGAAACCCGCATCTATCTGCTTTTGCACTTCCTCTTTGATTTTGATAGCCATATCCGAGTGAGTCCTTTTCAGTCTCTGTTTCACCGGAGGACATTCTGATTTCAACGGTAGATGATGTTCCACGATGCTGGTATCCAATCCTAGCATGTCCTGATAGGACCAAGCAAATACATCTGGAAACTCTTTGAGAAGTTTTATCAAACTTTCTTTGACATTCGGACTGAGAAATGCTCCAATCTTAACTTCCTTCTTTTCTTCCTCTGATCCCAAATTAACCATTTCCAACGGCTCTTTGTGGGGTTTAATGGAACTTTATTCTTGCCTGAGTAATCGGGAGATCTCTTCTGGAACTTTTGTATCCTCTTCTTCTTTAGCTTCGAATACCGAGAATTCAAAGTTGGGAGAAGGCATTGGATAGTATGTTTCAACGGGGTTTAAAACAAGCAATCTGCATGACGTGATGATTCATTTTTTAGAAGAGATAGAGAGAATGCAAGAGTGTGTGCAGTGTATTTTCTAAAAAATGCTTGTTATTATTTTGTTTTGGGTTGTTTTAGGATTACCATTTTCCAGAAAAACGAAAAGTGAAAACAACAATAAATGCAGGAATTACAGAATGACATTATTTATTTATGATTTTGTCGATTTTTGAGATACAACCCTATAAAACAAAACTATGTCGCTTTGGGCAAAATGAAGAGGGACATTTACAGAAAGGTGAGCCCTATAAAACATCAAATTCACCTGGGCAAGGTGAAAGGTTAAAACAAAGGTGGAAATTACTTAGATTTATGGACGACTTTTGGGACATCGATAGCAACCCATTGGCGGCGAACTCCTTGGTGAATCACAAAGTCTGGTACCTTCTTTCTTGGTTGGTCATCAGAAATGACGCTGATTTCTGGAGGAGCAGGATTGTTGGAGTCTTCCTCCCATGCAGAGTTGTCGTAAACAAACTCTTCTATTGTATCTTTCATAGTGTTTTCACTCTCAAGAGGATCTCCCGATCCAGTTGGCTGGATGTCCTCGTATCTGATGCGAGAGCTTTCAGGAGCGGTGTACTTGACCAAGAAGTCGTACTTGCCACTCGACTGTCCTAAGGTGTCCCATACTTCTGTGGGAATAGAGGACTCATCCTTTTCAATGACGTTGACCTCAGGAAAAGCATAGTTAATGAACTTTTATCCAGGAGTCTTTGCATATTCATCGTTGTGCTGGATATCTTCTGAATGTCCTGAGTAATGATCCCATGATTCGGTGGGGACGTGGGAATTTCTTTCAATATTACTCAGCTGATAAGCATCGTTGGGCTGACTCTTTTGCCCCAAGTCTTCTGGGTACGGCTTCCAGATAGGAAGGTCATCTAGGGAATCATAGCCACAATTGTCTTTCATTAGATTGTCTTCCTCTAATGAATTGGGTGGAGTACGGCATCCTTCAGGATCACAATCTCCATAGATCATCCGAACGTCTGATCTCGGTATATATCTCGGGCCCTGCTTAGGAAAACAAAATGGCGTGTGTGTTTCTTCCTAAGACATATAACCGTTGTCGTTGAGATAAGATTTCCATTCCTCGTCCATATCGGAGGAGTCACTTTTATCGATGGTGTGTACTTCTTGAGACACTAGGTGGAGGAAGCCCTCGTTGTGGAAGAAGTCTTGAATGGGATGAAAACTTTCATCTTTCTTTGCAATTTGGGTACAGGCTGAGGAGAAACCAAGACCTTTCTTTGTCTGGTTATCTGTAGGATTTATGAGTTGTCCCCATCCCTTTACGTTATTACTCTCGATTACTTTGAGAGCATCTTTGTATGAGGAAATCGACATCCCTCTTTCTGGTCGATTCTCATTGCTCACCAAGAGCACTTGAAACTGGGTTCCAACAACCTCCTCGGGTTCTACACAGGAGAATTATGATAATTTTCTCATGATTAAGGCCCGCTTTCCACATACTGTGACTAGATTGTCATTCCTGATGAACTTCAACTTCTGGTGAAGCGTCGAAGTGATTGCCCCAGCCTCGTGTATCCAAGGACTTCCTAACAAACAGCTGTAGGCTTCCCGGATATCCATGACCTGGAAAGTGACTCGGAAAGTGTGAGGACCGATGGTTATGGGAAGATCAACTTCGCCGATGACTATTTTTCTGGATCCATCAAAGGCTTTGACAATGATCTCACTACCTCTCATCGGAGATCCTTGAAATGATAGTCGTATCAGAGTGGATTTTGGCATAACATTCAGAGCTGATCCTGTGTCTACCAATACGTTGGCTAGAGCATCACCCTGGCAGTTGACCGTAATGTTAAGCGCCATGTTGTGATTTTTGCTTTCTTCTGGCAGTTCTTCATCATTGAATCCTAAATTATTGCAAGAAGTGATGTTGGAAATAATGTTGTCAAATTGCCTTACCGTCACATTTTGTTCAACAAAAGCTCCCTCCAAGACTTTCTGCAGAGCTTCCCATGAGCTTCAGAACTAAGCAGGAGAGATAGCACAGAGATTCTAGATGGAGTTTGCAACAGTTGGTTTACAATGTTGTACTCGCTTTTCTGGATGAGCTTCAGCATCTCATCATTGTTCTTTATAGATTGACTGTCTGGTTGATTAGGAACTTCTGTTTGAAGTTCCTTTTCCTTGGAAGATTCTCCAACTTCTCTGTTGAAGATCTGATCGCTCCGTGTGACTCGACTGATGTCGACAATGTTGACAACGGAGGGTAATGGAGTTTCCTTTCCATTTCGATGGTTGTTGCATCGTACTTGTAAGGGACAACCTTATCTAATTTGTACAATACTGGACCTGGTAAGTAGATAACCCCGAGAGCTTTTTGATTTCTCTTACCGTTATAGGCAACTTCAATCAGTCCCTGGTTGGGAATTTTTCTACTGTCTAGAGGAATTCTTGATTCATCGAGTAGAAGGATTATGGCATAAACGTCTTTGGTCCTCCCCTGATCGGAGATTATGACTACTTCTTTGCTTTGATCAGGGAAATAGTCTCGTATCACGTTGATCGACTCAGAACTTGAACATGGTCGAATTTTTTTATGGTCCAACTGACTTTGAAGATCTGCTCAAACGAGGTATCATCCTTGGTTGTTCTCTGAACAAACTCTACAACGCTCGTAGTTGTGGGGTGGTACCCGGCCACGTCCACTTTGTATGCAGTGAATCTTTACTAGATCTGTTTCCATCGAGCGGACATCCTGACTTTGATGCCTATCAGGATTTCCACCAGTCAAGCAAACCTGTTGTGTAGCTTCATCCAAGTAAATTGGAAGCCACCAGTGGTCCAATAAGTGTTGAAGTGTTCTTTGGACGAGCGCACACCCTTGATCGTCTTCACGTCATTCTTCACAGTCTTGATAATCATGTGAAGCCAGAAAGCCGAGCCTGACTTGCTTAGCATGTAATTCTACCAGACTAGTATTCATCAAGCGTACGTCAAAGATTTGAACCATATTGACTTGATGGTTATTTCTTTTATGGTAGTCTTGGATCCATCCGAGATCCATCTAACGTTGGAGGGCCTTTTGTACAAAAGAGCATCCCTGATTGCTTGTTGAGTAGATCGGACGAGTGTTGTAATCATGCCGTGGCAGATTATGGTATTAACTTTGCCTTGAATGCATCGTCACTAAGTTGACATTCATTGCACGCATATCGTGGTTCTGAACAATGTTGGGGTGCGCATGGGCCATGTTGACTTCACGAATTCGGTGATCTTGGATCCAGCCTACATTCATCTGTTCTTGTAGAGCTGATTGCGCTACAGAACACCCCTGGTTATTCTTTGAGAAGATATCACACTGGTGATAATTGTGAGGTGGTGCATGACCGTACCCGCTCTATCTACAATGCATCCTGACCAGATTGGTTCCTAATAGGAGTACATCGTGAATTTGATAGTTGCGGCTAAATTCTTCCTCTATTAAATTTATTGCAGTCTTCTCATGTTACGACAACGGGTTCGTCTGAACATTCGGTTTGGTATCTTTGAAAGATAGGACCCCGTTCCTGACAAGCTTCTGTACATCAGACTTGATAGTGATATAGTTCTCAATGTTGTGCCCCGATCCTCCTTGATGGTAAGGCCAAGTTTGATCCTCTTTGAACGAAAAAGGTGGATTTTTCGATACTGTGAGAGGAGACCTGGTTTGGACGCGCCCCTTAGCCAGTAGAAGTGGAAATAATTATGCGTACAACATCGGTATAGGGTCGAACCATGATGGTTGTGTTGCACGATTGTTGTTGTTGTACTGTGGACGAGCCTGTTGAAGAGGCTGTTGTGTCCTTTGCTGATACGGTTGTTGACTTGGTTGGCTCTGAGCAACCTGAGTTTGATAAGTCAGAGCTGTCGCAGGGTTGATAGCGGGAGTTACCGCCGCTACTGTTTGATACCTTCGCCTTTGCTTTCCCAGAGAGATATTACTAATATCTTGCTCTTTTTTCTTTTGGAAAGCACTACCATATTTTTTGGCACTTCTTGATGGCTCTGCATTTTTGACCAATCGTCCTTCTCAGACTGCTTCTTCAAGGCGTACTCCCATGTTCACCATTTCAGTGAAGTCACTGGGTGCACTTGCAACCATTCGGTCGTAATAGAATGAACTCAAGGTTTTCAAAAAGATCTTTTGTCATCTCTTTTTCCTCAAGAGGGGGACATATCTGGGCGGCTATTTCTCGCTATCTCTGAGCATACTCTTTAAAAGTTTCTTTGTCCTTCTGTGACATTGCTCTGAGTTGATCCCTATCTGGTGCCATGTCCAAGTTGTATTTATACTGCTGAACGGAGGCTGCGCCGAGATCTCTAAAAGTACTGATCTTGGTGCAGGTTAAACCCATGTACCATTTGAGTGCAGCACCGGATAAACTATCTTGAAAATAATGGATCAGTAGCTGTTGATTTTCTGTCTGAGTTGACATTTTTCGAGCGTACATCACCAAATGACTTTGAGGGCAAGAGTTGCCTTTGTATTTTTCAAAGTCAGGCACCTTGAATTTGTGCGGGATCTTTACATTAGGGACCAAACAGAGATCGCGGTGTCTTTTCCGAATAACTCTTGACCGCGAATGGCATGCAGTTTCTTCTGTATTTCCAAGAATCGTTCTTGGAACTCATTCATTCTTTCGTACATGCCTTTGTTTCCACCAGGAATGGCTTGTGGAATCTGTCCTTCTGGGACAGTGTAGACCACCGGTTGTGGTATAGACATTACGGCGGCGACTCTTGGAGCTTCAATGCCCTGAAGTTTGTAACCTTCAGGTGTTGCTGTTGTAAACCTTGCATCTTCATTTTCCCAAAGTTTGTAACCTTCAGGTCCAATGGTTCCTGTTGCGGTTTCTTGGTCTTCAGTGACCGGTGGGATGTATCCTTCATGGACAAAGTTGAGAGGCATGCCCCAAGGGTGACCTTTAGGCATGTTGTATCGAGGATGATTCTCATGCGTCTCTATTATGGGCGTAGATGTGATCTCTGAGATTACAGTCTTTTGTTGCTGCTGCTGCCAGGGATTACATGTCACTGTGAAGTTTTTCCAAACTTTCCTTTAGAGCGTCAATTTCTTCTCTCAGCTCTCTGTTCTCTTCCTCGAGATCGTCCATTTTCTTTTGTCGATTGACCCGAGTATTGTATGACTGAGACAGTTTGACTCTAGAATT
The DNA here is from genome assembly GCA_022829125.1 of Lathyrus tuberosus. Taxonomy (NCBI): domain Eukaryota; kingdom Viridiplantae; phylum Streptophyta; class Magnoliopsida; order Fabales; family Fabaceae; genus Lathyrus; species Lathyrus tuberosus. The sequence continues at coordinate 10,318,680 of JALAZF010000086.1, forward strand.
GTGACACGTACGTGAGATAAGAAGACGCGTTATGTGAGAATGATGAATGATATGCAAAGATATATGTTATTTCTGTGCTTTTGTGGTTGGCATTTATTTTGCTAAAACTATTATAGCAGCAAGATGTTGAATCTTAATGTTCTAAGTGGTTGCTTTCAACATGTCGGATGAAGATGTCCTATACCAGCTCATAGGACATCGCGTTGTGGATTCAGTTTTAATGCAGATTCTGTTACTATGAATTGTTACTGAATATTCTGTGAATATTTGGTTATCCTATGTGGCATCCAAATCATTTTTGGATCGTGGTTATTTGGTGGTTTTCGGATTTGCTGTTGTTTCTAATTATGGAGACATAATAGGAAACTTTGGATTGAAGACCTATTTTGTTGGAGTTATTTTTGCAGATTGGTGAGCAGTCTAATTGCTGCGTTTTTGAAGCCCAATTCAGTCCAGATTAATTGCTATATATTGACTGGTGTAAACCTAGTTTTAGGTGTGGAACTTACTTGTGTTTTTAGGGGTTTTCGAGTGTATTTTGTGAGCCTAACTGGTATCATTCTGATAACAGTATAAGGACTGATTTCTTGTGTTGTAAGTTCTGTCAAGCTACTCATAAGCTTTTAAGCATTGAGTTTCTTGTGTGTCAATCCTCATAAGCTGTGAAGTATTGAGGATTGTGTGTTTTGAAAGTGTGTCTTTCGTTTTTGTTTCTTGTGTGGAAAGGTACCAATCACGGGCTGTGATTGTAGAGGGATTTGAGGAGGGCCTCATACCTAGGTGAGTCTTAGGTAGAAGTCATAGGAAGGGTAGTGATTAAGTGAGCAGATTATCCGGTGTCTGTATGATCTATGAATTGATACTATCGTATATTGATTTCGTCCCTGGCTTGGTAGCCCCCAGAGTAGGTGTGTTAGACCGAACTGGGTAAACATATCGCTGTGTCATTTACTTTCTGCACTATTATTGGTATTTGTTATCTTGTTCATTGTGTTGGATATCAGTGTCTCAACATCCGTATAGGACATTTGATATTTGTGCCAGAATTTCAATTGGCATCAAGAGCTTGCACCCTTAATTGGCCCTGGGTGAGATTCAGGGAAGGTACTTTTTGGTACAATGGACAAGGATGGAGGATTTCTGAACAAACCACCTCTGCTTGATGGTTCCAACTATGACTATTGGAAACCAAGGATGATAGCTTTCATAAAATCCATGGATGATCAAGCATGGAAAGCTGTTATAAAAGGATGAGAGCCCCCTAAGGTTAAAGATGAAAAAGGTGCCCCTACTGATGTGGTGAAGGAAGAGGAAGACTGGGATGATGCAGATTACAAAGGGTCCGTAGGGAATTCCAAAGCCATGAATGCTTTGTTCAATGGTGTTAACAGCAATATCTTCAGGTTGATTAAACACTGCACCATTGCTAAAGAGGCATGGGAAGTCCTGAAGGTTGCTCATGAAGGGACTTCAAAGGTGAAGATGTCCAAACTTCAACTTCTCACTAGCAAGTTTGAGAGTTTGAAGATGAAAGAGGATGAGAGCATTCATGATTTTCATATGAACATTATTGAGATAGCTAATGCCTCTAGTGCCTTAGGTGAAAAGATGTCTGACAGCAAACTGGTCAGAAAAATTCTCAGATCTCTACCTAAGAGATTTGACATGAAAGTGACTGCTATAGAGGAGGCTCAGGATATAGACAAGATGAAAGTGGATGAACTGGTGGGATCTCTTCAAACATTCAAATTAGGGATCAGTGAAAAGTCTGAAGAGAAGAAGAGCATAGCTTTTGTGTCAAATACTGGTGACTCAGAAGATGAAGGGGACCTGGTCAGAGATGAAGGGGTGTCTAAAGATCTGGTACTACTTGGAAAACAATTTAACAAAGTGTTGAAAAGGATTGACTGGAAGTCGAGAGCAAATGCTCAGAACAAGTCACTCGACATCAGTAAGAACCAGGATGGAGGCAGAAGATCCAGAACTGAAGAAGACTCCAATCAAGGGAAAAGAGTTCAGTGCTTTGAATGTGAGGGATATGGGCACATAAAGACTGAGTGTCCCGCGTATCTCAAAAGGTATAAGAAGGGCGTATTAGTGTCTTGGTCAGAAGGAGAGTCTGAGAATGATGTTGAAGAAGAATCAACAAAATTGGTGACAGCTTTGACTGGAATCTGTAAGGCTGATGGAGAAACTACTTGTGAATCTGACTCTGACAAAGAATCCTATGTTGGAGAACTCGCTAAGGAAGAAGTATTCACAGGGTTTTCAGAATTGTGTATCAAGAATGAAGAAAGGTGCCAGATAATATTGGAACAGAAGATTCTGATAGCTCAACTAGAAGCTGAGAAGGAAGACCATCTATCAACCATTGCTGATCTGAAGGAGGAGGTTGAATGGCAAAAGTCAAAACTTGACAATATGACCAAATCTATAAGAATGCAGAACAATGGTACCATGCAGCTGGATGAGATCCTTCAGAACGGGAAAGAAGCTGGAAATGTGCAAGGCCTTGGTTTTAACAATCAAGCAGAGACTTCAAAGAAGCTTGTATTGAAGTTTGTCCCTCAGAAAATAAAGCAAGAAATGGGGATGTCAAATCACATGTTCCAACATCAGATGAAGCATCAGAAAAGAGTTTGTAGATCAAAGTATAAACCATGGAGATGCCATTACTGTGGAAAGATCGGTCACTTAAAGTCCTTTTGCTACAAGCTGCACGGCTATCCCAAAACTGCTTAGCAACAAAATATAGGACAGAGTTGGGGTAAAGTGAAGAGAAGATGGATTCCTAGACAAATGATGGTTGGTCTCATAGCACATACCTCTCTTAGAGCATCTGCAAGAGAAGATTGGTACTTTGACAGTGGTTGTTCAAGACACATGACTGGTGTGAAGAAGTTCTTGTCAGATATCAGGCCCCACTCCACCAATTATGTCACCTTTGGGGATGGATCAAAGGGGGAAATAAAAGGGGTTGGAAAGCTGGACTACACAGGACAACCAAATCTGGATCGTGTTCTATTGGTCAAAGGACTGACTGCAAATCTAATCAGTATAAGCCAACTGTGTGATGTAGGTCTCAAGGTAAATTTCACCAAATCTGAATGTCTAGTAACCAATGAGAAAGATGAAGTTGTTATGAAGGGAACCTGGTCTAAGGATAACTGCTATCTGTGGAATCCTCAAGAACCTGAAAGTCTGTCTACTTGTTTGATGTCAAAGGAAGATGAAACCAAACTGTGGCATCAGAAATTGGGTCACTTACACTTGAAAGGAATAAAGAAGGTTATGTCAAGTGAAGCTGTTAGAGGTATTCCCAAGCTAAAGATTGATGAGGATAAAATATGTGGTGAATGTCAAGTTGGGAAGCAAACAAGGGTGTCACACAAGAAGCTTCAACATCTTACCACAACTTCTAGAGTTCTAGAACTTCTTCACATGGACTTAATGAGACCTATGCAGGTTGAAAGTCTTGGTGGGAAGAAGTATGCCTATGTTGTCGTAGATGACTACTCCAGATTCACTTGGATAAGTTTTATCAGAGAAAAGTCTGAAGTGTTTGCTGTCTTCAAAGAGTTGTGTCAAAGGATTCAACGGGAAAAGGATTGTGGTGTTGTTCGAATCAGAAGTGACCATGGGAAAGAATTCGAAAATAGCAGGTTTGAAGAGTTCTTCTTATCTGAGGGAATCACTCATGAATTCTCATCACCGATCACTCCTCAGCAGAATGGTGTGGTGGAACGGAAGAACAGAACTATACAAGAGTGTGCAAGAGTCATGATTCATGCCAAAAAGCTTCCATATCATTTTTGGGCTGAAGCAATGAATACTGCTTGCTATATACACAATAGGGTGACTATCAGATCAGGTACTTCTGTCACTCTTTACGAGCTATGGAAAGGTAGAAAGCCAAATGTGAAGTATTTCCATGTGTTTGGTAGTAAGTGCTATATCTTGGCGGATCGTGAGCAGAGGCGAAAGATAGATCCTAAGAGTGAGGAAGGAATATTCTTGGGATACTCTACAAATAGTAAAGCATATAGGGTATTTAATTCCAGAACTAAGGTGATGATGGAATCCATAAATGTGGTGGTTGATGACTCTAGCAAAGAAGAAGATGTCCCAGATGATGTTGGAGCATGCCTGCCCATGAACAATGAAAACTCCCAAGACAGTGAGACTGTAAAAGATAATGCTCAAGAAACCAACACTACACCTGAGAATGAAGAGGTAGAGGATGCTAACAGGGGACCCTCTATAAGGATTCAGAAGGATCACCCTAAGGAATTAATTATTGGAGATCTGAATGAAGGTGTAAGAACCAGAACAAGGGAGACTGTGTCAAATGCTTGCTTTGTGTCAAAGATTGAACCAAAGAATGTCAAAGAAGCATTAACAGATGAGTTTTGGATAAGTGCTATGCAAGATGAACTTTGTCAGTTCAAGAGGAATGAAGTCTGGGAACTGGTACCACGACCAGCAGGAACAAATGTGATTGGAACAAAATGGGTTTATAAGAATAAGTCTGATGAGCAAGGAGTTGTTACCAGGAACAAAGCCAGATTAGTTGCTCAAGGATACACACAGATTGAAGGAGTAGACTTCGATGAAACATTTGCACCTGTGGCTCGATTGGAATCCATCAGATTGTTGCTAGGAGTGGCATGTTTGTTGAAATTCAGATTGTTTCAAATGGATGTCAAGAGTGCCTTTCTGAATGGCTATCTTAATGAGGAAGTCTATGTTGAGCAGCCTAAAGGGTTTGTGGATCCAAACTTTCCTAATCATGTTTACAAGCTGAAGAAGGCTTTGTATGGGCTGAAACAAGCTCCACGAGCTTGGTATGAAAGACTGACTGAGTTCTTAGTTAACAATGGGTACAGGAAGGGTGGTATTGATAAAACTCTTTTTGTCAAGGAGAAGGATGGGAAACTAATGATTGCTCAGATTTATGTAGATGATATTGTGTTTGGAGGGATGTCGGATGAAATGGTCCAACATTTTGTCACTCAAATGCAGTCTGAATTTGAGATGAGCTTGGCGGGTGAATTGACGTACTTTCTTGGATTACAAGTCAAGCAGATGGAAGACTCCATTTTTATTTGTCAGAGCAAATATGCAAGGAACATTGTGAAGAAGTTTGGACTGGATAATGCCAAGCACAAGAGGACTCCTGCTCCTACTCACTTGAAGTTATCCAAAGATGAAAAGGGAGTGAATGTTGAACAAAGTCTGTATAGAAGTATGATTGGCAGTCTGCTGTATCTTACAGCAAGTAGACCAGACATAACTTTTGCTGTTGGTGTGTGTGCGAGATATCAAGTAGAACCCAAGGTCAGTCACATCAATCAAGTGAAGAGAATTCTAAAGTATGTGAGTGGTACATGTGATTATGGGTTGCTTTACTCCCATGACTCAAGTCCCATTTTATTAGGTTATTGTGATGCTGATTGGGCTGGAAGTGCTGACGATAGGAAAAGTACCTCTAGAGGATATTTCTTTTTGGGAAATAATCTTATTTCATGGTTTATCAAGAAGCAGAATTCAGTATCCCTTTCTACTGCTGAAGCTGAGTACATAGCAGCTGGTAGTAGTTGTGCTCAACTGGTATGGATGAAGCAGATGTTATCTGAGTATAATGTCACAAAAGATGTCATGATACTATTTTGTGACAACCTGAGTGCTATTAATATTTCCAAAAATGCCATTCAACACAGCAGGACTAAGCACATTGATATCAGGCATCACTTCATCAGAGAACTTATGGAGGACAAAGTCATAACTCTTGAGCATGTGAGCACAGAAAATCAGCTTGCTGACATATTTACCAAGGCTCTGGATGCAGTTCAATTTGAAAACCTGAGGAGCAGACTTGGGGTGTGCATACATAAAGAACTATAGCAATCAATGTTCCTTCTGGCTGCCAGATTGAAAAGACTAAAGGAGGTTCTGGTGGTACAATGTGTGAAAGAAGGGAAAATGCTGAAGTTTGTGCATGACATTTGGGCATGTGATGTGGTGTGCGTCTACTCGCTGATGAACTTTACTCTGGTTTATTTTTATCTTAATGCCTTTGTCATATTTATGGCTAAAAAGTGGGAGTAGTATGTTGTGTGGATGTTTGTGTGGGGAGTGCTTGTGTGCTTGTGTTGTTGCAGTAGTTGAGGGGGAGAATGTGGAATGTTGCTGCAGTTGAGGGGGAGTTTTTTTTGGTATGCTGCTATGATGTGTTATTTGCAGTACTGAGTGCTGTATGCAGCTGAAGGGAGTGCTGCTATGCTGAATGTTTTTGCTGGATGTTTTTACTATGTGCTGTTGGTGTTTTCGATGCTGTCTGATATATGGATATATGGATTTTTTTTTTCTGTTTTGTGCTTCTTTACAAGTTTTTGTGTGTGTGTGTAGTTTTAGCAAAAATAAGCCAAAGGGGGAGATTGTTATTTCTGTGCTTTTGTGGTTGGCATTTATTTTGCTAAAACTATTATAGCAGCAAGATGTTGAATCTTAATGTTCTAAGTGGCTGCTTTCAACATGTCGGATGAAGATGTCCCATACCAGCTCATAGGACATCGCGTTGTGGATTCAGTTTTAATGCAGATTCTGTTACTATGAATTGTTACTGAATATTCTGTGAATATTTGGTTATCCTATGTGGCATCCAAAGCATTTTTGGATCGTGGTTATTTGGTGGTTTTCGGATTTGCAGCTGTTTCTAATTATGGAGACATAATAGGAAACTTTGGATTGAAGACCTATTTTGTTGGAGTTATTTTTGCAGATTTGTGAGCAGTCTAATTGCTGCGTTTTTGAAGCCCAATTCAGTCCGAATTAATTGCTATATATTGACTGATGTAAACCTAGTTTTAGGTGTGGAACTTACTTGTGTTTTTAGGGTTTTTCGAGTGTATTTTGTGAGCCTAACTGGTATCATTCTGATAACAGTATAAGGACTGATTTCTTGTGTTGTAAGTTCTGTCAAGTTACTCATAAGCTTTTAAGCATTGAGTTTCTTGTGTGTCAATCCTCATAAGCTGTGAAGTATTGAGGATTGTGTGTTTTGAAAGTGTGTCTTTCGTTTTTGTTTCTTGTGTGGAAAGGTACCAATCACGGGCTGTGATTGTAGAGGGATTTGAGGAGGGCATCATACCTAGGTGAGTCTTAGGTAGAAGTCATAGGAAGGGTAGTGATTAAGTGAGCAGATTATCCGGTCTTTGTATGATCTGTGAATTGATACTATCGTATATTGATTTCATCCCTGGCTTGGTAGCCCCCAGAGTAGGTGTGTTAGATCGAACTGGGTAAACATATCGCTGTGTTATTTACTTTCTGCACTATTATTGTTATTTGTTATCTTGTTCATTGTGTTGGATATCAGTGTCTCAACATCCGTATAGGACATCTGATATCTGTGCCAGAATTTCAATTGGCATCAAGAGCTTGCACCCTTAATTGGTCCTGGGTGAGATTCAAGGAAGGTACTTTCTGGTACAATGGACAAGGATGGAGGATTTCTGAACAAACCACCTCTGCTTGATGGTTCCAACTATGACTATTGGAAACCAAGGATGATAGCTTTCATAAAATCCATGGATGATCAAGCATGGAAAGCTGTTATAAAAGGATGGGAGCCCCCTAAGGTTAAAGATGAAAAAGGTGCCCCTACTGATATGGTGAAGGAAGAGGAAGACTGGGATGATGCAGATTACAAAGGGTCCGTAGGGAATTCCAAAGCCATGAATGCTTTGTTCAATGGTGTTAACAACAATATCTTCAGGTTGATTGAACATTGCACCATTGCTAAAGAGGCATGGGAAGTCCTGAAGGTTGCTCATGAAGGGACTTCAAAGGTGAAGATGTCCAAACTTCAACTTCTCACTAGCAAGTTTGAGAGTTTGAAGATGAAAGAGGATATGAGCATTCATGATTTTCATATGAACATTATTGAGATAGCTAATGCCTCTAGTGCCCTAGGTGAAAAGATGTCTGACAGCAAACTGGTCAGAAAAATTCTCAGATCTCTACCTAAGAGATTTGACATGAAAGTGACTGCTATAGAGGAGGCTCAGGATATAGACAAGATGAAAGTGGATGAACTGGTGGGATCTCTTCAAACATTCGAATTAGGGATCAGTGAAAAGTCTGAAAAGAAGAAGAGCATAGCTTTTGTGTTAAATACTAGTGACTCAGAAGATGAAGGTGACCTGGTCAGAGATGAAGGGGTGTCTGAAGATCTGGTACTACTTGGAAAACAATTTAACAAAGTGTTGAAAAGGATTGACTGGAAGTCGAGAGCAAATGCTCAGAACAAGTCACTCTTCAGCCGTTGTCGGGTTGTCAGTCCTTTGCCAGGTGAAAGGAGCGAGAAAACTCTTTCGATCTTCTTGACATTCTACGGCATGCTGCTATAATATCTTAATCAGAGCATCCTTGTCCTTTAATAGTTCCTGAATCTTGGTACACTCCACGTTGAGGATTCGATACTTGTTTTTCCAAGAGCTCTTCTCACGTTGAACTTTGTTGAGAGCTACCTGGAGTATTTCCGTATCAGACATGAAATGAAGGACATATTCCTTTAACGGAAAAACTTCTTGGCGAGGGTAGGGCATCCTCAGCTTGAGGGTTCTAGTTTGCACCAAGTGGAGATAAGGTTCCATGGAGGTACAGTTTGGTCTTCCTAGAGACTCTCTTCCTTTCCTGTGAATATGTTGCCAGACATGCACTATTTCCTTCTTTAGTGCCCTGTCATTTTCCCCTTCTTTGAAGAAAAGACCTTTCAGATGAATATTATGCAGGATATGCTTCATCGGGTATCCGAGTTGACGGCGAACTAAAATTGGATGATAGTTGATTCCTCATTTAGTTCCAATGAGGGGTACATTAGGGAAATTTCCACAGCTGTCGATGATCTCTATTTCCTTATAAATTCTATCATACCAATCTATGTCAGAGTTGGTAAGGGAAATGAACCATTTGTAAAGTAAGGGTACATAACATGTGATCATTCCTCCGCTGTACAAATTCCTTAAGTGTACAAAATGATAAGCATCTGCGAGCAGATTCGGTACAGGGTTTCCAATCAGAAATATCTTAACAACGTTGGTATCAATGAAGTTGTCCATGTTGGGAAAGAGGAATAAACCGTATGTGAGTAGGACACATATGTCTTAGAAAGCAGTTACGTTTCCTATACTAGCAAAGTACAGAGCTTTCTCTACCAGGAATTTAGATGGTAAACCCTGGATTCCTCCTTTGGTGTTCATGTGAGTCCTAACTTCTGACTCGTCCAAAGAGATGACTCTTGCAATGACCTGACCCTTTGGAATTTCTTCAAGTCTAGAAAAAGGAGCTCGATTAGTGATAGGTAAATCAACCAGACGAGAGTACTCTTCTAACATTGGTGCCAGTTGGTAATCCTAGAATGTGAAGCAGTGATAAACCGGATCGTAGAACTGAATTAGCGTATACAGGATTCCTTCAACTACATGGACCTTTAATAGAGACAATAGTCCTCCATGCTTAGCTCTGAAAGCATCAGGGTTGGTAATCATCCTTGCCAACCTCCTTAAATCCTCTAGTTTCGGAGCCTTGAAAGTGTACTTGTGCGTCTTTCTTCTACCGAAATCCATAACACAATCTTTCTGATATTTGCAATTATTGTTTTAGTTTATTTTGAAAAAAAGAAGAGATTTTTTTCTTTGTTTAATAGTTTTTTAGATGAATGCATGAATGCAGCACACAAAAACATTGAAAAACATGGGTTCAAGGGTTCAACGTCACGAGCATGGAGTCATGGATCTACCCATCCCCAAAGATTGTACTATTTGGTCAATTTTTGTACCTGAAAAACAGGTTCTAAGGTTCCCAAAGTCATTGAAGCCCCTAGGGATATCGACAGCAAGCTGGTTCACCCAAGCGAGCTGTAGTATCCTAGGGTAATCTCATTTGAGTGTAGTATCCCGTATCAACTATTCCTGATAGTCACCGCACTACCAAGTGGTCATAAGGTTAATGCCTACTAAATCCTCAGGGTCACAGATGCCGCACTGGGAAAACTCACCTTTCACGACCATTGGTCGTTCAACAGTAAGTATCCACACGGGCCCTCGCCTGATTTGGAGGTCTACCAGGATCGCTTGTTCGGGATTCACTCCCTATAAGTCCACTCGTCTATGCCACCCCTTATCTTAGGGTTCTCTCAAACTTTCCACATGCGTGTCAATCGCATTCCCATTGACAGAAAAATAAACACGGATATCAAGTAGGAAATAACAAATATATATATATATATATATATATATATATATATATATATATATATATATATATATATAGTATACACTACAAGAAAAATGCATTTTAACATCAATATTTTAGCGTCGGCCACGACTCCGACGCTATTAGTGGCTATGTAGTGTCACCGAAAGCGGACGCTAACATGTTTTTTTATGTGATATTTAACTTTTAATATGTCTTGCATAATGGCGTCGGCCAACACCGACGCTAATGAATTTCCAAACCAAAATTATTATTTATTTTTTATTTATTATGTTATAAAAAACCTAGCGTCGCATGAAGGCCGACGCGAAATATTGATGTGAAATAAATTTCATTTCCCACCACTTTTTTCGTTTCCCTCCCTATTTATTTATATTTTTATTTAATTTTATTATTTTATAAAAACATTAGCGTTGCATAATAGCCGACGCTATATTGGAGCGAAATATATTTCATTTCCCACCACTTTTTTCTTTTCCCCCCTGTTTATTTATATTTTTTATTTTTTTTATATTTTTTTTAAACATTAGCGTCGCATAATGGCCGACGCTAAATTGGAACGAAATATATCTCATTTTCGTTCTAACTCATTTAGGGTATTTTGCAGCAGAAACGTTCTAACTCGTTCAGTCTCACGAAGCTTCTTAATCTTCGTTTGATTTGGTGTAAGTTTCTTCCCATTTTCTTTAGTATTTTGGTGTAATCTCCATTTTGATTCGTTAATCACCATATTGTATCTTCTCATTTCTTTCATTTCACAAAATTTCAAGGGATCGCTTTAAGGGTTCGATTTGATCAGGAAATAGATTTAAGGGTTCGATTGACATACTCTTCATCAAAGAACTTGATTTTAAGGTTAGAATCTGCGTTTCTTCTCGTATATTCGGTTCGATTCTTCATTTCGGTTTGAATTTCAGGAACTTATATGTGCTTAAATTAACTGTTTTCATACAAGTTGTTTTTATAAACTGTTAATTTCAGGAACTTATATGTGCTTAAACTGTTTTTATTTCGGTTTGAATATTTTTGATGTTGAACCATACACATGTTTCAGAATTCAGTTGGGGTGAATTAGAATAGAAAATAGTTGGTTTGGTTAGGATTCTGTTATGTCAGTTAGTTGAAGTTAAGAGATTAGCTTAGTTAGGAGCTAGTTGAACTATTCTGTTATGTCACTAGGAATGTCTCCTATGTTGAATGGCTGGTGTGAATCTCTGCAATGTGCATCTTCTTTTTGTGTGTATGTGTATCTTCTTTTTTCACTAATGTCTCCTATGTTGAATGGCTGGTGTGAATCTCTGCAATGTCGATGAGCTTGTATTGTCGTGTGTCTTCACTGCAACTCTTGTGTTCTGGATTTTGTGTGTATGTGAATTTTTGGAACGTGATGCTTGTTATCTCGTTTGAATGAAACCGTAAAGGTTGTTTGGAACGTGATGTTTTGTCACTTCTGATTTTGGAACGTTTTTGAATTGTGTCTGACCATGCTTGATATGGTTTTGGAAATAAATGGATGATGATATTGAGTTTACTTTTTTTGTACGAGCATGTTTGTGATTGATTGATACTGTTTTGGAAAGTTTCTGAATTGCTGTGAATTTAAAACGTCATTTACCCTTTGGTTCAGACATGCTGGGAAAACTTTTATAAAAGTTTGAAGTGTGTAGAGTTGGTTGAATATCACTTGGGAGAAATTGCTTTTAGCTGGGCATACGGCCATAGTGAAATTGCTTTTAGTTTCACAACCTGAATAATGTTTTTGTAATGCCTGACAGGAGAATACCCAGGAAAACACAAGAAATTAGGAAATTGCTTGACAGAATCCTTCAACTTGGTTTGGTTAGGAGACCGCTTCGGAGTAATTTCTGGTGAGTTTTGATCTACTCTTCCCAATACTTTTCTCCTCTTCTTGAATCAGCGTTAGGGTGAATTTCTTGACGACTTTAGTGTATGCTCAAGATCTCTGCTATATGTGGCTCTGCGAATCTCTTCCTACATGAATTTTCTGAATTCCTTTGTGATTTCTGCTGCGAGAATGTGTCTCCCCTCTTTCAATTTTCTGGTGTGTATGTTTTTTCTTTGACAATTCTTTCATTCGTCTCCCCCTGTTCTGAACCGTGTACGTGTTTGCGTATTTTGTATGAATATCTGAATTGTTCTGGTGTGAATATGTGAAATTTGTAATGTTCTGCACATGAATGATGTGTTTGTGATGTTGTTGATGTTCTCAGTGTGTGGCCAGGCCATGAATTTTCTGTCGGTATGATGTTGAACTCTTCAATATATGCGTGTATTATTTCTAGAGTGAATATGATTTTTGCTCTGATTCTTCTATGTGAAACAATGTGTTTGCTGTGAGATTTTATTGAGTGATTCTGATGTGTGTGAACCTTGTCCCTGTTATGTGTGTGATAACTTCTTTTTATAGTCCCTGGGACATTGAATTTGTGATTATGACTTAAATGCTTTTGATTCTGTGATTCAAATCAGAGATTTTGTGTTGTGAATGCTTGATTGATGCTAATTTGTGAACCATACACTGTGGTTGACTTAAATGCTTGATTTTGTGCTGTGGTTATATAATTGAATCGTGTATTTTAGTGAGTCATGATACAAACAACATAAACAAAGCATAATCAAATTACTTGAATCTAACAAAAAAATAATGGATACTTTTGTATTGATTGTTCGTTAGGTTACACATGCTACTAATTTGATTCATTATGGTTTTATATAAACAGATACACAATTATTCAGTCTTATTTAACATGTGGTTTATAGTCTCTTCCTTGACAATAATTTTCCCAAAAAAGCTTAAAACCTAAACAATATCCCTAAATCACAGCAAACACCCTACTTTTATTGTGGTATATGGATTTCAAATGTACTTCTTCAAAGACAATGTGAGAAAACATTAGGCAAAAAAAAAAGAATAGACCAAACTTTGGATGTGCATTGTAGGATTGTACTGGTCGGTAAGTAACTTGTATTTTTCAGTTTTACTATGTTTAAGATAAAAAATGAGGTTATAGAACAATCGTAGTTTATGTTTACAACACTACCTTAATTTAAAAGACTATTTTCTTACAACTACAAACTTGAATGACAAGTTGTGTAGAAAGTAACCTGAACCATACTGTGCCAAACATGATCATTTTCACAGTTGTGTAAAGAAATCATAATGTTACTTGAATATTTCTAATGTTATTTGAATATTTCTTGACACTTCTAACTTCTATAAATATTGGACATTTTCATTCTCTGTTATGCCAGTAGCCAGTATAATCAATCAAGAAAATAAATTATCTTCATGCCTAACTTATAGGATATTTAACAATTATCCAAACATTTGCCAATTAATAAACAATATTGTTTCACCTTTCCTGCTTTGTCCTACAATGTACTTTCTCTATACTATGAAGTGAATTTGGTTTCTTGAACATCTTTGTTTATTTCTTCATTTCTATGGCGTGATTGTGGATGTCTTAAGGCTTGTGTAGTGATAGATTTCTGATTTGTTTCATTTTTTGACTTCTCTTTGTAGCCAGAAGGACGAAGAGTTTCGAAGGTCTGTCTCTTGGTAAGATTTCCTATCTGTAACCGTTATTGTCTTGTAGCGGTTGAGAATTCGGGGTAGTTATAATTCTAATCATAGATTGAAGTGAATACTAGGTTTGTCTGAATAAACTGTGTCATCCATGAAAAATTGATAGTACTGTCAACTTCCCTCTCACTCAATTTAGGACAATTGAAAATCACCAATCCCTTTATGATCATAAGTTTGTTCTTTCGAAGGCCGCAATTGATAGCAGTAGGAAAAGGAAGTTGAGGCAAAGATTCCAAGAGCTTGCAATGATCCATGTTTAAAAATACAAGTCTAGAAAGCTCCTTCAGACTAGGCAACGTTACAAAATTCTTTATAATTGCATTGACCTTATTTAAGGAGAAGGCCCACTACAACATATTTAATGAGAAGGCCCACTACAACATATTTAATGTTCAGTTTTTTTTAAGGAGAAATTCGATATAGGAATAATTAATCAATAAGATTTTAAGTAATTAATCAATAAGATTTTTAAAGTTTGTTTCTATGCATTTTTTCTTTACAATCTAGATCTACATTTTAGTTTTGTAATACCCTGATTCCTTAACCTTGTCTTAATCTTATATTAAGTAGTCAAATGAAGATTAGAAACTTATATTTGTTTTTTATGTCGAGAATGGATCGAAGTTGGATGTATGATAGAGTAAACTCCAATAGGTATGGTTTGAAAGATGAATTTATTAGTGGAGTTGAAGAGTTTGTCAATAAAGTGATGAATCGACCTCAGTTTTTAAACGAAGGAGGGATAAGGTGTCCTTGTGTAAATTGCGTCTGCATTCTCTTGAAAACGCCTAATGAGGTCAAACACCACTTGTACAAATATGGTTTTTTGTCCAACTATTATACATGGACTAATCATGGAGAAGAGAATCAGAATGTGGATCTTGATGGTCATTCTAGTAGTAGCGGGAATGCTGGTGAGGATAATCTAGGTAATGAAGAACAATTTGATGCAATGAATGAAATGGTCTCTGATGTTTTCAGGCCATTTGTCAATGTCTCAAATGTGAATGCTAATAAGGAAAACGAAACAATTAGTGAGGGTGAGGTACCAAATGAAAAATCTCAACGATTTTATGTTGAATTAATCTCTGCAAACCAACCCATTTATAAGGGGGCTTATGAATCCAGACTATCTATTTTAGTTAAGTTGTTGGCTGCCATGTCTAGTTGGCATGTTTCTCTAAAGGCCATGGATTTTTTCTCTCAAATGCTCGTTGATGTTTGTCCAACTAAAGAATGCTTACCTGGAAACTATTACCAAGTGAAGAAGTTGGTGTCTAAGTTGGGATTGGAAGTTGAGAAAATTAATTGTTGTGTGAATGGATGCTTATTATATTTTAATGAAGATAGCACCTTAACTCAGTGCAGGGTGTGTGGAGCTGCTAGGTATGTTCCTCGAAAGTGTGGAATGGGAAAATACAAAGATGTGGCAGTGAAGAGAATGTTTTATTTTCCAATCATTCCTAGGTTACAACGACTTTATGCTTCAAAGGAATCTGCAGCTCAGATGAGATGGCATCGTGAGAACACCAACAATTCAAATGTTTTGCGTCACCCATCTGATGGAAAAGCTTGGAAACACTTCGATGAAGTTTATCCCGATTATGCTAGTGATCCAAGAAATGTAAGATTGGGTTTATGTACTGATGGGTTTACCCCTTACATTCAAGCCTCTAGTTCTCCATATTCATGTTGGCCAATAATAGTCACACCATACAATCTCCCTCCCGAAATGTGCATGACCAAACCATACATGTTTTTGACTTGTCTTGTACCTGGACCGTAAAACCCGAAAGTTAAAATAGATGTCTACTTGCAACCTTTGATTGATGATTTGCAGCGCTTGTGGAAAGATGGCACTGTGACATATGATATCTCTATGCAGCAGATTTTGTTATGAGAGCGCATTTAATGTGGACAATCAATGATTTTCCAGCATATGGTATGTTGTCTGGATGGGGGACACAAGGTAAATTATCATGCCCTTATTGCATGGACAATACAGATTCCTTCACCTTACGATTTGGTGGAAAAAGTTGTTGGTTTGATTGTCATCGTAGGTTTTTACCAATGGATCATCCTTTCAGAAAAAGTAAAAAGAGATTTACAAAAAGCAAGATTGTGAAAAAAAACCACCACCAATGTTTACCGGCCATGATGTTTGGGAAGCTATTCGTGATTTTCCAAAAGTCACAGACAGTGTCTGGGCCACCAAATTTCCAGGCTATGGGAAACAACATAATTGGAACAAAAGAAGTATATTTTGGGATCTTCCATACTGGAAAGACAACTTGTTAAGGCACAACCTTGATGTGATGCACATAGAGAAGAATGCATTTGATAATGTGTTTTACACTGTCATGAATGATCCTACAAAAACAAAGGACAATGAGAAGGCAAGACTGGATTTACCTCTTAACTGTTTACGTGGGGATTTAGAGATGCACCCTCTACGTAATGGAAAGATGGCTAAGCCAAAGGCAAAATTTTCATTGACACCTGAAGAGGCAAAGTTAGTTTGTAGATGGATTAAGGAACTAAAAATGCCAGATGGTTTTTCCTCGAATCTTTCTAGGTGTGCTGATGCTACCAAGGGTAGGATGAAAGGGATGAAAAGCCATGACTGTCATGTATTCATGGAGTGTTTGCTTCCAATTGCTTTTCGTTCCTTGCCTCTTGAGATATGGAAGCCACTAACTGAGTTGAGTCGTTTTTTTAAAGACTTGTGTTGTAATACATTGAAGTTGGAAGACCTTGTTAGGGTGGAACAAAACATTCCCATCATCATATGCAAGCTAGAAAGAATTTTTCCACTTGGTTTCTTTGACTCGATGGAACATATCCCGATTCACCTACCTGCTGAAGCAATCCTTGGTGGTCCTGTACATTATCGTTGGATGTATCCATTTGAAAGGTAATTGATGTTCAATTTTTGTAGATTAATTAATAAATGAAAAAACATTTTTTAATCGGTTCATGTGTAGATTGATGGGAGACTACTTGCACAGTGAAACTACTCACTTTTTCTCTCACTATTTCAAGACCTTTAGTTTGTTGCCAAATACAAGTTTAAGGAACGATCCTCGATCAGATAATGAGAATTCCCAACCAACACTTTCAGTTTTTAGTAAATGTGGTCGTCCTAGTGGAGAGGCTCGACTCTATTGGTTGATTGATAAGGAATGGAAGTCTGCTCACGTGCACGTCCTAATCAATTGTGACGAGGTTAAACCGTATCTCGAGTAAGTACATTTTTGTAAGAAAACTGCGTTGTTCTCAACCAATTTTTATAAATACACTCATCAATTTTATGATTGATGTCAGATTGTTCATGCAATATCATTCTATCAATGAGGAAGATGCTTCCGGTCTTATACACGAGCAGTTTCCTTCATGGCTAAAGAACTATGTTAGTATATTTCTCACAATTTATATTATGTGGTTGACAATAAACTATCTCTAAGGTTAGATATATATTTTTAGGTGAATGATGAGAGAAATGGAACGACTAGTCCATATCTGAAGGCCTTAGCTCTCGGCCCTAATCCGAAGGCAACATCATGGAACATATACTTTGTTAGTGGGTACAAATTTCACACTCAAGAATGGAGTCGTGGTAAAAAGACTACTAATTGTGGGGTACATGTTAAAGGTGTTACAAATGGAGGAGAAAATGATTTTTATGGCATCATCCAACGTATCCTTCAATTGGAATACCATGGCTTTAGCAACAATATTTCCCTATTTTATTGTGATTGGTTTGATCCTACAAATAATACTAGCACAAAAGTTAATATTGAGTACAACATTGTTGACATTAAGATGAATAAGCGATATTGTCAGTATGACCCGTTCATTCTTGCACAAGAAGCAAAACAAGTGTATTATGTCTTATATCCAGAAATGTGTAGGAATACGCGTGGATGTTGTGCAGCAATCACCACAAAACCAAGGGGATGCAATTCCTTATCAATCCGATGAAATGTTACCAGTTGTGCCTATTACAGAAGTTGAAGAAATACATGGTTTAGCTGATGGAGGGTTAATTGACAAGGTCGAGCCAATAACAATGACAACTGACCCAATGACTCAAGATTGATAGAACATTTTATCTTGTTTTTATTATAGACCTTTATGCACTTGTTTTCTCTCAAAGAACTAGTTGGTTATCGAAATAATGAGCCTATTTCATATGTATTAGAAATTCTCATAATTTTCTTTGGTATTATGTGTGTTATCCTTTATATTGTAATTCTGTCTGTATTAATGAATGAATATGAGAAGAACTAGTTTTTATCACTGTTCAATCATGAGAATGACACAAAAATAATAGTTCATATATAGACAGATTATAGAAATGTTCAAATGAAGCTATTCATATATTGTATTTGTTTGGGTTACAATGTGTGACTAAAATTAGAGTCCAAATGTTCAAATATATCAATGAAGCTCTATTGTGAAGATAACATACTCTGCTGGTGCATAACTAAGAGTACTAAGCAGTGATACTTTAGGAAATGATGTAAGGAATATAATATGTTAGCATGAATCTATTTTCAATGCATAACTTTTTTCATGTTTCATTTTACTCTTAAGAAATTTATGATGTGTTGCAACTTCTTATCTTGTTGTTACTAAGTGTTGTGCATATTGTTACTCAGTGTTGGCAGCTTTGATATAGATTTTATTGAAATGACTGGTCAAAATGGAAAGAGAAAAGCACCATCGAGCACATCTAAGTAAGATGACTAAACCTTTTCTCCTATTTGGTTTTTTTTCCTAATCAATTAATAATGTTTGGATTTAGACTTAGTTTTTTGATGGTTTCTTTGTAAAAAAGTGGTGTTGACAGGTTATGCCGTCAACGACAGATTCCACCTGGGACTCTTGCTATAAACAACTCTCGTAAGGTCCATAGCAAACCTGGTTCAACGAACCCACCTCCAGCTACTCAGATAAACCCACCACCACCTACTAAGAGAAAACCACCACTGCCTACTCAGCCCCCACCATTGGTTCAAACAAATCCAACACCATCACATACTCAACCTCCAGCACCTACTCAGCCTTCACCACCTACTCAGCCTCCACCAACTACTCCACCTTCGCCACTTACTCAGCCTCCAGCACCGATTCTGACAAACCCAACACCACTGCCTACTCAGCCTCAACCGGCAAACCCGACTTCTGAGGAGTTCATATTCATTCCTACTCCAGGATATACTCAACCTCAGCCGCAAAGTCCTCCCCATCACACCACATACGAGGAATTTCAGAGGGACCAAACACTTTCTAACGAAGAACAACAACAAGACGGTGGGCAAAAACCGAAAATCTGGATTGTGGAAGCAACTAATGCGTAAGTAAATAATTCAAGTTATATAGATATTCTTACAAGTGTTTTAGTGTTGTTTTAATTTGTAAATATGGTTGCTAGTGTCGTGTTAATCTATCTTGTAGAGGAGAATACATACATATTGTGATGATAATTCAGATTTATTAAAGTGCTTAATAAGAATCTGTTCTGGTAAGTTTAATTAACATTTGAAATACCATCTTCTTGCTGTGTCCCTAACATGAACAAAATACTGGGTCAATAAAAGTTAGTAATGCATAGGTTTTAATGACGAGAGGAAAAACAGATGAGAACTGAGAGAATCTAACTTGCGAAATAAAAAGGCAAAGCTATGGGTAGTAGTACTATATTGCCTGTGCTGATGCTGGGGAAAGATCCATATCAACACTTTGATATAATGGTGGTGTTTGACTAAGGGTTTGGGATCTTTTTGTGCATTTGTGAAAACAGGAAGAGATTGTTTTGTTTCTTATAATTGCTTCTGGAAGAACTTTTGAAAACTATGCTAAGCAAGTTTTCATAATTGAGATCCTATTTAGGATCAAAAGGGAGCTGAAAGATCATGAATTGTGTGATTATAACGCGAGTTTAAGATCCTGCTATATAAAAATATGTTTTAAAATTGGAATATGATAATGTAATAAATTATAACATGTAATAATGAGTAAAATTCAAATTTGAGTAACAGTGATGCTAATACTAATCTGCATTGTTGAAAAATCCAAAACAACACAACTTTTATGTATTCGAGTGGATCGAGAAAAATTCTTGTAATATGTTTTATAGTAATGAAAACAAGATAAAGATTGGCTTGTATGATGGAAAAGGCTTGCCAAATTGGAAACCACACTGTAATGTAGAGTGTACATATCTCTTCTTATTTTCTGAAACAAATAGTTAATAAAACAATTAAGGAAAGGATTTCACTAGGATTGTTGGATGGCATGTTGTGTGATAGTGCAGAGCAAGAGAAAGACGCTGACTTAAGTGGGCAGGAGCATGGTAGGCCTAAGTTGTGGAGGGTGTACTTTAGGAAATGTTAGCAAAAGAGAAAGAATACTAATTATGTTAGCAAAAAAGAAAGGAGAGGAGGTTACAAGAGAATGGAGTGAGGAGAGAAGGGTTCAGATGAAATACATGCTAATAAATCTGTCCATAGTTATCTTGTAGATTTTTCAACTGTAACATTAAGTTCTTGCATTGATTTACAAAAGATTGAGTATATATATAAAATTAGAAATGCATTTACTGCCTAAACATTAAATTCTGTAGCTTCTGTGTTTTCAGTTCCAAAGACATGTGAATTTCAATTATTTACAATTGAATCATTGAGTTCCTGCAATGATCCTTATATATCAGACCCATAAATATGACCCATTTTTGTGACCAAGCTGGCTAGTAATTTGTTCGTGCACTCATTAGTATAACTTTGCATTATATGTAGGTTAAGTCCAGGTGATCTTGTTTCCGCAATGATTCGAAAAGTTATTGAAAAGAATTATTGAGGAACCTTCTTTAATTATGGTGAGCTTAAACGCGACAGAAGAGACGACGTGAGAAAGGAGTGGTTCAACGAGTTTAAAGTAAGACATGGCATTTCTTTTTTAGTAGTTTGATGATGATGCATATTGTTGAGTTTTATTTCTTATTTTGACAAAGTTCTACTCTCCAAAAGGTGATTGAAAGAAGAGCTGAATACATAAGAAATGATTCCAACGATACATGACAACAAAACCTAATATTCTCCATAGCTTTTTCTTTATTAGCCTATTGGGTATTCCTATGACTACATATATGTTTTCCTATTGGGTATTTGATGTAGAAATTAACTTCACAAAAATCTATTATAATCTGTGATCACAATTCACACACAAGTTGTTGACAAAGTCATAATATAGTGTGAACATGATGACACAGTAGCTCTTAAAAGTCAAAAACTCATGTTAAAATAAATATTTTCACAATTTAGTTACTCTAAATTATTGTCTAGAGTCTAGATTTTTACTCAAGTTTTCTCTAAAAGCTTCTCATCCAAAGAAGAAATTGGTTTCATCTGTTTGTGTAAGCAATTTTCAATAACAGCAAAGGTAGAAAGAGAGAACATGACACCGTTTCTCATCCAAATTCAGAGGTGGATGATGGATACAAATGTGTGGAGATTTATTGGCTTTGCATCAGCAATTGTTGGATTGCTTTGTTATGCTCTAAGTTCTTCCTTCAACCATCTATTTGGAAATTGGAATTTCATTAAAATATTTCTTTACACCTTTTTCAGTTTCATCAGCATTTCTTTTTTAGTAGTTTGATGATGATGTATATTGTTGAGTTTTATTTCTTATTTGTATATTTTGTCAGAGGCTTGTTTGTTGGGACCGTTGTGATGATGCAAAAATGGAAGAATTGTTTCATCAGAAATGTGCAAAACGACTGTCTTATATACAACGAAAGGCTAGAGAAAAGGGGCGCAAGCCGGGTTGGATGGGCGTAGATACATGGACGTATCTTCTAGAAAATTAGAAGACAGATGAATTCAAAGTTGTATCCCAACAAAATAAGGTTAATCGAGCATCCAAGAAAGGTGGGGCAGTCCATACAACAGGTCATAGAGCTCACCACGATGTTGCACTTGAATTGGTATATATATATATATATATATATATATATATATATATATATATATATATATATATATATATATATATATATATATATATATACTTTGTAATTACAATGCGTTAATATAATTATATATGATATACATTGTGACCATATATATTGCCTCTAATGATAGGCTAAAACACTCAATCGACCCGCACATCCAAATGAGATTTTCATTGCCACCCATAAAAAGAAGAATGGGGAGTGGGTTGACGCTCGTGCAGCGACAACACATGTAAGTTAACATTTCCGATCTTAATATAAATTTTTAAGTATTTAACATTGAAATTAGGGAGTTACTAGGAGTTAGTTAAAGAAATTAGTTTGAAATTAGTGTACATTGTATGGCACCACAATTGGATATCAGAGACTGTGTTTATGAATCTTGCTGTATGATGTTTTTTGTCGAGTTTTCACCCTGTTAGTTGGTTAGAATGTTGTGTGATTCTCTGTCGAGTTTTCTGTCGAGTTTTCTCATACTATGTTGGTTAGAATGTTGGTTAGAATGTTGGTTAGAATGTTGTGTGATTATCACCCTGTTAGAATGTGATTCTCTATTGGTTAGAATGTTGTGTGAGTCTCACTCTGTTAAGAATGTGATTCTCTATTGGTTAGAATGTTGTGTGATTCTCTGTGTGATTCTCTGTTGGTTAGAATGTTGTGTGATTCTCACCCTGTTAAGAGAAGGTTTGAAAAGTTTGGAAAGTGTGATTCTCATACTATGAGATATCGCAAGCTGTTGTGATGCTTCAACCATGAATACACAATAAAAACTTGTAAATGGTGTGATATGTTGTCGGGTTTTGAATTAGGAAAGAAACAGAGTTGTGATTATAGGAATATTAAGGTCCTTGATACATTTCAGCTTTCGAATCAAACGTGTCTTAAACTGATTTTGGAATCATGATAAATATGCCTGGTTCTTGTTTTGTGAATATTTGATACCGATTCAAAATGTTTCTGTTTTCAGTTTAACATGTCTGAAGCATGTTTTGTCTCTAATGTTCTTCTTTTTCTTGTTTAATAGTAGACTGAATACATAGCCTCTAATGTTCTTGTCTGAAAGACCTTATCATGATATAGCTTTTCCAAAACAAGAACCAAAGTAATGTTCTTGACTGAATCATTAAAAAGACTGAATACATAGCCACTAATGTTCTTGTCTGAAAGACCTTATCATGATATAGATTTTCCAAAACAAGAACCAAAGTAATGTTCAAGAACCAAAAGACCTTATCATTGTCTGAAAAATGTCTGAATAAATAGTAGACTGAATACATAGCCACTAATGTTCTTCTTTCTCTTGTGTTTATGAATCTTGCTAAAAATGTCTGAAGCATGCTCTGTCTCTAATGTTCTTCTTTTTCTTGTTTCGGTTACATGCTACTAATTGATTGGTTTGTGTTATCAGTGTGTACAGGAAAAATTCTGCAGTAGTTTGACACAAGCTGGTGATGAAGTGGAAGGATCAACAAGAATACAAATTTGAAAAGAAGCTGCAGGGTGTAAAACATGGGGGCGGTGTTATGGAACTGGTCAATTGGCGCATAACATAAGATATGGAGTGAACTTCTTGACACAGGTATCAATTACAAACCATAGAGAAGCAGATAACCAGGCCATTGAGGCTGCCAGAGTTGAAGCTATTGCTGCACGTGAAGAGGCTGCACGGGCTAATGCGCGGACAGATGAATTGGCAAAGAAATTAGAAGAATTGTCAAAGAAATTTGATAAGTCGAATTCTCTTCAGGCGGGTTCTACTAGTGCTCCTGCGAGTGGTCATCCTGATTATAACGATTCGGTACGTTCTATTTTCAAAAAGATACTAGAAGTGCATGCAACTTTCACTCAACAAATTTGACATTATCTTGGAATATTGTGGTGAATGTTACTTTAACAAATAAATTTTGTTTAAAAATGGATGTCATGATTATTTATTTTGAATTTGACATTATCTTGAATCTTTACGTCTCTGACTCGTGATTATTTATTTTGGATGTTGCAGGACGAGGAGGATTATGAGGATGATGACGAGGAAGTTGATGTTGGTTATCATGATTAGTACGTATATCGTTTAGGAGATTATTAGTATTTTGGAACTCATTATATTTTGATGTTGGTGTATTTTGAAACTCTTTAGTATTTTGATGTTGGTGTATTTTGAAACTCATTAGTATTTTGATGTTGATGTATTGGGATTATGTATTTTGAAGTATTACCAATCAGGTTTTGATTAATAATCAGGTTTTGATTAACATAGATAATCGTATTAATTAATAATCAGGTTTTGATTAACATAGATAGTCGTATTGATTAAATTGATAATAAACAGATTTTGATAAAAACAGGTTACAATCAACCAAATCAATAAATTGCTGTAGTGTCCGCCTCGACACCGACGCTAACGCGAAATAACTAGTTGTCTAACTCTAGTAGTGTCGGCCACGACACCGACGCTAACGCGAAATAATTTGCTTTTTAAATATAGTGGTGTCGGCCACGTCACCGACGCTAACCTGAAATGATTTGCTATCTAAATCACTTAGTGTCCGCCTCGACACCGACGCTAACGTGTAAAGATTTGCTGTCTAAATCTAGTAGTGTCAGCCTCGACACCGACGCTAACGTGTAAAGATTTGCTGTCTAAATCTAGTAGTGTCAGCCTCGACACCGACGCTAGATCAAAAACAACTGCTAACTAAGCTTTTTAGTGGCGGTCAAAGGCCGACGCTATACAGTGACCTGGACATAGACCAACTCAATCAAACAATGCCACCTGGCATTACATAGCGTCGGTTAAAACCGACGCTAACTCTGTAATTTTTGTTGTGTTTAGGGTCACCAATTAGCGTTACCGTAGCGTAAGAAAAAGCCGATGCTAAAGAATTGTCTCATAGAGGCCGACGCTAAATGTAACTAACTTCTAACTTAGGAAACTCCGCCTCGACCCCGACGCTATGCCGACGCTAAACCCTTGTAGCGTCGGTTTTTTGAGGTTTAGTTAGGGTTTATGGCCGACGCTAAAACAAGGTTTTCTTGTAGTGATATAATACGTAGTATGATTGCTAACAACCTAAACCTCTTAGTAATTCTAATCCTAGTTTGACTCCCTAGCAGAGTCGCCATTTTTCTGTAGCGTGCGATTTTTGTCGGTGACGCGACCACCTTATCGCCATGGTTGGAATTGGGTGCTACTTTCTGATTTCTTATTTATCCTATGAAGCTAGAAAGGAAATGGAGGCTATCTAAAACTAACCTTGCACTTAAATGTTTTCTTTAACAATTGCTAAGAGATTAGGGGGTTCGGGGTCAGGTTATACAATGGGGAGTTGTCAATTACCCATCCTATATATGGTTATCCATAGATCGTTAGCAATTCTACTGTTTTCCATTTACTGGTGTTTGTCTGTTGATTGGGAAAGTTTCTCCTTTGGGGATGTTTGAGAGAGAGAGTTTTTGTTGGTTTCGGGTTTCTTCGATGTTTTGGTAAGGTACTGGACCTAAGGTTCTTGATTAATGTGCTCGCTAAGATTTCGCAATCTTATGCCTACGTATTTCCGTTAAAGAAAACAGGGAAATCAGAGCAATCGTAGTTCCTCCCATAGAATGGGAGGAAAAAGATGTTTGGTGCCTTGTTCAAAGCCCAAGATTGAGGCTAAAGGTTTATTTGTGTCTTGTTCAAAGCCCAAGATTGAATCTAAAGGTTTTGAATGAGAGAGGATTTGTCATCTCTAAAGGGAGATATCTCACCTGTCCATCACAATTGTTGGATGACTGATTATAAAGGAGAATTACTTTAACTGGGATGTGTGAATCCAGCAATGCCATAATTTCCTTTATGAGGGATTTATCCTGAAGGAGGAAACTTTAAATCAGTGTTGAGCAATCCCATTTTTCCTTAGGGATCTTTCATGCTAAGAGAGGGACACTGGCGTGGATGTAAATAATCCATAGGCTTGCCACTTACAGCTGTTAGATGAAAGAGGGGATTTACCAGGATAAGAGATGGATTACAGCTTGGATATTTAAATCAACAAGTATGCCACTTATAGCAGTTATCTGGGATTAAGGTTTGTTTTGATTTTTTGTTTTTATGTGTGATGTACAGAGAAATGTCTTCCTATAGAGAGGTTTTTGATTTCCTCTGAGGGGATGTTGGTTTTATATGCCTTGATCAAAGCCCAAGGTTGAAGCTAGAAGTTTGACTCTATTTAGGGAGTTTTATTTCTGTCTTGTATAAAGTCCAAGATTGAGGCTAAAAAAGTATTGACTCCACTGGGGAGATCATTATACAAAGCCTAAGAGGAGGCTGAAAAAAGGAGATTGACTCTTTTAGGGAATATTTTGTCTGTCTTGTACAGAGCCCAAGATTGAGGCTAAAAGGGATTGACTCTACTGGTGAGAGGTTTTATCTGTCTTGTACAAAGCCCAAGATTAAGGCTGAAAAGATTGGCTCTACTGGTGAGAGGTTTTATCTATCTTGTACAAAGCCCAAGATTGAGGCTAAAGGATTAACTGACTCAGTTGAGGATATTTTAGGTGTCTTGTACAAAGCCCAAGATTGAGGCTGACTTTTGCTGAGAAAAAGAAGAATCATTATACAAAGCCTAAGAGGAGGCTGATTCGGGAATTTCTTATATAAAGCCTAAGAGGAGGCTAACTTCTACTGAGGATTATTGAGATCCTGAGACAGGTCCAAAGTGGAGAATCAACTCTTACTGAGGATTACAGAAGAGTTGAGATATCAGATGCCTTGAGGTTCTGATTTTTTGCTAGTGCTGTATTGATGGTAAGATGACCCTAGTTGGGGAATTCTAGGATGAAAGATTGAGTGTTTATGGAATGATCAAGGTTATTCCTGTTTTCTTTTAGGAAACTTTAGGGTTTCTGGAGATCCAAAAGGAGGTGAGACTGTCCAAGTCTACTGGTATGAAAGGGTTTATCTTTGTATGATGCCCAAGAGGAGGCAGGTGTCTTAAGGGATGAGAATCAACCCTTAATTGGTCTGAGGTTTTGACTCTTAGGAAGACTGCTCTAACAAAGGATGACTAGGTTATGTCCTATACCTGTAAGAGGTCTCGGGTCCTTGTACTAAGCCCAAGAGAAGGGATGAGAACTTTTAAGAAGCCTGAGGGTCCTTGTACAAAGCCCAAGAGGAGGCTGGGGATGCTTTTAGGAAGCCAGTGGGTCCAAACCTAAGAAAAGTTCAAGAAAGGTTTCACTGGGAATTAATCCTTTAGAGAACAGTTCTAGGGTTTGAGGAAATTCAAGAGAGGTTTCACCGGGAATTAGTCCTCTCTGGGGGAAATGAATTTCTTTGAAAATTTTCTAATAGTGACAGTCTTGAGAAAAGTTTCACCAGGAATAATGCTTTTCTCTGTTCCATATTGTATAAGCCCAAGAGGAGGCAAGACTGTATCTGGAATTTCCTACGGGGAACTATTTTTGATTGTGTTAAAAGAGTGACCATTGGTTTGATCTAATCCTAGACCTATTTGTCGGGGAAAACTCTAAGCAGATAATATACAGGTATATGAATATGAAATATATAGACAAGTATGTTAAAGAGTGTAGAAGGACTTACAGGTGAGCAAGCTTCCAGCATTATAAACAAGTATGTAAAAGAAAGCTGATAAAACTTACAGGCGAGCAAGCTTCCAGCATTATAAACAAGTATATATATAAACAAGTATATGCAAAAGAAAGCTGATAAAACTTACAAGCGAGCAAGCTTCCATTGCTACAGCTGTATGGTTAGTTATTCAAGAAATTAAAGAAAGTTTTGATAACAACTATGAATTTGAATCTAAAACAAAAGGGAAAGTTGTTTAAAAGGAGATTGGGTCTTATACGCATGGAGAGGCCCAAATGAAAAACAGCGATCGTGCTATTATTCTGAAGATTGTATCAGGACTTATACGATGACTGAGGACCAAATTATTGTATTTATAAAAGAGGTTGGGCCTTACACTCTATTAGAGGCCCAAAGTTTATTTTTGTACAAAAGATGGGGCTTACAACTCAAGGAGAGGCCCAGAAAGTTTTGTTTAAAAGGCGACGATCGCGTCGCGGTTTTAGAAAACACAGTGAGACTTATACAATGAATGAGGCCCAAATTATTTTATGTACACTAGGGTTGGGTCTTACACTATATTAGAGGCCCAAAGTTGATTGAAAGAAAAGAGAATGAAACTTACAACACAAGGGGAGGCCTAAATTATTGTGTTTTGAAAATGGCGATCGCGTCGAGATTTTTAAAATCGTATCGGGACTTATACAACGACTTAGGGCCAAATTATTTTATTTACAAAAGGATGGGACTTACACTCTATTAGAGGCCCAAAGTTTATTGAAAAGAAGTTTGAAGAATTAAAATTAAGAAAAACCCTAATTTTAATCAAAAATATATTTTTCCAAAGGAAATTAAATATAAAATATAAAATATATTTAAAAACAAGTGGTAAGCTTTGAAAAATATTTTGAAAAATCATGTTTAATCCCATGAAAGCTTGAAATCCAATTGGTTTTGAAAAATCAAGGTGAGAATTTCATTTAAAAATGTTAAAATACAATAAAAATGAAATTATTTACAAAAATTCAAGATATATTAAATAAATAATATAAATTTAATTTTCTTGTAAATTAAAATAATTTAACATTTTTGTGATTTTTTTAATAAAAGAACCAATAAAAAATGAGAGAGAAATTAATTTTTGAAATCAATTAAAGAAAATGTCAAAAATTCAAATATTCAAATAATTTTAATTGTGGCGCCAACGGTCACCTTCTTCTTCCTCGTGACCGCGCCATGGGTAATTTGAACAAGGATCACAACCATATAGATTAATTGCATTTATATTAAGTATGGAGTGAGAAATCAAAGGATAACCTCAAGAACCCTAGTTTCAGCATGAACACAATGAAATTCCATACACGATTGATTCATGGCAATTGATTGAGGGTTATTACTTTACATACATGCAGAATCATGGTGGTAACTTGAAATGACATTTATGATGCATGGAATATAGAGTTTGAAGGTGTCAGACTTACCTCTTGCAGCTGGTGATCGAGCTTGATGATGGAGATGTTACAGATGTGTTCCAATGATCTGGACAACTTCCTTAGGTGCCAAGAAGTGTGTTTGAATGCTTGGAGTGGATTGAAATGAGCTGGAACTTGATGTGGCACCCCAACTGCAAATCTGCTAAAAGCTTGTGCAAATGGGGTACTACTTTTGGATTCTGATGTTCCAGATGTTGTTTATGTGTTTGGATCACTTACATATGATGTATGTGAGGTGTTTGCATCATTGGTTTGGACATAATCACTTCCAATTTCAAAACCCGATAGTGACTTGAAGTGGAAGGCAAATTTGGAGTGAAAGTGTGATTTTGAGTAAAGCATCAGTTTGGGTGCTTTGGTGTACTTAAACTGATCAGTATTGAGGTCTATTTATAGTGCAACAAGTTTGTTTTGGTATCAATTGTTAATGGCAACTTGGATCAGATTGCATTGAATGCTTTGGTTCCTTGGTCAAGGGTCTCCTCTAGCCATTGACTTGTGCTTAATTTTGCAGGTTTAGGTCCTCTGATATTTGGATATGTCTTGACTCATTTAGAAGGCATTTAAGAAGGAAATAGTGCATGCCTGGCAACATATTCACAGGAAAGGAAGAGAGTCTATAGGAAAACCGGACTGTACCTCCATGGAGCCTTATCTGCATTGGGTGCAAACTAGAGCCCTCAAGCTGAGGATGCCTTACCCTCGCCAAGAAGTTTTTCCGTTAAAGGAATCTGTCCTTTATTTTCTGTCTAATACGGAAAATCTCCAGGTCGCTCTCAACAAAGTTCAACGAGAGAAGAGCTCTTGGAAAAAAAATATCGAATCCTCAATGTGGAGTGTACCCAAATTCAGGAACTGTTAAAAGAAAAAGATGCTCTAATTGAAATATCAAAGGAATTTGCTCACTCCTTTCACTTGGAAAAGGACTGACAACCCGACAACGGCTGAAGAGCTCCGATCGAAGAAAAGGAAAATACCAGAACCGGCATCTGAGCTCTCTTCTGAGAGAACTCAGGATCCATGAGCTTAGACATTTCCTTTACCAGCACTTTACAAAATACTGTACTTTTCTTTGTAACATACTGCAATCTTTCGATTTCAATAAAAAGGGGTTCCCCCCTCTCTGTATGATATTTGCAATTTATTTGTTGAAGTTTCTTTTTGATTAAAACAAAAAATAAAAAAAAAATATGTCATTACATTCATCATTCACACATAACGCATTCTCTTGAGTCTCACACACGTGTCTCAATTCTAGAGTCAAACTGTCTTACTCGTACAATACTCGGGTCAATCAACAAAAGAAAATGGACGATCTCGAGGAAGAGAACAGAGAGCTGAGAGAAGAAATCGACGCTCTAAAGGAAGACCTGAAAAAACTTCACAGTGACATGCAATCCCTGGCAACAGCTCAGGAGCTACGACAACAACAGACTGTAATCTCAGAGATTTCATCTACACCCATAGTAGAGACATATGATCCTCGGTACAACATGCCTAAAGGTCACCCCTGGGGAATGCATATCAACTTTATCCCTGAAGGATATATCCCGCCGGTCACTTAAGACCAAGAAACTGCAGTAGGAACCACTAGACCTGAAGGTTACAAACTTCGGGAAAGTGAAAACGCAAGGATTACGACAGCAATTCCTGAAGGTTACAAAATTCAGGGCACGGAAGCGCCAAGAGCCACAGCCGTAATGACTATACCACAACTAGTGGTACACATTGTCCCGGAAGGACAAATTCCACAAGTAATTTCTGGTGGAAACGAAGACATGTACGAAAGGATGAACGAGTTCCAAGAACAGTTCTTGGAGATGCAGAAGGAACTGCATGCCATTCGCGGTCAGGACTTATTTGGGAAGGACGCCGTCGACCTCTGTTTGGTACCTAATGTCAAGATCCCACACAAATTCAAGGTGCCTGACTTTGAAAAATACAAGGGCAACTCTTGCCCTCAAAGTCATCTGGTGATGTACGCTCAAAAAATGTTTACCCAGACAGAAAATCAACAGCTACTGATCCTTTATTTCCAAGACAGTTTAACCGGTGTCGCTCTCAAATGGTACATGGTCTTAAACCGCAGCAAGATCGTTACTTTCAGAGATCTCGGCGCTGTCTTCATTCAACAATACAAATATAACCTGGACATGGCACCAGATAGAGATTAACTCAGGGCGATGTTGCAAAAGGACAAAGAGACATTTAAAGAATATGCTCAGAGATGGCGTGAAATTGTCGCCCAGATCTGTCCCCCTCTTGAGGAAAAAGAGATGACCAATATCTTTTTGAAAACGTTGAGCTCATTATATTACGACCGAATGGTTGCTAGTGCGCCCAGTGACTTCACTGAAATAGTGAACATGGGGGTACGCCTTGAAGAGGCAGTCCGAGAAGGACGATTGGTCAAAGAGGCGTGGCCATCTAGTAGTACCAAAAGATACGGTAGTGCTTTCCCAAAAAAAAAAGCAAGATATTGGTAATATCTCTCTCGGAAAGCAAAGGCGAAGGTATCAACCAGTCGCAGCGGTAACTCCCGTTATCAACCCGGCGTCGGCTCCGACGTATCAACCTCAGGTTGCTCAAAGCCAACCAAATCAACAACAGTATCAGCAAAGGACACAACAACCTCTTCAGCAGGCTCGTCCGTAGTACAATAATAACAATCGTACAACACGACCACCAGGGTTTGACCCTATACCGATGTTGTACGCAGAACTATTTCCACTCTTACTGTCCAAGGGCCACGTCCAAACCATGACTCCTCTTACAGTTCCAGAAAATCCGCCTTTTTGGTTCAAAGCGGATCAAACTTGCCCTTACCATCAAGGAGGATCGGGGCACAACATCGAGAACTGTATCAGTTTCAAGTCTGACATACATAAACTTGTCAGGAACGGGGTTTTATCTTTCAAAGATATTAATCCAAATGTTCAGACGAACCCGTTTCCGCAACATGAAAAGGCTGCAGTAAATTTGATAGAGGAAGAATTTAGCCGCAGTTATCAAATTCGCGATGTACTCCTATTAGGAACAAATCTGGTCAGGATGCATTTCAGACAGAGCGGGTACGGTCATGTACCGCCTCACAATTATCACCAGTGTGATATCTGCTCAAAGAATAATCAAGGGTGTTCCGTAGTGCAATTAGCTCTACAAGAACAAATGAATCTAGGCTGGATTCAAGATCACAGAATCCGGGAGGTCAACATGGCCCATGCACATCCCAACATTATTTAGAACCGCAACATTCTTGCGATGAACGTCAATTTGGTGGCAATGCATTCGAGGCAAAGTCAATATCATAATCTGCCACGACACGATTACAACACTTGTCCGATCTGCTCAACAAGAAATCAAGGATGCTCTTTTATACAAGAGGCCCTTCGACGTCAGATGGATCTCGGATGGATCCAGGATTATTAGGAAAGAAATAACCATCAAGTCAATATGGTTCAGATCTTTGACATACGCTTGATGAATACCAGTCTGGTGAAACTACATGCTAAGCAAGTCAAGCTCGGCTTTCTGGCTTCACATAATTATCAAGACTGTGAAGAGTGTCGTGAGGACGACCAAGGATGTGCACTTGTCCAAAGAACACTTTAACACTTGTTGGACCACTGGTGGCTTCCAATTTACTTGGATGAAGCTACATAACGAATCAGCATGGCTGGCGGAAATCCTAGTAGATATCAATGTCAGGATGTCCGCTCGATGGAAACAGATATAGTAAAGATGCACTGCATACAAAGTGGGTGTGGTCGGGTACCACCGCATAACTATGAGCGTTGTAGAGTTTGCTTAGAGAACAACCAAGGATGCTACCTTGTACCAGTGGCTCTTCAAAATCAGTTGGACCAAAAAGAGACTCCACAATGTTCAAGTTCTGGGTCAATCAACGTGATACAAGACTATCTTCCGGATCAAAGCGAAGATATTGTCATAGTTTCCAAGCATGAAATGGCCGAAGACATATGCGCCATAATCCCTCTGCTCCATGAATCAAGACTCCCTCTTGACAGTAGAAGGATTCTCAACCTCGAACCAATTGAGGCTGCCTACGATGGTCAGAAAAATCAAAAGGCTCCTGTGGTAATCTACTTACCAGGACCAATACCGTATCAATCAGATAAGGTTATACCTTACAAGTATGGTGCAACAATATTCGGAAATGGAAAGGAAACTCCATTACCCTCCGTCGTAAACATTGTCGAAATCAGTCGAGTCACACAAAGCGGTCGGATCTTCAACCAAGGAGTTGGAGAGCCTACCAAAGAGAAGGAACCTCAAACAGAAGTTCCTAATCAACCAGTCGGACAATCCAGTAAACCAGAACTCATAAAAAACAATGATGAGATGCTGAAGCTCATCCAGAAAAGCGAGTACAACATTGTAGACCAACTGTTGCAAACTTCTTCGAGAATCTCTGTGTTATCTCTCCTACTTCGTTTTGAGGCTCACAGGGAAGCTCTGCAGAAAGTCTTGGAGCAAGCTTTCATAGAACAAGATGTGACGATAAGACAGTTTGACAGCATTATCTCCAACATCACTTCCTGCAACAACTTAGGATTCAGTGATGAAGAACTGCCGGAAGAAGGCAAAAATCACAATATGGCGCTTAACATTACAGTCAACTACCAGGACGATGCTCTAGCTAGTGTACTGGTAGACACATGATCCGCTTTAAATGTTATGCCCAAATTAACTCTGATACGACTATCATTTCAAGGAGCTCCGATGAGAGGCAGTGAGATCATCGTCAAAGCCTTTGACAGATCCAGAAAAATAGTTATCAGCGAAATTGATCTTCCCATAACCATCGGTCCTCACACTTTCCAAGTCACTTTCCAGGTCATGGACATTCGGGCAACATACAACTGTTTAGTAGGACGACCTTGGATACACGAAGCTGGGGCAGTCACTTCGACACTTCACCAGAAGCTGAAGTTCGTCAAGAATGACAAGTTAGTCACATTATGCGGAGAGCATGCCTTAATCGTGAGCAACTTATCATCATTTTCCTGTGTAAAACCCGAGGAGGTTGTTGGAACTAAGTTCCAAGCACTCTCAATGAGCAATGAGAATCGATCAGAAAGAGGAACGTCAATTTCCTTCTACAAAGATGCTCTCGAAATGACCAAGAGTAACGACATAAAAGGATGGGGACAGCTCGTAATTCCTACTGATAACAAGACGAAGAAAGGTCTTAGTTTCTCCTCAACCTGTACCCAGACTGCCAAGAAGGATGAAAGTTTTCATCCCATTCAGGACTTCTTCCACAGTGGAGGCTTCCTCCACCCAGTGTCTCAAGAAGTACACACCATCAATAAGAGTGACTCCTCCGATACGGACGAGGAATGGAAATCTTACCTCAACAAGGACAGTTATATGTCTCAGGAAGAAACACACATGCCATTATGTTTTCCCACGCAAGGCCCGGGATATATACCAAGATTAGACGTCCGAATGATCTATGGAGATTGTGATCCTGAGGGATTGCGTGCTCCACCAAACTCATTAGAAGACGATCCAATGAAAGACAACTTCGATCAAGACTATTATGATCCCCTGGATGACTTGTCTATCTGGAAGCCGTACCCAAAATACTTGGGGAAAAAGAGTCAGCTAAACGATGCCTATCAGCTGAGTAATATTGAAAGGAATACCCACGTCCCCACCAAGACATGGGATCATTACTCAGGACATTCTGAAGATATCTAGCACAATGATGAATCTGCAAGGACTACAGGACAAAAGTTTATCAACTACGCTTTTCCAGAGGTCAACGTCATCGAGGAAGATGACTCTTCTATTCCCACGGAAGTCTGGGACACTTTAGGACAGCCAAGTGGCAAGTACGACTTCTTGGTCAAGTACACCACTCCTAAAAGCTCTCGCATCAGATACGAGGACATCCAGACAACTGGATAAGGAGATCCTCTTGAGAGTGAAAACACTAAGGAAGATACAACAGAAGAGTTCGTTTATGACAACTCTGCATGGGAGGAAGACTCCAACGATCCTGCTCCGCCAAAAATCAGCGTTATTTCTGAGGACAAACCTTGAAAGAAGGTACCAGACTTTGTGATTCACCGAGGAGTTCGTTGCCAATGGGTTGCTGTTGATGTCCCGAAAGTCGTCCATAAGTCTAAGTAATTTCCGTCTTTGTTTTAACCTTTCACCCTGCCCAGGTGAACAGATGTTTTTATAGGGCTCACTTTTCTGTAAATGTCCCTCTTTGCTTCGCCCAAAGCGACAGAGTTTTGTTTTATAGGGTTGTAGCTTCAAGAATTGAAAAATCATAAATAAATAATGTCATTCTGTCATTCCCGCATTTATTGTTATTTTCACTTTTCGTTTTTCAGAAAATGGTAATCCTAAAATAAACTCAAAAATAAAAACAAGCATTTTTCAGAAAATACACTACACACACTCTTGCATATTTCTTGTTTTAAACCCCATTGAAACATACGATCCAATGCCTTCTCCCAACTTTGAATTCCCGTTATTTCAAGCTGAAGAAGAAGAGGACGCAGAAATTCTGGAAGAGATCTCTCGATTACTCAAACAAGAGGAAAGATCTATTGAGCCTCACAAAAAGCCGTTGGAAACAATCAATTTGGGTTCAGAAGAGGAGAGGAAAGAAGTCAAGATAGGGGCACTTCTCAGTCTAACTGTCAGAGAAGACTTGATAGAACTTCTCAAAGAGTTTCTAGATGTGTTTGCTTGGACCTATCAGGACATGCCAGGGTTGGATACCAGCATCGTGGAGCATCACTTACCGTTAAAATCAGAATGTCCGCCAGTAAAACAAAGGCTAAGGCGGACTCACCCAGATATGGCCATCAAAATCAAGGAGGAAATGCAGAAACAGATTGACGCTGGTTTCCTTGCCACCTCAGAATATCTTTAATGGCTAGCTAACATAGTGCCAGTTCCGAAAAAGGATGGAAAAGTCAGAATGTGTGTAGACTACAGGGATCTAAACAAAGTAAGTCCAAAGGATGACTTCCCCCTGCACACATAGATATGCTGGTAGACAGTACAGCAAAATTCAAAGTCTTCTCCTTCATGGATGGATTCTCGGGCTATAATCAAATCAAAATGGCACCGGAAGATATGGAGAAAATTTCATACATCACCCCATGGGGAACCTTTTGTTACAAGGTGATGTCGTTCGGTTTAAAGAACGCCGGGGAAACCTATCAAAGGGCCATGACAACTATGTTTCTCGACATGATGCACAAGGAAATCGAAGTGTATGTCAATGACATCATTGCCAAATCTAGAACAGAGGAAGAGCATGTGACACACCTGTCAAAACTATTCGAGCGTCTGAGAAAATACAAACTCCGCTTGAATACTAATAAATGCACATTCGGTGTCCGCTCAGGAAAACTTTTAGGGTTCATCGTCAGCCAAAAAAGAATTGAGGTTGATCCTGACAAGGTCAAGACCATTCAAGAAATGCCTTCACCAAAGACTGAGAAACAAGTCAGAGGATTTTTGGGACGTCTGAATTACATCTCAAGGTTCATATCCCTCATGACCGCGACATGCGCATCGATCTTTAAACTACTCAGAAAGAATCAAAGTTGTGCATGGACAGAAGATTGCCAAAAAGCTTTCGACAACATCAAAGAGTATATGTTGAATCCACCAATCCTATCACCTCCAGTGGAAGGAAGACCACTAATCATTTACCTAACAGTCTTGGAAGACTCCATGGGTTGTGTACTTGGCCAACAAGATAAAATAAAAAGAAAAGAGTCTGCCATCTTCTATTTAAGCAAGAAATTTACCGACTGTGAAACTCGGTACACTATGCTTGAGAAAACATGTTGTGCTCTGGCTTGGGCAGCCAAACGTCTTCGCCAGTATATGATTCGTCACACTACTTGGTTAATCTCCAAAATGGATCTGATCAAGTATGTCTTTGAAAAGCCTGCTCTCATGGGAAGGATCGCTCGTTGGCAGATGTTGTTATCAGAATATGACATCGAGTACCATGCTCAAAAAGCCATCAAAGGAAGTATTTTATTTGATCACTTGGCTCACCAACCGATTGACGATCAGGAATCAGTCGGGATTGAATTCCCAGACGAAGATGTCATGTACTTAAAAATGAAAGATTGCGATGAACCGCTACCCAGCGAAGGGCCAGAACCAGGATCCCAATGGGGACTAATCTTTGACGGAGCTGTCAACAATTATGGAAACGGAATTGGGGCAATCATTGCAACGCCTCAGGGCACCCATATTCCTTTCACCGCCCGACTGACATTCAAGTGTACAAATAACGAGGCCGAATACGAAGCTTGTATCATGGGTCTCGAAGAAGCAATTGACTTGAGAATTAAGAACTTGGATGTGTATGGAGACTCAACCCTGGTTATCAATAATATCAAAGGAGATTGGAACACATACCAATCAGGATTGATTCCTTACAAACATTACGCGAGAAGGTTGTTACCATTCTTCAACAGAATTGAGTTTCACCATATCCCTCGTGAAGAGAATCACATGGTTGATGCACTAGCCACTCTCTCTTCCATGATTAGTGTAGGTCAATGGAACGACACACCTAAGATTGACATAATGCGCCTAGAACGGCCCGCTTACATCTTCACGATTGAAGCAGTCATAGACGACAAACCTTGGTATCACGATATCAAATGCTTCCTTAAAAAATAATAGTATTCACCCGGGGCATCAACAAAAGACACGTAAACCATCAGAAGACTGGCAGGCAACTTCTTCCTGAGCGGTGATACACTTTATAAGAGAAACTTTGACATGGTCTTGCTCCGATGCGTAGACAGACCAGAAGCAAACTTGTTGATGAAAGAAATTCATGAAGGATCCTTTGGCACTCATGCCAACGGACATACAATGGCCAGAAAAATTTTGAGAGCAGGGTACTATTGGTTGACCATGGAATCCGATTGCTACCAGTACATGAGGAAATGTCACAAGTGCCAGATATACACTAACAAAATCCATGTACCGCCAACGCAACTCAAAGTTCTTTCTTCTCCATGGCCTTTTTCTATATGGGGAATCGACATGATTGGCATGATCGAACCCAAGGTGTCGAACGGACATCGGTTCATCCTAGTAGCCATTGACTACTTCACCAAGTGGGTCGAAGCAGTGTCATACACCAATGTAACCCGGCAAGTGGTAGTCCGCTTTATCAAAAACAATCTCATCTGCCATTATGGTATTCTATGCCAGATCATTATTGATAATAGATCTAACTTGAACAATAAGATGATGAAAGAATTATGTGTTGAGTTCAAGATCAAACACCATAATTCATCACCCTACCGACCTAAGATGAATGGAGCGGTAGAAGCGACTAACAAGAGCAACAAGAAGATTGTTCAAAAGATGGTTGTAACCTACAAAGACTGGCACGAAATGTTGCCCTTTTCTCTTCACGGTTATCGCACATCTGTTTGCACTTCAACAGGGGCAACCCCTTTCTCTTTAGTATATGGCATGAAGGCAGTGATTCCCATAGAAGTAAATATCCCGTCAATCTGAGTATTGATGGAAGCTAAGCTAACAGAGGCTGAATGGCGTCAAAGTCGACACGATGAGCTGAATTTGATCGAAGAAAATTGAATAACGGCTCTGTGCCACGGTCAGTTATATCAGCAAAGAATGAAGAAAGCGTCCGATAAAAAGGTCTGACCCCGTGTCTTCAGAAAAGGAGACCTCGTGCTGAAAAAGATACAATCGTTCCTCACTGATTCCCGGGGCAAATGGACTCCGAACTATGACGGTCCCTATGTGGTCAAGAATGCTTTCTCAGGCGGGGCCTTAAGACTCGCAACCATGGATGGAGAGGAGTTTAACTACCCCACGAATGTTGACATAGTCAAGAAATACTTTGCCTAAATAAAAAAAAAATTAATAAAAACGTCTCGGTGGATTGAAAACCCGAAAGGGCGGTCCAGGAAAAAATTAGAGACATAATCTAAAATTATCTCGATGGATTGGAAATCTCAAAGTACAATCCAGGCAAAAGTTAGGGATTCATGGCAAGTAACTACGTTCGACAAGGTTAAATCTCCAGCGGTAGTACCATCCGTCAGAAAACTTCAAGTCAAGGTCATCTTCGACAGAGGCTCAGGATGTCCAGAATTCAAAGTTGGTAGAAAAATAACGGTCGTTATGTTTCAATGTAGCCCCTTTTCCAGTAAATTACCATTTTTCTAGACTTTGTAATGCTCTATGGGATCACGCGCTTGGCTGATTTCCATCCTATCAATAAAATTTGAGCCCTAGTGCTTTTGTTTACAATTCTCATTTGTTTTAGCTTTACAGAATGACATTTTAACATGATCAACGATTCTTGAAATAAAACAAAAATGAATTTACTTGTCAAAAATTTTCTGCTTTTTAAAATAAAGAGGGCAATTCTTTTGACTGTGAACATCGAAAGAACACCGATTGCTTCTCCGAAGGTGATTGAACCTCAAAGTGCAGAATCAAAGTACTCCTTCTAAACCAGTACGCCTGAACGAAGGATCAAATATGTCAGATATAATGTCTCGTCTGATATCCCCGGCAGAGTTCGTATCTCTTAAGACCGATTGAACGATTCTTTCTCCCCCACAGGGACTATTCCTCCTACGCAAGGCAAGATTGCTATTTTGAACCAATGATACTATTTATCCCCCACAGTGGCCGAGTATCTATTCATGTTCATTCACCAGTCTGTATGTCGTGTCAGTTTTGTCAGCATAAACATACATACATCATGCATAATTGATTCATATTCATACTCATATTGCATTACTATCACTCTGGTCATATTCATTCCCGAGTGATAAAGTCCTCTTGTCAATCAAGTGTCAGTTTTCCTTTCCACATCGAATAAGGCAAATTCCTGGTTTAAGTTCTTTCCTCATCAGGAAATGGGTTGTCTGAGCCACCTCTCCCAGTTTATTTCTGGGTTAAAGCTTGTCCTCGACCACTTTGATAACTTTAACCTCTGAAAGGCAAGAAGAAATTCAACAGACACCTATGGAACATCACTCTTTACTATTGAAGATGATATCTTTGCTTTCCCAGATTAAGGAAAATCCCCAGAGAAAGCCTCTCAACCGAAGACTCTTAGCAATACATCGGTTTTTCTCCGAAGAAATTCGATGTTAATAAAGTCATCAGCACCTCAAAATCGGATCACGTCACATGGCATTTCTCCGAAAGAATCTCAAAGAAAAGAATGATGTGTTATCCCCAAGCGAAATGCAGTCTCTCAAGAGACTCGTTTTTCCCCAGTAGGTCGACAAATGGAATCTCCCACAGAGAAGTTTGGGTACCTCTACAGCCCAGGCAAATGATTGTCCCCAGTAAGTCTGAGATCAAATTTTCTATTCAAATGGCATCTCCCTAGTAAAGCTCGGCGAGAAGTTTAAAGAAAACTGTTACAAATAGCATTCCTTGTCAAGAAAGAAACTCGACAAGAAGAAACTGAGACCAGTTCCGTGGCTAAAGACCAGGATCGAGGGAAAGTTTATTTCAAAAGAAACTGAGACCAGTTCCGTGGCTAAAGACCAGGATCGAGGGGAAGTTTATTTCAAAATAAACTGAGACCAGTTCCGTGGCTAAAGACCGGGATCGAGGGGAAGTTTATTTCCGAAAAAACCGAGACCAGTTTCGTGGTTGAAAACCAGGATCAAGGGGAAGTTTTATCCTTTTCTAAAAAAAGACGGACGAGCAAGTCAGCTTCCATTCACAACCACAATCATAATTTTGGGTATTCTGATATTTAATCCTCTTGTACCCTGAATGTCCGAATATCTTCGCCATTCACACCTTCGGGTCCAAGAAGATTAAATAGGGGCATCTGTCATACCCCAAATTTTGACCACCAAGATTTCCTATCATTGTGAAGATCATCACCACAATATAGATGTACCATCATGCCTCATCAATCTCCCCCAAAGATAGTTGAGCATCCACCATAGTCAAGAATTAGGGTTTCGAGCCCTCCCAGAACACTTAGACAAAAGATCAATCAAGAAATGACACGATCTTCAACTTGTATAACCTCTTAAAACATCCACAAAGGATCAAGAGGACTCTCACATCAATAATCAAGCACAAAGTTACAAATTTCCAAGTGGAATGAGCCTCGAAACACCCGGTGTCCTTAAATTAGGGTTTTCATCGACTGACACCCTTAGAATGAATTACTCATAGGAGATTGAGCCAATACTTCACAATATCACTCAATATGCTCAAAATGGCCCTAGGAATCCATTTACAAAGTTAAACTACCCTCAGGAAGTGCATTTCTCAAAAGTCGGGAATTAGAGTTTTTACGCGCCGAACCGCTCCGGAGCCAAAAGTCAAAACATGACTTTTTTGGAAAAAATGATCCTTATGACTCATATTTTCATAAAATATGATCTATAATGTCATTTGAACAAGAATTGATCAAGAAATCTTGGTAACTTGTAAAAGGGGTAATCTTGAAAAAAAATGAAAAATTTTCTAAGTTACTAAATTTGAATGGTTTTTGTGCCAACTTCTAAGGACCATAACTTGTGATCCAAGCATCCATTTTGAGTGATCCAAAGCCTGATTTGTAGGTCTTCCTATATTCTACAAAAGCTTTAACTTCAATAAACTCTAAATCTTCATGGATTTTTAGTTATGGGTGGATCAAAGTAATGAAAAATCAAGAACATAACACTTAGTGCAAAACTGTCTACGTGCCAGCCTTGGACATCAAAGTTCATAAGGTTTTTTCAATTGGATTCAGATAGTTTCAAAACCAAATGTGATCACACCTGAATTGTATCATATGAGGGCTTCCTAAAAAGCACAAGAGCTTTCCATAACTCCATCTGAGCAAGGAGATATGATCCTCCAAAGTTGCCCTGCTGCAACTGTCTTCAAGACAGATTTCAGGTCATTTTTGCTTGCACCACACGATTTCCCTTTGCAACCTTGTCATCTTGAAAACTTTTTCATCTTCCCAAATCAATGAGAATTATGTGAATCATCATGAACCTGCAAAAACAAAGCATGGAGTCAAGATAATTCACTTGGAGGTTAATGCATTTTGTCACATTATTTTTTAATTCAAAGGTCCATTTATGTGCAAAAGTACACATTCAACAAAGCTGATCTTCTTAGTCAAGATGCTCACTTAAATAACAATTAAAACATCTGAAGAATGTGGATTTGGTCAAAGCATAGCCCTGCTCCTTGGAGAGGCTAGTTTGCCTTGCATAAGAAGAAATGCCACCAAGCCAAAGCCATTGAATGTGATCTGATCTTGCATCTATTCACTATTTCTCCAAGAAAAAATTTGATCACCTATAAATAGAGGTCACATTGCCTCATTCAGATCACACCAAAACAATACCACACTTATTTTCCTTCTCTTCTTGCTCTTACTTCAAATTTTCACATTCTCAAAAGTGAGAATCATGAATTTCAAAACCAGACCATCTCTGTTCAAACTAATGATGCAAACACCTCACCTATATCATTTGTAATTGATCCAAGCACAAAAACAACATCTGTAACATCAGGATCACCAAGTGGTACCCCATTTGCACAAAAGTCATAACTTGCTGCAGAAGGGTTCGAGCTTATCAAACCAAATGGCTCCCAACCACTCTAAGCACTCAAACACATTCCTTGAGGTATAAGGAAGTTGTCCAGATCATCATTACACATCTGTAACGCCTCCAAGCCAGAATTCGATTCTCACTTGCAAGGTAAGCTTCCTTAAAACTAAACTCATCAATTCATGCATCATAAACATCCTTTTAAGTTACCATCGTGTTTCTGATTGTTTATGGATCATTTCCCCTCAATTAACTGCTTCATATCATGATCATATGGAATTTAATTTTACTTTGTTCAATTAGGGTTCATATGTGTTTTCAGACTATTTCTTTTGATACCCTAAAAATAAATAAAATTGAATATTGTCATCCTGTTCCTTGTTGAAAAACGTATGATTTTGATGTTTACTTCATGTCAAATGGTTGTAAATTGAGTGAGATATGGATAATCTTGCACGAGCTTAAAGAAGAAGATGGCCATGGCGCCATTCTTCAGAAATCCAACCAATTTTAGTATATATTATTCAATTGCCACAATATACTTGAATTGGCATTGCGCCCCAGCGGTTGATCAGCTGGTTTTGTGTGTGTAGCGAGCAAAGGGTCTGGGGTTCGAATCCCCCTCGCCCCAGACCTTTTTGGTTTATTTTTTTGAACTATTTTCAACGGATTTTTCATATATTATTATCACTTGCCATCTTCTGTCAGCCACACGCAAGTGGCTCAGTTGGTAAGCTTTTAACCTCTCCACCCCAAGGGCGTGGGTTCAAGCCTTGAGGACCATTCCTAATTTTTTACCACTTATTTCTTTCATTTTTGTTTTAACATCTTTTAATTAACTCAAAAAATTAATTTCTTTCTTAATTTTAAACATTTTTTATTAATTCTTTTTTTGAAAAATCACAAAAATGTTAAAAGATTTTATTCTACAAAAATTTCCCAAGAAATATTATTTATTTCATATATTTAATATTTTTATAAAGATTTTGTTTTTATGTATTTTTAAATATTGAAAAAATATTTCTTTCTCTTGATTTTTCAAAGTTAAATGATTTTAAATCATTCTTGGGATAAAACATGATTTTTCAAACTTTGATCCTAGATCATAATTTGTTTTTCACATATGTTTAGCAATTTTGATCATTTTAATTAAATTTTTATTTAATTAAAATGCCCATTTTGAAA
The DNA here is from genome assembly GCA_022829125.1 of Lathyrus tuberosus. Classification (NCBI taxonomy): domain Eukaryota; kingdom Viridiplantae; phylum Streptophyta; class Magnoliopsida; order Fabales; family Fabaceae; genus Lathyrus; species Lathyrus tuberosus. The sequence goes on from JALAZF010000086.1 coordinate 10,362,436, forward strand.
ATCAAATTAGGGTTTTTATTATTTTCACCCTCACAAACAATTTTCAAAACACTTTGGGTCTCTAATATAGTGTAAGACCCATCCCTTTGTACAGAAAATCATTTTGGGCCTCAGTCATTGTATAAGTCCCTCTGCGATTCTTAAAACGACGGTGCAATCACTGTCTTTCATTGGGCCTACCCTTGTGTTGTAAGTCCCGTTTTTCTTCTTTTTAAACACACTTTGGGCCTCTAATAGAGTGTAAGTCCCATCCCTTTGTACCAAAAAACCTTTTTTGGGCCTCAGTTATTGTATAAGTCACAGTACGTTAAAAAATCTCGGTGCGATCGTCGTTTTCAAAACAAAACCATATGGGCCTCCCCTTGTGTTGTAAGTCCCATTTTTCTTCTTTTTTTTAAAAAACTCTTTGGGCCTCTAATAGAGTGTAACACTCATCCCTTGTCACATAAATAATTTGGGCCTCAGTCATTTTATAAGTCCCGATTCAATTTTCAGATCAACGGTACGATTACTGTTTTTCATCTGGGCCTCTCCTTGAGTTGTAAGCCCCATCTTTTGTACAAAAATACACATTGGGCCTCTCCTTGAGTTGTAAGCCCCAAACTTCTTTCCAAAACAACTCCCTCTTTTTAAATTCAAAATCATAGTTGTTATCAAAACTTTCTTTAATTTCTTGAACAACTAACCCTACAGCTGTTACAATTGAAGCTTGCTCACCTGTAAGTTTTAAAACAACTTTCTTTTACATACTTATATATATATATATATATATATATAGGAAAATGCTAACATACACCCAAAATTGGTGGGCCCCACACAAAAATACACTACATCTATTTTATTTCTATTTTTTTATTCATCTTTCTAATGTGGGTCCCACCCATAATTGGTGGGCCCCACACAAAAATACACTAAGGTGTATGTTGCTAATGCACACCTACATGGGTGTGCATTAGCATAACTCATATATATATATATATATATATATATATATATATATATATATATATATATATATATATATATATATATATATATATTTGTTTGTAATGCTGGAAGTCTGCTCACCTGTAAGTCCTTCTACACTCCTCAACATACTTGTCTATATATTTAATATGTATATACCTGTATATTATCTGCTTAGAGTTTTACCCGGCAATTAGGTCTAAGATTAGATAAAGCCAGCGGTCACTCTTTCAACACAGTCAAAACTAGTTCCCCATAGGAAATTCCAGATACAGTCTTGCCTCCTCTTGGGCTTATACAATATGGAACAGAGAAAGGCATTATTCCCGGTGAAACTTTTCTCAAGACTGTCACTATTTGAAAATTGTCAAAGAAATTCATTTCCCCAAAGAGGATTAATTCCCGGTGAAACCTCTCTTGAATTTCTTCAAACCCTAGAACTGTTCACTAAAGAAAGGATTAATTCCCGGTGAAACCTTTCTTGAACTTTCCTTAGGTTTGGACCCACAGGCTTCCTAAAAGCATCCCCAGCCTCCTCTTGGGCTTTGTACAAGGACCCTCCGGTTTCTTAGAATTTCTCATGCCTCCTCTTGGGCTTAGTACAAGGACCCGAAGACCTCCTAAAGGGATAGGACAAAACCTAGTCATCCTTTGTTAGAGAAGTCTTCCAGAATCAAAATATCATACCAGTTTAGGGTTGATTCTCATCCCTTAAAACATCAGCCTCCTCTTGGGCATTATACAAAGATCTTTTTCCAACAGAGTTAAAAACCTTCAAAGGTAAAACTCCATCTGTTAAAACTTCCATCTAAAATTCCCCAGTCAGGGTCAACTGCTGTTAATTTACCATTAACAAATCCCCAACAGAATCAGAACCTCAAGGCCTCTGATATTTCAACTCTTCTACAATTCCCAATAAGAGTTGATTCCCCAATTTGGACCTATCTCTGGATCTCACTAATCCTCATCAGAAGTTAGTCTCCTCTTAGGCTTTATATAAGAAATTCCCCCAACCAGCCTCCTCTTAGGCTATGTATAATGATCATCCCTCAACCTTTTCAACCTCAATCTTGGGCTTTGTACAAGACACCCCATAAATACCTCTCCAGTAGAGAGTCAATTTTCTTTCAGCCTCAATCTTGGGCTTTGTACAAGACACCATATAAATATCCTACAGCTGAGTCAGTCTGGATTTTTTAGCCTCAATCTTGGGCTTTGTACAAGACACCTATAAGTGTCCTCCCCAGTGGAGTCATAATCTTTAGCCTCAATCTTGGGCTTTGTACAAGAGAGATATAAAAATACCCTAAGCAGAGTCAACCTCTTTAGCCTTAATTTTGGGCTTTGTACAAGACAGACAAAATTTTCCCCAAAAGAGTAAATTCTCTTTTAGCCTCAATCTTGGGCTTTGTACAAGACAGATAAACACTCTCTTGTTGAGTCAGTCTTTTCCAGCCTCCTCTTAGGCTTTGTATAATGATCTCCCCGGTGGAGTCAATCAATCTCTTAGCTTCAACCTTGGGCTTTGATCAAGGCACACAAAATTAACAACCCCTCAGAGGAAATTAAAAAAAACCTCCCTGTAGAAAGACATTTCTCTGTATATCACAATATCAAAACAGATAAATAAAACAAACCTTAATCCCAGATAACTGCTATAAGTGGCACACTTGTTGATTCAAATATCCAAGTTGTAGTTCATCTCTTATCCTGTCAAATCCTCTCTTTCATCTAATTGATGTAAGTGGCAAGTCTCTGTATTATTTACATCCACGTCAATGTCCCCCTCTTAGCATGAAAGACTCCTAAGGAAAAATGGCATTGCTCAACACTGAGTTAAATTTTTCTCCTTCAGAACAAATCCCCTATAAAGGAAATTATGGCATTGCTGGATTTCATATATTCCAGTTAAAGTAATCCTCCTTTATAATCAGCCATCCAACAGTTGTGATAAACATATGAGATATCTCCCTTTAGAGATGATAAATTATCTCTCAGTCAAAACCTTTTAGCTTCAATCTTGGGCTTTGAACAAGACACAAACACAACCTTTCGCTTCAATTTTGGGCTTCGAACAAGACACCAGACATCTTTTCCTCCCATAGAAATAGGAGGAACTACAATTGCTCTGATTTCCCTGTTTTTCCTTAAACGGGAAAACGTAGGCATAAGATTGCGAAATCTTAGCGAGCACACTTATCAAAAACCTTAGGTCCAATACCTTACCAAAAACATCGAAAAAAACCCGAAAATCAAGAAAAACACTCTCTCAGACATTTCCACAAAGGAGAAACTTTCCCAATAAACAGACAAACACCAGTAAGTAGAAAACAGTAGAAATTGCTAACAACCTGTGGATAACCACATATAGGATGGGTAATTGACAACTCCCCATTGTTTAATCTGACCCCGGACCCCCCAATCTCTTTAGCATTTGTTCAGTTAAACATTTGCGTGCAAGGTTAGTTTTAGATAGCTTCCCTTTCCTTTCCAGCTTCACAGGATAAATAAGAAATCAGAAAGCAGCACCCAATCCCTACCATTGCGATGAGGGAAAACCAAATGGCAATAAGGTGGTCGCATCACCGCCAAAAATCGCACGCTACACATAGTGCTAGAAAAAAATAATAAAAAAACCTAGAGCTCACCCAAAAACAAAACAGGGTGACCTGCTCTGATGCCAATTGAAATTCTGGCACACAAATACTAGATGTCGAGACAGATGTCACAACACTGGGATCAAGACAATTTGATCACTCACAAATATGTAGAAAAATAAATGGCAGAAAGATAAATAACACCAGTAGTTGTTAACCTAGTTCGGTGCAAACGTCACCTATATCTGGGGGCTACCAAGCCATGAAGAAAATTTATTATGATAATATTAGTTCAAAGCTAAACTCCCCTATTTACAACTTCTCGCCTAATCACTACCTTGTGCAACTTCTACCTAGGCACCCCTTAGATATGAGATCCTCCTCTCACTTCCTATTAGTCACAAACCAGTGACAATTCAACAATAACCCACAATAGAAGTACCAACCCTTCCAAGTACAATACTTAGTTTTGCTTAAAAGCTTCAATTAAGAATAATACACTTTTTCTTTAAAGCTTATGAGTGAACCATTAACAATGAATAATAAGTTAACTCAATGCATCAAACCTGATACAAGAGTCTGTTGGGATACAACTGCTAATTCCTTTTGTAGCAAAGGGTTTTCAAAATATCCTTCACCTAACCTGACAATTTATTGAAACATCCCAACGTCTCTTTTCTCAAAGGACTCTATTGTGCTATATCTTCAATGAGTCTTTTTCTTCTCTATTTAAAGAGCTAAATACTTGAAGAAAAATACACCAGTTGATATCAAAAGAGAAGTTGCTCTGTTAACATAAAAGCATAAGTTGAAACTAAGGATTTCTCATCCTTTTATATCTTAGAAATCCATAAGTCTTAAAAGAGTTTATTTGATGTGTATTCTTTATACACCTTTGATTGTATATCAAGTTTATTTTCCCAACAATCATTTATCTGCTAGGTAGATTATAAGAAGTCTCTTACTAAATGTTTGAGAAAAGGAAGTCTCTTGCTTGTGTGCTTGAGCAAAGAAGTCTCTTACTTTAGTGTTTGAGCAAAGGGAGTCTCTTACTTATGTGCTTGAGCAAAGAAGTATCTTACTTTAGTGTTTGAGTAAAGAAAGTCTCTTGCCCGTATGCTCGAGCAAATAAGTCTCTTACTTGTGTGTTTATGTAAAGGAATTCTCTTGCCTATGTGCGTGAGCAAATTGTAATCTTGTGTGACTATAGTGAAAATCTCTTGTAAGTACAAGGGGATTGGATTAATATCGAATTGTGAGAGGAACAAGAATAACTCTGTGTTATTTTTCTATCTTGCATATTTTATTTGCCGCCTACCTATGACTGAATTAGATTTTACAACCTTGTGTTTTGAATCTGACTCAAGAATTTAAAAAGAAAGAAAAAGTCAACACAACTCAACCCCTATTCTAGTGTTTTTCTCACCTTCACCCTTCCATGTCGGGCTATCGTGTTTCACCTTCTTTGAAATTATACAAGCACATGGGAGACCATAAGTTTTCCTAAGTGTGCAACCACACTTTGAGCTATCAAAACATACATTCTCATCTTGTTTGGCTTTTGAAAAATAAAATTCAATCCTGCTTAAGATATGTTGTCGACCAACTTAGAATAAAGATTGTTGTCTTTGAATATGTGTTCCAACAATGTGATGTTGTGACCAAATGACGTTTGTATTTTATTATGATAATTTTGGATCATTTGGTTCACAGAGTCCTAATTTATACATAAATCACCCTTACCATTTTCCAACCAATTCTTCAATGTAGCATGGGCAAACTCAACTCAACTAGTTATTGTATTTCTAAGGTGTCTAACCTGATCAGTCTAAATACAAACAATTTTCTCCTTCACCTGATCCAGAACTGTACTTTCAACATATTTCAACAAATCTGAATATTTCTCACACACCTTTTTAAAACGTATAACAACATTGGCCTATAATTCTTTCGTAGAAGAATTTATTACAACATTTCATGCAACCATTATTCTTTCCACTATCACGCTAACTTTGACAATTATTTTGTCTTCACCCTTAATTTTTTTGGTCCCTACCGCGGGTTTAACTCAACTTCGCACATTCTTTGTGATATAATACCTAAAAGGTAATGCGTATGAAGTAGGAAATACCTTTGCAACCGAATTCATCAATGCAGTATCACGGGCGATGACAATGACTTTCAGCGTGTCTTCTTTGTCCTTCAACATTGTTCAACACACTTCTAAAGTCCAAGTAACATTTTCCTCTTTTCCCTCTCCAAAAATGCAAACCCAACAAAATAAGTCTTATCGGTGGAGGTAACACCAACAATTTCCAATAGTGAAAGCTTGTACTTGTCGGTCTTATACATTGAATCAATGATGGGTACACTAAGAAACATGTTGAATAACTTTATGGAATCAAGATGAGTATACAATATATCTCGAACAGTTACTTCATCCTCGCACATTCGGTACTTAGATACATAATTTTTATCATCCAGAAGTTTCAACAGTTGTTGCATTTCAGTTTTACCCCCCCCCCCCCCCCTAATGCCTTGTTGTTAAGGACATGAATATTGTATACTTACTTGATATTTGAGATATTTTCGGGTCTTTTACATTTCAAAGTTGCAAGTATGTTTTTGGGCTACACCATATTCAATGTCATGTCCGAAATAATTTCCTTCTCTTCCAGCATAAGACGACATGCAATGGGATGGCTGACTAACTTATCACACATGTCATGGTTAAGTAAACCATAAATCACATTAAATATCCATTTTTTTATTTACCAAAAGATAAACACACAACTCAAAGGGACGCTCACATTTTCTCGAACTAGCGTCATCTTGTTTGAACTTATGGAGAAAAGTTATGTACTTCTTATTTCTTTTGCATCTCATTGTCACAAATGCAAGTCGTTTATTTGAACCATTATCAGACCTTCCGATTACAACACCAAACTCTAATCTGGATGCCTCATTGTGAATCCATTGGAGCATATGATCACAAAACTCAAACTCTTGCCCATTTGTAAATTGGTTGCCAACATCTACCTCATTGACATCAACACATTTGGCATCCGAAGACACAATAGGTTTGAGAAAAACATTAGGGTGCGCCATATCTAAGACAAACAATACCATCAAATATTCCAAAAAAACAGGTCGAAATGAACAATGAACTATTCCAAAAATACAATTCCATAGGCATGTACCTAGACTTGAAAATGCATTTCCGGATGCAACATAACTTTTTCAACTCATAAACCAAATTAATGCGAGCAACGAGGAATGCAATAAATGATCTTTACCTTAAATTCCAACTTCTTTTACTCTTTTTGATGTGATGAAACACAACAATGAAGTTTTGGAGTGCAGATCCTGATTGAGAATGTAATGATTTTTTTTTGTAAGGGTTTTAGACAAAATGGTGTTTGATCATGAGGAACAAGAGCATGCAAATTTTTGTTTTATTAAAAATTGAAATTTTGGTATGTAGATATCAGATGTCCTAAGAGATGTCGAGACACTGATATCTATTTAAAACAAAAGGACAAAATAAAACAAAGTTAAAGGTGCAGAAAATAACATAACACAAAGAGTTGTTAACCCAGTTCGGTGTACAACAACACCTACATCTGTGGGCTACCAAGCCAGGAAGGAAATCCACTATTAGTAGTATCAATTCAAAGCTAAACAATCCCAGTTTACAACTTCTCACTTAATACCTACCCAGTGAAATTTCTACCTAAGACTCGCCTAGGTATGGGAATCCCCTCTCACTTCCTACTAGTTACAAACAATAGTGATAGATATAACAATACATCAAAACAAGACACACTTCAACGACAATACTTGATCTTGCATAAAAGCTTCAATCAAGGACAATGAACTCTTGCTTAAAAGCTTAGAGTGGACACTTACAACTTAATAATATCAGTCCAATTCATGCATCTAGGTGTTGAATGAATGACTCACAAACAATCTACCTCAATGTATCAGAAGACACATGAGTGACACACAATACAGCAGCACACTAAAAGAAAACTCAAACCCTAAACTCTTATTTGCACACACAATTTCTTCAACAATAATTCTCTTCTTTATTTTAGGTTTAGTAAGTCTCTTTATATAGACTTGTGCAGTATGGACTTGGACTCTTCAATCAATCCCATTTTGTCAGTTTTAAACCACCTGCAGAATCTTCTTCGTGATAACAGGAACAAATCTTCTAAGTTTCCTAAAACGTCTCATCATCCAAATTTAGCAATTTGTGTATAGTTGGAGATACAGTAACTTGTTCCTGATAACATATTCTTGACCTACAAAAATTACTGAGATATATCCAAAAGAAATATCAGCAGCATTAATACAAATCTGTCAAGATTTAAAACACCCAGAACAGATGTTCTGGTATAACATGTTACAACATCTACTCTCACGGTGAGTTGATCAACATGTTACAACATCACACACGACATCCTGCAGTGAACCGTGTTTTATCAAAATTGTTGCCAATCCTTAAACCATGAAACCTTCAATCTCCCCCTTTGGCAAATTTTGGCTAAAACACCTTTTGCACAATAAACCTGAAGCTGTGTACATGAGGAAGAAGATGACCTGCATCTTCAGGAATATCCAAGATGCTCCCCCTAGATCACAGAACCGATCCTTATCATGGAGGAATAAATCTCCCTCTCAGAGCAAAAGAAGAAACTTTTTCGAAGCAAAAGAAAACCAACCTGGACACAAACTTGAACTAAACTATTTCAAGACATTAGAAACACATATGGCATAAGCCACACACATTAGAAACACATATGGCAGAAGCAACAAATGAGAACACAAGACACAAGTCATAAGATCCCAAAACACGTCTAGAATGACATAACATCTGGTACGACATTCTACACACAACACAAGCTCAAAAACCAACAATACCATCTTTAGAGACTTTTACTTTTATTTCTCCCCCTGTTTGAGCTAAAATTTGACAAATAACAAGTAAACAAAACTGACTCTGCAAGAACAGAAACACACCTAGCAAGGGAAGCAACACTTAAAAAAACACCAAAGAAGGAAACCTAAGACCCCAAATGAAAAACAGTTGATAATAGGACCTTAATACAAAAAAAACAATAAAAAACAAGCTCTCCTTTTGAACTAGCTATTCCCTCCATCCTCTCGAGTTAACAAATTGAAACCATTCTTCATCACCATCTTCATCAGAAACAAGATCCTTAGGACGAATTTTCTTTAGAGACGTAACCTTTGTCACAGATGTTTTCTCTGTCAAGACAGCTCCGATTGATGATCCAGCAGATGTCACAGCATTTGACTGATCCTTCTTTTTGTTCAAAGTTTCCTTCAAGTGAACCTTCTTATTATCAGAAATTTTGGAGGATTGGCTCATGTTTGAAGTACAACGTGATGGGATGTGAGAGCAATCAGGCTTCAGACTTTATATAGCACAAATTCCTTGTTTGTAATGCCTGACAAGTCAAGGAGAGGAATATTGGACGAAGTTAAGTCAGCCTTGTAAATGAACCACCGTCCATATATGGGAAACAAAGCTTTTAATTCTAGGTCTCTTTTTCCAAGCTTGGACCATGACAATTCCCATGTCATAGAAACACGCTATCCATGAACACACATGCACCAAAATAACACGTTTTTCAAGCCTACTATTAAAGCACTGATGACTATACACACCGTTCTTGGCATGCTGACCACACAAGTACTCTAGGCAATCTTAACAGAAACAGCTTGGTACAATGTTCTGACATCCTGATAGACATTGTATATTCCTATGAACCAGCCAAAGACACAAAACAAGATCTAAACATGCAACTGCCCACTAAATTCCTTCCCTAAAATATTTATCAGTGATCAACTTAAAAACTGAGCCCAATGTCACAACATTACGTTAGACATTTCACAACCAAACAACAAACCCAACCTGACAGAGCAATGCCAAGACATCTTGTCTGACATTATACCTCCCTAGAGGTATAACATAACAGGATGCATGAGAACATGCACGTTTATATAGGATGTACCAAAACAGCTACGCAGCAGACAGGTACACATCTCCCCCTGTCACACATAATCAGTTCTCCCCCTGAAGGTTGAGACCAAGTAAATAGAAAACTTAAGCAATTCCAGTTCTTATACACAGCAACACCAGTCATCTCAGTCACACTCCCACTGATGAGTACAACCTACTGCAAAGAATATCTTCTCCCAGACATACTGACCCAGTCCAGCTTTACAGAGTGGCAATCCTTGAGGGTCCTGATTGTGTCCAGCATGTCACAGTACAATTATATGCCATGATGATTGACCTGATATTCTGAAATCAACACCTTCCTCATCACAAAGTAGTTTCTTAATGAAGAACTATCAGAAGCAAACACTGCGGAAATAAACAACCATCAACTCCATACATAAAAAATTTTATCAAGACATCTTGTCTGACATCACCGGACCAGTAACAGAACTCCCCCTGAATTGTAGTACAGAGAGACAATGTCCAGACACAGTGTATTCACGCATACACAAGAAAATGGAAACACACATCACTTGGTGGAAACACACAATCTTGATCAACTTCAGGTGCTCTACCACCTCTTGCCCCTGTCAAAGATCCTTCTGTACTTCTTGTTGTTGTCACAAGTCCTAAACCTTACCTTCTTCAAAATATTCCTTCTATCTGGAAGAAAATTTTTGTTTCATCCATTAATAATGACAACCTTCCTAGGCTTATTATGCCTCAGAAAATAGAGGAAAGATACAGTAGCTATTGCCTTCCTCCATACCTATAACTGCTATAAATCCTTCATATGGCAAGTACATAGCTCATTGATTATGTCCTCAAATTGGTTTTCATATAGGCTTATTTTGCAACCTTCCTAGGCTTATTTTGTCTGATTGTTATTCATCTTGAAGTTCATATGTGTCTTGCAGAAAAAAAACCCCACTAAGGAAGAAGAAAGAACGTAAGTGATTTATTAAAGTTTTGAATCCAACAACAAAGGTTCTTGGTTTTATTTTATCTCCTTGTATTTTCATTTGGCTGAGTTCAAGTTTGTAACGTTACTCTATCATAGTGGGATATATGCCCACAATGTGTTTGTTTAAATTCTATAATTATTTTTTTGCTGAAATTGGAATCTGGTGTTTTCTTTGCCCAGATGGGTGGTATACATGAGGTTGCCCTTGATCGTCTTTCTTTAGTCACTAAAATGACAAAGCACATTCTTGTTAGAGTATCCGGAGGAAAGACTTCTGTGTCTGAAATAGGACAAGTATTGGAAGACCAAAAGAAGAGTTGTGATATTTTAGTTTAATGGTTTCTTAGCATGATTTGGATATTTATTCTCATGTTTATTATTTGTGAATAATCTTGGTGGCAGGACTTTTATTTGGACTTAACTGAGGATAACAGAAAAATAACACCCCGAGACTTTTTGGAACTTGCTTTGAGGTCTGTCCAAGGGAACACAAAAGTTATAACTACCAAAAATGAGGTATATTTCCTATCATAATTTGTCATTCTAGGAAGTCATTGGTGTTATGTAATAAATAAATGTTGTTCTATACATAGGAATGTTGTTAGGTTAGTAGTCTGATTGGGCTGGGCATATACTAATAGTGGTAGTATATTTGACCCTTTTTGCATGACTTATTCTATGATCTCCTAAAAAGTTTTCCTTTTTTTTTTTTTAAATTATCCAAGACTGAAGCTCAAAGGAAATAGAGTGGGATAAACTATTTGGTGCACTTTTGTTGTAATAAACTATACTACTAATAAAGTAGAGTAGTATATTCGATGTATTATTTCATTCTTGCTGTTTGAATTGGGTGCCTTCTAATAAACTATTAATTCTAATAAATATTTGATGAATTGGATGCCTTCTAATAAACTATTCATTTCTATTGTTTGATGTATTGTTTCATGTGAGACTATACTTTTCTAATAAGATTAATTTCATATTGCAGACATTATGATAATGATCGGTTCTAAATTTTATACTTGTGATATTGCAGGGCTGAACTAGAAGGAAAATAAGAGAGGTGTGATATAATAGTTGGGGATTTGGTTGATCCAATAGAAGAAGGTCTTTGCTATAAGCTTTACACTAAAGACTTCTATAAACTCAGCCTCAAGTCAAAACTGGAGAAAGGTGGAATATTTGTGACACAGGTAAAGTGGCAGGGAATATCGTTTGTCGATAATATGTATTAAAAACTTCCTCAAGTGAAAGAAACATAATTCATGATTTGAAATTTTTGTTGTTATTCCTATAATGCAGGCAGGGTCTGCTGTAATATTCAGTCACACAGAAGTTTTCTCATGTATTTACAACACCTTGAGACAACTTTTCAAGTGTAAGTATTTGTTTAAGTAAAGTTATTAGTATAATTCTAATTAAAGCTCTAATTAAGTCAAATTAAATTAACCTTCTTTTTTCATGTTTGGGGGATGTTCATGGTAGGTTTATAAATTATTGATGATCAAATTTTAATGTTTTGACAAGTTTTTAATACCGAATTCAAGTATTCTATATGTAATTTTTTTCTCCTTGATCTATATCAGACTTCAAATTCTCCTGTCAAAATATGTTGGTTGACTCAAATATATTAAAGATGTTGATACAGATCTCAGTTTCAGTTTGGCTCTCTTTCACAGGGTGCTACCAATTACCATTGGTTCTTTCATTTTTAAAATAATTCTTCTCTACAAGTTATTGTAACATGTGGAGTTAATGATTGTAATTTTTTTTATATGTACGATGTATATCTACTATCTACCCATTATAAATAAGTTCCTTGGTTTGCCAAAAAAGCCCTTCATTCAAATTTTCTTTACACTAGAATTTGGACAAATAAGTAATTAACAAATTAACAACTAAAACACTAACTTACCTCTCTTGGGATTACACTTGTCACACTCTAATTAGTCTCCTTTCAAAATTCAAATACACACTTCTCACTTTCCACACTTTTTCATTTTCACACTTTCCACACTTCTCTCTCTCTCTCTCTCTCTCTCTCTCTCTCTCTCTCCCATTTTTCTCTTCCCCCCACACAAACCCTAACCGCCCGCCACCCTCTTTCTCCACCCAATTACGGCCACCACCAAAAACATTCTCGTCTCTCTTTCTCTTTGTTTTTCTCATTCTCATTCTCGTCTCTCTTTCTCTTTTCACATTGGATTTTGATGTTTTCTCATTATTTTAGTTCCATAAGAACAGGCAACAATTAGTTCCACAATTGCTTCAAGGTAAAGTAACTCCTATGTAGAGACACTTTTTAGCACAAGTGGGTTGTTCCCCAGCCATCAATTTGTTTCGGGTTTTTATTGCTTGCTAGAACCATCACATTAACATATTGTTTTTGTTTTGTGTCACTGTTTCTGATAAGTGAAGTTATTGAGAACGAAGTTTCAAAGACGATTCTGAGATTCTGTTTTACTGTTGTTTTAGATCTGAATCTGGTTTCATCAGTTTTAAGGTATTTTAGTTGAAACCTAATAAATGAGTATACCAAATAGTACTAATGTTTATGAATGTAATTAATATTTAATGTTGTCTTTGGTTTTGATAAATTGCAGTTGTTTGATTTTGCGGATAAATAGAGGCAAATATAACAACAACATCACGATTGCACAGAAGTACTATAGATCTATCAGTGGCTATAATGTAAGATTTTCTGGTTGAATTCAATTGTGGATCAATATAAAAACTTTACATTTGAAAATTTGAAATGAACAATGTGTATATTCAGAATTGAATGGTGGTAATTGAATGGTTGTATCAAGCCTCTAACAACCAATATTACTTGCATTAGCCACCTATGCCGTATTCAATTTTTTTTGTCACAAAAGAAATTGATCATTCTTTTTCACCTTCCTAAGACTTAGCATTTTCTGATTCTAAACTGCATTTTCGGTTTCATCGTCTTCATTAACATGTTTTTCTTCCCTAGGTTGGACAACAATATCATGCAGCAGTAGCAGCAAAACTACGACCTTTCTCCGACAATAACTCGACGTTTGGTAACACTTCAATCTAATTCATCATCTGCTGTTATTCTGTAGTTAAAGTTCAATGTCAATTGTATGCATTTTTCCCCTGATTTGCTGAACTATTCTGTTGTTATTATGTTGTTGTCGTTGCTTCACGGGACACTTTCATCGTATGCCATGTGCTGCAAATTCAATTTGTATCGACGAAGTTTACAGGTAAGCTTTAGTTATGAGACGAGAAATTGTAAAAATTGAACAAGGAGATTCATGAGTTGGTAAAAGCAGGGACCAGTCAAGGGCAAATCAAACTTCTTCAATAATCCTCCATGTTTCCCTACGATTGCAATGTTCAGCACGATAGGTGATGATAATATTGAAGAAATCATGGATATATATCATCATGGAGATATATCAGCATGCTATGCTATATGTTCAAATTGATGTGACTCAACATTGAAACTTTAACTTGGTACTATCTATTCTATTTCTAGGTTCTACAACTTCTGCATCTTTCACAAAAATTCACATACCTTAACTGATTTGTGTCAGCCGATTCATAGACACTTTATGAACTTATTGGTGGTATATGCGGTTTGTTGATGGGCTTGAACTTTATCTCTGTCTACATTAAACTGATTCATTACTATCAAACATAAAAGACTGCTTTGGTAAACGTATACTTCATACACAAACCAACATGGGAATATGTTTTGTCTATACCTGCATGTCATAGCTATATTAATTTTGCTAAGATTCCATGAGCTAGCTTAGCTGAACTAGTTTAACATCCCTGCCATGTTACTGTTATGTGTAAGCTATTCCATATATAAATAATTTTTCATTTTTATTATTACTGTGTTTCATTCTTTTGAACAATAGTTATATAGCATCAATGGTCATTGGTTAGATGTCAATTTAATTTTGTCATTTTGAAACTTCTTTTTCAGGTTTTAGTTTACATGTCCCGCCTATGATAATTCATCAGATGGAAGTATTGCAGCAAGTGGCGGTACTGGGATGAAGGTAATGTCATGTTTTACTATGATGGTGAGAATTTGCTTAATCATTATTATGACATTTTAATGTTTATGATATTAGATCAGCCCACCTAATATTATCAGTGACTTGAGGTCTGACCAAAAAGTTTGGAAAATTGCTATACGCGTTATCGATCTATGGATAGTCGAAGCTGTTACTCAGCTTATTGTTCATACTCCAAAAAAATCTATTAACATTCATAGGAAACTTGGTGAGAACACCAATTCACATGTAAAGTATGACACTTTAACAGCAGTTAGTGATCCAAGAAAGGGTGGTCGTCCGGCTGCTGTTTAAATTAAACCGATCAAATCATATCAGACTTTGTAAAATTCAAAATGTCAATTTATAAGTCATTGTTATAATGTATATACATGTGCAGTGCTTTTCTTGAATCTATTGTTGGCATTAAATTTCTTTTGTAAATTACTGAAGAACACTTTGTGTTTGAATTTGAAGATAATTACAGCTTCTTCTATTGTAGTTGCTGCATAAACTTTCACTTCTATTTTATTTTTTGCTTTGCATGTCTGTGTCAATGAAAGGAATTGAGGAGAATTATTAAGAGTGCGTGAAGGAAATCAAACTTTGCATTAATCCGAAGTCTAAGCTCATATTCCTCGAGGCCGTGAAGGGTAGGAAAACATTGTCTCAGGATAATACATCTTTTGTCTGTTGAAGCAAAAAAGAGGTTATTAGCTGAGCAATTTGCCAATCCATTTTTTATGTTTTGCTCAAAGTTTGTGTAATCACTCACCGTCTATTAGATATCATTATGGGCTTGTTTTGTAAAATAGCTAAAGAGTATGTTTGCACCATTAAACACTCTTACAGTCGGTGATGTTATCGGTTCGACCTTTAAAAATTCCACGCATTTATACAAATTAGAATTACATTGGTGTATGTATGTACTGTACATGCAATATATTTTAAATTGATTTTTTTTAAATAATGATTTATTATCCAAAAATGGTCAATTATTTATGATAATTTTAATATACTATTCATTTAATTTAATTAATATTTAATACACTTATAAATGTGTTTTTTACATGTAAATTTCAAAATATTATTTTTACAATATCAAAACCCGCACAGGTGTTTTACTAGTTGTATCTAACAGATATCTACTAAATATGTGACAGATTTGTTTGATTTTGATTTGTTGATATTGATTGTTTTCTTTATAAAATATTGATTTGGTTTTTGATTATGAATTTATTATATATGGTGCAGATTGAAATTTTCCTTTTAGGCAACATTTAATTTTTAAATGGACAGAAAAACAACCTCAGTTTCATTTACAAATACCGATTGACTTTTTTATAGGGACTTTTTTATAAAATTTTCTTTTAGACTACACTTTTGTTTTGCTTAAAACTTTGATATATATATATATATATATATATATATATATATATATATATATATATATATATATATATATATATATATATATATATATATATATATATATGATTTGGCATATATCATCAGTTTTATATTTGCAATATACATTTTATTATCTATTTCATATTAAATTTATTTATTTAATTTTTCTTTTTAAAATATATTTACACTAACTACCATTTTAAATAATATTACTTATTAAAACATAATAAGTTTTATTAAATTTTAAATTTATATTACTATTATTTTGTATTTTTATACTATAAATTCATTAATATAATATAAAAAATTATAGTTATTTTTTTTCTTTTTTTACCGTTTAACATTTATAATATAATTGCAATCATTTTATCTTTGACAAAATAATTCAAAATTTTATTTATAAAATAATAAGTGTGTTTTTTTTTAATTACTTTAGGTAATAATATTTTTAATTTAAAATACAATAATTTTTAAGAAAATAATAATAATTTTTTAGTTTAAAGAAATCATAAATTTTTAATCAAAATAAATTATAAAATATAAGTATAAGTGTATGTTATTGAAAAAAATAATATTTACCTACGAAAAAAATACATTGTTGATTCAAATATTTGTATATAGATTCAAATATATAAGTAATGTTAAAACAAAAATAATATTTATATACAGGAAAAAAAATATATTGTTGATTAAATTGTTTATATATACGGGAAAAAAATATTATTGTTATAAACAATAACAACTCTACGTTCCAAATATTATGCACTATAAATTTATCGGTCATTTTTTCAAATATGTGAAAAGATTAATAGAAAAAATATTATTGTTATAAACGGAAATAACCTTATTACATTTTGGAAACAAATGCACATATTAACTATAGAAGACAAATTTTAATCAAATCATAACTATAACTTTTTATTTAAAACACAAAAGTAAAAAATTATAACATGAACATAAAGTTACTGATCAAAATATTGAATAATTATGGGAAAATGTTCACTATTGGTTCTAATTTTTTTTGTAAATAATGTCAAAATAAAAATAATATTTATATAAATAAATTTATATGGTTGATTCAAATATTTTTATATATAGAAATAAATATAGGCACTGATTTATTATCTCTTTTAAAAATGATAACTTTTTTAGTTGAACAATTTAATTTTTTTATTTAATTTTTATTATATTTTGGAAAAATACGCGTATCATATCAGTACCCGTGTGAATGCACGAGTATCCCACTAGTTTTAAAATAAATCAAAATAAATCGGTCGATAGGTGTAACACCCTACTCTACACATTCATATAAAAATAAAAAATACGGTAACATTGCAGAATAAAATCAGAGTTTATACACGTAGGATGTCACATTACAAAAAACAACATCAAGGTGAGGCATTAATTCGCTTCACATTTTATTATTTCATAAAAATAAAGCGGAAATAAATCAAACGGTTTAGCAATAAGCTCCAAAATACATCAATCCTCCATATTACACGCGGTTCAACAACAATTGATCAAAAACAGATACGTAACAAAATTATCCAAAAACAAGTAACATGAAAACATAACAAAATTCTCCATCCTTCCCGTGTTGCGTATCAGAGCGACTCCTAAGACTCGGTCAAATAACAACATAAAGCTCTGAGCACTACTCAGGTACCTGGTCATTTGTACTCCCTAAGGAGCACAAGCACAACAAACAGAAAAGGAGTGAGAACTACATTCAATAAATATGCAATGCGACTCATACAATTATCACGCACATACAAGTGCCACATCATCATTCGACATAAACAGCCCACATTCAAATACATATGTAATGCGACTCAACTGACACGACACAATGCATGCGGTACCATCACAATCACATACGTTTCACCCTAGAACCTGTTCCCGTCGGAATCCGGATAAGTCGTATATGTTCCTCTGAACTACAACTTATCTCCACACGACTCCCACACAGAGTCCGGACAAGACTAGGCACCCATCCTGGATTCCCACCTAACTCGTCTCCACAAAACATGACATGAATGGATGACACAATTTATGCACAACATACTAATTAATCAAGCATAATTTCACGATCCACACTAATCACACACGAGCCACGTGCTCACCGTAATTCTCTCCGGAATTACCACCACAGTAGAAGACCTTCCCCAGACGACAATCTTGGCTCACACACATCAAACACGTCTCAACTGGACATTCTCACAAAAACCCACATTTTATTCCAATTAATATTATTACTAGTTCCTCCTATATTCAATTATAACATCCTAGTCTTATGGATCAAGGGAAATTGCGTTACATGCGAAATCGGGACCGAAATAGCAAAAATGGGGAATTTGCACCACAGCCCTGCCAATACGCGTATGGCCCTGCCCCATACGTGTATGTATCATAACCCAAATTTTGACCACCAAGATTTCCCATCATTGTGAGAATCATCACCACAATATGGATGTACCATCATGCCTCATCAATCTCCTTAAAGATGGTTGAGCATTCACCATAATCAAGAATTAGGGTTTTGAGCCCTCTCAGAACACTTAGACAAAGGATCAATCAAGAATTGACATGATCTTCAACTTGTCTAACCTCTCAAACACCCATAAGGGACCAAGAGGACTCCCACATCAAGAACCAAGCACAAAGTTGCTACATTCCAAGTGGATCAAGCCTCAAGATCGCCAGTGTCACCAAATTAGGGTTTTGGTCGACCAAGGCCTCCAGATGAAAATTTTCATCTGGACATGAGCCATTACTTCAAGGCATAACCCAAGATGCTCAAAGGGACCTCATGGACCCAATCATCAAGTCAAAACAACCTCAGGGGATGCATTCATCAAAAATCAAGAATTAGGGTTTCTTGACCTAATTCACCCCTAAATTGACTTTTGAGGCAAAGCATGAGCCAAGACCTCAAGACATGATTTGAGGGCCTCAAATACCCCATATTTCTCCATTTACAACAATGGATTGATCTAAGAAGTTTGATTCACAAGTATCAATTTCATCTGGACCACGATTAGGGTTTTGAAGAAAAAAGTCAACTGTGCCTTTGACTTTTAACCAAGACATGCTCCCAAACCTTGGGACATGATTCAAGACACCCTAAAACACCTATGGGATCCATCCATTAGGTTTTAATTGGGTCAAGAACTTGATTGCACAAAGAATCACACAGTTTGGATTTCATCTGATAAAAAGTCAACTGTGCCTAAAATCAAGTTTGACTTTTTGGAATTTTTCCCAAATATGGTTCCCCTAAGTCAAAAACAATTTTAATGTATGGTTTTGATCATCATTCATCAAGAAAAATCAAGAAAAGTGAGGTTTCTTGCAAAAGGGGCAACCTTGAGCAACCAAATTTTTTCTAAGTTATGGGACAAAATGGCTTTGGTACCAACTTTGCAAGGTCATAACTCCTAAACCATAAGGCCTTTTTCTTCCATCCAATGCTCAAATGAAAGTTCATCTTACATACTTTAAAAGTATCAACTACAAGAGATTCCAAATCCTCATGGATTTTGAGTTATGGATTGATCAAAATCACAAAAAGTGAAAATGACCACTTTTTCCAACACTTAGTGAAATTTTCAAAAGTCAGAATCTGTTTCACTTTTTCCAAACTTTGAGGACATTTTTCACCTTGATTCAAGTTGAACCAGGTCCATTGGTGAACAAAAAAGTTAAAGTACATCATGCAAGCTTTCCAAAATGTACCAGAACTCATCCTAATTCAACTTGAGTAGGGAGTTACAAGCATGGAAACATGATACCTCCAAAACTGTTTTTCACAAGACAGCTTTGTACATGCCACACGATTTTGGCATTTTCATGACTTGGCAATCCTTGTCACCATACAAGACAAGTTTCTAAAGTGAAATAAACATGATATCTGCAGAGCTACAACACCATAGAGCCTTGCAAGTCAGGAACCTTATCCTTTGGCAAGTAGCATTCAAAGTTCAAAATCCAAAACTTTCAAATTTGTCATGGAGCATTTAAAGGATGAATAGAGCTGGCATGTATCAGTCCATGATCAACCAAATGAGTCAAGATAAACTCATGCAACAGAGGACCATAGTCCTGCTCCCTAATCTCAAGTCAATGGCTAGAGGAGACTTGAGATTCCATTTGGTAACCATTGGCCACAGACCTATACCATTTGCTATTCACTATTGATGCCAAAACAAACTTGTTGCACTATAAATAGACATCAATTGTGATCAGTTTGAGTACACCAAAGCACCCAAACTGATGCTTTACTCAAAATCTCTCTTTCACTCCAAATTTGCTTTCTATTTCAAGTCACTATCGGGTTTTGAAATTGGAAGCGATTCAAACCAAACCAATCATGCCAACACCTCATATACATCATATATGAGTGATCCATGGCCTTGAAACACATCTGAAACACTTGAATCACAAAATCATCAGCCAGTTGCTCAAGCTTTTGACAAGGTTGCAGTTGAGGTACCAGAATGTGATCCAAGCATCTCCAATCAAGGCTAAGCATC
Organism: Lathyrus tuberosus; assembly: GCA_022829125.1. Classification (NCBI taxonomy): domain Eukaryota; kingdom Viridiplantae; phylum Streptophyta; class Magnoliopsida; order Fabales; family Fabaceae; genus Lathyrus; species Lathyrus tuberosus. Next base: position 10,382,976 of record JALAZF010000086.1, read on the forward strand.
TCAACACACTCCACAGGGTATAGTGAAGCTGTCCAGGTTCTTACAACACATCTGTAACATCTTCATCATCAAGCTCGATCACCAGCTGCAAGAGGTAAGCCTGACACTCTCAAACTCCATATTACATGCATCATAAATGAATTTTTGAGTTACCATCTTGTTCCTGCATGTATATAGAGTGATAACCCTCAATCAATTGCGATGAATCAATCGTGTATGGAATTTCATTGTGTTCATGCTGAAATTAGGGTTCTTGAGGTTATCCTTTGATTTCTCACTCCATACTTAATATAAATGCAATTAATCTATATGGTTGTGATCCTTGTTCAAAAACGAAGAAGATTGGTGTTTGAATCGCGCAAAACCATTGAGTAATCAGAGAGAAAAGTGAGAAAACACAAATCTAAGCAAAACAGGGCACGCGGGCAAGAACTCTTGTTCTTGGCGCCCTTTTTCAAATTTTCAAATATTTGAATTTTTGATATTTTTATTTAATTGATTCAAAAATTAATTTCTCTCTGAATTTTTATGTTTTTGAATTGATTCTTTTTTTCAAAATTCACAAAAATGTTAAATTATTTTATTTTACAAAAAAAAATCTAATTTATATTATTTATTTAATATAATTAGAATTTTTGTAATTAATTTCATTTATTTGTTTTTAAACAATTTTAAATGAAATTCTCACCTTGATTTTTCAACTTCAAATGAATTTCAAGATTTCATGTGATTAAACATGATTTTTCAAAATATTTTTTCAAATTTTACAACTTGTTTTTAAATATATTTGATATTTTATATCATTTTTTATTTAATTTCCTTTGAAAATTATATCTTTTAAATTCAAATTTAGGGTTTCTCTAATTTTTTATTTTTTCAAACTTCACAGAAACACCTTTCGGCCTCTAATAGAGTGTAAGACCCATCCCTTGTTGTACAAACCTTAATTTGGGCCTCAGTCATTGTATAAGTCCCTGCGCAATTTTCAAAAACGACGATGCGATCACTGTTATTTTTGGGCCTCTCCCTGAGTTGTAAGCCCCATTCTCCCTTCTCTTAAAAAAAACTCTTGGGACTCTAATAGAGTGTAAGACCCATCCCTTGTCACACAAAACCTTTTTTGGGCCTCAGACATTGTATAAGTCCCAGTACGTTAAAAAATCTTGGCGCGATCGTCGTTTTCAAAACAAAATCATCTGGGTCTTCCCTTATGTTGTAAGTCCCATTTTTATTCTTTTTTCAAACAAACTTTGGGCCTCTAATAGAGTGTAAGACCACCCCTTTGTAAATAAAACATTTTTAGACCTCATTCATTGTATAAGTCCCGATACGATTTCGAAAACAACGGTGTGATCACTGTTATTTTTGGGCCTCTCCTTGAGTTGTAAGCCCCATCTCTTGTATAAAAATAAACTTTGGGCCTCTAATAGAGTGTAAGACCCAACCCCTTTTATACATAAAATAAATTTGGGCCTCAATCATTGTATAAGTCCCGATACGATTTTCAAAAAAAACAACGGTGCGATCACTGTTATTTTTTGGCCTCTCCTTGAGTTTAAGCCCCAATCTTCTTTTTAAAACAACTTTCCCTTTTTGACTTAGACTCAAATTCATAGTTGTTATCAAAACTTTCTTTAATTTCTTGAATAACTAACCATACAGCTGTAGTACTAGAAGCTTGCTCACCTGTAAGTTCTATCAGCTTTCTTTTACATACTTGTATATATTTCATCTGTATATATATGCCTGTATATTACCTGCTTAGAGTTTTTCCCAGAAATTAGGTCTAGGATTAGATCAAACCAGTGGTCACTCTTTCAACACAGTCAAAACTAGTTCCCCATAGGAAATTCCAGATACAGTCTTGCCTCCTCTTGGGCTTATACAATATGGAACAGAGAAATGCATTATTCCCGGTGAAACTTTTCTCAAGACTATCACTACTAGAAATCTGTCTAAGAAATTCATTTCCCCCAGAGAGGATTAATTCCCGGTGAAACCTCTCTTGAATTTCTTCAAACCCTAGAACTGTTCACTAAAGAAAGGATTATTCCCGGTGAAACCTTCCTTGAACTTTTCTTAGGTTTGGACCCACAGGCTTCCTAAAAGCATCCCCAGCCTCCTCTTGGGCTTTGTACAAGGACCCTCAGGCATCTTAGAAGTTCTCATGCCTCCTCTTGGGCTTAGTACAAGGACCCAAAGACCTCCTACAGGTATAGGACAGAACTTAGTCATCCTTTAATAGTTCAATCCTCCAGAGAGTCAGAATCTCAAAACATCAGACCAGTTTAGGGTTGATTCTCATCCCTTAAAACATCAGCCTCCTCTTGGGCATCATACAAAAATAAACCTTTTCATACCAGTAGACTCGGACAATCTCACCCCTTCTTGGATCTAAAAGAAACCACCAAGTTTCCTAAAAGTACAGGATAAACCCTGATCATTTCATCAATTACCAACAGAGTTAAAACCTCCATAGGTTTCAAAAACTCAATCTTTAAACCTTTACTTCAAATTTCCCCAGCTAGGGTTAAATCATTATCAATAAACCCTCAATCAGAACCTTAAGGTCTCTGATATTTCAACTCTTCTGTAAACCCTCATCAAGAGTTAATTCCCCAATTTGGACCTGTCTCTGGATCTTAATAATCCTCAGCAGAAGTTAGCCTCCTCTTAGGCTTCATATAAGAAATTCCCCAACGAGCCTCCTCTTAGGCTTTGTATAATGATTATCCCTCAGCACCTTTTAGCCTCAATCTTGGGCTTTGTACAAGACACCCATAAACATTCTCCAGCTGAGTCATCCCTTTTAGCCTCAATCTTGGGCTTTGTACAAGACACATATAAAACCCCTCCCCAGTGGAGTCAATTCTCTTTTAGCCTCAATCTTAGGCTTTGTACAAGACAGATAAAACCTCCCCAGTGGAGTCAATCCCTTTTAGCCTCAATCTTGGGCTTTGTACAAGACAGATAAAATATTCCCCCAAAAGAGTTAATCTCCTTTTTAGCCTCCTCTTAGGCTTTGTATAATGATCTCCCTAAGTAGAGTCAGTCTTTTTCAGCCTTAATCTTGGGCTTTGTACAAGACAAATAAAAACACTCTCTTGTTGAGTCAGTCTTTTTTAGCCTCAATCTTGGGTTTTGTACAAGACAAATAAAACACTCTCTTGTTGAGTCAGTACTTTTCAGCCTCAATCTTGGGCTTTGTACAAGACAGAAATAAAACTCCCTAATAGAGTCAACCTTTTAGCTTCAACCTTGGGCTTTGATCAAGGCACATAAAACCAAAATCCCCTCAGAGGAAATCAAAATTTCTCTCTGCAGGAAGACATTTCTCTGTACAATCACATATCCAAAACAGACAATCAAATAAACCCTAATCCCAGATAACTGCTGTAAGTGGCACACTTGTTGATTCAAAAATCCAAGCTGTAGTTCATCTCTTATCCTGGTAAATCCCATTTCTTTCATCTAATTGTTGTAAGTGGTAAGCCTCTAGATTATTTACATCCAAGCCAATGTACCTCTCTTAGCATGAAAGACTCCTAATGAAAAATGGCATTGCTCTACACTGAGTTAAAGTTTTCTCCTTCAGGACAAATCCCTTATAAAGGAAATTATGGCATTGCTGGATTCCATGTATTCCCGTTAAAGTAATTCTCCTTTAATATCAGTTACCCAACAACTGTGATAAACAGATGAGATATCTCCTTTAGAGATGACAAATTCTCATAAAAAAACCTTTTAGCTTCAATCTTGGGCTTTGGACAAGACACAAATACTCAACCTTTAGCTTCAATCTTAGGCTTTGAACAAGACACCATCATCTTTTTCCTCCCATAGAATAGGAGGAACTACGATTGCCATGATTTCCCTGTTTTTTTTAACGGGAATACGTAAGCATAAGATTGGAAAATCTTAGCGAGCACATATATCAAAAAACCTTAGGTCCAGTACCTTACCAAAAACATCGGAAAACCCGAAATCAACAAAAATACTTTCTCTCTCAAACAGTCCCAAAGGAGAAACTTTCCCAACCCACGACAGATAAACACCAGTAAGTAGATAGCAGTACAGTTTGCTAAACGAACTATGGATAACCATATATAGGATGGGTAATTAACAACTCCCCATTTTATAACATGATTCCAAACCCCTCAATCTCTTAAGCATTTGTTAAAGAAAACATTTGCGTACAAGGTTAGATTTAGATAACTTCCCATTCCTTTCCAGCTTCATAGAATAAATAAGAAATTAGAAAGTAGTACCCAATTCCAACCAATGGCGATAAAGTGGTCGCGTCACCGACAAAAATCGCACGCTACAGAAAAATGGCGACTCTGCTGGGGAGGTTTACTAGGATGAAAATTCCTAAGAGGTCTAGGTTGTTTAGCATACTATATACTATATATATATATATATATATATATATATATATATATATATATATATATATATATATATATATATATACTGCTTTTCCTACTTGATATCCGTGTTTATTTTTTTGTCAATGGGAATGTGATTGATACGCATCTGGAAAGTTTGAGAGAACAGTAAGATAAGTGGTGGCATAGACGGGAGAACTTATAGGGAGTGAATCCCGAATAAGCGATCCTGGTAGCCCACCAAATCAGTAGAGATACTCGTGTGGATACTAAATGTTGAACGACCGATCGTCGTGAAAGCAGATTATCCCAATGCGGTATCCGTGAAACTAAGGTTTTAGTAGACATTAACCATATGACCATTTGGTAGTGTTGTGACTATCGGGATTAGTTGATACGCGATACTACACTCAAATGAGATTCACCCTAGGATATTACAGCTCGCTCGAGTGAATCAGCTTGTTGTCGGTATCCCTAGGGGGTAAATGATTTAGGGAACCTGAAACCCGTTCTACAAGTACAAAAATTGACCAAAATAGTACAACCTTTGGGGATGGGTAGAGCCATGACTCCTTGCTCGTGACGTTGAACCCTTGAACCCATGTTTTTTCAATGTTTTTGTGTGTTGCATTCATGCATTCATCTATAAAACTCTTTTTAAACAAAGAAAAAAAATCTTTTTTCAAAATAAACTAAAATAATGATTGAAAATATCAGAGAGATTGCGTTATGGATTTTGGTAGAAGAAAGACGCACAAGTACACCTTCAAGGCTCCAAAACTAGAGGATTTAAGGAGGTTGGAAAGGATGATTACCAACCCTGATGCTTTCAGAGCTAAGCATGGAGGATTATTGTCTCTATTAAGGGTCCACGTAGTTGAAGGAATTCTGTCCACGCTAATTCAGTTCTACGATCCGATTTATCATTGCTTCACATTTCCGAATTACCAACTGGCACCAACACTGGAGGAGTACTCTCACCTGATTGATTTACCCATCACTGATCATGCTTCATTTTGTGGACTGGAAGAAATTCCAAAGGATCAAACCATTGCAAGATCAATCTCTTTGGACAAGTCAGAAGTTAGGACTCACATGACCACCAAAGGAGGACTTCAGGGTTTATCGGCTAAATTCCTAATAGAGAAAGCCCTATACTTTGCCAGTATAGGAAACGTAACTGCTTTCGAAGACATCTTTGTCCTACTCACATATGGGTTATTCCTTTTTCCCAACATTGACAACTTCGTTGACACCAACGCTGTTAAGATATTTCTGGTTGGAAACCCCGTACCAACCTTGCTCGCAGATGCTTATCATTCTGTACACTTAAGGAATTTGTACAGCGGAGGAATGATCACATGTTGTGTACCCTTACTCTACAAATGGTTCATTTCCCATTTACCAAAATCTGCTGCTTTTTGGGATCATAAGAGTACTCTACGTTGGTCATAAAGGATTATGTCTCTTACCAACTCTGGCATAGATTGGTATAATAGGCTTTATGAGGGGATAGAGATCATCGACAGATGTGGAGATTTTCCTAACATACCCCTCATTGGAACTAAAGGAGGAATCAACTATCATCCAATTTTAGTTCGCCGTCAACTCGGATACCCGATGAAGAATAACCCGCATAATGTTCATCTGGAAGGTCTTTTCTTCAAGGAAGGGGAAAATGATATGGCACTAAAGAAAGAAATAGTGCATGCCTAGCAACATATTCACAGGAAAGACAGAGGGTGTCTAGGAATACCAAACTGTATCTCCATAGAACCTTATCTCCACTGGGTGCAGACTAGAGCCCTCAAGCTGAGGATGCCTTCCCCTCGCCAAGAAGTTTTTTCGTTAAAGGAATATGTCCTTTATTTAATGTCTGATACGGAAAAACTCCAGGTAACTCTCAACAAAGTTCAACATAAAAAGAGCTCTTGGAAGAACAAGTACCGAATCCTCAATGTGGAATGTACCAAGATTCAGGAACTGTTAAAGGAAAAGAATGCTCTGATTAAGATATTAGAACAACATATTATAGAGAGTCAAGAAGACCAAAGAAACTTGTTCGCTCCTTTCACTTAGCAAAGGACAGACAACCCGACAACGGTTGAAGAGCCCCGGTCAAAGAAAAGGAAAATACCAGAACTAGCATCTGAGCTCTCTTCAGAGAGGACTCAGGATTCATAAGCTTAGACATTTTCCTTACAGCACTTTGTAAAATACTGTACTTTTCCTTGTAACATACTGCAATCTTTCGAATTCAATAAAAGGGGTATCCCCCACTGTATGATATTTGCAATCTATTTTTTGAAGTTTCTTTTAGATTAAAACAAAAACAAAAAAAAAATCATTGCATATCATTCATCATTCTCACATAACGCGTTCTTCTTATCTTTGAGTCTCACGTATGTGTCACGATTCTAGAGTCAAACTGTCTCACTCATACAATACTCGGGCCAATCGACAAAAGAAAATGGATGATCTCGAGGAAGAGAACAGAGAGCTAAGAGAAGAAATCGATGCACTGAAGGAAAGTTTGGAAAAACTTCACAGTGACATGCAATCCCTGGCAACAGCTCAGAGGCATCAAAAGACTATAATCTCAGAGATTACATCTACGTCCATAATGGAGACGCATGAGAATCATCCTCGATACAACATGCCCAAGGGTCGTCCCTGGGGCATACCTCTCAACTTTATCCTTGAAGGATACATCCCGCCGGTCATGGAAGACCAAGAAACTGCAGCACGAACCACTGGACCTGAAGGTTACAAACTTCGGGAAAGTGAAGATGCAAGGTTTACGACAGCAACTCCTGAAGGTTACAAACTTTAGGGTACTGAAGCACCAAGAGTCACCGCTATAGTATCTATACCACAACCAGTGGTACACACTGTCCCGGAAGGACAGATTCCACAAGTAATCTCTGGTGGAAACGAAGACATGTACAAAAGAATGAATGAGTTCCAGGAACAATTCTTGGAAATGCAGAAGGAACTGCATGCCATTCGCGGTCAAGACTTATTTGGAAGGGATGCCACTGACCTCTGTCTGGTCCCTAATGTAAAGATACCGCACAAATTTAAGGTGCCTGACTTTGAAAAATACAAAGGCAACTCTTGCCCTCAAAGTCATTTGGTGATGTACGCTCGAAAAATGTCAACTCAGACAGAAAATCAACAGCTACTGATCCATTATTTCCAAGACAGTTTAACCGGTGCCGCACTCAAATGGTACATGGGTTTAAACCGCACCAAGATCAGTACTTTCAGAGATCTCGGTGCAGCTTTCGTTCAGCAGTACAAATACAATTTGGACATGGCACCAGATAGGGATCAACTCAGAGCAATGTCGCAAAGAGACAAAGAAACTTTTAAAGAGTATGCTCAGAGGTGGCGTGAAATTGCCGCCCAAATCTGTCCCCCTCTTGAGGAAAAAGAGATGACCAAGATCTTTTTGAAAACCTTAAGCTCATTCTATTACGACCGAATGGTTGCAAGTGCGCCCAGCGACTTCACTGAAGTGGTGAACATGGGATTACGCCTTGAAGAAGCAGTCCGAGAAGGACGATTGGTCAAAGATGTAGAACCATCTAGCAGTACCAAAAGATACGGTAGTGCTTTCCAAAAGATAAAAGAGCAAGATATTAGTAATATCTCTCCGGGAAAGCAAAGCAAAGGTATCAACCAGTAGTGGCGATAACTCCCGCTATCAACCTTGCGCCAGCTCCGACGTATCAACCTCAGGTTGTTCAAAGCCAACCAAGTCAACAACAGTATCAGCAAAGGACACAACAGCCTCTTCAGCAGGCTCGTCCCCAGTATAACAACAATAATCATACGACACGACCATCAGGGTTTAACCCTATACCGATGTTGTACGCAGAACTATTTCCACTCTTACTGGCCAAGGCGCATGTCCAAACCAGGACTCCTCTTACAGTACTGGAAAATCTTCCTTTTTGGTTCAAAGCAGATCAAACTTGCCCTTACCATCAAGGAGGATCGAGGCACAACATTGAGAACTGTCTCAGCTTCAAGTCTGATGTACAAAAGCTTGTTAGGAACGGGATCTTATCTTTCAAAGATACTAATCCAAATGTTCAGACGAACTCGTTGCCGCAACATGAGAATAATGCAGTAAATTTAATAGAGGAAGAATTTAGTCGCAGTTATCAAATTCACGATGTATTCCTATTAGGAACCAATCTGGTCAGGATGCATTGCGGGCAGAGCGGGTACGGTCATGTACCGCCTCACAATTATCACCAGTGTGATATCTGCTCAAAGAATTATAAGGGGTGTTCCGCAGTGCAATAAGCTCTACAAGAACAAATGGATTTAGGCTAGATTCAGGATCACCGAATCCGTGAAGTCAACATGGCCCATGCACATCCCAACATTGTTTAGAACCGAACATTCTTGCGATGAACGTCAATTTGGTGGCGATGCACTCAAGGCAAAGTTAATACCATAATCTGCCACAGCATGATTACAACACCTGCCCGATCTGCTCAATAAGCAATCAGGGATGCTCTTTTGTACAAGAGGCCCTCCAACGTTAGATGGATCTCAGATGGATCCAAGACTACTGTGAGAGAAATAACCATCAAGTCATTATGATTCAGATCTTTGACATACGCTTAATGAATACCAATCTGGTAGAATTACACGCTAAATAAGTCAGGCTCGGCTTTCTGGCTTCACACGATTATCAAAACTGTGAAGAATGCCGTGAAGAAGACCAAGGGTGTGCACTTATCCAAAGAACACTTCAACACTTGTAGGACCACTGGTGGCTTCCAATCTCTTGGATAAAGCTACACTACATATTAGTATGACTGACGGGAATCCTGGCAGGCATCAAAGCCAAGATGTCCGCTCAATGGAAACAGATCTAGTAAAGATGCACTACATACAAAGCGGGCGTGGTCGGATGCCACCCCACAACTATGAGCGCTGTAGAGTTTGTTCAGATAATAACCAAGGATGCTACCTCGTACGAGCGTCTCTTCAAAATCAGTTAGACCAGAAAAAGATTCGACCATGTTCAAGTTCTGGGTCGATCAACGTGATACAAGACTAACCCCCTGATCAAAGCAAAGACGTTGTCATAATCTCCGATCCTGGGAGGGCCAAAGACGTTTGCGCCATAATCCCTCTGCTCGATGAATCAAGAATTCCTCTTGATAGTAGAAAAGTTCCCAACCCGGAACTGATTGAGGTAGCCTATAACAGTTAGAGAAATCAGAAAGCTCATGTGGTTATCTACTTGCCAGGTCCAATACCGTACGAATCAGAAAGGGCTATCCCTTACAAGTACGGTGCAACAACTATCGAAAATGGAAAGGAAACTCCATTACCCTCCGTCGTGAACATTGCCGACATCAGTCGAGTAACACGGAGCGGCCGGATCTTCAACAGAGGAGTTGGAGAACCCACCAAGGAAAAGGAACCTCAAACAGAAGTTTCCAATCAACAAATCGGACAATCTAGTAATCCAGAACTGGTAAAAAACAAAGATGAGATACTGAAGCTCATCCAGAAAAGCGAATACAACATTATGGACCAACTGTTGCAAACTCCATCTAGAATCTCTGTGCTATCTCTCCTGCTTAGTTCCGAAGCTCATAGGAAAGCTCTGCAGAAAGTATTGGAGCAAGCTTTCGTAGAACAATATGTGACGGTAAGGCAGTTTGATAGCATCATCTCCACTATCACTTCCTGCAATAACTTAGGGTTCGGTGATGAAGAACTGCCGGAAGAAGGAAAAAATCACAATATGGCACTTAACATTACAGTCAACTGCCAGGACGATGCTCTAGCTAGCGTACTGGTAGACACGGGATCATCTTTGAATGTTATGCCAAAATCAACTCTAATACGGCTATCATTTCAAGGAGCCCCGATGAGAGGCGGCGAGGTCATCATCAAAGCCTTTGACGGATCTAGAAAAATAGTTATCGGCGAAGTCGATCTTCCCATAACCACCGGTCCTCACACTTTCCAGGTCATGGATATCCGGGCAGCATACAGTTGTTAATTAGGAAGACCTTGGATATACGAGGCTGGGGCAGTCACTTCGACACTTCACCAGAAGCTGAAGTTCGTCAAGAATGACAAGTTAGTCACAGTATACGGAGAACAAGCCTTAATAATGAGCAAATTATCATCATTCTCCTGTATAGAACCTGAGGAGGTTGTGGGAACCCAGTTTCAAGCCCTATCAGGGAGCAATGAGAATCGATCAGAAAGAGGGACATCGATTTCCTCATAAGAGGACGTTCTCGAAGTAATCAAGAGTAATAACGTAAAGGGATGGGGACAACTTATAATTCCTACTGATAACAAGATAAAGAAAGGTCTTGGTTTCTCCTCAGCCTATACCTAGACTGCTAAAGATGAAAGTTTTCATCCCATTCAGGACTTCTTCCACAGTGGAGGTTTCCTCCACCCAGTGTCTCAAGAAGTACACGCCATCAATGAGAGCGATTCCTCCGATACGGATGAAGAATGGAAATCTTATCTCAACAAAAACGGTTATATATCTCAGGAAGAAACACACAAGCCATTCTGTTTTCCAAAGCAGAGCCCGAGATATATACCGAGATCAGACGTCCGAATGATCTATGGAGATTGTGATCCTGAGGGATGTCGTGCTCCACCTAACTCATTAGAAGTGATCTAATGAAGGACAACTTTGATCAAGACTATTATGATCCCCTGGATGACTTGCCTATCTGGAAGCCGTACCCAGAAAACTTGGGGCAAAAGAGTCAGTCAAACGGTGCCTATCAACTGAGTAATATTGAAAGGAATCCCTAAGTCCCCACCGAGTCATGGGATCATTACTCAGGACATTACAAACATATCTAGCACAACGATGAATCTGCAAAGATTATAGGACAAGAGTTCATCAACTATGCTTTTCCTGAGGTCAACGTCATTGAGAAGGATGACTCCTCTATCCCCACAGAAGTATGGGACACCTTGGGACAGCCGAGTGGCAAGTACGACTTCTTGGTCAAGTACACTACTCCTGAAAGCTATCGCATCAGATACGAGGACATCCACCCAACTGGATGGGGAGATCCTCTTAAGAGTGAAAACATTAAGGAAGATACAATAGAAGAGTTCATTTATGTCAACTCTGCCTGGGGGGAAGACTCTAATCATCCTGCTCCGCCAGAAATCAGCGTCATTTCTGAGGACAAATCAAGAAAGAAGGTAGCGGACTTTGTGATTCACCGAGGAGTTCGTCACCAATAGGTTGTTGTCGATGTCCCTAAAGTCGTCCATAAGTCTAAGTAATTGCTATCTTTTTTCTTAACCTTTCACCCTGCCCAAGTGAAACGGGTGTTTTTATAGGGCTCACTTTTCTGTAAATGTCCCTCTTCGCTTTGCCCAAAGCGACAGAGTTTTGTTTTATAGGGCTGTATTTCAAGAATCGACAAAATCATAAATAAATAAACGTCGTTCTGTCATTCCCGCATTTATTTGTTGTTTTCCCTTTTCTAATTTTTCAGAAAATGGTAATCCTAAAATAACCCAAAATAATAACAAGCATTTTTCAGAAAATACACTGCACACACTCTTGCATTCTCTCTATCTCTTCTAAAAACGAATCATCACGTCATACAAATTGCTTGTTTTAAACCCCATTGAAACCCCATTGAAGCTGAATAAGAAGAGGACGCAGAAATTCCAGAGGAGATCTCCCGACTACTCAGGCAGGAGGAAAGGTACATTAAACCCCACAAAGAGTCGTTGGAAATGATCAATTTGGGATCAGAGGAAGAAAGGAAAGATGTTAAGATTGGGGCACTGCTCAGTCCGACTATCAAAGAAAGCTTGATAAAACTTCTCAAAAAATTTCCAGATTTATTTGCTTGGTCCTAACAGGACATGCCAGGGTTGGATACCAACATCGTGGAACATCATTTACAGCTAAAGACAAAATATCCTCCGGTGAAACAAAGGCTGAGACGGACTCAGCCGGATATGGCCATCAAAATTAAAGAGGATGTACAGAAACAGATCAACGCAGATTTCCTTGCCACCTCAGAATATCCTCAATGGTTGGCCAACATAGTGCCAGTTCCGAAAAAGGACAAAAAAGTCAGAATGGGTGTAGACTACAGGGATCTGAACAAAGCAAGTCCAAAGGATGACTTCCCCTTACCACACATTGACATGCTGGTAGACAGTATAGCAAAGTTCAAAGTCTTCTCCTTCATGGATGGATTCTCGAGCTATAATCAAATCAAAATGGCGCCAGAATCCCATGGGGCACCTTTTGTTACAAGGTAATGTTGTTCGGCTTGAAGAACGTCGGGGCAACCTATCAAAGGGCCATGACGACTCTGTTTTATGACATGATGCACAAAGAAATCGAAGTATATGTCGATGACATGACTGCCAAGTCTAGAACGAAAGAAGAACATGTGACACACCTGTTGAAGTTATTTGAGCGTCTGAGGAAATACAAACTCCGCTTGAATCCCAATAAATGCATGTTCGGTGTTAGCTCGGGAAAATTTTTAGGGTTCATCGTCAGCCAAAAAGGAATTGAGTTTGATCCTGACAAGGTCAAGGCCATTCAAGAAATGCCTTCACCAAAGACTGAAAAACAAGTCATAGGATTTTTGGGACGTCTGAATTACATCTCAAGGTTCATATCCCTCATGACTGCAACATGCGCACCAATTTTCAAACTACTCAGAAAGAATCAAAGCTGCGTATGGACAGAAGATTGCCAAAAAACTTTTGACAGTATCAAAGAATATCTGTTGAATCCACCAATCCTGTCACCTCCAGTGGAGGGAAGACCACTGATCATTTACCTAACAGTCTTGGAAGACTCTATGGGTTGTGTACTTGGCCAACAAGACGAAACCAAAAGAAAAGAGTCTGCCATCTACTACTTAAGCAAGAAATTTACAGATTGTGAGACTCGGTACACTATGCTCGAGAAAACTTACTGTGCTCTGGCTTGGACATCCAAACGTCTTCGCCGGTACATGATTTGTCACATGACTTGGTTAATCTCAGAAATGGATCCAATCAAGTACGTCTTTGAAAAACCTGCTCTCACGGGAAGAATCGACCGTTGGCAGATGTTGTTATCAGAATATGACATCGAGTACCATGCTCAGAAAGTCGTCAAAGGGAGTATTTTAGCCAATCATTTGGCTCATCAACCAATTGACAATCAAGAATCAGTCAGATTTGACTTCCCAGATGAAGATGTCATGTACTTGAAAATGAAAGATTGCGATGAACCGCTACCCAGTGAAGGGCTAGAACCAGGTTCCCAATGGGGATTAATTTTTGATGGAGCTGTCAATAATTATGGAAACGGAATTGGGGCAATCATCATAACACCTCAGGGTACCCATATTCCTTTCACTGCCCGACTGACATTCAAGTGCACAAACAACGAGGCCGAATATGAAGCTCGTATCATGGGTCTCGAAGAAGCAATTGACCTAAGGATAAAGAACTTGGATGTGTATGGAGAATCAGTCTTGGTTATCAATCAGATCAAAGGAGAGTGGAACACATACCAATCAGGTTTGGTTCCTTACAAAGATTACGCGAGAAGGTTGTTACCATTCTTTAACAGAATCGAGTTTCATCACATCCCTCGTGAAGAAAATCACATGGATGATGCACTAGCCACTCTCTCTTCCATAATTAGTCTAGGTCAATGGAACAACGTACCTAAGATTGACATAATGCGCCTAGAACGGCCTGGTTACATCTTCGCGATCGAAGTAGTCATAGACGACAAACCCTGGTATCACGATATCAAATGCTTCTTTCAGAAACAAGGGTACCCACTTGGGGCATCCCAAAAAGACAGGAAAACCATCAGAAGACTGGCTGGCAACTTTTTCCTGAGCGACGATACACTCTATAAGAGAAACTTCGACATGGTTTTGCTCAGATGCGTAGACAGACAAGAAGCAAACATGTTAATGAAAGAAATTCACGAAGGATCCTTTGGCACTCATGCCAATGGACACACAATGGCAAGAAAAATTCTGAGAGCAGGATACTATTGGTTGACCCTGGAATCCAATTGCTATAAATACATGAGAAAGTGTCACAAGTTTCAAATATACGCATCTCAAAGTTCTTTCTTCTCCATGGCCTTTTTCTATATGGGGAATCGACATGATTGGCATGATCGAACCCAGGGCTTCGAACAAACATTGGTTCATCTTGGTAGCCATTGACTACTTCACCAAATGGGTCGAAGCAGCGTCATACACCAATTTAACCCGACAAGTCGTGGTCCGCTTTGTCAAAAACAATCTCATCTGCCGTTATGGTGTTCCAAGCCAGATCATTACTGATAATGGATCTAACTTGAACAATAAGATGATGAAAGAGTTGTGCGTTGAGTTCAAGATCGAACACCATAACTCATCTCCCTACCGACCTAAGATGAACGGGGCGGTAGAAGCGGCTAACAAGAACATCAAGAAGATTGTTCAAAAGATGGTTGTAACCTACAAAGATTGGCATGAGATGTTACCCTTTGCTCTTCACGGTTATCGTACATCTGTCCGCACTTCAACAGGGGCAACCCCTTTCTCTCTAGTATATGGCATGGAAGCAGTGCTTCCCGTAGAAGTAGAGGTCCCATCAATCCCGGAATTGATGGAAGTCGAGCTAACAGAAGCTGAATGGTGTCAAAGTCGACACGATGAACTGAACCTAATCGAAGAAAAGCGAATTACGGCTCTATGCCGTGGTCAGTTATATCAGCAAAGAATGAAGAAAGCGTTCGACAAAAAGGTCCGACCCCATGTCTTCAGAAAAGGAGACCTCATGCTCAAGAAGATACAATCATTCCTCACTGATTCCCGGGGCAAATGGACTCCGAATTATGACGGACCTTATGTGGTCAAGAAAGCCTTCTCAGGCGGCTCCTTAAGACTCGCAACAATGGATGGAGAGGAATTTTCCTACCCCACGAATGTTGACGTAGTCAAGAAATACTTTGCCTAAATAAAAAAATGTCTCGGTGGATTGAAAACCCAAAAGGGCGGTCCAGGCAAAAATAAGAGACACAATAAAAAATCATCCCGATGGATTGGAAACTTCAAAAGATAATCCAGGCAAAAGTTAGGGATTCATGGCAAGTAACTAGGTCCGACAAGGTTAAATCCCTAGCGGTAACACCATCCGTCGAAGGACTTCAATCAAGGTCATCTTCGACAAAAGCTTAGGATATCCAGAATTCAAAGTTGGTAGAAGGATAGTGGTCGTTATGTTTCAATGTAGCCTCTTTCCCTTAAAATTACCATTTTCTAAACTTTGTAAATACTCTATGAGATCACGCTCTTGGCTGATTTCTATCCTATCAATAAAATTTGATCCCTAGTGCTTTTGTTTGCAATTCTCATTTGTTTTAGATTTTCAGAATGACATTTTTAACATGATTAACGATTCTTGAAACAAAACAAAAATGAATTTACTTGTCAAAATTTTCTTCTGCTTTTAAAATAAAGATGGCAATTCCTTTGGACTTTGAACATCGAAAAGAACATCGATAGCTTCTCCAGAAGTGATTAAAACCTCAAAGTGCAGAATCGACGTACTCCTTCTAAACCAGTACACCTGAATAAAGGATCAATCATTTCAGATGTAATATCCCGTCTGATATCCCCGACGGAGTTCTTACCTCTTAAGACCGATTGACGATTCTCTCTTCCCCATAGGGTCTACCTCTCCTAAGCAAGGCAGAATTGATATCTTGAACCAATGGTACTTTACATCCCCCGCAGTGGCTGAGTATTCAGTCGTGTTTATCCTCTAGTCTATATGTCACGTCAGTTTTGTCAGCATAAACATACATACCTCATGCATAATTGATTTACATTCATAATCGTATTGCATTGATATCGCTCTGGTCATACTCATTTCTCAAGTGATAAAATTCCATTATCAATCAAGTTTTCAGTTGTCCTTTCCGTGTCAGATAAGACAAAATCACGGTCTAAGTTCTTTCCTCGTCAGAAAATGTAGCGTCTGAGCAATCTCTCCCCCGGTTTATTTCTGGAGTGGAAACTTTCCTCGACCATTTTGATAACTTGAACCTCTGAAAGGCAAAAAGACATTCGACTGACACCTTTGGAACATCACTCTTCATCATTGAAGATGATATTTTTCGCTTTCCCGGATTAAGGAAAATCCCCAGAGAAAGCCTCTTAACCGAAGATTCTCGGCAATACGGTCATTTTCTCTCCAAAAGGTTTGCTGTTAATGAAGTCATCAGCACCTCAAAATTGGATCACATCACATGGCATTTCTCCGAAAAGATCTCAAAGAAAAGTTTGATGTAATATCCCCAAACAGTAATTCGTCTCTCAAGAGACTCGTTTTCCCCAGTAGTGCCAACAAATGGCATCTCCAACAAAGAAGTTTGCACACCTCTACAGCTCAGACCAATGGGTTTCCCCCAGCAAGTCTGACCTCAAAATTTTTTCATCAAATGGTGTCTCCCCAGTATAGCTCGGCGAGAAGTTTGATGAAGACCGCTGCAAATAGCGTCCCTTGTCAAGGAAGAAACTCGACAATAAGAAACTAAGACCAGTTCCGTGGCTAAAAACCAGGATCGAGGAGAAGTTTATTTCAGAAACTGAGACCAGATCCGTGGCTAAAAACCAGGATCGAGGGGAAGTTTATTTCAGAAAGTGAGACCAGTTCTGTGGCTAAAAACCAGGATCGAGGGGAAGTTTATTTCAGAAACTGAGACCAGTTTCGTGGCTGAAAACCATGATCGAGGGGAAGTTTATTTCAGAAACTAAGACCAGTTCCTTGGCTAAAAACCGGGATCGAGGGGAAGTTTTACCCTTTTCTGAGTATCATTACAAAGCAAAAGAAGATGGATGAGTAAACTGCCATTCCACCGTCAAAATTTTGGGTATTCCGATATTTAATCCTCTTGCACCTTGAATGTCCGAACACCTTCGCCATTCACACCTTTAGGTCCAAGAAGATTAAATAGGGGCATCTGTCATACCCCAAATTTTGACCACCAAGATTTCCCATCATTGTGAGAATCATCACCACAATATGGGTGTACCATCATGCCTCATCAATCTCCTCAGAGATGGTTGAGCATTCACCATAATCAAGAATTAGGGTTTTGAGCCCTCTCAGAGCACTTAGACAAAGGATCAATCAAGAATTGACATGGTCTTCAACTTTTCTAATCTTTCAAACACCCATAAGGGACCAAGAGGACTCCCACATCAAGAACCAAGCACAAAGTTGCTACATTCCAAGTGGATCAAGCCTCAAGATCGCCAGTGTCACCAAATTAGGGTTTTGGTCGACCAAGGCCTCCAGATGAAAATTTTCATCTGGGCATGAGCCAATACTTCAAGGCATAACCCAAGATGCTCAAAGGGACCTCATGGACCCAATCATCAAGTCAAAACAACCTCAGGGGATGCATTCATCAAAAATCAGAAATTAGGGTTTCTGGACTTAATTCGCCCCTAAGTTGACTTTTGAGGCAAAGCATGAGCCAAGACCTCAAGACATGATTTGAGGGCTTCAAATACCCCACATTGATCCATTTACAACAATGTATTGATCCAAGAATCTTGATTCACAAGTTTCAACTTCATCTGGACCACGATTAGGGTTTTGAAGAAAAAGTCAATTGTGTCTTTGACTTTTAACCAAGACATGCTCCCAAACCTGGGACATGATTCAAGACACCCTAAAACACCTATGGGATCCATCCATTAGGTTTTAATTGGGTCAAGAACTTGATTGCAGAAAGAATCACACAGTTTGGATTTCATCTGACAAAAAGTCAACTGTGCCTAAAATGAAGTTTGACTTTTTAGAATTTCTCACAAATATGGTTCCCCTAAGTCAAAAACAATGTTAATGTATGGTTTTGATCATCATCCATCAAGAAAAATCAAGAAAAGTGAGGTTTCTTGCAAAAGGGATAACCTTGAGAAACCAAATTTCTTCTAAGTTATGGGACAAAATGGCTTTGGTACCAACTTTGCAAGGTCATAACTCCTAAACCATAAGGCCTTTTTCTTCCATCCAATGCTTAAATGAAAGTTCATCTTACATACTTTAAAATTATCAACTACAAGAGATTCCAAATCCTCATGGATTTTGAGTTATGGATTGATCAAAATCACAAAAAGTGAAAATGACCACTTTTTCCAACACTTAGTGAAATTTTCAAATGTCAAAATCTGTTTCACTTTTTCCAAACCTTGAGGACATTTTTCACCTTGATCGGAGTTGAACCAGGTCCATTGCTGAACAACAAAGTTAAAGTACATCATGTAAGCTTTCCAAAATGTACCAGAACTCATCCTAATTCAACTTGAGTAGGGAGTTACAAGCATGGAAACATGATACCTCCAAAACTGTTTTTCACAAGACAGCTTTGTACATGCCACACGATTTTGGCACTTTCATGACTTGGCAATCCTTGTCACCATACAAGACAAGTTTCTAAAGTGCAATGAACATGATCTCTGCAGAGCTACAACACCATAGAGCCTTGCAAGTCAAGAACCTTATCCTTTGGCAAGTAGCATTCAAAGTTCAAAATCCAAAACTTTCAAATTTGTCATGGAGCATTTATAGGATGCATAGAGCTGGCATGTATTAGTCCATGATCAACCAAATGAGTCAAGATAAACTCATGCAACAGAGGACCATAGGCCTGCTCCCTAATCTCAAGTCAATTGCTAGAGCAGACTTGAGATTCCATTTGGTAACCATTGGCCACAGACCTGTACCAGTTGTCATTCACTATTGATGCCAAAACAAACTTGTTGTACTATAAATAAACATCAATTATGATTAGTTTGAGCACACCAAAGCACCCAAACTGATGCTTTACTCAAAATCTCTCTTTCACTCCAAATTTGCCTTCTATTTCAAGTCACTATCGGGTTTTGAAATTGGAAGCGATTCAAACCAAACCAATCATGCCAACACCTCATACATCATATATGAGTGATCCATGGCCTTGAAACACATCTGAAACACTTGAATCACAAAATCACCAGTCAGTTGCTCAAGCTTTTGACAAGGTTGTAGTTGAGGTACCAGAAGGTGATCCAAGCATCTCCAATCAAGGCTAAGCATCTCAACACACTCCATAGGGTATAGTGAAGCTGTCCAGGTCCTTACAGCACTTCTGTAACATATCCATCATCAAGCTCGATCACCAGCTGCAAGAGGTAAGCCTGACACTCTCAAACTCCATATTACATGCATGATAAATAAATTTTTGAGTTACCATCTTGTTCCTGCATGTATATAGAGTGATAACCCTCAATCAATTGCCATGAATCAATCGTGTATGGAATTTCATTGTGTTAATGCTGAAATTAGGGTTCTTGAGGTTATTCTTTGATTTCTCACTCCATACTTAGTATAAATGCAATTAATCTATATGGTTGTGATCCTTGTTCAAAAAGGAACAAGATTAGTGTTTGAATCGTGCAAAACCATTGAGTAATCAGAGAGAAAAGTGAGAAAACGCAAATCTGAGCAAAACAGGGCACGTGGGCAAGAACTCTTGTTCTTGGCGCCCTTTTTCAAATTTTCAAATATTTGAATTTTTGATATTTTTATTTAATTGATTCAAAAATTAATTTCTCTCTGAATTTTTATGTTTTTGAATTGATTCTATTTTTCAAAATTCAGAAAAATGTTAAATTATTTTATTTTACAAAAATTAATTTCTCTCTGAATTTTTATGTTTTTGAATTGATTCCATTTAATATAATTAGAATTTTTGTAATTAATTTCATTTATTTGTTTTTAAACAATTTTAAATGAAATTCTCACCTTGATTTTTCAACTTCAAATTAATTTCAAGCTTTCATGTGATTAAACATGATTTTTCAATATATTTTTTAAAGTTTACAACTTGTTTATAAATACATTTGATATTTTATATCATTTTTATTTAATTTAATTTGAAAATTATATCTTTTAAATTCAAATTTAGGGTTTCTCTAATTTTTTATTTTTTCAAACTTCACACAATCACCTTTAGGCCACTAATAGAGTGTAAGACCCATCCCTTGTTGTACAAACCTTAATTTGGGCCTCATTCATTGTATAAGTCCCTGCGCGATTTTCAAAAATGACGGTGCAATCACTGTTATTTTTTGGCCTCTCCCTGAGTTGTAAGCCGCATTCTCTCTTCTTTTAAAAAAAACTATAGGGCCTCTAATAGAGTGTAAGACCCATCCCTTGTCACACAAAACCTTTTTTGGGCCTCAGTCATTGTATAAGTCCCAGTACGTTAAAAAATCTCGGCGCGATCGCCGTTTTCAAAACAAAAACATCTTGGCCTTCCCTTGTGTTGTAAGTCCCATTTTTATTCTTTTTTCAAACAAACATTGGGCCTCTAATAGAGTGTAAGACCCACCCCTTTATAAATAAAACTTTTTTGGACCTCAGTCATTGTATAAGTCTCGATACGATTTCAAAAACAACGGTGCGATCACTGTTATTTTCGGGCCTCTCCTTGAGTTGTAAGCCTCATCTCTTGTATAAAAATAAACTTTGGGCCTCTAATAGAGTGTAACACCCAACCCCTTTTGTACATAAAATAAATTTGGGCCTCAGTCATTGTATAAGTCCCGATATGATTTTAAAAAAAAAAACAACGGTGCGATCACTGTTATTTTTGGGCCTCTCCTTGAGTACAAGCCCCAATCTTCTTTTTAAAATAACTTTCCCTTTTTGACTTAGACTCAAATTCATAGTTGTTATAAAAAATTTCTTTAATTTCTTAAATAATTAACCATACAGTTGTAGTACTGGAAGCTTGCTCACCTGTAAGTTCTATCAGCTTTCTTTTACATACTTGTATATATTTCATCTGTATATATATGCCTATATATTACCTGCTTAGAGTTTTCCCCGGCAATTAGGTCTAGGATTAGATCATACCAGTGGTCACTCTTTCAACACAGTCAAAACTAGATCCCCATAGGAAATTCCAGATACAGTCTTGCCTCCTCTTGGGCTTATACAATATGGAACAGAGAAAGGCATTATTCCCGGTGAAACCTTTCTTGAAATTTTCTTAGGTTTGGACCCACAGGCTTTCTAAAAGCATCCCCAACCTCCTCTTGGGCTTTGTACAAGGACCCTCAGACTTTTTATAAGTTCTCATGCCTCCTCTTGGGCTTAGTACAAGGACCCAAAGACCTCCTACAGGTATAGGGCAGAACTTAGTCATCCTTTGATAGTTCAATCCTCCAGAGAGTCAGAATCTCAAAACATCATACCAGTTTAGGGTTGATTCTCATCCTTAAAAACATCAGCCTCCTCTTGGGCATCATACAAAGATAAACATTTTCATACCAATAGACTCAGACAGTCTAACCCCCTCTTGGATCTCAAAGAAACCACCAAGTTTACTAAAAGCACAGGATAAACCCTAATCATTTCATCAATTACCAATAGAGTTAAAACCTCCATAGGTTTCAAAAACTCAATCTTTAAACCTTCACTTCAAATTTCCCCAACCAGGGTTAAATCATTAACAATAAACCCTCAATCAGAACCTCAAGGTCTCTGATATTTCAACTATTCTGTAAACCCTCAGCAAGAGTTAATTCCCCAATTTGGACTTGTCTCTAGATCTCAATAATCCTCAGCATAAGTTAGCCTCCTCTTAGGCTTCATATAAGAAATTCCCTAACCAGCCTCCTCTTAGGCTTTGTATAATGATCATCCTTCAGCACCTTTTAGCCTCAATCTTAAGCTTTGTACAAGACACCCATAAACATTCTCCAGCTGAGTCATCCCTTTTAGCCTCAATCTTGGGCTTTGTACAAGACACGTATAAAACCCCTCCCCAGTGGAGTCAATTCTCTGTTAGCCTTAATCTTGGGCTTTGTATAAGACAGATAAAACCTCCCCAGTGGAGTCAATCCCTTTTAGCCTCAATCTTGGGCTTTGTACAAGACAGATAAAATATTCCCCAAAAGAGTCAATCTCTTTTTTTAGCCTCCTCTTAGGCTTTGTATAATGATCTCCATAAGTAGAGTCGGTCTTTTTCAGCCTTAATCTTAGGCTTTGTACAAGACAAATAAAAATACTCCCTTGTTGAGTCAGATTTTTTTAGCCTCAATCTTGGGCTTTGTACAAGACAAATAAAACACTTTTTTGTTGAGCCAATACTTTTCAGCCTCAATCTTGGGCTTTGTACAAGACAAATAATACTCCCTAATAGAGTCAACCTTTTAGATTCAACCTTGGGCTTTGATCAAGGCACATAAAACCAAAATCCCCTCAGAGGAAATCAAAATTTCTCTCTGCAGGAAGACATTTCTCTGTACAATCACATATTCAAAATAGACAATCAAACAAACCCTAATCCCAAATAACTGTTGTAAGTGGCACACTTGTTGATTCAAAAATCCAAGTTGTAGTCCATCTCTTATCCTGGTAAATCCCTTTTCTTTTATCTAATTGTTGTAACTGGCAAGCCTCTGGATTATTTACATCCAAGTCAATGTCCCTCTCTTAGCATGAAAGACTCCTAAGAAAAAATGGCATTGCTCTACACTGAGTTAAAGTTTTCTCCTTCAGGACAAATCTCTTATAAAGGAAGTTATGGCATTGCTGGCTTCCATGCATTCCAGTTAAAGTAATTCTCCTTTATAATCAGTTACCCAACAACTGTGATAAACAGATGAGATATCTCCTTTAGAGATGATAAATTTTCTCTCACAAAAAACCTTTTAGCTTCAATATTGGGCTTGGAACAAGACACAAATACTCAACCTTTAGCTTCAATCTTGGGCTTTGAACAAGACACCATCATCTTTTTCCTCCCATAGAATAGGAGGAACTACGATTGCTCTGATTTCCCTATTTTCTTTAACGGGAATACGTAGGTATAAGATTGCAAAATCTTAGCGAGCACACATATCAAAAAACCTTAGGTCTAGTACCTTACCAAAAACATCAGAAAACCCGAAATCAACAAAAATACCCCCTCTCTCAAACAGTCCCAAAGGAGAAACTTTCCCAACCCACGACAGATAAAAACCAGTACATAGATAACAATATAGTTTGCTAAACGATCTATGGATAAACATATATAGGATGCGTAATTCACAACTCCCCATTGTATAACCTGACCCCGGACCCCCCAATCTCTTAAGCATTTGTTAAAGAAAACATTTGCGTGCAAGGTTAGTTTTAGATAGCTTCCCTTTCCTTTCCAGCTTCATTGGATAAATAAGAAATCAGAAAGTAGCACCCAATTCCAACCAATGGCGATAAGGTGGTCGTGTCACCGACAAAAATCGCACGCTACAGTATGGACTTCTCCCAACACCCTAGGCATGCGTATCATACGCGTAGGGCCAGCTGCCCAGGCCTTCCATACGCGTAATGCATTGGCCCTTACGCGTATGGCCAGAAGCCATTTCCTTAAGAATTCCCCTCAAGACTCACCATACGCGTAAGGCTACCCCCATACGCATATGGACCAAACCCTTACGCGTATCATACGCGCATGACCAGAGGTTATTTCCTCTCCAAATGTTCCAAAGCTGTTCGTACGCGTAATGGCATGCCCATACGTGTACTGCCCCATTTCCCTTACGCGTACCATACCCGTATGGCCAAAAGTTCGTGTTGGCTTGGGGACAAGGTACATATGCTATGCGTACGGCCTCTGGGAGTGTCCCCCAAACGCGTATGGCCTCCCCCCACACGCTTATGGCCAGAAGCTTGCCCAAAAATCTAGAGTTCGCATCTGCACCAGTTCTCACACATTGGAACTCATTCTAACACCTAAATCAGATCCAAAATCATCTTTATTTCAATTTTAATTCCAAGGTTCTAACTCTACTTCATGGTCTCATCATTTTTATCAACATTTTATGTGTTTACAAACCTATTTTTCGTTACCTCCATAAACCCCAAATTCTCATATATGTTCTATATTATAACTCAGCAACACAGAATCAACATGCACAAATTTTACTATTCGATTTCAATATACAATACAGATTCACACATACATGCATTCACATCAAACCTTACTCAAACACAGGTTTACGGCAGCAATCACACAATTACATAACAGATCAAGAAAACAAAAAATATACAGAATCCTAAGAGGGAAAGGACCCCTCACTACCCTTTCATGTTTGGATTGTGTAAGATCTAGATTCAAGGTCCTTCTATGTCTGTCAAGGTTAAGTCGTGCTTACTCTTATTTTGGTTTTAGGAGGTGCAGTTTGGTGGTGGGTTAGTTTTGCATTCTGGTGTCGGTTTGGTCGTTGGGATCTTAATTAGGATCTAGCGTCAGTCAGCGATATATTCTGTCACATTCCTTCAGTAGTACTAAGTAGAGGATTTGATATTTTTACATTTGGAAGATGACCTTGAGGTCTCGTGGTCTCGGTTGAGAGCGTCGCGTAAGTAAGGTGTGATTTTATTAGGGATAGAGGAGTTTGCTGGAGGTCTAGATGTTTTTCACAGAATGCTGGCTGATTAAGCGGAGTCTTTCATTGTTTTTGCAGTAGTCCTCCAAGTGAGGGTGGAAGGTAGTGTCCCTTCAGTCGTGAAGTAAATCTTTTGGGGTGTTATTCTGAATTTGGATTGCGAATCGAACGAGGTTTATGGTTTCAGTGGTGGCAGTAGGCTCTTGCCCTCAGACTGGTTTCTGGAGGTGTTTCCTTGATGCATTCGATTTCTGGTTGGATTTCTCAAACTGATTTCATTTCGTAGGTGTGGTGTGTGGTACATTGTAAGGATAAACGCATGTTATCAGGTGGTGTGGTTTAATGGTAGAAAGTGGTTTAGAGCTCCATATGTTCTTCCTAAAGTCAGAGACTATTTTAAAATTGATGGAAAGGCAAATACAAGTCTCTCAGCTGTAGTTTAGATCCAACGGCATGCCATCCTAGGATTTTCCTTGAAAAGTCAGGTGCAACAGTTTCTATCGCCATTTTCTTTGTGTCTCGATGATCCAAGTGCCTTCGAGTAATACCATTTTGGGTGTGTGTCCCAAGTTTTATCTCGTTCCTAGTCTCTGTTGTTGGTGGTTCGGAGAGGCCATTGTGCTTTTGCCTCTAGTTTGTGGAGTGTATGATGGTTTGAATATAGAGGATTTTCATGATGTGTGATTACTCGTTAGTGCAAGACGCTTACAAAATAATCTCTCTTTGGAGAGGTTTGGAAGGTGGCTGCAATTCTTCTTATGAGTTCTATTTTATGATAGCTTACCAACAGGGCTAGGGAGGGGTGGATAGTATGCATCTGGAACATCCGGTTAGCTTGGAATAATTGGTCTTGGAAGATCAAAATTGCCTTTATAGATCAGTGTTTATTTTGTCCAAATGCTGGTGAATTGATTGCCTCCAAGGTGTTGCGCTGGTGCAATCTGGTTATTGGATTCCGTATTCCGGTTTTGTAGGTGATTCTAGAGATTTGAGCTTCGGCGGGGTATGAGGTTTGGAAATTGGTCGTTGGTTTTGATGTTCATTGGCAGTAAGAATTGTTGTCTCAGTTTCCTATTATTTCCCAATGATTTGGGTGTTGTGAATGGGGTGGCATATTTGGGAGGGTCTAGTCTTTGTATGTTTTCTCAAAGTAATACTGCAATTTCTTCTGTATTTGGTATTGTAACTGTTCTAAGCCCGTTTGGCTCTTGTCAGTCCTTGTAGATGTTTTGGAGTGGCTCTTTCTTGCATTTCTTATACAGGTATGAGCTTATTGAATAAATCTTTTTGCCTTTTCCAAAAAAAATCGTTGACTTTTTGTGTCTATTGCTTATAGACTTGTTTCGTTATCTATTTTCCGCTCACATCTATTTCATCTTAATTCGATTATCGTTACCAATTTGAGTATACTGATAGTGATGTTTTTTTACCACATGTGAGCTCATCATTGGTGAAGTTGAGGAAACAAACTGATGTGTGTTAGAGCAAGAAAAGGTATGTCTTTTTCAGTTTATTTATGAATTCTTGAATTCGATTGTGCAATTTATTTTTTGGTTTAATATTCTCTGATTTGATTTTGAATGTGGTAAAATTCAGTAGATCAATCTTTTGGCCTGATGCTTTTCCTTTCAAAGTTGAAAATTAACACGTGACTTTATTTTGTGTGAATAGCTTCTAGCCCTATGCTTATGAATGGATACACTAGAGATTGGATTGAAACATTTAATCTCTCTATTCCTTCCATATCCTCAAATACGGTTCCAAATATGATGTTAAGTTAAAGTTGAATTACTCTTTAACATTATCTTTGTTTGATAGGAAGATACTTCCAATAGGTATGATTCGTGTTTAGTAGTTATTAATCAAGAAATAACATATTTAGAAAAATGTTAATGCAAGAGACTTCACCACCATGTTAATGATGTGAACTGAATTACAGTACTGGTGCACTATGAGTGGTTCTTAAGAGTTTTTATAAGCTAAAAAGACTTTGGATATGTAGAAAGGTTTGAGTTTCATAGATTTTATCACTTATTTTTACTTAGCAATTTTTGGGACAACTTGACCAAACAGATCTTTCTGAAAATAGTTGTTCTTTCAAATGAATTTTCTCCCCAAATAGATGGTCGAAGTGGTTAGTAAGCACCTCACACACTACAAGAAATTTACCAATTTGCTGATAAACTCAAGATTTAGCGACATGATTTCCTCTACAGAACATGCATCTTAAGTGACATATTAAATCAAAACATTAAGTGACATATATGTAGCACAAACTCCAACACCGACACGGAGGCACCAACAATGTTAATGTTAACAAAATAGGACACTGACACCAATACATATATTTGTCAGACTCGTGTCGGACGGGTGTCCGACTGACACTGAAGTTCATCTCATCCCAGAGGTATATGTGCTTAATAGAGTGACATTATGATACAATTGTGTTATTATTTTAAGGAATCATCTAATTTCTGATATGCAATATGTGCAGTGACTAGAGTTTGTAATTCATTAAAATAAGTTTTGGCATATTGGCTTTTAATGAGGTTGGGCCTCCATTGGTATACATAAATCTACATAATTCTTATATATTGTTACCAATGGTGATTCAATTAAATTGAATTAGTAGCTTCTAAAATCTGTTACAGTAATGTTAATATTGATTACCAATATGTCTTATTTAAAGAACCAGTAAGTGATATCATATTGATTATCATCAGTTAACTTGTGTTTGGCTTTAAGCGTCCTCTTTCATCATGAAAGAAACTTCAAAAATAATCTCATGAGCTTTATGTAATTCAATTGTCACTAACGGTTTTTTATGTGGTTTTGGGTGCAACAGGCTTTAGATAAAATTCGTTTTGAGAGTTTGACTGATAAAAGCAAGCTGGATGCCCAGCCAGAACTTTTCATTAGGCTTGTGCCTGACAAAGCTAACAAGACACTGTCCATCATAGACAGTGGCATTGGAATGACCAAAGCAGGTAATGTCTTAATTTCATGTTTTTAAAAGATTAAGTGCTTGTTTGAATTGAGGTGAATCTGCTGAAATTATGGTGTTATGATCTTCAAAGTTTAAACTGTAGTTTTTGTTAAAGTATGGTGACACATTTTGATTCTATCAAACTTAATGTAATTCAAAATATGCATTCAAAGATTATTTATTTGGAATTTTGAATCTGTTTCTAAAAGCTCATATGTGGGTCCTTTTTTCAGATTTGGTGAACAACTTGGGTACTATTGCGAGGTCCGGAACCAAGAAGTTCATGGAGGCTTTGCAGGCTGGTGCTGATGTGAGCATGATTGGTCAATTTGGTGTTGGGTTTTACTCTGCTTATCTTGTTGCAGAGAAAGTAATTGTCACCATGTATTTACTGCGAAGAGTGAAAGAGAGCTACGAAGAAATAATAAGTAACAGTCCTAGGTAGTGGCACTAGGCTAATGCTTTTGTATGAATAAATAGTACTCCGTTGGTGATCATTGTGTATACTTTCATACTGCTTGTTTGGATTGACGTTGAGTTTGGTGGAACCATAATTTATAATTAGTTGTCAGTTGACAACACCTAGATTGATCTTTGTTCTAGTAGCCTTTAATATTGCATCATGGTAATTTTAATTGTTGGAATTGAATATTCTAATAAAATTACAATTTTTTATTTTTAAAAATAAAATAAAATAAAATTACGGCGGTTCTAAACCGTCACTATTTTAAATGAAATATATTATATAATTATGGCAGTTACAACCGCATTATTTTCAGTGAAATATATATATATATACATATATATATAAAATTGTGGCGGTTACAACCGTCGTAATAATATATTAGAGGTTGTTTCAAAGCTGTCGCGGAAAGTTACGGCAGTCGGAGCGACGGTTTTACAAACCGTCGTAAAATAGCCTCGCGACACATGTTTCTACGATGGAAGAGAAACCGTCAAAATTTGCGATTTACGTCGGTTGTAACCGCCGTAATTTGCCAAAATTAACCGTCGTAATTTTCCAATTTTCTTGTAGTGTATATTGAACCCATTTTCCCCCCTTACCTGAATCCGAGCTTCAAATCCTTTAACAATGGTGGAATCTCCCTTCTTGCCCTAGTTCTCCCTTGTTCTTTCTCTTCTTTTCTATTTTCACGTAAACGGCTCTCTTTCCAAACTTCCCACTAGTTACTCTCTTAATTATTATGTTTTCATTAATTATCTCCTAATAATAATATTAATAATAATAGTAATAATAGGAATAATAATAATAATATTAATAATAATGGTAATGATAATAACAATAATGTTACTAATATTTCTCACTTATTATTAATTAATGATCATTATCTTATTATCCTAAGGTTTTATTTATTTTATTCCGTTAAGACTACCTCTTCTCACTCCCCCTTAATTAAATCGATAAAATCACAACAACACACAAAATAAATCATAAACGACTAAATAATTAAATGGGGTGTTAAAACTCTCCCCCACTTAAAATATTTTCGTCCTCGAAAATGTACCTGATGAGAACAATTCCGGATACGAATCTCGCATCTTGCTCTCCGATTCCCAGGTCACACTTTCTCCAGCAGCTCCTCCCCAAGCTACCCTCACTAAAGGAATATCTTTGCCCCTTAGCTGCTTCATCTTGCGATCCTCGATCCTTTTCGGCATCGCCTCCACGGTAAGATTATCCTGAATCTATATTTCATCTCTCTGATGCACATGGGATGGGTCAGCAATATACTTCTGAAGTTGCGACACATGAAACATGTCATGTAAATTCAAAAGTTCAGGTGGCAATGCCACTCTATAAGCAATAGTCCCAACTCTCTGCAAAACCTGATATGGTCCAATGAACTTAGGATCCAACTTCTTCGATTTCAGAGCACGACCAACATCGGTCACAGGATTGACCTTCAGAAACACATGGCCGCCCTCGCTGAATTCCAAGTCTTTTCTCCGATTATCATGGTAACATTTTTGTCTACTCTAGGATGCCTTCATCTTCTCTCTAATCATCTGAATTACCTCAATAGTCTGTTGCACAATCTCGGGTCCGAGTACAGTACTTTCGCCCGACTCATACCAACATATAGGCATCCTACACCTCCTACCATACAATGCTTCAAAAGGCGCCATTCCGATACTAGAATGGTAACTGTTATTATAAGTAAATTCAATCATCGGCAAATGAGTATCCCAAGCACCTCCCTGCTCGAGTGTACAAGCTAAGCTCTCAACAAGTCTTCCAGGGACTAAATAGTCCTCTCAGACTGTTCATATGTTTGCGGATGATAAGCAGAACTTAACTTGAAACTAGTACCCAAAGCTTCCTGCAAGCTCTTCCAAAATCTGGAAGTAAACCTCGGGTCTCTGTCAGATACAATGCTCGACGGAACCCCGTGCAACTTCACTATTATCCTTATATAAATCTCTACTAACTTTGCCAACAGAAAACTGATGTTAATCTATATAAAATATGTCAGATTCGTCAGTCTGTCCACAATTACCCAAATAACATCAAAGCCTCTCACCGTATTCGGCATCCCAGTCACAAAATCCATCACAATACTATCCTACTTCCACTCTGGTATTTCCAGTGGTTGCATCAAACCGGAAGGTTTCTGATGTTCCACTTTTGACTTCAGGCAAGTCAAACAAGCATACACAAATCTAGCAATCTCGTTCTTTATACTCGGCCACCAAAACAATTTCTTAAGATCCTGATACATTTTCGTAGCTCCTGGATGAATACTCAAGCTACTCCTGTGGCTCTCTGCTA
This sequence comes from Lathyrus tuberosus, assembly GCA_022829125.1. Classification (NCBI taxonomy): domain Eukaryota; kingdom Viridiplantae; phylum Streptophyta; class Magnoliopsida; order Fabales; family Fabaceae; genus Lathyrus; species Lathyrus tuberosus. The sequence continues at coordinate 10,413,633 of JALAZF010000086.1, forward strand.
AGATCATTTTTCTCAATTCCGGGTTATCCGGCACACAAATTCTGCCTCAAAATCTTTACACACCAAAATTATCCACTTTAAAGTCACCTTCTACATCCAACCCCCCCCCCCCCCCTGCGGTCATCAAATCCACCAGCTTCAAATCAAGCTTCTGACTCTCTCTAATCTCACCAAGGAACTCATTATAAACTTTCAGCATACCCAACATCACACTCTCAGGATTCAGTTCACAAACCATGCTCAAGTCTCTAAACTGTTCAATTAAATCCAACTCTTTAATCATCAATGTCGACATATGAATTATCTTTCGACTCAAAGCATCTGCTACGACGTTAGCTTTACCGGGATGGTAACTCAAGCTAAAATCATAGTCCTTCAAGAATTTCAACCATCTTCTCTGTCTCATATTCAGCTCTTTTTGGTCAAATAAATATTTCAAACTTTTATGATCACTGAATACTTCAAACCTCGACCCGTACAAGTAATGCCTCCAGATTTTCAACACAAAAACTATTGCAGCTAACTCCAGATCATGAGTAGGATAATTCCTTTCATGTACTCTCAATTGTCGTGAGGCATAAGCTACGACCTTACCATCTTGCATCAATACTCCACCTAATCCCATTTTAGACGCATCACAATACACCACAAAAGGTTCATCTGGATTTGGTAAAATCAACACTGGCGCCGTAGTCAACCTTTTCTTCAATTCTCTGAAACTTTCCTCACACAAGATATCCCACACAAAGCTCTGGCCTTTTCTAGTCAACTGAGTCAGAGGAAAGGCCAAATTAGAAAATCCCTCAATAAACCTGCGATAATAACCTGCCAAGCCCAAGAAACTCCTAATCTCCGTCACTTATTTCGGAGGTTCCCGCTGAAGTACAACACTTACTTTGGATGGATCCACTGCTATGCCATTACCAAAAATAACATGTCCCAGAAAACTCACCTCATGCAACCAAAACTCGCATTTTGAAAGTTTTGCAAATGACTTATTATCTTTCAACACTTGCAATGCAACCCTCAGATGCTCTGCATTATTGCTTTCCGACTTAGAATAATTTAAAATGTCAGCAATGAATACTACCACAAACTGATCCAAATAAGCATGGAAGATACGGTTCATGTATTCCATGAATACACCCAGTGCATTGGATACTCCGAAATGCATCACAGTATATTCGTAATGTCCATACCGAGTCCTGAAAGCCGTTTTCTGAATATCATCTTCCTTCACCCGAATTTGATAGTAACCTGATCTCAAATCAATTTTACTGAAAACACGACCTCCCACGAGTTGATCCATTAAATCATCAATTCTTGGAAGTGGATACTTGTTCTTGATGGTCACTTTATTCAGTTTGCAATGATTAATACACAATCTTCTACTACTATCCTTCTTCTTAACCAACAACACTGGAGCTCCCCACGACGACACATTGGGTCTAATAAACTTCTTATCAAGCAATTCTCCGAGTTGAGATTTCAACTCCACCAATTATGATGCTGACATTCTGTATGGTGCCATTGATATAGGTCTGGTACCAGGAACAAGATCAATTGCAAATTCCACCTCTCGTTGCGGAGGCAACTCTGAAATATCATTCGGAAACACTTATGGAAACTCTTTCACCACCGGTAATTCATTGATCGACGATTTGCCTTCAACAGACAATGAGGAAAACACCACAAACAGTTTAGCTTCATCTTCCAACAAGGTCCTCAATTCCTTGGTAGATATAACACTAATCAACTCCTCTTCCTTTGGAGTAAGAAATAACAACCTCTTCCTATAACAATCAATGTAAACATAATTACTCTCTAGCCAATTCATCCCTAAAATAACATACAGATCACAGAGTGATAAGCAAATCAAATCCACTCCGAAATCTTTCCCAAAGATCGACACAGGAAAATTCAAGCACACTAAATATGTAGTGAACGACCCAATAGATGGAGTATCAATCACCACCCCTTTACTCAGAGGAGACGGCACAAGTCCTAGTTTCTTCACACAATCAACAGAAATAAACGAGTGGGTCATACCCGTATCAATGATAGCAATCAAAGGAGTGTTATGAATGTAACAAGTACCTCTGACCAAACGATCCTCAGTTGTAGGTTGATCCCCCACCAATGCGAATACCTTCCCACCGGTCTGCGACTTCTTCGGCTTTTGACAATGGGTGATGATGTGACCCTATTCACCAAAGTTGTAACAGGTAGGTATATTGGTCCTACAATCTGCCACAACATGACCTGGCTTCCCGCATTTGAAACACTTCTTCACCTCATTCTGACATTCATTACCATGGTGACCCGCACCACCACATCTGAAGCACTTTAGAGGATTGGAAGAATTTCCTCCCCCACTTGGCTTTTTACCAGCAACAGCTTTCTGCTTTCCCTTATCTGTCGGAGAACTGTAAGGTGTACTCCCATGTCTCTGATTATCCCTTTTATCACTTAGGGCCTTGTAGTGAGCAACCTGATCCCTGTTGTCTTCATCATAAATTCCGCACCTGTTCACCAACTCAGAAAAGTATCTGATCTTCTGATAACTGATACCTTGTTTGATCTCGGGACGCAGCCCGTTCTAAAACTTGATACACTTCGAACTCATAGAAGCATCAGTATTGTAATAATGACAATACTTCACTAGTTCCTTGAATTAAACCGCATATTCTGCATCAGTCAAGTTTCCTTGCTTCAATTCTAGGAATTCAACCTCTTTCTTGCCACGTACATCTTCTGGAAAATACTTCTCCAGAAACTCATCCTTGAACACCGTCCAAGTAATAGAACCACCTGTAACTTCTAGCCTTTGACGGGTGTTATCCCACCAGTCTTCAGCTTCACCATTTAGCATGTGAGTTCCAAATCGCACCTTATGAGCTTTAGTGCATCCCATTACTCTGAAGATCTTCTCAATATCCTTCAGCCATTTCTGCTTAACACCAAAGGAACACAGGTTAGAAGAAACACACGACTATACACACTCTATAGTCAGACTTAACTACTACACTGGTCGGATGGACCGACCTGCTCTGATACCAATTGTAACACCCTACTCTACCCATTCGTATAAAAATAGAAAATACGGTAACTGTTGTGGTGAGAATCGATGTCAAGCAATTAATTAACTTGAATCACAAAACTTTGAAATTCACCACCGAGCTTTGATATCCAAAGGAAAGGGTAAATATTGAAAGAAAAACCTTTTATGCCATGTGAAGACACAGCTAAGAGATCAGGGATCGGTGGTTGGTTATACTAAGGGAAAGTATTAGCACCCTAAGTATGTGTAGTACTCTACAGGAACCTCTTGTTTGTATGTGTGTTATGTTATGTTTGCTTGATAAGGGATCTATACTAAGGCAAAGACCTAGAGGTATATACACTAAGTATACTCGCCAAGACATCGCATTTTGTGCCTACGTATCTGACTAAAGAATCAGAGCAACCGTAGTTCACTTAACTAAGGGTGAGAGAACTATTGACTATGGCCAAAGTTCCAAGGGGAATGAGTGTGGTACTCATATAGAGTTAAATAATTCTCTAAGTCTACGTTATGAAAGGGGAAGTGGATACTCATGATGATGAGAATCATATAGAGTTGAAGAAATCTAACATATTTCTAAGTTTAAGGGTTGAATGGCTCTAAGGAGGCCAAAAAATAAGAGAGTATTATGATGATAGTACTCAAATAGAGTTGGAGAACTCTAGGGAGAAATGGTTCTAAAGAGACCAAGGGTGAAGGAGACTACTATTAGGATAGTACTCAAGTAGAGTTGAATAACTCTAGAGGGAGAAGGGTTCTAATAAGAACTAAGAGTGGATCCTAATGAGGATAGAGGATGGCTCTAAGGAGGCCAAGATGGTATATGAGTTATCTATGACCTTGAGGTCAATAGAGAGTCTTTCCTTTGGAAGGAAGGGAACAATGAGGGTTAAGGAAGGGAAGCTAAAGAGTTAGCCTAACTTGGGGGAAGATTTAATGAAGTTCTCAAGATAAACAAATATCATAAACAAGAGGAAAGCATGAGCATGGTAATGACCAAAACACTTCATGGGGAGCATATGTTAAAGGAGTTAACAAACACGATGAGTGATAACAACTTGAGGTTCATGCATTTTAAAGATGACAATTCAAGGCATATAAACACTTAAAAGAAGGTTAAAACATGGTGTTCAAAGATTCAAGACATAAACATGTCACATATTTGACCAAACAAACTTGTGTTAAAAGACAAATGATCTAAGGAGATCTCATAGGATGAACAAGGAAGATTCACAAAGGTATTCACATGTAACACCACATTAAATGTCAAGGAACAAAGGTGAAACAAAGGCACATAATGTCACAACATCATACAAGGTTTGAACAAAATGCATTAGGTCTCATTTATCAATATAAACAAGAAAACATGGTAAAGGAATCAAGAGAAATCAAGAGGTTTTTATGAAAACCCTAAAAAGCCTTTCACTTTCAACATTAATAAATGTTTCAAAAATAATTATTTTCACCAATTCCTTTTCACCATCATAAAATAGACACATTATGAAAATTTTGCAAAAAGAATGGATCAAAAAGAGTAAAAAATGACCAAGTTATGAGCATTTGAATATGAGTGTATAAACCATAAAATAAAAGAAACAAGTAATAAAAAGATATGGAAATGTCCCACATGGGACTTGAACTCACGCCCTGGGGCTTAGGGCTCAAAAGCCTTGCCAACTGAACCAAGAGCGCGCTGTGAATATATGGGGCAAGCATTCAATAAAATATCAAAACAGACAAAAATCAGAAAAAACAACAAAAGGGTTGATCCGCATGATCGAACCAGGCAAGGCAGGCGAAAGGGAAAGGCATGGCAAGGCTTCTACCACTGGGGTGGCTGTTACATCCAAACATTATACGCCTTCAGTTATTTTTATTTTAAAACCCACATCAAATGGTCACCTCAGCGCCACGTTGGACTGACTGGTGGCTACCTCAACTTCTTCTTCCACCATTCTCTTCTCTCTCGTGCCCTAACAACAACAACCATGGCCAGATTTATTTCCTCTCTAACTCCTCTATTTCTCAACCAAATCCAACAAAATAAAAACCAAGAGTGGAGCTCATCTTCCTAGGATTTCAAATATTCCAAAAGTTTAACTTAACAACCAACATGTAATGCGAAAAACCAATAACAACAGTGCAATAACACAAATGTTCAACATGTTCTAACATGCAAGTTTTCAACCAAACATGGCAACTCTTTATCCAGAAACACTAAGCAATAAACACACCATATTTTCATGTTCAGATAGCAAGCAAATGATGTATGAATATGAGAGCTTCAAAGGGCATAAATCTTACCTCTTGGAGAAAGTCCAAGGCTTCTTCTACAACACTTGCAGATGAGAAAAACAACCTTCTGGAACCTTATTGATCCTTGTAGAAGAGAAGCAGATGATTAGAAGCTTTGGAAAGTGTCTCAATAATGCAACCCGATATATCTTGCAACTTGAAGCTCAAAAATGACAGATGGTATTTTAGGTGTTACAGAGAAGTTTCAGGTGTTTAGATGTTCTTGGTGAAGTATTTGGAGATGGTTTGTGGAGTTTGAGAGTGAATGCACGAGTGGATAGAGTGTTTGGAGTGTTCTTGAAAATTTGCAAGAGTTGGTAGATGAGAGAATAAAGTGAGTATTCAGCCTTCTTTTGGAGTGAATCTGGTGTGTTTTGGAGTGAAGACCAAGCCCCTATTTATAGGAAATGTTGAGGGCATGAGGTATGGTCATAATAGCACAACTTGCCAACTTTGCCCTTTTTGGAAACTTCTCTCGTGTGAGCTAACAGCTGAGCCAAAAGTCTTCACAAACACTAGTCATTGATCAGGATAGGGTTTGGTTTAATTTTGTGTTCTGATGGGATTGGGGCAGAGTCCGAGTTTCAAGGAAAGTAGAGTTGCCATGCTTTTGGTTGGAAAAGTTTCTCTTTCCTTGTGTCAAGTTGCATCAACTTGCCTAAACTTCAATATTTTAATGTTTCAACTTGGTAAAATCATGGCAGAGGTTTAAATCATGCTAATCTTGTACCTAAACATCATAAAAGTGATTATTTTGGCGATTAGAAGTGGTAATGCATCATTATGCATCATGTGTGAAACTTGAAATTCAAGAAAAGACACCAAACTTTAACCATTCGAATCTCTCAGCTCACTCAATGGTTTGAGGAGTTCTACTACTTTTTGGAAAGCCCCAAATGCCCTCTATAACTTTCATGTTTACTCCAAATTTTGGATCAAAAGGGATCTTGGTGAAAAGTGGAGATGAAGTCAGTTGGTTTTTAAGGCAAAATGTAGTGAAATTTCACGAAGTCTTTAAGTGTTTTGAACTTCCAAGCCTTGTAACTTAAAAATCAAGCCTCATTTGGCTAAGGACCCTCTAATAGGTTTTGAAGTTCATGATGAGATCTTCAATTTGAGCTTTGAGTCACAAAATTTAGATGTGTGGTTTGAAAGTTATGACCTTCCCAATTTTTCACAAGGAGTGAATTCTTCTTTACTTAGAAAAAATTAAGAACAAAACCTTGACCTTTTTGCAAGAAACCTTTCAAATGGTGACCTCTCATGCTCGAAGTCAAGGATTGAACATGTTAAGATGGAGTGTGACTTGAATACTTCATTTTGGGCCAATAACATCAAAGTCAGAGGCTTGACTTTGTCATTCAAAACCCTAATTTCCTCAGGAATTCCACTGGATGATCTCTGAGGATCTTGCTTCTTCAATCTCTTCCAAGGTCCATAGATGGCCTCTAAGGATGTATAGTATCATTTGGAATCATGTCCCAAGGCTTGGGAACATGTCTTGATCAAAATCAAAGGCAACGACTAACTTGTCTTGACAAAACCCTAGTTTGAGGTATGGATGAACTTGTGACTCTTTGTACTAGTGATGAAAGCCAGATGATCTTGATTTCTTGTTGAACAAGACCTCTTGAATGTAGGTAAGTTCAATTGGTTGAAATTTTAAAGCCCCATTTGGCTTTCTTGAACAAATGACTTCTCATAAGAATCTCACCCAAACTGGTGAACACTTGTGATGATTGTATGGAGCCAGAGAATGCCTTAGGAGACCTTGAATCATGTGAGAGCCTGGCTTAGGAGACCTTGCCCACTTTCTGGTGTAAACCCTAGTTTTTAATACAAAATAAACAAACTTGTAAGATGAAGTGATTAGTTAACAATGCATAGATGATTGATCCTTACATGTAAGTGCAAGATGTTATGACATCTAAGGGGTAAAATTTGGGGTACAACAGTTGCCCCTCTTTAAATAACTTTACCGGATGGCACAAGGAAAGGAAATCCTCGGGGCATCAAGGTGAAAAGGTGTTTAAATATAGCAAACCGAAATTTTTTCCCTTAGATGGAATGCAGATACTAAGGACAGGCAACAGACATGCAAATGCTGACATGCCATGAACTTCTAGTATGATGATATGATGCCATGATAGTGCAAAGATGCAGACAGACAAGACACCAGAGATAAAGGGTAAACAACCACGGGTGAGCTTTACTGGGGAGGGATGAAGGTTAATATCCACAAGGAAGACTCACTGGGGATACAGACTGACCAACAAAAGAGACTCACTGGGGAGACTCTGAGGAAACACTGGGGATAGAAAAATAAAGGGGGAAATCCCACAGGTCCTCACTGGAGATAGGAGCCAGAGTGGTGTTCTCTACTGGGGAAGATCCAGGGAGGTGGACGACAGGTTCATAGGTTACCGGACGACACTGGGGAAATAAAACACATTCTTACTGGGCATGAAACCAAAAAGAAGACATGATCTCTGAAATTCTGGCCTATGCAGACAGCAGGTGTCCTAACACATGTCAAGAAATTGTGCTACATAATCTTTTAAACTTGGAGGTGCAACAGCAGACTGATACCTTGAATATCAGAACTGCACACTCACAGATGTCACGACATCTGATCCAATATGCCAGTCAAGAACATTTACAAAACTGTAAATTGTAGAATAATAAGACAGTAATTGTTAACCCAGTTCGGTGCAATTCACCTACATCTGGGGGATACCAATCCAGGATGAAGACTTCACTATCTGTAGAACTGTTACGAAGCTAAACTCCCCCATTTACACCTTTATACCTAACATCTACCCAATGAACATCTTTATCAAGGCTAAACTCAACCGTTTACAACCTTGATATGAGATACCCCACTCACATCCCAATCACAACCTGTGATATCTCTGTCTTCTGCCAATTCAGAATTGTCGCGGTTTCTTGACCTTCAAGTTATCTTGGACTTGCTTCAAAGCTTCGTCTAAGAACAATACAACAACCATTACCTACAGGTTTCTGGTTGTGTCCCTGTACCTATGCCTTCCACCCTGGATCCCATAATACAGAGTGGAGACTTACAACTCCTAAGAGAGCCAACGACTCTCAAACCCTAAACCCTTATTCAATACAAAGGAACTAGGTTACAAAGTTACAAGTGATACAAATGTACAGTTCTCTTTTAATCCTAGGTCTAAGTCTCCTTATATAGCCTTCTTTTTGTCTTGGGCTTTCAATCTTTGATTATGTGTTCCCTTGATCCGTTCCTTAATTCTTGCAACAGATTAAACCTGTTAACTTATCAAGTCAGTCAGGATGTTGAGACATTTCCTTCGACGTCTGTTTCTTCTGAAGATTCTTCAAGTTTATCATCAGAATGTTTTAGCAAAATTTAGTCAAATAATAGGTGCTTTCAATCTCCCCCTTTTGACAAATTTTGTGTAAAACAAACATTTTCTTCTGCATTCTGCAAACAGCAAGGCTCCTTCATCAAGACTTCTTTATCTTTAGAATTGATAGGAGCTAAGGTCTGAGAGAGTCTCCCCCTCAACATATTCCCCCTTCTTCCAAGAGAGGTCTTGGGAACCAGAATACTCCTCCAGAAAAGAAACAAGACACAACCTGCTTCACAACTCAGATCACAAGACACAAGGAAAAATAAAGATTGTTAAGATGTTAGAACATCTTAACCAACATTCTTGCAAAACAACTGCAGGAATGTACCCAAGCCCAGACAGCATCAGAAAACCAGAACCATTCTCCCCCTTTTTAGCTAAAACTTGGCAAAGGTGACCAAGACATCCCCAAACCCAGACACAACATACCCATATTTTGAAGAACCCCATCTGCCACCAACCCAAGGAGAGTATTGAGACTAAAGAAGATCAAGGCAATCCTATTTATAGCCGAACCATTTCCTTAGGAAGTAACGAGCCCAGGAACATAACGCTGGTCAATTCAAAGGACCATTAATCAAAGGTAATAACTCCACTAATAGCGCTTTGACCAAGACTGCTTTGACAGTTTCTTCTTTTGAGAACACCGACCAACAACCCATTACATGCAAACATGTTTAACAGTGATGTCCTGACATTGTGTCAGACATTGTCTATTCTTCATATGAGCTCTTCTGATTCTGGTCTTTACAGAGATTTATTCACAAATTTTGATCAAAGTCTGCAGAGAAAAATAAATTCTCCCAAACTCAGTCAATGATTCTTAAGCATCCAATAAGAACCATTCAAGTATGCATTGTTAAGTTTCCCACAACTTGCAACAATACTCTAATGTCAAGACATCCTCCTTGACATCTCAGTTTGCTTGACGCACAAATGCAAACTGGAATTTCCACAATAATGTCAAGCCATCCTCCTTGACATCTCAGTTTGCTTGACGGACAAATGCAAACTGGATCTTCAGCAATAATGTCAAGCCATCCTCCTTGACATCTCAGTTTGCTTGACGCACAAATGCAAATTGGAACTACAATAATGTCAAGCCATCCTCCTTGACATCTCAGTTTGCTTGACGCACAAATGTAAACTAGATCTTCAACAATAATGTCAAGCCATCCACCTCGACATCTCAGTTTGCTTGACGCACAAATGCAAACTAGAACTTCATCTTAGATCAAGAGGCCTCTCCCCCTGACTAAGGTAACTGGTGCTGCTCCACAGAACACCCAAGCTAATGACTGGAAAACATAAGACGCATCTTCATGTCTTCAAGAGCGCACCCTCTGTTCAACACACCTGCAGAACGCAATCATCAACTCTCTTATTGTTCCCTCTGACAAGAAACAATAATCACTCACACATGATCACCATCATGCTACCCGTGAGGAAGTGTATACCAACCATAACAAACTCTTGGCTTAAGATCAAAGTCCCATTGACCCCCCTCATCCTGCAACCATCTACACACCACACGAACTCCTCTTGAATTCTCATGTATAGACCTCCAGCTGCTTGAGGCACAAACCAATTGAATCAGAATGCTTCATATTCCTCAAAGAGACGCACAGCGCCCCTTAGTTTGTTATAACGATGCCAGTTATCGTATGCATGCTCCAGAATTTCACAGATGCTAAACTGATCCACTACTAGCATGACTTGCTCCAAGGGCTCCAATGTCGTATGCAAGATTTTCCACTGACCTCACCAGACCAACATTAGAGATAATCACCCCGAAATCCAAGACAGTCATTCCTATCATTCTCCCGTATGATAATCTGGAATACTTCTGATTTATGGTGAATCTCCACTTCTGAACGTATTCAAGAGACAGACTTCTATGCAATCAATACATGATCCACTTACATCCTCCTTCCAAGGGACCCTTCTACTCCATCATTCTCCCGGATGATCATGTAGATACTTCTTGGACACGATGCAAGTAACCAGTTCATCACAGAACCTGAAATCCTTCACCAAGGATAACTAACCCAAAGATGTTCTAACATCAGTTAAGAAATCTTCCACACATCACAGACACCACACACCATGGTTCTTGATATGCTCCACCACTAGACTTACTGTCAGCATAGTAATCCACACTGAAGATCTTCACACAACACTGCACCACCAGCTTGAACAAAGAAGACTTCAGAAACCCAGAGAGAAATAAACTTGCGTCCACCAAGAAGGTATGCTTCCATCCTCAACTCAAAACTTTTGCCACAAGCTCCCAGAGAACCAGAACCTCCTTACAATTTCAACTAACTACTCTTCTACAAAAGAGCAGTCAGTTTCAAGCATCCTACTTGAACACACATTGTGAAACCAATCAAATGCCACCTTTTGATTGACCTCACTCATCTTCAGAACTCCCACAAGATACCCTGATCTACTAATGAAATCAGATCTTCAAGTCACATGAAATACTTGCCCTATAGCAAGACATCTTGGATCCACCAAGCCTCTTAGTCATGTAACATCATCTCATCCACAGCTCCCGCAAACTGCATGAGATAGACCTTTTTGAAGAATTCATCACTCCTATTCTCCTGTAGATCACCTTATCTTAAGCTGATGTGCCACATCACCAACTGAGACTTCTGATGTTAAGTTAGATGTCCAAACATTATGACAGCCAACTGTTGAATTCAGCTCTTCCTTCTGCCACTTAGAAGAACATCCTCCCTTTGCAGAAATAGATTTCCATGCTCTCACAGACTTGATTAAACAACCAAGTTTGAGTAGACAACCTCCATCCTGCATAGAAACTCCAAAGACTTCAAACCTGCCACATCTGAATCTTCAGAAAATAAGTAGTCCAAGACTACCCCATAGCAATACCAAAGGATGCCACTTCCCTTAGTAGAGTCGTCAGTAGAAAGCCAGAGATAACTGCCACTTATCCCCGACCTTCACAATCAGAGCACACACTATGCCCCAAAGCATCTGGATCAGAAATAAACTGACCCAAGCTTTAACCATCAAGATTATGATGTCTTCATAGTCTTCCATCTCCAACTTCAACAGCATCACCATCTGGACAAGTCATTCACAATACTTTCCAGGAACAGATGCTAAGCCAATAATCCCAGGTCAACACCTAGGAGACTTTTAAGTAAATCCAGAACCCCTCCCATGATTCTCCAAGCCTCTGATGAAAAGATGTTAGAACATCTGACAGAACATCCTCAATCTTGACTTTCAAGGATAATCAATTAAATACATGTGGATTCCACAAGTAGCAATTGATCTTAAATCCTTGTAAAATAACCCTTCTCCACTGCTGTAGCTGAGCTCCACCAGATCATGTCATGAACATGTTAACCCTCAATTTCGAGGCTAGACAAAGTCAAAGTTATGTTAATGTTAAAAAATTATTTTTAATATTAAAGAAGGCTTCGACCTAACTTTTGAGAGGCCTGAGTCGAATAAATGTGGAGAAACCTTAAAAAATGGCTAAGTATGGAAAGGGTTCTTCGACCGTGAGAATGTAGCGACTGCAGTGGTTATGTTAAGATTGGAGGGAATTTCCAATATTTGAAATTTAAATAAGAGCAGTTGTGGGCGTGGGAACAGTTGAGATTAAAGGGAAGGCGCCAAAATCCGCACGTTCGAAGCAGTAACCACCACTGAGTAGTTATTTCCTAGCACTATAAATAGGAGTTGGTTCTATGTAAATGGGGTGTTCATATTTTTGTACAAGTTACTCTAAGAAACTCAAAGTACCCGCGTGTAGAGAAACGAGTTCGTGAGAATGTACGTAATGTAACACCATTGTCTTCATTAATCTAATTTATCTTCAGCATGTTTACTTTCCATGCCTTTACAGTTTCTTGAAATTTATCTTCCATGTCAAATTTATGTTCAAAGTCATTTAAGTTTTCTGCGTTTTACTTTCGACTGCATTCTACGTTCAAGCATTTAATCTTCAAACCTTTACTTTTTAAAGCCTTTCATTTTCCAGAACGTGAAGTCCTCCTTTAAATCAACTGCATTTATTTTCAAAGTCTTTTACTTTCCAGCACCTTACCTTCGACAGCACTTTTACTTTCCCAGCCTTTACTTTCCAAGAACGTGGAGTTCGTTGCATTTTACTTTCAAAGCTTTTACCCATTCGACGCCTTTAATTTTTGCACCCTTTACTTGCATTACTTTAAATTTCAAGTTCTCACTTTACTTTATTGCCTGTAGTCGAACGTGGAGTTCAGTTAGATTTTATTTTCAGCATTGTCGAACGTGGAGTTCAGTTTACATTTTCTTTAAGTTACACTTGTCTCTCAAACTTAGCACATGTCCTAGGATTTGTGTGATCGGTCCTGCAAGTTAAATTAATTTGCGTTTAGATTGATAGATCAGAGGTTGTTTACCAAAATTCACAGTAAACAAATTGGCACACCCGGTGGGACCCAGTGCTAAGTCAAACCTTTTTGTCAGCCTTATCTCTCTTGGTGAAGAAGTGTTTTCGTTGCATGTTATTGAGGAGTGGGAAGTTAGCCACAGCAAACGAAGAGATACCAAAGAGAAGATATACTAAGAAGATGGCAACTAATGCCAACCAACACGTTGATCCTCAAGGGAGTATTTCAAACACTCAGTCCAATAGCAGTATTGGGACTCAAAGCACTCCATCACCAGTGTCTTCGACAGGAGGACCGGCGTCACTTCCGTTAGTGGTGTCGGAGCCAGGATCAGCATATACAAAATCATATACTCAACCTGTGTTGGAATATATAGGACCACAAAGTTCTAATTCGCCAACATCCCCAGGAGGAAATACAATGTACAGGCACGTTCCTCCACCAGGTTTCCCACATCCAGGGTCAAGGAGTCAACCCTATGGTATGCCTACATCAATGATGCAAAACCTGCAGAATGCTCCACCTGTATTTTCAGAAACTGTTGTGTCTTCGCCACTACAAGGGTCAGGATCAGGAGGACGAAACAATCAGAGTATAGGCGTTGGTTACTCTGTTCAAACCCCTAGCCTTACAAATACATCCATAAATTGTTTGAGACAGCAGATGGATGAAAGTAACATGCAAATGGTACATACGTTGTCTCAGACAATGGGAGAAGTTTTTCAACCTTTGATTCAAAATACAACTCAAACTAACCAACAACTGGCTGCACAAGTGGCACGCATGGCTGATTTCATGGGAGTGCCAACAGTAGAGCGAAGAGCGACGGTGGTCGAAGATATCCCAAGGCGTCATCAACGTCAGATACCTGAGGCTAACTTGGAGGATCAAGAAATGGTTGACCATTTCAGAGTCGAACCACCGAGAAACCAGATGCCATACCAGATGGAGGTAGAACCAGTAGTGATGGTGAACAGGAACCAAAACGCCGACCAACTACTTAGGCAGGTTCGACACCAGAATCAAGCAGAAGAAAATAATCTTGCAGCCATGGTCGAAAGGATAATGACTAGGAATGGGATGAATTTTGGCTTCACCAGGCCAAATTATACATCACCTATAGTGGACTACATTCTTCAAGCAGAACTTCCCCCTAGGATGAAGGTTCCAAAGTTCAGCAAATTTTCAGGAGATACTACTGAGTCTACTGTCTAACATGTGGCTAGATATTTGATCGAAGCGGGCGAGATTGCTGCTGACGAAAGCCTTAGGATCAAATACTTCCCAAGTTCCCTTACCAAGAATGCCTTCACATGGTTTACTACGTTGCCTCCAAATTCCATATACAATTGGACCCAATTAGAACGTTTGTTTCATGAACAGTTCTACATGGGGCAAACTAAAATTAGTTTGAAAGAATTGGCTAGCATCAAGCGCAAGGTTACTGAGCCAATTGATGATTACCTGAATAGGTTTCGACTTCTTAAAGCCAGGTGCTTTACACAAGTGCCAGAACATGAGTTGGTCGAAATAGCTGCTGGGGGTCTTGATTATTCCATTAGGAAGAACTTAGATACCCAATATCTTAGAGATATGGCCCAGCTGGCTGATAGGGTTCGACAGCTAGAGAGGCTAAAAGAAGAAAAAGCCAAATTTAGTAGGGGTAAAAAAGTAGCGTTTGTCGAATGCAAGGAAGATGTAGAGAGTCCGTATGGTGAGCCATCTTGTTTCGACGAAAATGAGGTTGACGTTGCTGAGTTAAAGCAGGGTCCACCTTACGCTTGCAAATTATTAGCTCCTTCAGAAGGAAAAAATCTTGTCGAATCTAACGACAAATTCCCTAAGAAAACATATACTTTCGACGTCACTAAATGTGACGAAATTTTTTATTTGTTAGTTAAAGATGGGCAAATGATAGTGCCTGCTAGTGCTAAAATGCCACTTTTAGAACAAAGAAAGAAAAGAGGTTATTGTAAGTACCATAATTTTTTGGGTCATAAAACTTCTCAATGTTTTCTTTTCAGGGATCTGGTGCAAAACACTATCCAGGAAGGAAGGCTGAAGTTTGGGGAAAAAGGCAAAGCCCAGATGAAGATTGACTCTGACCCGTTGCAAGTTGCAGAGGCCAACTATACAGAGCCTCATGAGGTTCAGATGGTGGAAGCCACAGGGGGATTCGACGAGTCAGTCAACATGATAGAAGTTACTGAAGACTTCGCCATCAGTGCTGTGAAGATTGAAGGTTCTAGTAAGGCTACAAGTGGCCTAAACGTTGATGGCACCAGTCTAATGTTGGTGACCAAAGAAACTGCTGATAAGTTTGTGGAAATGGATAATGCTTCTAAGGTTTGTGATGTAACCGTGAGTGGGTGGAAGATGACTGTCAATGAAGGCATTAATATAGTCGAGTTGGCTGAGGAGTCTGATTCTAGTTCAGATAGTATCAACACCAGTGAGGCTATGGGTAGAAATGCCCCCAAAGTTCAAGTTGTTAAGGAATTGGAAGATGACATGCTCTTGGTTGGAGAGATGCTGGATATGGATGTTTATCTGGTAGAAAATTGGATCTGTATGGCTGCTGAAACTTTTTTCAAGACATCTCCTGATGTCGAGAGAGTTAATGCTGCGGAGATGGTAGAGGCTGAGAAAGATGCTCGGGAAAAAGCTTCCCTAAGAGCCGCAAAAGCAGCAGTAGGTGGTGGCTGCTTGGCAAAGACCACTGAAAGTCTGGAAGCCAGCTTCTCCAAGATGCGCCTGAAGGACAGAATGGATGTCAACATGGTCGAAATTACTGATCGAAAGAATGAACCATTGAGTAAGGTAGATGAGCAAGAGAAACTCAGCAAAATGGCTTATCCTGAGCCAGAAGAGACAATTGTGGACTTCTTACATCGGTGCCAGAAAAAAGACTCTGGAGTAATGCTGTGTCCCAGATGCAGCGCCATTTTTTATGAAAAGGCTGCCCACAAGCTTGAAGGTGTTAAAAAGGCTGGCGAAAGCTGGGGGCAGAAGGTGGGCAAAACGCACCGAGGTTTTGACCGTAGGCGACTTTTGACAGGACTAAAAAACCAAACACCAGGAATTAGGCCTGGTACGTTCAAGCCAACGGCGAACGCACCAACAGGTAGTTGGATCAAACCTGTCGAAGGGAAAGGACAGAAGGAAAAATGGGAGAAGTTCGATGTAGAAAGAGGTGCGTCATTTGAGTACAGGAAGGAGAATCGCACCACAAACAAATCAGCATACATTTCGCAGAATTACAAGGGTAACAACCCAATGTCTAGATCGCAATGGCGAAGAGAGCAGCGCAGGCGAAAAGCTGTTAGGGAGGCTCAGGTGCAAGGGGAGTCAAGCACCAATGTGGCTGGGGCAATGGAGAAACTGCCCATACGACGAAAGTTGTTTACTATTCAGCCAGAAAAGAAGGTCGAAGAGGATGATGATATGACTGATAACTTCGACAATGAGTCAGTAGCTTCCCTAGACATTTTGGTAAATGTGGTGTCAGTAATGCCAAGAGAATTTGGTCAAGTCTCAGAGATCGAAGACTTAGACCAAACTGATGAGTTGGAGATGATGGCACACAAGCCTGTGTGCTATTACATCATGAACAATGGGTGCGTTGAAGAACAGAATGCTTTCTTTGAGCGTCCCACGAAGGCAATGAAGGGTCACTTGAAGCCTCTTTATATTACTGGAAAAGTGGAGAACGTTCCTGTCAACAAGATTTTGGTAGACTGTGGCGCGACGGTTAATCTGATGCCAAGATTTCTGTTGAGCAAGATTGGAAAATTTGAAACTGATACTAAACCCCACAACATGGTTCTGTCGAACTATGAAGGCAAAGTTGGTTCTACTTTGGGAGTGATTCAAGTAGATCTCACTGTGGGAACTATTACCAGACCAACAGTGTTCATGGTCGTCGAAACAAAGGCTAATTATAATCTACTCTTAGGAAGGGAGTGGATTCATGGGATAGGAGCAGTACCCTCATCTATGCACCAGAGAATCACAATCTGGAGACCAGATGGGATAGTGGAAAACATTGAAGCTGATCAAGGGTACTTCAAGGTGCCTGTTAATCATGTGGACAGTAGGCAATTTGAGAAACATCTGGCGAACATTGCTCCATGTCCTCCAGCTGATTTTGAGTTTACACCTGACGAGGAAACGTTTTATTCATTGTACTTACACCCTGTAGAAGGTTTCAGATGGGACAGGGAGGTACCAGGAGGACGATTGTCATGCCTAGGCACACCTCCAATAGAGCCCACAGGGTGGGGAGATGAATTCAGTGATCATGACTGAGTTCGATGCTATGAAAAGAATTTCGGCCTATGTGGCCGAAACAAAACTACAAGCGGCTTTGGAAGCCGCCAATGACTATATGGCTGGTGAAGCCATTTCTGAAGTGTATCAAGAAGGTCCTGGCAAGGACTTCGACCCAAAACCACCAGACAAGGTTGAAACTGGAGGGCAAAGCCAGAGGCTCGACGCTATCTATGAAGATGAGCCTTTGGGATTTGAAAAGGATCCGTTGGCAAACAATATAAAAATGTTAGCACAAGATCCTTTGGAAGAAGTGGATCTCAGTGAGGGGGCAACCAAAAGGCCTACTTACATCAGTGCCAATCTTGATCCCCAGTTGAAAGTCGAAGTAGTCCAGCTGTTGAAAGAATTCAAAGACTTCTTCGCTTGGGATTATGATGAGATGCCTGGTCTGAGCAGGGAGTTGGTCGAACACAAGTTGCATATGACGCCTGGGAAAAAACCAGTCAAGCAAAACCCAAGACGGTTTGCACCAGAGATACTGTCAAAGATCAAAGAGGAAGTCGAAAGACTACTTCGTTGCAAATTCATTTGCACTGCAAGGTATGTCGAATGGTTGGCTAATATAGTACCTGTTATTAAAAAGAATGGGTCTTTGAGAGTGTGCATCGATTTTAGGGATTTAAACTCTGCAACTCCCAAAGATGAATATTCAATGCCAGTAGCAGAAATGTTAATAGATTCTGCAGCAGGACATGAATACCTGAGTATGCTGGATGGATATTCTGGCTATAACCAAATATTCATTGCTGAAGAAGATGTTCATAAAAACTGCTTTCAGATGCCCTGGAGCCTTAGGCACCTATGAGTGGGTAGTGATGCCTTTTGGTCTCAAGAATGCTGGTGCCACTTATCAAAGGGCAATGAATTCAATTTTCCACGATTTTATAGACACATTCATGCAAACTTATATTGATGATATTGTTATAAAATCTATTTCTGGGAATAGTCACATTGACCATCTTCGACAATCCTTTGAAAGGATGAGAAAATATGGTCTTAAAATGAATCCTCTTAAATGTGCTTTTTGTGTGCAGGCAGGGGATTTCTTAGGCTTTGTGGTCTACAAGAAAGGGATTGAAATAAATCAGAATAAAACCAAAGCCATAATGGAGGCGAAAGCACCATCAACCAAAAAGGAGTTGCAGTCGTTGTTGGGCAAAATCAACTTCTTAAGAAGGTTTATATCTAACCTGAGTGGCAAAACACAAGCTTTTTCGTCATTGCTTCGTTTTAACAAAGATGGTTTCGAGTGGGGGCAATCGCAACAGGAAGCCTTCGACAAGATCAAGGAGTACCTAAGCCACCCTCCAATTATTTCACCACCTTGTAGAAACAAAAGTATGAGATTGTACATAGCTGCAG
Organism: Lathyrus tuberosus; assembly: GCA_022829125.1. Classification (NCBI taxonomy): domain Eukaryota; kingdom Viridiplantae; phylum Streptophyta; class Magnoliopsida; order Fabales; family Fabaceae; genus Lathyrus; species Lathyrus tuberosus. The sequence goes on from JALAZF010000086.1 coordinate 10,432,502, forward strand.
CAGATAAAACTCTAGGGAGTATGTTAGCTCAAGAGGATGAAAATGGAGTCGAATGAGCCATTTATTACCTTAGTCGAGTTTTAAATGATGCAGAAACTAGGTATAGCATGATTGAAAAGTTATGTTTATGCTTGTATTTCTCTTGTACTAAATTAAAGCAATATATAAAACCTGTTGATGTGTATGTTTCGTCTCACTTTGATGTTGTAAAACATATGTTATCTAAACCCATTTTGCACAGTCGAATTGGCAAATGGGCATTAGCATTGACAGAATTTTCCTTAACATATCAACCTTTAAAAGCTGTGAAAGGGCAAATAGTTGCAGACTTCATAGTTGACCATTCCATAAATGAAAATGATTTGAATTACGTCGAATTAAGATCTTGGAGATTATACTTTGACGGATCAAGTCATAAAAATGTAACAGGAGTAGGAATATACATTATTTCTCATGAAAAAATTCCAACAAAATTCAAGTACAAGGTCGAAGGTCCTTGTTCTAACAATGAGGCTGAATATGAAGCATTAATTGCTGGCCTTGAAATTTTGTTAGAATTGGGGGCAACTAGAGTCGAAATAATGGGAGATTCAGAATTGGTTATAAAACAAATCACAAAGGAGTATAAATGTGTTAAAGAAAATCTCATTATGTACTTTGTGATAGCCAATAGATTATTAAAGAAATTTGAGGTAGTGGCCATTCAACACATACCTAGAATAGAGAATCAAGTTGCTAACGACTTGGCCCAAATTGCTTATGGACACAATGTGTCGAAAGAGAACCTTCAAGAAGTAATTAAGGCAAGAGGTAAGGTGGTGGCTGTTGGATTATGTCCATCAGACTTAGAAACAACTAAGCTTGGGTGTATAGATGGCGAAAATTTTGAAATTTTTGCCATAGATAATTTAACAGACGAAGATTGGAGAAGGCCCATAGTTGAGTATTTGTGAAACCCAACAGCTTCGACAGAACGAAAAGTCAGGTATCAAGCTTTGAGCTATGTGCTGATGGGTAATGAATTGTTTAAAAAGACCCCTGAGGGAGTCTTATTGAAATGCCTTAGTGAGGCAGAGGCGTATTTGGCACTTTCGACAGTACATAGTGGGGCATGTGGAGCACACCAAGTTGGCCAGAAGATGAAATGGTTGTTGTTTCGACAAGGCATGTATTGGCCCACTATGCTGAAGGATTGCATAGAATTTGCTAAAGGGTGCCAAGAATGTCAAATTCATGCTGGCATACAGCACATCCCTGCAAGTGAATTACATTCTATAGTGAAACCATGGCCTTTCAGAGGATGGGCTTTGGATATAGTGGGAGAGATTCGACCAGCATCTTCAAAGAACCAGAGATATATTTTGGTGGGAATTGATTATTTCACCAAGTGGATTGAGGCAATACCACTGGTGAATATAGGTCAGGAAGATGTTATTGAGTTCATCCAAAGTCACATTATTTATAGATTTGGTATTCCTGAAACAATTACTATAGATCAGGGATCCGTGTTCACTGGTCGAAAGATGCAGGAATTTGCCAAAGAGATAGGTTTTAAGTTATTAACTTTTACACCGTATTATGCTCAGGCCAATGGGCAAGTCGAAGCGGCCAATAAGATAGTGATTGGACTAATCAAGAAACATGTGGGAAAAAGGCCTAGAAATTGGCACAAGACGTTAGACCAAATTCTTTGGGCGTGTCGAACATCCCCCAAAGAGGCTACCAACACTACCCCATTTCGACTCACTTTTGGTCATGATGCAGTATTACCTGTTGAAATTTATCTACAGTCTGTAAGAGTTCAAAGACATCATGAAATCCCCTCTGAGAATTATTGGGAAATGATGATGAATGAATTAGTGGATTTGGATGAAGAAAGGCTTAGAGCCTTGAAGTTGCTTGAGAGTACTAAAGGAGTGGAAAGATCACAAAATAGCGGAAATGGGTATATATATAGATGTTTGAAAACCTTCAAGGACTTGGATCCACCGTTGAAGCTGAGGGGTTAGTGGGATATGTGGCTTCCTCCTGAAGGCGTGATGGAAAGGAGCAGTTATGTGCAGACTGTTAACGTCTGTTTTCAAGAAAGGCGTTATGATGAATACGGCTGAAAAGACGTTTTAAGGATTTGTCATGATGGCGTGACGTCAGAGGCGTAGGTCAAAGAAACTGAACAGTTTTTCCATTAGGGAATTAGTGGATGTTAAGTTAAGGCCATGCAGATAGGCGTCGAAATAAGCATTATGTCAAGAAATGGCCTTCCTACCAAGTCTGGCGAAAGGATATTCCTTGGGGGCAATTTGTTAACCCTGAATTTCGACGCTAGACAAAGTCAAAGTTATGTTAATGTTAAAAAATTATTTTTAATATTAAAGAAGGCTTCAACCTAACTTTTGAGAGGCCTGAGTCGAATAAATGTGGAGAAACCTTAAAAAATGGCTAAGTATGGAAAGGGTTCTTCGACCGTGAGAATGTAGCGACTGCAGTGGTTATGTTAAGATTGGAGGGAATTTCCAATATTTGAAATTTAAATAAGAGCAGTTGTGGGCGTGGGAACAGTTGAGATTAAAGGGAAGGCGCCAAAATCCGCACGTTCGAAGCAGTAACCACCACTGAGTAGTTATTTCCTAGCACTATAAATAGGAGTTGGTTCTATGTAAATTGGGTGTTCATATTTTTGTACAAGTTACTCTAAGAAACTCAAAGTACCCGCGTGTAGAGAAACGAGTTCGTGAGAATGTACGTAATGTAACACCATTGTCTTTATTAATCTAATTTATCTTCAGCATGTTTACTTTCCATGCCTTTACAGTTTCTTGAAATTTATCTTCCATGTCAAATTTATGTTCAAAGTCATTTAAGTTTTCTGCGTTTTACTTTCGACTGCATTCTACGTTCAAGCATTTAATCTTCAAACCTTTACTTTTTAAAGCCTTTCATTTTCTAGAACGTGAAGTTCTCCTTTAAATCAATTGCATTTATTTTCAAAGTCTTTTACTTTCCAGCACCTTACCTTCGACAGCACTTTTACTTTCCCAGCCTTTACTTTCCAAGAACGTGGAGTTCGTTGCATTTTACTTTCAAAGCTTTTACCCATTCGACGCCTTTAATTTTTGCACCCTTTACTTGCATTACTTTAAATTTCAAGTTCTCACTTTACTTTATTGCCTGTAGTCGAACGTGGAGTTCAGTTAGATTTTATTTTCAGCATTGTCGAACGTGGAGTTCAGTTTACATTTTCTTTAAGTTACACTTGTCTCTCAAACTTAGCACATGTCCTAGGATTTGTGTGATCGGTCCTGCAAGTTAAATCAATTTGCGTTTAGATTGATAGATCAGAGGTTGTTTACCAAAATTCACAGTAAACAGAACACTTATACAGTATTCAATCTTTTTGCAAGTATCTTCTTCAATGACAATGTTGAGATACCATGGCTGCCACCCTTGACTCAAGTAACTAAGACTTTCTCTGAATAAGTCTTATTTACCTCAACAACTCTTCAATCAGATTGGATCCACTCTTAGGGTCAAGAGAGATGAATCCTTCCTTGCTGTTTTTGGATGGTGAAAATAAATCACCTCCACTTTCTTCAGATCGTGTTTCAAAGAAACACCTTCTAGTCAGAAGAGTAACTAGAAGACTCCAGATACACGACATAGATGTCTTTATGAGTGAACTTGAGAGAATTCTCAAGTATCTTTGACAACCTAGCCGACCAAACATTTATCAAACTCCTAGAGCAAGAACCTGATAAACTTTAACTTAACTCCTCTCCTCTTCAACTGACTCCAAACTGCACTAAGAAACCAAGCTTCCAAGTACCAAGTCACCATACCAGATATCTAACCACAACTCTTTTCACTCCATCGCTCCCGACTCTGGAATAAAAGAATGCAGATATCTTCAAATATAGAGGTCGATGATTGAGACCTTCCACCAACTGTCTTCAGTAACAACTCCAGAATCCCATAATTCTAGAGCCCTTCCATCAGAAACTCATGCAGCGGAACCACCAAGGAACAGATATTTCTTGCCCTAATAAGATGTCACAACATCTTATAAGACACACCAACAAGAGAACTAGCCACTTCTCCTGTAGTTGTTGTAGAATCTCCTCAGCAACATGAACTACCTCCGGGTTGCTCCCTTCGATCCAGAACATCCATCTCATCCATTAATACCCTTGGGTATGTTTGAGTTGATTGATCTGATCTCCAAAACTCCTCCTTGTTTAAACTCCAGAAAGTATCTCCCAAAGATCTCATCCAGAACCAGACAGGATGTCTGCTCTGATACCAATTGAAATTCTGGCCTATGCAGACAGTATATGTCCTAACACATTGTAGCACGAATTTTTGGACGTGGTTGCGAAGCACTATCGCTTTGGGGTACTACAGCTCGATTCATTTTTTATCCTATTGAAGCTGATGAAGGAAGGGAAATAGATGTCTCCAATTAACCCTGCTTGCAAACTGAGTTTGAACAAATGACTGTTGGTTTACAGATGCTACAAAGATTGTGGGTCTCTCTTAGGTTATTTTGTTAAAATAGTGCCCCGGCGATTGGTGGGAGGTTTAAGACTGATGCTTTTCATTTGATATGTGAAGGTACGGGATTTGGGTTTTTAGATTAGTGTGCTCGCTAAGATTTTTCTTTCAATCTTATGCCTACATATTCCCGTTTACCGAAATAGGGAAATCAGAGCGATCGTAGTTCCTCCTATTCTATGGGAGGAAATGGTGTTTTGGTGTCTTGTTCAAAGCCCAAGACGTGAAGCTAAAGGTGGTTTATATCTTGTTCGAAGCCCAAGATGTGAAGCTGAAAAGGTGTTGTCTTTAGAGAGAATTTGTCATCTCTAAAGGGGGTCTGTTTGTCACAACTGTTGGGTGACTGACTATAAAGGAGGATTACTTTAACCGGGATATGTGAATCCTAGCAATGCCATAATTTCCTTTATAGGGGGTTTTAACCTGAAGGAGAAGACTTTAACTCAGTGTAGAGCAATGCTATCTTTCTTTAGGAATTTCTCATGCTAAAAGAGGGACAGTGGTGTGGATGTAAATAATCCAGAGGCTTGCCGCTTACAGCGATTAGATGAAAGGAATTGTTGATGTTTGTATCCTGTGAACGAGGCACAGTTTTGATGCTAAAAGGTTTATTGACTCAGTGGGGGTTTTTCTTATACAAAGCCTAAGAGGAGGCTATTGACCCAACAAGAGGATGTTTTTGTGTCTCGTACGAAGCCCGAGAGGGAGGCTAAAAGGAGTTGACTCAACAAGAGAGTGCTTTTAGATGTGTCTTGTACGAAGCCCAAGACGGAGGCTAAAGGTTGACTCAACAAGAGAGTCTTTTATACTCAACAAGAGAGTGTTTTTGTATCTCGTACGAAGCCCGAGAGGGAGGCTAAAAGGTTTGACTTAACAAGAGAGTCTTTTTGTGTCTCGTACGAAGCCCGAGAGGGAGGCTAAAAATAGTGCTGTTTCAGTTGAGTGACAGGTCCAGTAGGTTGGTTAAAAGAGAAAATCAGTTCTTATAAAGAGACTGATCAAAGGTAAGGCTATGCTTTGGAATTGATCCGAGGATCAGGGTTATTTCCTGTTCTTTAAGGAAATGGGGAATCCATAGGGTATTGGAGACTGTCCGAGTCTATTATTGTTTTTCCCTACTTGAGAATGCCTTCGAGACTCAAGGAGATTAGACTGTCCAAGTCTAGAGTTTTATCTTTTGTACTATACTTAAAGGAACAGTAGTAGTACGTTCACGGTAGAAAGATCTAGACTCTTTGAAAGACTATTCTATTAAGATGACTAATTTTTGTTCCTATACCTTTAGGAGGTCGTCGGGACAATTTGTACGAAGCCCAAGAGGAGGCTGGAAACTTTTAAGAAGCCGAGGGAAAATTTGTACGAAGCCCAAGAGGAGGCTCTCTTCCCGAAGGAAGAATCCTTATACGAAGCCTAAGAGGAGGCTGTGAATACTTCTAAGAAGTCGTAGGGTCCTTTTACAACGCCTAAGAGGAGTCGGGGATGCTTTTAGGAAGCCTGTGGGTCCCCAAACCCCGAGAAATTCAAGACAGACTATTCACAGAGAATAGATCAAGCCAGGAAAGTCTGAGAATTTGGAAGAAACTCAAGAGATGCCATTCACGGAGAAAAGATCATCTCTGGGGAATAGAGTTTCTTTGACGATTTCTAAGGGTGACAGTCTGAGAAAGGGTTCACCGAGAATGCTGCCTTTCACGTCTCCATATTGTTTAACCCCAAGAGGAGGGAAGATTGTATCTGGTAATCCTATGGGGATCTAGTTTTGACTGTATTTAAGAGTGACCAACAGGGCTTAGTGCTAGACATAGTTGCCGGGGAAACTCTAAATATCTATACTAGTATTACACAGTTGATATGAGTTTATGAAAGAAGACTTACAGTGAAACAGCCCCACAATATAGTTATATGTATATGAAAGCGGATCAAGAAAGCATATAAACACTTACTCGATTGTAGAGCTTCCATGCTGTTTGGTTAGTTGTTCAACAAAGAAAGATTGAAAACAACAGTATATTCAAAATTAAAGGAGAAAGTATTTTGAAAAGATGTTGGGGCTTACAGCTCAAGGAGAGGCCCAAGGTTTATCAGTGATCGCACTGTCGTTTTATACAGAGAGACTTATACAAGTGACTGAGGCCCAAGAAAGGTTTTCTATACAAGGGGATGGGTCTTACACTCTCTCAAGAGGCCCAAGTGATTTATTTTTGTACAAGTGGTGGGGCTTACAACTCAAGGAGAGGCCCAGGGTCATTTGTTTGAAAATGGCGATCGCGCCGAGATTTTTGAAAACGCAGTGGGTCTTATACAATGCATTTAGGCCCAAAATGGTTTGGTTTTCAAAGGGGGTTGGGTCTTACACTCTAATAGAGGCCCAATGATTTTGAATGGGTCTTATAGCTCGAGGAGAGGCCCAAGGTTTGTTTTTCAACGAACAATGATCGCGTCGAACTTTTTGAAATACAACAAGACTTATACAATAAGTGAGGCCCAAAAAAAAGGTTTGTATTTACAAAGGATTGGGTCTTACACTCTATTAGAGGCCCAAAAGTGTTTGAAATTGTTTGATGAGGGTGAAAATCAAAGAAACCCTAATTTGTTATTCTTTAAAAGTAAATATTTAAAGAAAATCAAATAAAATACCAAATAAGTTTGAATAAACCATTTATGATTTTTGTTTAAGGTTTGAAAAATGAGGGATTAATCACAAAGGATATTAAAACCCACTAGGTTTTGATTTTCAAAGTAAATAGTCACTTTTAAAATGTTGAAAAACATTAAAAAGGAATTTATTCACAAAAATACTAATTATATTAAATAAATAATATAAACTTAATTTATTTTGTGGAATAAAATATTTCAACATTTTTCTGATTTTTTGCAAAAAGAACCAATAAAAAATAATTAAAATTGAAGGAGTTATTAATTTTCCAATTAATTAATAAAACATGAAAATATTGGAAAAAATAGCAAAAATGTAAGAAAACACAAAATGGCATGGGTGGGGTTTGAACCCACGACCTCGAGGTTATAGGGCGCGCGCCTTACCACTGGGGTGGTGATACATCCATTGCTTGAAGTGAAACCACAAATGTACAAGGCTTGCCTTGTTTTCTATGCCTGGCCAAGGCAAGGCAAGGCAAGTTTTGCCAAGAAACGAGAAGGTCCATAACTTTCTCATTTCTCAATGGTTGGGGAAAAAATTTATATGCATCTGGCCTAGAATTTCACAAGGAATCCAATGGTGGCGGTATTTTTTTCAGATCACACTCCCTCCTCAAAACCCGATAGTGGTTTTGAAAAAGACCTATAATTGCATTTTCTATGCTACACTTTGATACAGGCATGAATTACATGATGAATTGGTTTAAACACAACATATATAACATGTATGAAGTGTGTATGATCAGTGGACTTCAAAACAATGCATATTTTGGAAAGTTCAAGTCATGATGTTTACCTCTTTTTGAGCTTTTGGAGTTTTCTGTGCAATCTGCCAAACTTCTTATTCCAGAAATGGTTTGATGCTTTGGACACTCTCAAATGATCCCTTAGAAGCTTTGAGGATGGTTGGAATCGGCTGGAACCTGCAAAAACACAAACTGGCCCTTTCTTGCAAAAGGGGTTAAAATGACCAAAATAGCAACTCTCTCAAATGGTGTTCCAGATGTGGGGAACCATTTGGGACAGTTCAAGGATGTTATTTGGAGTGTGTTTGAGGTTTTATTTGGTTTGGAAAGTGACTAAATCAAGACATGGCTTGAAAAATGCACAAAAGGCCTATTTTGAGGTTTTGAGAGGTGACTTTCTGATTTTGGTGTTACAGGTCACTTTTGATAGTTTGGATCACCTACATATGATGTTTATGAGGTGTTAGGATCATGAGATGTGATGGAAATACTCTCTAACTCAAAAACTCAGAGTTACCTTGCTAAATAAGGTATTTTTGCCTAAAGAAAGTGATTTTGAGGAAAGCATCTGTTTGATGGCTTTGGTGTACTCAAACTGAGCACAAATGAGCTCTATTTATAGTAGAGCAAGTTTGTTTTGGGATCAATAGTGAATGGCAACTGCATCAGAGGTTTGGCCAATGGTTGCACTTTGGAATCCAAGTCTCCTCTAGCCATTGACTAAAGGTTAGGGCACAGGGTTGTGGTTCCCTTAGTCTTGGATAAGTCTTGACTGAATTCAGTTGCAAATGGCTCAATCCATGCCACCTTGGTGTATGCATTGAATGCTCCAATCCAAAATTGGAGTCTTGTCCCTCTTTTAGGCAATTCTAGGTTTGGCATGCTACTTCTTGTTCCAAGGACTTTGGGGGCTTGGCTCAGTGTTTGTCCCCTTTAGATTTGATCCTCAGATCTGTCCAAAGTGATGAAAAGGCTTGGAATTATCTGATTTTGCCAAATCGAGCAAAAATGAAAAATTCTGCCTTGCCTTTGGCAGTTTTCAACAAGGCATATTGCCCTTGTCATATCTCATGGCTCAAGTGGAATTTGGTGATGTTCTTGGTCATTTTGGAAAGCCTTCATATGATACAACAACTGTTTGATCATATTTGGTTTTGATACCTTTTGGATCCAAGTGAAAAATACCCCTACATTTGGAAAAAAGTGAAGGCAGATTCTGACTTAGTGAAAACTTCACTAAGTGTTGGAAAAAAAGTGACATTTTCACTTTTTGTGATTTTGATCACTCCATAACTCAAAATCCATGAGGAATTTGGAGGGAGGTCAGTTTTAATCTTTTGTAGAGGGTAATGAGATCTACAAATCTAGCTTTGGATGGGGAAAAATGGCTTTGTGGTTTAGGAGTTATGATCCTCCAAAGTTGGTACCCTTGCCACTTTGTTCATAACTTAGAAAATTTTCTAAGTTTTTATGGTTACCCCCTTTTACAAGTTATCCCACTTTTCTTGATTTTTCTTGATGAATGATGATTCAAATCATACATTAACATCATTTTAGGGTTAAAAAACCATTTTTGTGAAAAATCTCAAAAAGTCAAAGTTGACTTTTGTGCACAGTTGACTTTTTGTCAGATGAATTCCAAACTGTGCGATCCTTTAGGAAATCATGTCCTTGACCTAAATCAAACTTGATGGAAATGTTCCATGGGTGTTATAGGGTATATTGAATAATGTCCTAGGGTTTGGGAGCATGTCCTAGTCAAAAGTCAAAGCTACAGTTGACTTTTTCTGCGAAACCCTAACTGTGGTACTGATGAAATTGAGACTTGCTACTCAAGCTTCCTGGATAAATCCATTATTACAAATGGATCAATGTGGTATGTTGGAGACCCTCAAATCATGTCTTGAGGTCTTGGCTCATGATTTGTCCCAAAAGTCAACTTAGGGGTGAATTAGGTCAAGAAACCCTAATTCCTGATTTTTGATGTATGCATCCCCTGAGGTCAAATTGACTTGATGCTTGGGCCCATGAGGTTCCATGGAGTATTTTAGGATATGCTTTAAAGCATTGGCTTATGCCCAGAGGAAAATTTTCATCTGGAGGCCCTGGTCGACCAAACCCTAATTTGGTGACACTAGCGATCTTGAGGCTTGATCCACCTGAAAGGGAGCAGCCTTGTGCTTAATCCTTGAAGTGGGACTCCTCTTGATCCATTGTAGATGTTTGAGAGGCTAGACAAGTTGAAGATCATGTCATTTCTTGATTGATCCTTTGTCTAAGAACTCTGGGAGGGCTTGAAACCCTAATTTTAATTGTAGTGGATGCTCACCCGTCTTTGGGGAGACTGATGAGGTATGATGGTTCCTCCATATTGTTATGATGATTTTCACAATGATGGGAAATTTGAGTGGTCAAAATTTGGGGTATGACAGATGCCCCTATTTAATCTTCTTGGACCCGAAGGTGTGAATGGCGAAGGTATTCGGGCATTCAGGGTGCAAGAGGATTAAATATCGGAATACCCGCAATTTTGATGGTGGTTAGGAATGGAAGCTTGCGCATCCTTCTTCTTTTGCTAAGCAATGATGCTTAGAAAAGGTAAAAACTTCCCCTCGATCCTGGTCTTCAGCCAAGGAACTGATCTCAGTTTTCTGATATAAACTTCCCCTCGATCTTGGTTTCCTACCAAGGAACTGGTCTTAGTTTCTGATTTAAACTTCCCCTCGATCCTGGTTTCCTACCAAGGAACTGGTCTTAGTTTCTAATTTAAACTTCCCCTCGATCCTGGTTTCCTACCAAGGAACTGGTCTTAGTTTCTTTTGTCAATAAACTTTCTTGACAAGGGACGCTATTCGTAGCGATTTTCCTCAAACTTCTCGCCGAATTTTCCTGGAGAGATGCCATTTGATAGAAAAAGTTTTTATGTCAGAGTTGCTGGGGAACCCAGTCGTCTGAGTTGTAGAGGTGTACAAACTTCTCTGTTTGGAGACGCCATTTGCCGACTCTACTGGGGAAAACGAGTCTCTTGAAAGACTGCTTTCACGCTTGGGGATATTACATCATACTTTTCTCGAGATCTTCCCAGAGAAACGCCATATGATGTGATCCAATTTTGAGGTGCTGATGACCATTTCATTAGCGGTTTTTTTCTTCGGAGAAAAACTATTGTATTGCCGAATCTCTGCTTAAGAGGCTTCCTCTAGGGATTTTCCTTAATCCGGGAAAGCAAAAATATCATCTTCAATGGCGAAGAGTGACATCGGTTGAAGGTTCTCTGGTCTTTCAGAGGTTCAAGTTATCAAAGTGGTCAAGGGCCAATTCTGATCCAGAAATAAACTGGAGGAGAGATATTGTTCAGACGCAACCTTTCCTGACGAGGAAAGAACTTGACAACTCGATTGAGAAGACTGTCATCACTAGGAGACAAGACCGACTGGAGTGATAATGATGCAATATGAATGTGAATGCAAATCAATAATGCATGATGTCTGTATGTATATGCTGACAAAACTGACGCGTCATACGGACTTATAGATGAACATGACTGGATATTCGGCCATCGCGGGGCGAAGAAGTACCACTGGTTCAAGATAGCAATTCTGCCTTGCTTAGGAGAAACAGTCCCTGTTGGGAGCGACACTGGTCGGGCTTAGGAGATGAGAACTCGGCCGGAGAGGTCAGATGGAGCATTCGCATCTGACATAGCTTATCCTTTATTCAGGCATACTGGTTTAGAAGGAGTACTTTGAGTCTGCACTTTGAGGCTCGAACACCTTTGGAGAAGCGATCGATGTTCTTTCGATGTTTAACCGTCAAAAGAAATTGCCATCTTTATTTTTAAAAGCAGAATAATTTTAACAAGTAAATTCATTTTTGTTTCGTTTCAAGAATCGTTGATCCTGTTAAAAACATCATTCTGTAAAGCTAAAACAAATAAGAATTGCAAACAAAAGCACAAGGGATCAACTTTTATTGATATGATGGAGATCAGCCAAACGCGTGATTCCATAGAGTATTTACAAAGTTTAGCAAATGATAATTGTTGTACCCCAAATTTTACCCTCAGATCTTCTGATCCTTTGGCATATCATTTTAAGTTGATCTCTGTTTTCACATTTTTCTCAGTTAAGCATATCATTAACCATGCATTTTCTCCGTCCTTGTCTTTTTTGGTTTTTAGTAATTATTATATTTATATTTAATTTGTTATAAGTATCTTAGATATTTAGGATTTTTTTTATGATTTAATTCCAATTTAATTTCTTTTCTTATATTGTATATTTAAGTTAAATTCATTTTAATTATAATCTTAATTTTTAAACTTAATCTAATTTTAATTTTAATTTAACTTCTTACTTTTTAGTTTTGATTAACCTTAATTTTAATGTAATTTTTAATTATTCTGATTTAATTTCTATTTCTATTTCAACGTAATTAATTAGTTTATTTCCTTTTTCTGTTAGTTAGAATAATCATTTAGTTATTGTAATTTAAGTTTATCTAATTTTAATTTCTTTTAAGTGTTATATTCTTTACAAAATCATTACAACAAAATTTCACAAAAAAGAAAAGAAAAGAAGAAAAGTCAGACTCCATCTTACACCACGCTCCTCTGCACAACAAAGTGTACTGTCCTGCTACAAAACCTTGCCCCAAAATTTTCACTAAAATAACCTGCTATTTCTCAAGCCATGTGCACCACAGCTTGCATACCAACACGCCTTGCCAAAACCGTCCAAGCCTTGCAAAATTCCAAAGACCCCTGCGACATAGTCTGCTGCTCACAACGACAACACATATGCATCCCTCCAAAACAACAATCTCACAGCTGCAGCAACCTGATACAAACCAGCACGTTGATAAGGACCAATCAACAGAGAAAAATTCAAATTGTTTTAAAAGAAAAAGAAGAGATTCGTTTGTGAGAAAAAGAAAAAAATCAGCAACAATAAAAGAGGAGAATATCATAAACAGGGGGACCTCTCATCATTTTTTCTTCTGCTAAACTCTTCATCCACCTCTCAAAATGACTTGCCACAAACCACCCTCTTCACCTTCCTTAAAACTCCTTCTGTAACTCTTCAACTCAAACGGAACCAAACTTTCTCCGACCAAACCTTCAGCGCCACTTCCATCAAACCTTTCACTTCCTTCTTCATACAACCGCGCAGCTTCAACCACAACCATCACCTAAAATCGGTCACAAATCCATAAACCTCTCATCCAAAACAACTCAAACATTACATACACGCACCGCTCGCCGTCATCCCTTCAAAATAACCAGAGCCATCACCAATAATCAAAATCCAGAATCCATCAATACTCCACGACCTCCATCTCTTCGAATCATTAATAGTTCAACAATCTCCAACGAATCCAAAGGCGGAACCGAAACCGGAAAATACAAACCTGAAGAGTAGGAGTGAACGACGAGAGGAACAGGGAGATCCAAAAACCGTCGCAGAGAAACCAAGACGGATTCGGCGCGTGAAAGGAAGCACGAAGTGAGAGCGAGACGAGATCGGGAGAAGACCGTGAGAGAGGTGGCGAAGAAGGAAAATGTAAGCAGCCTATTTTTTTCGGTCGCATACGCATCGTCCATGGTGGGAATAGTTCACAAGGGAAGGAAATTGAAGAAGGTAGAATCTCTGTTTCAAAAAGGTTGAATCTCTCTCTTGTTTTGATGTTCATTTTTGTTTATATTTTTATAATGGCTTCTTTCTTTATGTGGCATGTGTACAAAATAAAGTAGAATCTGGTTGCGTAGGCTGATACTGTATAGTTTTGTTACGTGTTTGATTTTGGTTTAAGCACATATCTATGGGCTCTTTTTTTTGGTTTCTAAGTTTTCATATATAGTTTAATACAATTTTAACATTTGTTTCTAACAAACCTGCACTTCATTTAACTTAGTTAAGTAATTAATTAGTTTTTAATAGGATTTAATTAGTTAGTTTTTCAATTAGAAACTATTCTAATTTAGTTATTTAGTTTTAACTGAAAATTAGTTTAGTCGGTTTTTTTTTTTAAATTAGAATTTAGAATTTAGTTAATAGGTTTATTTAAGTTTTGGTTTTAATTAATCAGTTTATTTAGATAATTAATTTTAGAATTAGAACTAGTTTAGAATTAGACTTAGTTATTTATTTTTTTAGAATTAGTTACTTGATTTTCTTTTAGAATTAATTTTTATTAATTTATTAGCTTTATTTAGGATTAGTGATTAGACTTAGTCCTTTTATTTGACTAATAATTTTCATTAGGATTTAGTTAATTAGCTTTTAATTAATCTTAATCCATGCCAACTTTAGTTAGACTTTATCTATTTATATTTTTATTTATTTTATTTAATTTTTAAATTTAATCTTGACTATCCTCATTTTCACTTTAATTAATTCCTAATTTTCATCGCACTCACTGTATATATTTTGCTATTCATCTGATACTCGAGGTTTCCTCCTCGTTGTTTCTCTGTTACTTTCCCCTCCTTCCAAAGGAAAAGTCTCTCTATTGACTTCATGTCATAGATAGCTCAAATACCTGTTAACCTCAAACCATTTCACAAGAGATAGCCATTAATCTCTTCTCCCTTCTGACCTGGTCTTCCCAAAGAGATAGCTATTAATCTCTTCTCCTTTAAGACGGTCCAACCTTTCACAATCCTTTCAAGAGATAGCCATTAATCTCTTTCTCCTAACCAATCAATCCTTACAAGCTTTGCTTTCAAGCTTTCAACCCTACTTTCCCTTGGAACCTTGACCACAGTCAAGAGTTCTCACCCCCATTGAGGGGAACTACGATTGCTCTGATTTCTCAAGTTCACCTTGAGAATACGTAGGCATAGGATTGCGAGATCCTAGCGAGCTACCTTTTTCTTTTTCCATCTTTTTCCTTTACATCCGATGCCTTCTCGGATTCCACATTTTCTTTTTACACCCTTAGACCATACTTAGTGTATATACCCCTAGGTCTTTCTTTATTTTAGCACATTTCCCCTTAGCAAGCAACTTTAACATAACACAAACAAAACAAGAGGTTCCCGTAGAGTACTACGGATACTTAGGGTGCTAATACCTTCCCTTTGTATAACCAACCCCCGAACCTTAGATCTCCCCCCTTTAGGTTTTTTAACGATCTTGAACCTTTCCTTTGGATAAATCAAAGTCGGTTGTAAAAGAAATATGATGCAAGTTAATTAATAGCTTGTTATCCGATTTTCACCGCAACAATAATTTACAGGGAAAAGGGCTATGTTGAAACATAACGACCACTATCCTTCTACCAACTTTGAATTCGGGGTGTCCTGAGCTTCTGTCGAAGATGACCGTGACTGGAGTTTTCCTGACGGATGGTGTAACTGCTGCCGAGGGTTTTGTCCCTTTGTCGAAAGTAGTTACTTGCCATTATCCCTAATTTTTGCCTGGATTGTACTTGGAGATTTCCAATCCACCGGGATGACTCTTGATCATGTCTCTAATTTTTGCCTGGACCGCCCTTTCGGGTTTTCAATCCACCGAGACTTTTTTTTTAGTTTAGGCGAAGTATTTCTTGACTACATCAACATTCGTGGGGTAGGCAAATTCCTCTCCGTCCATGGTTGCAAGTCTCAAGGCACCGCCTGAGAAAGCTTTCTTGACCACGTAGGGGCCGTCATAATTCGGAGTCCATTTGACCCCGAGAATCAGTGAGAAATTATTGTGTCTTCTTGAGCACAAGGTCTCCTTTCCTGAAGACGCGAGGTCGAACCTTTTTGTCAAACGCCATCTTCATTCTTTGTTGATACAACTGACAGTGGCATAGTGTCATTATTCGTTTCTCTTCGATCAGGTTGAGTTCGTCGTGTCGACTTTGACACCATTCAGCTTCTGTAAGCTTAGCTTCCATCAATACCCGAATTGATGGGATCTCTACTTCGATGGGGAGCACTGCTTTCATGCCATATACTAGAGAGAAAGGGGTTGCCCCTGTTGAAGTGCGGACAGATGTGCGATAACCGTGAAGAGCAAAGGGTAACATCTTGTGCCAATCTTTGTAGGTTACGACCATCTTTTGAACAATCTTCTTGATGTTCTTGTTAGCCGCTTCTACCGCGCCGTTCATCTTGGGTCGGTAGGGAGATGAGTTATGGTGTTCGATCTTGAACTCTGTGCACAACTCTTTCATCATCTTGTTGTTCAAGTTGGATCCATTATCGGTAATGATCTGGCTCGAAACACCATAACGGCAGATGATATTGTTTTTGATAAATAAGACCACCACTTGTCGGGTTACATTAGCGTACGACGCTGCTTCGACCCACTTAGTGAAGTAATCAATGGCTACCAGGATGAATCGATGTCTGTTTATAGCTTTGGGCTCAATTAAGCCAATCATGTCGATTCCCCATATGGAAAAAGGCCATGGGGAAGAAAGAACTTTGAGATGCGTTGGCAGTACATGAATTTTGTCGGAGTATATCTGACACTTGTGACACTTCCTCATATACTTGTAGCAGCCGGATTCCATGGTCAACCAATAGTACCCTGCTCTTAGAATTTTTCTCGCCATTGTATGTCCGTTGGCATGAGTGCCAAAGGACCCTTCGTGAATTCCTTTTATTAGCATGTCTTCTTCTGGTCTGTCTACACATCGGAGCAAGAACATGTCAAAATTTCTCTTATAGAGTGTATCACCGCTCAGAAAGAAACTGCCTGCCATCCTTCTGAGGGTTTTCCTGTCTTTCCTTAGTACCCCAGGTGGGTACTCTTGTTTCTAAAGGAAGCATTTGATATCGTAATACCAAGATTTGTCGTCTATGACTGCTTCAATCATGAAGATGTATGCGGGCCGTTCAAGGCGCATTATGTTGATCTTAGGTAGGTCGTTACATTGACCTACACTAATCATGGAAGAGAGGGTGGCTAAGGCATCAGCCATGTGATTCTTCTTCACGAGGGATGTGATGAAACTCAATTCTGTTGAAGAAGGGTAACAACCTTATTGCGTAATCTTTGTAAGGAATTAGTCCTGATTGGTATGTGTTCCAATCTCCTTTGATCTGATTGACGACCAAAGCTGAGTCGCCATATACGTCCAAGTTTTTGATCCTTAAATCAATTGCTTCCTCAAGACCCATAATACAAGCTTCGTATTCGGCCTCGTTATTTGTGCACTTGATCGTAAGTCTGGAGGTGAAAGGAATGTGGGTACCCTGAGGTGTTATGATGATTTCCCCAATTCCGTTTCCGTAATGATTGACAGCTCGGTCAAAGATTAGTCCCCATTGGGAACCTGGTTCTGGCCCTTCACTGGGTAGCGGTTCATCGCAGTCTTTCATTTTTAGATACATGACATCTTCATCTGGGAAGTCAAACCCGACTGATTCTTGATCGGCAATCGGTTGATGGGCCAAATGATCGGCTAAAACACTTCCTTTAATGGCTTTCTGAGCGTGGTACTCTATGTCATATTCTGACAGCAACATCTGCCAACGGGCAATTCTTCCCGTGAGAGCAGGTTTTTCAAAGACATACTTGATTGGATCCATTTCAGAGATTAACCAAGTGGTGTGAAGAATCATGTACTGGCGAAGACGTTTGGGTACCCAAGCCAAAGCGCAGCAAGTTTTCTCAAGCATAGTGTACCGAGTCTCGCAATCGGTGAATTTCTTGCTCAAATAATAAATGGCAGACTATTTCCTTTTGGTTTCATCTTGTTGGCCAAGTACACATCCCATTGAGTCCTCTAGGACTGTGAGGTAGATAATCAGTGGTCTTCCTTCCACTGGAGGTGATAAAATCGGAGGGTTCAACAGATATTTCTTAATACTATCGAAGGCGGTTTGACAGTCTTCTGTCCAAACGCAATCCTGATTCTTTTTGAGTAATTTGAAAATCGGCGCACAGGTCGCGGTCATAAGGAATATGAATCTGGAGATGTAGTTCAAACGTCCCAAGAATCCTCTGACTTGTTTTTCAGTTTTCGGAGAAGGCATTTCTTGAATGGCCTTGACCTTGTCAGGATCAACCTCAATTCCTTTCTGGCTGACGATGAATCCTAAGAGTTTCCCTGAACAGACATCGAAGGTGCATTTGTTGGGATTCAAGCGGAGTTTGTACTTTCTCAACCGCTCGAATAGCTTTGACAGATGGGTCATATGCTCCTCTTCTGTCTTAGATTTGGAAATCATATCATCGACATATACCTCGATTTCTTTGTGTATCATGTCATGAAAAAGAGTAGTCATGGCCCTTTGATAGGTTGCCCCGGCGTTCTTCAAAATGAACGGCATCACCTTGTAACAAAAGGTACCCCATGGGGTAATGAACGAAGTTTTCTCCATGTCTTTCGGCGCCATTTTGATCTGGTTATAGCCCGAGAATCCATCCATGAAGGAGAAAATTTTGAACTTTGTTGTACTGTCAACCAGCATGTCAATGTGTGGTAAAGGAAAGTCGTCCTTTGGACTAGCCTTGTTTAGATCTCTTTAATCCACACACATTCTGACTTTTCCGTCCTTTTTTGGAATGGGTACGATGTTGGCTAACCATTGAGGATATTCTGATGTGGCGAGGAAACCCGCGTCAATCTGTTTCTGTACCTCCTCTTTGATTTTGATGGCCATGTCCGGGTGAGTCCTTCTCAATCTTTGTTTGACTGGCGGACACTCTGACCTTAACGGTAGATGATGTTCCACGATGCTGGTATCTAACCCTGGCATATCCTGATAAGACCAAGCAAATACATCAGGGAATTCTTTGAGAAGCTTTACCAAACCCTCTCTGGCAGTTGGACTGAGCAGTGCCCCAATCCTGATTTCTTTTCTCTCTTTTTCCGAACCTAAGTTTACCGTTTCCAACGGCTCTTTATGAGGTTCAATGGACCTTTCCTCCTGTCTGAGTAATCGGGAGATCTCTTCTGGAATTTCGTCGTCATTCTCTTCTTCAGCCCCAAATACCGAGAACTCAAAGTTGGGAGAAGGCATCGGATCGTATGTTTCAACGGGGTTTAAAACAAGCAATCTGCATGACGGTATGATTTGTGTTTAGAAGAGATAGAAGAAATGCAAGTGTGTGTGCAGTGTATTATTTTGAAAAACTGCTTGTTTTTATTAGTGAGTTGATTTTTTTTTTTAGGATTACCATTTTCTGAGAAAAGCAAAAAGAGAAAACAACAACTAATGCGGAAATTACAGAACGACGTTATTTTATTAATGAACAAGTCGATTCTTGAAACTACAGCCCTATAAAACAAAACTCTGTCGCTTTGGGCAAAGCGAAGAGGGAAATTTACAGAAAGTGTGCCCTATCAAAACACCCGTTTCACCTGGGCGAGGCGAAAGGTTAAAGACGGCAATTACTTTGACTTATGAACAATCTTCGAAACATCGACAGCAACCCATTGGCGGCGAACTCCTCGGTGAATCACAAAGTCTGGCACCTTCCTTGATTTGTCTTCAGAAATAACGCTGATTTCTTGTGGAGCAGGATCATTGAAATTTGTCTCCCAGGCAGATTTGTCGTAGGAGAATTCCTCTGTTGCATTTTGCAAAGTATTTGTGCTCTCAAGTAGATCTCCCCATCCAGTTGGCTGGATGTCTCCGAGCCTAATACGAGAGCTCTCAGGAGCAGTGTACTTAACCCTATAGTCGTATTTTCCACTTGGTTGTCCCAGGGTGTCCCACACTTCTTTGGAACTGGAGGAGTCATCCTTCTCGATGACGTTGACCTCGGGAAAAGCATAGTTAATGAATTCTAGTCCGGCAAGCTTTGCAAATTCATCGTCGTACTGGACGTTTTCTGAATGACCTGATTGTTGATCCCATGACATGGTGGGGACGCAGGTATTCTTTTTAATGATGCTCATCTGATTTTCATTGTTCGGCTGATTTTCTTTCCCCAAGTCTCCTGGATACGGCTGCCACATTGGCAGGCCACCCATCGGGCCATAATAGTTGTGGTCAAAGTTGTCCTTCATCAGAGTGTCCTCCTCTAATGAGTTTGGTGGAGCACGGCATCCTTTCGGATCACAATCTCCGTATATCATTTCGACATCTGACCTGGGTATAAATCTCGGACTCTGTGTAGGAAAGCAAAAGGGAGTCTGCGTTTCGTCCTGAGACATATAATCGTCCTTGTTAAGATAGGACTCCCATTCTTCCTCCATATCAGAGGAATCATCTTTATTGATGGTATGCACTTCTTGAGGCACTGGGTGAAGGAAACCTCCACTGTGGAAGAAGTCTTGAATGGGATGAAGACTTTCATTGCTGGTAGTAGCTGTCTGGGTACAGGTTGCAGAAAAACCAATACCCTTCTTTGTTTTATTGTCAGTAGGAATGACTAGTTGTCCCCATCCTGTTGTATTGGTACTCTCGACCGCTTTGATAGCATCTTTGTATGAGGAAATGGAAGTTTCCTCTTCGGATTGATTGTCCTTGCTCACCGACAGTGCTTGGAACTGAGTTCCAATAACCTCCTCGGGTTCTACATCAGTAGATGATGATAAGTTACTCACGAGCAAAGCTTGTTCTCCACAGATCATGACGAGCTGGTTGTTCTGGACGAACTTTAACTTTTGGTGGAGGGTCGAGGTGACCGCCCCAGCCTGATGTATCCAAGGTCTTCCTAATAAACAACTGTACGTTGCCCGGATGTCCATGACCTGGAAAGCGACTTGGAAAGGGTGAGGACCAATAGTTATGGGAAGGTCGACTTCGCCGATAACCGTTTATCTGGACCCGTCAAATGCTTTGACGACGACCTCACTAGTTCTCATCGGGGGTCCTTTGAAGGATAATTGCATCAAAGTGGACTTCGGCATAACATTCAGGGCTGACCCTGTGTCTACCAGTACGCTAGCTAAAGCATCGCCCTGGCAGCTGACCGTGATATTGAGCGCCATGTTATGACGGCGACCCTCTTCAGGTAATTCCTCATCACTAAATCCCAAGTTATTACAGGAAGTGATGTTAGAGATAATGCTATCGAACTGTCTGATTGTTACATCCTGTTCTACAAAGGCTTGCTCCAAGACTTTCTGTAGAGCCTCCCTGTGCGCTTCTGAACTGAGTAAAAGTGACAGCACAGAGATCTTTGAAGGAGTTTGTAACAGTTGATCAAAAATGTTGTATTCACTCCTTTGGATGAGCTTCAGCATCTCATCGTTTTTTGAAAGGTCGGGATTGCTGGATTGACCGACTGGTGGATTGGGAACTTCTGTCTGAGGTTCATTTTCTTTGTTAAGTTCTCCAACTCCTCGGTTAAAGATTCGACCACTCTGTGTTACTCGACTGATGTCTGCAATATTCACGATGGAGGGTAATGGAATTTCCTTTCCATTCTCGACTATTGTTGCACCGTATTTGTAAGGGATAGCCTTAGTTGATTCATACGGTAATGGTCCCGGTAGATAGATGACTATGGGAGCCTTCTGATTTTTCTGACTGTCGTAAGCAATTTCGATCTGTTCCTGGTTGGGAACTCTCGATTCGTCAAGTAGAGGGATGATGGTACAAACATCCCTAGCCTTCTGATGATCAGAGATTACGACAACATCCTCAATTTGATCAGCGAGGTAGTCCAGCGCCCAGTTGATTGGTCCGGAACCCGGATATGGGTGAATCTCTCTACGATCCACCTGACCCTGAAGAGCTGCTCGCACAAGGTAACATCCTTGGTTACTTTCCGAACAGACTCTACAACGTTCATAGTTGTGTGGTGGCACCTGGCCACGCCCACTTTGAATACAATGTAACCTCACTAGGTCAGTTTCCACAGATCGAACGTCCCGACTTTGATGCCGAGTAGGGTTCCCGTTGTTAATACTAATTTGCTAGGTGTCTTCATCCGTATAGATTGGAAGCCACCAGTGGTTTAACAAGTGCTGAAGGGTTTCCTGGACAAGGGCACAACCTTGATCGTTTTTGCAACCCGCCCTACAGCTCTGATAATCATGTGTACCAGGAACCCGAGCCGGACCTGTTTAGCATGTAACTCCACCAGGCTGGTATTCATTAAGCGAACATCGAAGATTTGAATCATGTTGATCTGATAGGAATTCCTATCATGGTAGTCCTGGATCCATCCAAGATCCATCTGACACTGGAGGACCTCTTATACAAATGAGCATCCCTGTTTATTTACCGAGCAAGTCAGACAGGAATTGTAATCGTGTCGCGGCAGATTATGGTACTGGCTTTGCCTAAAGTGTATCACCACTAAGTTGACATTCATTGCACGGATGTCGTGGTTCTAAATGATGTTAGAATTCGTGTAAACCATGTTAACTCCATGAACTCGGAACTCTTGGATCCATCCGAGATCCATCTATTCCTGTAGAGCTGATTGCACCACAGAACATCCTCGATTGCTTTTAGAGCAAATATCACACTGGTGATAGTTATGAGGTGGCACATGGCCATATCCACTCTGTCTACAATGTATCTTGACCAGATTGGTCCTTAACAAGAGTACATCATGAATCTGATAGACGTCGTTAGTCTCTCCCTCTACCAAATTGACTGTAGTTTTCTCGTGTTGAGGCAGCGGGTTTGTGAGAACATTAGGATTCGTATCCTTGAAAGATAAGACCCCGCTCCTAACAAGCTTTTGCACGTCGGATTTGAAATTGAGACAGTTCTCTATGTTATGCCCTGGTCCTCCTTGGTGGTAAGGGCAAGTCAGATCCACCTTAAACCAAAAAAGCGGATTTTCCGGTACTGTAAGAGGGGACTTAGTCTGGACATGCCCCTTAGCCAGTAGTAACGGAAATAGTTATGCGTATAATACGGGTATAGGATCAAATCCTGGTGGCCATGTTGTACGGTTGTTATTGTATGGAGGACGAGCCTGCTGAAGAGGTTGATGAGCCCTTTGCTGATTAGGTTGGCTCTGCGCAACCTGAGGTTGATACGTAGAAATAGACGCAGGATTGATAGCAGGAGTCACAGCCACTACTGGCTGATAACGTTGCCTTTTCTTTCCGAGAGAGATATTCCCAATAGCTTGCTCTTTTTTCTTAGGGAGAGCATTACCCTATCGCTTTGTACCACTTGATGATCTAGTGTCTTTGACTAGACGTCCCTCTCGGACGGCTTCCACAAGACGAACTCCTATACCGACCATCTCGGTGAAGTCACTGGGCGCACTGGCAACCATTCTATCGTAATAAAATGAGCTTAAGGTCTTTAAGAAGGTCTTTGTCATCTCTTTTTCCTCAAGAGGTGGACAGATTTGAGCGGCAATTTCACGCCATCTCTGAGCGTATTCCTTAAAGGTTTCTTTGTCCTTTGGTGACATTGATCTGAGTTGTTATCTGTCGGGTGCCATGTCCAGATTGTATTTATATTGTTGGACGAAGGCAGTGCCAAGATCTCTGAAAGTGATAATCGTAGCACGGTTTAAACCCATGTACCATTTTAGTGCGGCACCGGTTAAACTATCCTGAAAGTAGTGAACCAGTAGGTCCGGATTCTCTGTCTGAGCTGACATTCGCCGAGCGTATATCACCAAGTGACTCTGAGGGCAAGAATTACCCTTGTGTTTTTCAAAGTCGGACACTTGGAATTTGTGCGGGACTTTCACATTGGGGACCAAGCAGAGAGGTCCGCGACGTTCTTTCCAAATAAATCCTGACCGCGAAGGGCCTGCAGTTCTTTCTGCATTCCCAGGAACTGTTCCTGGAACTCATTCATTCTTTCGAACATGTTGTTGTTTCCACCAGAAGGTGTCTGTGGAATCTGTCTTTCTGAGACAGTGTGTACCACGGGCGGTGGTATAGTCATTATGGCCGAGACTCTTGGTGCCTCCCGAAGTTTGTAACCTTCGGGAGTTGATGTCATGCCCCTGGCATCTTCGCTTTCCCGAAGTTTGTAACCTTCAGGCCCAGCAGCTCCTGCTGCGGTCCCCTGATCCTCATTGATCGGCGGAACATATCCTTCCGGGATATAGTTAAGTGGCATGCCCCAGGGACAATCTTTTGGCATTTTGTACCTAGGATCGGACTTTTCCACTATGAGCGTTGAGGTGATCTCCGAGATCATAGTCCTTTGTATCTGAGCTTCTGCCATGGCTTGCATGTCGTTATGAAGCTTTCTTATATATTCTCTCAGAGCGTCGTTCTCTTCTCTCAACTCTCTGTTCTCTTCCTCGAGATCATCCATCTTTTTCTGACGATTGGCCCGAGTATTGTACGAATGAGACAGTTTGACTCTAGAACCGAGACACAAACTTGAGATTCGTAGGTAAGAAGAATACGTGACGTGAGAATGATGAATGCAATGATTATATTAATTGTTTTTTTTCTTTTGGTTTAATCAAAATAAACTTTGAGAATTAGATTGCAAATATTAAACAGTGGGGAAACCCCGTTTTATTGAATCCAAAGGATTGCGAAAATAGAAATACAGTAGATTACAAGGTGCGGAAACAGAAACCTAAGCTAAGGGGTCCCGAGTCCTCTCTAGGGAGAAACCGGGTGCTGATTCTGGTACTTTCCTTTTCTTGGGCTGGGGCTCTTGGGCCGTTGTCGGGTTGTCATTCCTTTTCCAATTGAAAGGAGCGAGCAAATTCCTTTGGCCATCCTGATTATTCACAGCATGTTGTTCTAAAATATCGATCAGAGCATCCTTATCTTTCAGCAGTTGCTGTATCTTGATACACTCTACATTGAGAATGCGGTACTTGTTCTTCCAAGACCTCCCCTCCTGTTGAACTTTGTTGAGTGTAACCTGAAGTTTTTCCGTTTCAGTCATGAAGTACATAACAGGTTCCCTCGGCGGAAGAACTCCATGACGAGGATAAGGCATCTTTAGCTTGAGAGCTCTAGTTTGTACCCAGTGGAGATAAGGCTCCACCGAGACACAGTCCGGTTTTCCTAGAGACTCTCGTCCTTTCTTATGAACATGTTTCCAAGCGTTCACTATTTTCGTCTTTAGTGCCCTGTCATTTTCTCCTTCCTTGAAGAAAAGACCTTCCAGATGAGCATTACGCGGGACATGCCTCATCGGGTATCCAAATTGACGTTGAACCAATATTGGATGGTAGTTGATTCCTCCCTTAGTTCCTATGAGGGGTATGTTGGGGAAGTTTCCACAACGATCGATGATCCTGATCCCATCATAAATCCTATTGCACCAATCTATATCAGAGTTGGTAAGAGACATGATTTTCTGCGACCAACGCAAGGAACTCTTATGATCCCAAAACGCAACAGACTTAGGTAAATGGGAGATAAACCATTTGTATAGCAGGGGTACACAGCATGTGATCATCCCTCCGCTGTACAAATTTCCTAAGTGTACAGAATGATACGCGTCTGCGAGCAAAGTTGGCACAGGGTTTCCAATGAGAAAAACCTTAATGGCGTTGATATCGACGAAGCTATTAATGTTGGGAAACAGAAATAACCCGTAAGTGAGTAAGACAAAGATGTTTTCAAAAGCAGTCATGTTTCTTATACTAGCAAAGTACAGAGCCTTCTTTGTCAGGAACTGGGCTGGCAAACCTGGGAGCCCACCCTTGGTGGTCATGTGAGTCTTGATTTCTGACTCATCCAAATAGATTGCTCTTGCAATGGTCTGATCCTTTGGAATTTCTTCCAGTCCAGAAAATGGAGCTCGATCAGTAATGTGTAAACCGGTTAGGTGAGAATACTCCTCCAGCGTTGGTGCGAGCTGGTAATCCAGGAATGTGAAACAGTGATAGACCGGATCGTAAAACTGAATGAGTAGCTCCATGATTCCTTCAATCACATGGACTCTTAACAGAGGTAGCAGACCTCCGTACTTGGCTCTGAAAGCTTCAGGGTTAGTGATCATCCTCGCTTATCCTCTCAAATCTTCTAGTTTTGGAACCCTGAAGGTATACTTATGAGTTCTCCTTCTATCGAAGTCCATGAGCGCAATCTTTTTCTCTGACATTTGCAATCATTGTCTTAGTTTAATTTGAAAAAGAGAGACTAGAAGAGAAGTTTTTCTTTGATGTAATGTTTTTTAGATGAATGCATGAATGCAGCACACAAAAACATAGAAAAAACATGGGGTCAAAGGGTCGGTGTCATGAAGTCAAGGCTCTACCCCCCCCCCCCCCCCAAAGGTTTATACTAGTGATTTTTGTACCTGTCTCTCAAAATCATCAGTTCTTGTCGAGAAAACACCAGCGGGCCGGGAACCGTGCTAGGTGATGTTTTTCGAAGAACCATCAGAAGATGGTAGTATCGTGTGACAACCATTTCCAATAGTTTCCGCACTACTAAAAGAGGTTTTTCCTAGGTGTATACTCAATCTTTTCACATGCGGCATCACACGCATTCCCATTAGCAGAAAAATAAACACAGATATCAATTAGGAAAAGTAGTATATATATTTGTCCTAAAGTCCTAGACTTTAAAGAGCTATGAATTCTATGTTCCTGACAAAAATGGCTCCCCGGCAGAGTCGCCATTCTGTGGTACCTTCCCAACTTTAAAGGTTTTAACCTAAGATCCTAGTGAAGTCAAAAAAGTCCTATCCCAGTGAAATCCCCAAAGAAAGAAAGAAAAGAAAGGGACCCACGGTGGGCGGCATTTTTCTGTGGCTTTTTTTTATAAGGTTTCTACCTGAGAGATGGGAAGAGCACAAGATCTCGTGGTCCCCAGTTAAGTCACCATTTTTCTTTAGCGCAAATTTTTGGATGTGGTTGCGAAGCACTGTCGCTTTGGGGTACTACAGCTCGATTCATTTTTTATCCTATTGAAGCTGATGAAGGAAGGGAAATAGATGTCTCCAATTAACCCTGCTTGCAAATTGAGTTTGAACAGATGACTGTTGGTTTACAGATGCTACAAATATTGTGGGTCTCTCTTAGATTATTTTGTTAAAATAGTGCCCGGGCGAATGGTGGGAGGTTTAAGACTGATGCTTTTCGTTTGATATGTGAAGGTACGGGATTTGGGTTTTTGGATTAGTGTGCTCGCTAAGAATTTTCTTTCAATCTTATGCCTACGTATTCCCGTTTACCGAAACAGGGAAATCAGAGCGATCGTAGTTCCTCCTATTCTATGGGAGGAAATGGTGTTTTGGTGTCTTGTTCAAAGCCCAAGACGTGAAGCTAAAGGTGGTTTATATCTTGTTCAAAGCCCAAGATGTGAAGCTGAAAAGGTGTTGTCTTTAGAGAGAATTTGTCATCTCTAAAGGGGGTCTATTTATCACAACTGTTGGGTGACTGACTATAAAGGAGGATTACTTTAACTAGGATATATGAATCCTAGCAATGCCATAATTTCCTTTATAGGGGGTTTTAACCTGAAGCAAAAGACTTTAACTCAGTGTAGAGCAATGCTATATTTCCTTAGGAATTTCTCATGCTAAAAGAGGGGGCTATTGACCCAACAAGAGGATGCTTTTGTGTCTCGTACGAAGCCCGAGAGGGAGGCTAAAAGGAGTTGACTCAATAAGAGAGTGCTTTTAGATGTGTCTTGTACGAAGCCCAAGACGGAGGCTAAAGGTTGACTAAACAAGAGAGTCTTTTATACTCAACAAGAGAGTGTTTTTGTATCTCGTACGAAGTCCGAGAGGGAGGCTAAAAGGTTTGACTCAACAAGAGAGTCTTTTTGTGTCTCGTACGAAGCCCGAGATGGAGGCTAAAAGGAGTGTTGTTTCAGTTGAGTGACAGGTCCAGTAGGTTGGTTAAAAGAGAAAATCAGTTCTTATAAAGAGACTGATTAAAGGTAAGGCTATACTTTGGGAATTGATCAGAGGATCAGGGTTATTTCTTGTTCTTTAAGGAAATGGGGAATCCATAGGGTATTGGAGATTGTCCGAGTCTATTGGTGTTTTTCCCTACTTGAGAATGCCTTCGAGACTCAAGGAGATTAGACTGTCCAAGTCTAGAGTTCTATCTTTTGTATTATACTTAAAGAAACAGTAGTAGTACGTTCACGGTAGAAAGATCTAGACTCTTTGAAAGAGTGTTTTATTAAGATGACTAATTTTTGTTCCTATACCTTTAGGAGGTCGTCGGGATAATTTGTACGAAGCCCAAGAGGAGGCTGGAAACTTTCAAGAAGCCGAGGGACAATTTGTACGAAGCCCAAGAGGAGGCTCTCTTCCCGAAGGAAGAATCCTTATACGAAGCCTAAGAGGAGGCTGTGAATACTTCTAAGAAGCTGTAGGGTCATTGTACAACGCCCAAGAGGAGGCGGGGATGCTTTTAAGAAGCCTGTGGGTCCCCAAACCCCGAGAAATTCAAGACAGGCTATTCACAGAGAATAGATCAAGCCAGGAAAGTCCGAGAATTTGGAAGAAACTCAAGAGATGCCATTCACGGAGAAAAGATCATATCTGGGGAATAGAGTTTCTTTGACGATTTCTAAGGGTGACAATCTGAGAAAGGGTTCACCGAGAATGCTGCCTTTCACGTCTCCATATTGTTTAACCCCAAGAGGAGGGAAGACTGTATCTGGTAATCCTATGGGGATCTAGTTTTGACTGTATTTAAGAGTGACCAATAGGGCTTAGTGTTAGACGTAGTTGCCGGGGAAACTCTAAATATCTATACTAGTATTGCACAGTTGATATGAGTTTATGAAAGAAGACTTACAGTGAAACAGCCCCACAATACAGTTATATGTATATGAAAGCAGATAAAGAAAACATATAAACACTTACTCAGTTATAGAGCTTCCATGTTGTTTGGTTAGTTGTTCAACAAAGAAAGATTGAAAACAACAGTATATTCAAAATTAAAGGAGAAAGTATTTTGAAAAGATGTTGGGGCTTACAGCTCAAGTAGAGGCCCAAGGTTTATCAGTGATCTCACTGTCGTTTTGTACAGAGGGACTTATACAAGTGACTGAGGCACAAGAAAGGTTTTCTGTACAAGGGGATGGGTCTTACACTCTCTCAAGAGGCCCAAGTGATTTATTTTTGTACAAGTGGTGGGGCTTATAGCTCAAGGAGAGGCCCAGGGTCATTTGTTTGAAAATAGCGATCGCGCCGAGATTTTTGAAAACGCGGTGGATCTTATACAATGCATTGAGGCCCAAAATGGTTTGGTTTTCAAAGGGGGTTGGGTCTTACACTCTAATAGAGGCCCAATGATTTTGAATGGGTCTTATAGCTCGAGGAGAGGCCCAAGGTTTGTTTTTCAACGGGCGATGATCGCGTTGAACTTTTTGAAATACAATGGGACTTATATCATAAGTGAGGCCCAAAAAATAGGTTTGTATTTACAAAGGATTGGGTCTTACACTCTATTAGAGGCCCAAAAGTGTTTGAAATTGTTTGATGAGGGTGAAAATCAAAGAAACCCTAATTTGTTATTCTTTAAAAGTAAATATTTAAAGAAAATCAAATAAAATACCAAATAAGTTTGAATAAACCATTTGTGATTTTTTTAAGGTTTAAAAAATGGGGGATTAATCACAAAGGATATTAAAACCCACTAGGTTTTGATTTTCAAAGTAAATAGTCACTTTTAAAATGTTTAAAAACGTTAAAAAGGAATTTATTCACAAAAATACTAATTATATTAAATAAATAATATAAACTTAATTTTTTTTGTGGAATAAAATATTTCAACATTTTTGTGATTTTTTGCAAAAAGAACCAATAAAAAATAATTAAAATTGAAGGAGTTATTAATTTTCCAATTAATTAATAAAACATGAAAATATTGGAAAAAATAGCAAAAATGTGAGAAAACACAAAACGGCACGGGTGGGGTTTGAACCCACGACCTCAAGGTTATAGGGCACGCGCCTTACCACTGGGGTGGTGATACATCCATTTCTTGAAGTGAAACCACAAATATACAAGGCTTGCCTTGTTTTCTAGGCCTGGCCAAGGCAAGGCAAGGCAAGTTTTGCCAAGAAACGGGAAGGTCCATAACTTTCTCATTTCTCAATGGTTGGAGACAAAATTTAAATGTATTTGGCCTAGAATTTCACAAGGAATCCAATGGTGGTGGTATTTTTTTCAGATCACACTCCCTCCTCAAAACCCGATAGTGGTTTTGAAAAAGGCCTATAATTGCATTTTCTATGCTACACTTTGATACAGGCATGAATTAAATGATGAATTGGTTTAAACACAACATATATAACATGTATGAAGTGTGTATGGTCAGTGGACTTCAAAACAATGCATATTTTGGAAAGTTCAAATCATGATGCTTACCTCTTTTTGAGCTTTTGGAGTTTTCTGTGCAATCTGCCAAACTTCTTATTCCAAAAATGGTTTGATGCTTTAGACACTCTTAAATGATCCCTTAGAAGCTTTGAGGATGGTTGGAATCAGCTGGAACCTGCAAAAACACAAACTGGCCCTTTCTTGCAAAAGGGGTTAAAATGACCAAAATAGCAACTCTCTCAAATGGTGTTCCAGATGGGGGGAACCATTTGGGACAGTTCAAGGATGTTATTTGGAGTGTGTTTGAGGTTTTATTTGGTTTGGAAAGTGACTGAATCAAGACATGGCTTGAAAAATGCACAAAAGGCCTATTTTGAGGTTTTGAGATGTGACTTTGTGATTTTGGTGTTACAGGTCACTTTTGATAGTTTGGATCACCTACATATGATGTTTATGAGGTGTTAGGATCATGAGATGTAATGGAAATGCTCTCTAACTCAAAAACTCAGAGTTACCTTACTAAAGAAGGTATTTTTGCCTAAAGAAAGTGATTTTGAGGAAAGCATCTGTTTGATGGCTTTGGTGTACTCAAACTGAGCACAAATGAGCTCTATTTATAGTAGAGCAAGTTTGCTTTGGGATCAATAGTGAATGGCAACTGCAACAGAGTTTTGGCCAATGGTTGCACTTTGGAATCCAAGTCTCCTCTAGCCATTGACTAGAGGTTATGGCACAGGGTTGTGGTTCCCTTGGTCTTGGATAAGTCTTGACTGAATTCAGTTGCAAATAGCTCAGTCCATGCCACCTTGGTGTATACATTGAATGCTCCAATCCAAAATTGGAGTTTTGTCCCTCTTTTAGGAAATTCTAGGTTTGGCATGCTACTTCTTGTTCCAAGGACTTTGGAGGCTTGGCTCAGTGTTTGTCCCCTTTAGATTTGATCCTCAGATGTGTCCAAAGTGATGAAAAGGCTTGGAATTATCTGATTTTGTCAAATCGAGCAAAAATGCAAAATTCTGCCTAGCCTTGGCAGTTTTCAGCAAGGCATATTGCCCTTGTCATATCTCATGGCTCAAGTGGAATATGGTGATGTTCTTGGTCATTTTGGAAAGCCCTCATATGATACAATAACTGTTTGATCATATTTGGTTTTGATACCTTTTGGATCCAAGTGAAAAATCCCCCTACATTTGGAAAAAAGTGAAGGCAGATTCTGACTTAGTGAAAATTTCACTAAGTGTTGGAAAAAAAGTGACATTTTCACTTTTTGTGATTTTGATCACTCCATAACTCAAAATCCATGAGGAAATTGGAGGGAGGTCAGTTTTTAGCTTTTGTAGAGGGTAATGAGATCTACAAATCTAGCTTTGGATGGGGAAAATGGCTTTGTGGTTTAGGAGTTATGATCCTCCAAAGTTGGTACCCTTGCCACTTTGTTCATAACTTAGAAAATTTTCTAAGTTTTTATGGTTACCCCCCTTTTACAAGTTATCCCACTTTTCTTGATTTTTCTTGATGAATGATGATCCAAATCATACATTAACATCATTTTAGGGTTAAAAAACCATTTTTGTGAAAAATCTCAAAAAGTCAAAGTTGACTTTTGTGCACAGTTGACTTTTTGTCAGATGAATTCCAAACTGTGCGATCCTTTAGGAAATCATGTCCTTGACCTAAATCAAACTTGATGGACGTGTTCCATGGGTGTTATAGGGTATATTGAATCATGTCCTAGGGTTTAGGAGCATGTCCTGGTCAAAAGTCAAAGCTACAGTTGACTTTTTCTGCGAAACCCTAACTATGGTACTGATGAAATTGAGACTTGCTACTCAAGCTTCCTAGATCAATCCATTGTTACAAATGGATCAATGTGGTATGTTGGATACCCTCAAATCATGTCTTGAGGTGTTGGCTCATGATTTGTCTCAAAAGTCAACTTAGGGGTGAATTAGGTCAAGAAACCCTAATTCCTGATTTTTTTATGTATGCATCCCCTGAGGTCAAATTGACTTGATGCTTGGGCCCATGAGGTTCCATGGAGTATTTTAGGATATTCTTTGAAGCATTGGCTCATGCCCAGAGGAAAATTTTCATTTGGAGGCCCTGGTCGACCAAACCCTAATTTGGTGACACTGGCGATCTTGAGGCTTGATCCACCTGAAAG
This sequence comes from Lathyrus tuberosus, assembly GCA_022829125.1. NCBI lineage: Eukaryota > Viridiplantae > Streptophyta > Magnoliopsida > Fabales > Fabaceae > Lathyrus > Lathyrus tuberosus. The sequence goes on from JALAZF010000086.1 coordinate 10,464,705, forward strand.
GGAGCAGCCTTGTGCTTAATCCTTGAAGTGGGAGTCCTCTTGATCCATTGTAGATGTTTGAGACGCTAGACAAGTTGAAGATCATGTCATTTCTTGATTTATCCTTTGTCTAAGAACTCTGGGAGGGCTTGAAATCCTAATTTTGATTGTAGTGGATGCTCACCCGTCTTTGGGGAGACTGATGAGGTATGATGGTTCCTCCATATTGTGATGATGATTTTCACAATGATGGGAAATCTGAGGGGTCAAAATTTGGGGTATGACACACATGTCAAGACATTATGCTACATAATCTTTTAAACTTGAAGGTGCAACAGCATACTGATACCTTGAATATCAGAATTGCACACTCACAGATGTCACGACATCTGATCCAACATGTTAGTCAAGAACATTTACAAAACTGTAAATTGCAGAATGTTAAATAAGACAGTAATTGTTAACCCAGTTCAGTGCAATTCACCTACATCTGGGGGATACCAATCCAAGATGAAGACTTCACTATCTGTAGAACAGTTACAAAGCTAAACTCCCCCGTTTACAACTTTATACCTAACATCTACCCAATGAACATCTTTATCAAGGCTAAACTCAACCGCTTACAACCTTGATATGAGATACCCCACTCACATCCCAATCACAACCTGTGATATCTTTGTCTTCTGCCAATTCAGAACTGTCGCAGTTTCTTGACCTTCAAGTTATCTTAGACTTGCTTCAAAGCTTCGTCCAAGAACAATACAACAACCATTACCTACAGGTTTCTGGTTGTCTCCCTGTACCTATGCCTTCCACCCTGCATCCCATAATACAGAGTGGAGACTTATAACTCCTAAGAAATCCAACGACCCTCAAACCCTAAACCCTTATTCAACACAAAGGAACTAGGTTACAAAGTTACAAGTGATACAAACATACAGTTCTCTTTTAACCCTAGGTCTAAGTCTCCTTATATAGTCTTCTTTTTGTCTTGGGCTTTCAATCTTTGATTATGCGTTCCCTTGATTCGTTCCTTAATTCTTGCAACAGATTAAACCTTCTAACTTACCAAGTCAGTCAGGATGTCGAGACATTTCCTTCGACATCTGTTTCTTCTGCAGATTCTTCAAGTTTATCATCAGAATGTTTTAGCAAAATTTAGTTAAACAATAGGTGCTTTCAATCTCCACTGGGGATCAACTTGAAATAAGAAGATAGACATTCTACAAAGATTTTCTGGGGATTTCTTACATTAAAGAGTTCAAATGGGATCTTCAAGAAAAGCCAGAAAAGACAGAGACAAACACAAGCTTTGTGTGCGCCAAATGATGAAGATCACAAGGACTTTTAAAGAGATATTGATAATGATTGAACTTCTGCTGGGAACAAGATTAAAGTGCCAACAATGATTGGACTTGGAAATAATATGTCATTAAACACCAATACGATTTGGATAGGATACCAATTTGAGTTGGTTTGCCAGTAAAGACTGGACTTAAGACGCCAATATGAGTTAGGCCTAGATTGAGGTTCACAGTTGACCTGATGTTTTGGTTCACAACTGACCGAGAAACAAACAATGCCCGAAATTACTGGACTTTAGGTTCATAGCTGACCAGAAGTTTTAGGTTCATAGCTGACCAAGGTTCACAGTTGACCTGAAGTTTAGGTTCATAGCTGACCTGAATTTTAGGTTCATAGTTGACCTGGGATTTTGGTTCATAGGTGAACAGAGGTTTTTGGTTCAAAGCTTACCAAGGTTCATAGTTGACCTGGGATTTTGGTTCATAGGTGACCAAGGTTCACAGTTGACCTGAGATTTTGGTTCATAGGTGACCAAGGTTCATAGTTGACCTGAGATTTCGGTTCATAGGTGACTGAGGTTTTGGTTCATAGGTGACCAAGGTTCATAGTTGACCTGAATCATGTTTAGGTTCACAGTTGACCTGAAACAAATAATGTCATCAATTACTGGACTTTAGGTTCGTAGATGACCTGAGTTTAGGTATCTGATAGGTCAGTACCCGGGATGCATAAATGAAGATTAGACTTCCTGGGGAAAATGAATAATGAGCAAAATATGGCGCACGCAGGTGAAGACCGGACGCAAGCTGGACACAGATAAAGATCCATGGATCAGTAAATTGAGGTAAAGGGAGGTGAAGACCCACAAGCTAAAGCACACCCAGATGCAAAGATGCAAGATGATATGGTATGATGCGAATGCTCGACGATATGCAAGAGACGACTCTAACGAGAGACGACAGACTGGGAGAAAGGGTAGATGGATGGCATATCCATTGTAAGGAGTCACACTGAATCTAAAGATAACAGAAGCTCAGGATCAATCTGGGAATATCTTTCTTTCATCTGAGGAAATAAAATCTTCCACAAACATCTGTGAAGATACTGGGGAGAAGTCCTTTGTATCATAGTAGTCAGTCATTACCGACATGTCTGATCCAGGAAGTATCTTTAATCTATTTTAATGACGAACTTACGCCAGATGGTTTAACAGTGCTTTTGTCACAACCAAGACTTTTGAGAGAGGCAAATGATTTCACTAAATCGCCCCCAATGCCAAAGCAATATTATATTTTCATTGTGTTTTCTCAAAAGATTTTTCAAAACATTTTCCGCTTTCAACCGTTATTAATGAATAAGTGAAGTTTTGCATAACAAGAAAAATAATAGAGCAATGATAAATGTCAAACAAAGAAGGGTTCAAAAATCTGATTTTATTAGAATGGTAACTCGCCAATAGCGAAGTTCCATGGAACATTACAATTGGAATAATGGCAATTTGGGAAAAGGTTACATCGTATTCAATGACCACTACCATCCCTAATGACTAAGAGTCCCAAAAAATGAACTTTGCTGCTTATGAGGGCAAATGAACTTGAACTTATTTCATGAATTCCTTGACGTAGGTGACAACCCTGTCTGACACAGTGAAACGCCTTTGTCTTTAACTTTTTCCTGGACCGCCTTTTCAGGTTTTCAGTCCACCGGGACACTCTTTTTTGCCTAGGCCGCCCTTTCGGGTTTTCCACCTAGCGAGCTTTTTCTTTTTATTTGATCCCTAACTTTTGCCTGAGTCTCCTTCATAGGTTATGACCCACCGGGATACCCCTCCTTTTTTGCCTAAGTCGCCATTTCTAGTTTTCGACTTAGCAGACTTTTTAGGCGTAATATTTTCGTACTGAGCCAGCATTCACAGGGTGTGCGAGTTGTTCACCGTACATCGTTGTAAGGAATAAGGAACCTCATGAGAACACGGTTTTCCCACAAACAGACCCTCATAGTTGGGTGCCCATTTTCCGTGAGCATCCCTTTGAGATGGCAAGATCTTCTTGATTACCAGTTCTCCTGCTCGGAATTCTCGAACACAGACTTTCTTGTCGAATTCTCTCTTCATTCTCTTTTGGTACGGGTGACCATGACACATGGCAGTCAGTCGCTTCTCATCAATGAGGCTCAGCTGGTCATATCTCTCTTGGACCCATTCTGCTTCGTCAAGCTTGGTTTCCATCAGAATTCTCAGGGACGGTATCTCCACCTCAATGGGAAGAACAACATCCATTCCATATACCAGAGAAAAGGGAGTTGCCCCTGTCGAAGTTTGAACCGAAGTTCTGTATCCATGCAAGGAAAATGGTAACATTTCATGCCAATCCTTATAAGTCTTGACCATTTTCTGCAAGGTCTTTTTGATGTTCTTGTTATTCAGGTTTGTCCCATTGTCAGTTATGATTCTGTTAGGGATCCCATAATGACAAATGATATTATTCTTGATAAAACGAGCAACCACTTGTTTGGTTACATTGGCATAGGACGCAGCTTCAACCCATTTAGTGAAATAGTCAATGGCCACTAGAATGAAACAATGACCATTAGAAGCTTTCGGCTCAATAGCTCCATTCATGTCAATGCCCCACATAGAGAATGGCCAAGGGGATGACAAAATATTTTGCAATGTTGGAGGCACATGCATCTTGTCAGCATAGATCTGGCATTTATGACACCTTCTGGCGTATTGGATACAGTCAGCTTCCATAGTCAACCAATAATACCCAGCCCTTAAGATTTTCTTAACCATGACATGCCCACTGGCGTGAGTACCAAAGGCTCCTTCATGAATATCGTGAATCAACAGGTCTACTTCTCGTTTATCAACACATCTTAGCAGGTGTCATACCCCAAATTTTGACCACTAAGATTTCCCATCATTGTGCAAATCATCATCACAATATAGATGTATCATCGTGCCTCATCAGTCTCCCCAAAGATGGGTGAGCATTCACTACCAACAAGGATTAGGGTTTCAACACCTCTCAGAGTATTTAGACAAAGGATCAATCAAGGAATGACATGATCTTCAACTTGTCTAACCTCTCAAACACCCTTTAAATATCAAGATGACTCCCAAATCTAGAACCAAGCACAAAGTTGCTACATTCCAAGTGGATTAAGCCTCAAGATCGCCAGTGTCACCAAATTAGGGTTTTTGGTCGACCAGGGCCTCCAGATGGAAATTTTCCTCTGGGCATGAGCCAATGCTTCAAAGCATAACCTATGATACTCTAAGGGACATAATAAACCCAATCATCAAGTCAATTTAGCCTCAGGGATGCATTCATCAAAAAATCGGGAATAAGGGTTTCTTGACCTAATTCACCCCTAAGTTGACTTTTGGGACAAATCATGAGCCAAGACCTCATGAGAGGATTTGAGGGTCTCTAACACATCACATTGATCCATTTGCAATAATGGATTGAGCCAAGAAGCTTGAGCAACAAGTTTCAATTTCATCTGAACCACAGTTAGGGTTTCGCGGGAAAAGTCAACTGTAGCCTTGATTTTTGACCAGGACATGCTCCCAAAACCTACGACATGATTCAATACACCCTATAACACCTATGAAATCAATCCATCAAGTTTGATTTAGGTCAAGGACTTGATTTCATAGAGGATCGCACAGTTTGGAGTTCATCTGACAAAAAGTCAACTGTGCACAAAAGTCAAACTTTGACTTTTTGAGATTTTTCACAATTATGGTTTTTTAACCCTAAAATGATGTTAATGTGTGATTTGAATCATCATTCATCAAGAAAAATCAAGAAAAGTTGGATAACTTGTAAAAGGGGTAACCATAAAAACTTAGAAAATTTTCTAAGTTATGGAACAAAGTGGCTAGGGTACCAACTTTGGAGGATCATAACTCCTAAACCACAAGGCCATTTTTCCCCATCCAATGTTGGATTTGTAGCCCTCATGGCCCTCTACAAAAGCTTCAACTACACCTCATTCCAATTCATTATGGATTTTGAGTTATGGAATGATCAAAGTGGCTGAAAACATGAAATGCCACTTTTTCCAACACTTAGTGAAATTTTCACTAAGTTAGAATCTGTCTTACTTTTTACAAAATGTAGGGGCATTTTTCACTTGGATCCAAAAAGTATCAAAACCAATTATGATCAAACAGTTGTTGTATCATATGAGGGCTTTCCAAAATGGCCAAGAACATCACCAAACTCAACTTGAGTCATGAGATATGACAATGGCAATATGCCTTGCTGAAAACTGCCAAGGCTAGGCAGAATTTTGCACTTTTGCTCGATTTGGCAAAATCAGATAATTCCAAGCCTTGTCATCATTTTGGACACATCTGATGATCAAATCTAAAGGGAACAAACACTGATCCAAGCCTCCAAAGTCTTTGGAACAAGAAGTAGCATGACAAACCTAGAAATCCCTAAAAGAGGGACAAGACTCCAATTTTGGATTGGAGCATTTAATGGATGCTTAGAGGTGGCATGGACTGACACATTTGCAACTGAATTCAGTCAAGAATGATCCAACAACTAGGGAACCAAAGGTCTGTGCTCTAACCTCTAGTCAATGGCTAGAGGAGACTTGGATTCTCATTTACCAACATTGGCCAAACCTCTGTTGTGGTTGCCATTCACTATTGATCCCAAAACAAACTTGCTCTACTATAAATAGAGCTCATTTGTGCTCAGTTTGAGTACACCAAAGCCATCAAACAGATGCTTTCCTCAAAATCCCTCTCTTTAGGCCAAAATGCCTTCTTTAGCAAGGTAACTCTGAGTTTTTGAGTTAGAGATCATTTCCATCGCAGCTCATGATCCTAACACCTCCAGTATATCATATCTAAGCTATCCAAACACTCACAAGTGACCTGTAATCCTTAAATCACGAAGTCACCTCTCAAAACCTCAAAATAGTACTTTTGTGCATTTTTCAAGCCATGCCTTGATCCAGTCACTTTCCAAACCATATAAAACCTCAAACACACTCTAAATATCATCCTTGAACTGTCCCAAATGGTTCCCCCCATCTGGAACACCATTTGAGGGAGTTGCTATTTTGGCCATTTTAACCCTTTTTGCAAGAAAGGGCCAGTTTGTGTTTTTGCAGGTTCCAGCTGATTCTACTCATCCTAAAAGCTTATAAGGGATCATTTGAGAGTGTACAAAGCATCAAACCATTTCTGGAACAAGAAACTTGGCAGATTGCACAAAAACTCCAAAAGCTCAAAAGAGAGGTAGGCATCATGACTTGAACTTTCCAAAATATGCATTGCTTTGAAGTCCACTGATCATGCACATCTCATACATGTTATATATGTTGTGTTTGAACCAATTCATCATGTAATTCATTCATGTACCAAAGTGTAGCATAGAAAATGCAATTATAAGCCTATTTCAAAACCACCATCGGATTTTGAGGAGGGAGCATGATCTGAAAAAAATACCACCACCATTGGATTCCTTATGAAATTCAAGGCCAGATGCATATAAATTTCGTCCCCAACCATGGAGAAATGAGAAAGTTATGGACCTTCCCGTTTCTTGCCAAAACTTGCCTTGCCTTGTCTTGGCCAGGCCTAGAAAACAAGGCAAGCCTTGTATATTTGTTGGTTTGTTTTAATCAACGGATGTATCACCACCCCAGTGGTAAGGTGCGCGCCCTATAACCTTGAGGTCGTGGGTTCAAACCCCACCCATGCCATTTTGTGTTTTCTCACATTTTGCTATTTTTTCCAATATTTTCATGTTTTGTTAATTAATTGGAAAATTAATAACTCCCTCAATTTTAATTATTTTTTATTGGTTCTTTTTGCAAAAAATAAAAAAAAATGTTTAAATATTTTATTCCCCCCAAAAATTAGATTTATATTATTTATTTAATATAATTAGTATTTTTGTGAATAAATGTCTTTTATTTGTTTTTAAACTCTTTTAAAAATAAATATCCATTTTGGAAAATCAAAACCAAGTAGGTTTTAATTCATCTTGTGATGAAAACCTCATTTTTCAAACCTTCAACAAAAATCACAAGTGGTTTATTCAAACTTATTTGGTATTTTTATCATTTTATTTGATTTTCTTTAAATATTTCCTTTTAAAAGAAAACAAATTTAGGGTTTCCTTGATTTTCACTCAAACAAACTTTTTTCAATCACTCATGGGCCTCTAATAGAGTGTAAGACCCAATCCTTTGTAAATACAAACCTATTTTGGGCCTCAAATGTTGTATAAGTCCCGTTGTATTTCAAAAGTTTGGCGCGATCATCGCCCGTTTAAAACAAACCATTTGGGCCTCTCCTCGAGCTATAAGACCCATTCAAAATCTTCGGGCCTCTAATCGAGTGTAAGACCCAATCCCCTTTTAACCAAAACAATCTTTGGGCCTCAGATACTGTATAATTCCCTCTGCGTTAAAAGAAAAGCTCGGGGCGATCGCCAGTTCAAAAGAATCATCTGGGCCTACCCTTGTGTTATAAGCCCCATTCTTTTTTCTTTCAATCATTTTGGGCCTCTTGAGAGAGTGTAAGACCCATCCCCTTGTACAGAAAACCTTTTGGGCCTCAGTCACTTGTATAAGTCCCTGTACAATTTCAAACAACAGTGCAATCACTGATAAAACCTTGGGCCTCTCCTTGAGCTGTAAGCCCCAATTTTCCTTTCAAAAGCACTTTCTCCTTTGATTTTGTAACATACTGTTATTTTCAATTTCTTTGTTGAACAACTAACCAAACAGCATGGAAGCTCTACAACCGAGTAAGTCTTTACCCGCTTTCATATGTATATAACTGTACTGTGGGGTTGTTTCACTGTAAGTCTTCTTTCATAAACTCATATCGACTGTGTATTAGTAGTATAGATATTTAGAGTTTCCCCGGCAACTACTTCTAGAACTAAACAAAACCTCGTCTCCCTACATTCGACGTTATACCGGATATTTCAACATAACCTAAACCATGAGAATTTTCTTTCACAGCAATTTTAGATAACTAGATTTAAGAAATCTCCCCCCCCCCCCCCCCCTTGAACAGTTCATATACAGAAGGCCAATGTTCCAAGTGAAACCCCTTCTGGAACTGTTCATCAGCCTCCTCTTGGGCTTACTGCAAGGACCCACAGGCTTCCTAAAAGCATCCCCGCCTCCTCTTGGGTGTTGTACAAGGACCCGTCGGCTTCTTAGAAGTTTTCACAGCCTCCTCTTAGGCTTCGTATAATGATTCTTCCTTCGGGAAGATAGCCTCGTCTTGGGCTTCCTACAAATTGTCCCTCGGCTTCTTAAAAGTTTTCTAGCCTCCTCTTGGGCTTCGTACAAATTATCCCAATGACCTCCTAGAGGTATAGGAACAGAAATTAGTCATCTTAATAGAACAGTCTTTCAAAGAGTCTAGATCTTACTACTACTGTTTCTTAAGCATAGTACAGAAGATAAAACCCGTAGACTCGGACAGTCTAAAGCTCCTTTGGATTCCCCGTTTCCTTAGAGAACAGGAAATAATCCCGATCCTCAGATCAAATCCATGAGTACAACATTACCCATATAAGAACTGATTTTCTCTTTTAACCAACATGTTGGACCTGTCACTCAACTGAAACAGTTACCCTAGCCTTCTCTTGGGCTTTGTACAATGATTCTCCCCAGCGGAGCAAACCTTTTAGCCTCCATCTCGGGCTTCGTACGAGATACCAAATCACTCTCTTGTTGAGTATAAAAGACTCTCTTGTTGATTCAAACCTTTATCCTCCATCTTGGGCTTCGTACGAGATACAAAAACGCTCTCTTGTTGAGTATAAAAGACTCTCTTGTTGAGTCACTTCCCTTTCAGCCTCCATCTCGGGCTTCGTAAGAGATACAAAACACTCTCTTGTTGAGTGTAAAAGACTCTCTTGTTGAGTCAAACACCTTTAGCCTTCGTCTTGGGCTTCGTACAAGACACATACAAAAGCACTCTCTTGTTGATTCAACCCTTTTAGCCTCTCTCTCGGGCTTCGTATGAGACACATAAAAACACCCTCTTGTTGGGCCAATAGCCTCCTCTTAGGCTTTGTATAAGGAAACCCCGATTGAGTCAATCAACCTTTTAGCATCAAAGTTGTGCCTCGTTCACAGTATACAAACATCAACAACTCCTTTCCCCTTCATCTAATTGCTGTAAGCGGCAAGCCTCTGGATTATTTACATCCACGCCACTGTCCCTCTTTTAGCATGAGAAATTCCTAGGAAAGATGGCATTGCTCTAAACTGAGTTAAAGTCTTCTCCTTCAGGTTAAAAATCCCCTATAAAGGAAATTATGGCATTGTTGGATTCACATATCCCAGTTAAAGTAATTCTCCTTTATAATCAGTCACCCAACAGTTGTGACAAACAGACCCTCTTTAGAGATGACAAATTCTCTCTAAAGTCAAAACCCTTTAGCTTCATATCTTGGGCTTCGAACAAGATACAAATAGACCCTTCAGCTTCACATCTTGGGCTTTGAACAAGATATAAACCACCTTTATCTTCACGTCTTGGGCTTTGAACAAGACACCAAAACACCATTTCCTCCCATAGAATAGGAGGAACTACGATTGCTCTGATTTCCCTGTTTCGGTAAACGGGAATACGTAGGCATAAGATTGAAAAAGAATCTTAGCGAGCACACTAATCAAAAAACCCAAAATCCCGTACCTTCATACATCAATCGAAAAGCATCAGTCCTAACATCCTACCAATAGCATAGTCCCGTCATTTCAGTCTTAACAAAATAAGCAGAAAGAGGCCCCACTTCCACATAGCATCCGTAACCTAACAGACCGCTGTTTAAACTCAGTATGCAAGCAGCGTTAGTTGGAGACATTTATTCCCCTTCCTTCATCAGTTTCAATAGGATAAAAAATGAATCAACCTGTAGTACCCCAAAGCGGCAGTGCTTAAGAACCACGTCCAAAATCGCTCGCTACAGAAAAGTTGTTCCCACCGTGGGGCCTGTCTTTCTTTCTTACAATTTAGGGCGAAAACCTTGGACAAGTTATTTTCATGACGGTTCCATCAGGGAATGTCATTATTGCAAGGATCGACCCTCACTAGGATCTTAGGTCAAAAACCTTTAAATTGGGAAGGTGCCACAGAATGGCGACTCCGCCGGGGAGCCATTTTCTGTTAGGATCATAGGATTCATAGCTCTTAAAAAAGTCTAGGACATTAGGACAAATATATATAATGCTTTTCCTAATTGATATCTGTGTTTATTTTTCTGCTAATGGGAATGCGTGTCATGCCGCGTGTGGAAAGATTGAGTATACACCTAGGAAAAACCTCTTTCAGTAGTGCGGAAGCTATCGGAAATAGTTATCACGCGATACTACCCTCTTCTGAGGTTCTTCAAAATAACATCACCTAGCACGGTTCCCGGCCCGCTGATGTTATCTCGACAAGAATCAATGATTTTGAGAGACAGGTACAAAAATCACTAGTATAAACCTTTGGGGGGGTAGAGCCTTGACTTCATGACACCGACCCTTTGACCCCATGTTTTTTCTATGTTTTTGTGTGCTGCATTCATGCATTCTTTTCTAGTCTCTCTTTTTCAAATTAAACTAAGACATTGATTGCAAATTTCAGAGAGAAAAGGATTGCGCTCATGGATTTCGGTAGACGAAAAACTCCCAAGTATACCTTCAAGGTTCCAAAACTAGAGGATTTGAGAGGATTAGCAAGGATGATCACTAACCCTGACTCTTTCAGAGCCAAGTACGGAGGTCTACTACCTCTGTTAAGGGTCCATGTAATTGAAAGAATCATGGAGGCACTCGTTCAGTTTTACGATCCGGTTTATCACTGTTTCACATTCCCAGATTACCAGCTCGCACAACGCTGGAGGAGTATTCTCATCTGATTGATCTACCCATTACTGGTCAAGCTCTCTTTTCTAGACTGGAAGAAATTCCAAAGGATCATACCATTGCAAGAGCAATTTATTTGGACGAGTCAGAAGTCAGGACTCACATGACCACTAAGGGTGGCATCCGGGGTTTGCCAGCCCAGTTCTTAACAAAGAAAGCCCTGTACTTGGCTAGTATATGGAACGTGACTGATTTCGAGAGCATCTTTGTTTTTCTCACCTACGGGTTATTTTTGTTTCCCAACATTGATAACTTCGTCGATATCAACGCCATTAAGGTTTTTCTCCTTGGAAACCCTGTACCAACCTTGCTCGCAGATGCGTATCATTCTGTACACTTAAGGAATTTATACAGCGGAGGAATGATCACGTGCTGTGTACCCCTGCTATATAAATGGTTTATCTCCCATTTTCCCAAGTCTGCTGCATTTTGGGATCATAAGAGTGCTTTACGTTGGTCGCAGAAAATCATGTCTCTTACCAACTCTGACATAGACTGGTACAATAGGATTTATGACGGGATCAGAATCATTGACCGTTGTGGAAACTTCCCCAACGTACCCCTCATAGGAACTAAGGGAGTAATCAATTACCATCCAGTTTTAGTTCGTCGTCAATTTGGATACCCGATGAGGCATGTCCCGCGTAATGCTCATCTGGAAGGTCTTTTCTTCAAGGAAGGAGAAAATGACAGGGCACTAAAGACGGAAATAGTGCACGCTTGGAAACATGTTCATAAGAAAGGACGGGAGTCTCTAGGAAAATCGGACTGTGTCTCGGTGGAGCCTTATCTCCACTGGGTACAAACTAGAGCTCTCAAGCAAAAGATGCCTTATCCTCGTCACAGAGTTCTTCCACCAAGGGAATCTGTCATGTACTTCATGACTGAAACGGAAAAACTTCAGGTTACTCTCAACAAAGTTCAACATGAGATGAGGTCTTGGAAGAACAAGTACCGCATTCTCAATGTCGAGTGTACCAAAATACAGCAATTGCTGAAGGATAAGGATGCTCTAATTGAGATTTTAGAGCAACATGCTGTAGAAAATCAGGATGACCAAAGGAATTTGCTCGCTCCTTTCACTTGGCAAAGGAATGACAACTCGACAACGGCCCAAGAGCCCCGGTCCAAGAAAAGGAAAGTACCAGAGTCAGCACCCGAGTTCTCCTCAGAGAGGACTCGAGACCCATTAGCTTAGGTTTCTGTTTCTGCACCTTGTAATTTACTGTATTTCCATTTCCGTAATCCTTTGAATTCAATAAAACGGGGGTGTCCCCACTGTTTGATATTTGCAATCTAATTGTCGAAGTTTATTTTGATTAAACTAAAAAAACAATTAATATAATCATTGCATTCATCATTCTCACGTCACGTATTCTTCTTACCTATGAATCTCACGTTTGTGTCTCGGTTCTAGAGTCAAACTGTCTCATTCATACAATACTCGGGCCAATCGTCAGAAAAAGATGGATGATCTCGAGGAAGAGAACAGAAAGTTAAAAGAAGAGATCGACGCTCTGAGAGAGGATATGAGAAAGCTTCGTAACGACATGCAAGCCATGGCAGAAGCTCAGCTACAAAGAACTGTGATCTCAGAGATCACCTCAATGCCCATAGTGGAGAAGTATGATCCTATGTATCAAATGCCGAAAGATCGTCCCTGGGGCATGCCTGTTAACTATATCCCGGAAGGATATGTTCCGCCGATCACTGAAGATTAGGGAATCATAGCAGAAGCCGCTGGGCCTGAAGGTTACAAACTTCGGGAAAGCGAAGATGCCAGGGGCATGACAGCAACTTCTGAAGGTTACAAACTTCGGGAGGCACCGAGAGTCTCGGCCATAATGACTATACCACCCCCTGTGGTGCACACTGTCCCAGAAAGACAGATTCCACAGATACCTTCTGGTAGAAAGGAAAGTATGTTCGATAGAATGGATGAATTCCAGGAGCAGTTCCTGGAAATGCAGAAGGAACTGCAAGCCATTCACGGTCAGGATCTATTTGGAAAGGACGTCGCAGACCTTTGTTTGGTCCCCAATGTGAAAGTCCCGCACAGGTTCCAAGTACCCGGTTTTGAAAAGTACAAGGGTAACTCTTGCCCTCAAAGCCATTTGGTGATGTATGCTCGGCGAATGTCAGCTCAGACAGAGAATCAGGATCTACTGATTCACTACTTTCAGGATAGTTTAACCGGTGCCGCATTAAAATGGTACATGGGTTTAAACCGCACTACGATTAGCACTTTCAGAGATCTTGGCACTGCTTTCGCCCAACAATATAAATACAATTTGGACATGGCACCAGACAGAGATTAACTCAGATCAATGTCGCAAAAGGACGAGGAAACCTTTAAGGAATACGCTCAGAGATGGCGTGAAATTGCCCTCAAATTTGTCCACCTCTTGAGGAAAAGGAGATTACAAAGATTTTCTTAAAGACCTTGAGCTCATTCTACTACGACAGAATGGTTACCAGTGCACCCAGCGACTTCACCAAAATGGTCGGTATGGGAGTGCGTCTCGAGAAAGTCGTTCAAGAAGGACGTCTAGTCAAAGACACTGGGTCGACAAGCGGTACTAAAAAGTACAGTAGTGCTCTCCCTAAGAAAAAAGAGCAAGATATTGGGAATATCTCTCTCGGAAAGCAAAGGCGACGGTACTAACCAGTAGCAGCTATAACTCCTGCTATCAACCCTGCGCTTATTTCTACGTATCAACCTCAGGTTGCTCAAAGCCAACCGCACTCGCAGCAATATCAGCAAAGGACACAACAGCCTCTTCAGCAGGCTCGTCCTCAATACAACAACAGTCGTACAACCCGGCCACCAGGATTTGATCTTATACCCGTATCGTACGCAGAACTATTTCCATTACTACTGGCCAAGGGGCATGTCCAGACTAAGTCTCCTCTTACAGTACCGGAAAATCCGCCTTTTTGGTTTAAGGTGGATCAGACTTGCCCTTACCATCAAGGAGGACCAGGGCATAACATAGAAAACTGTCTCAGTTTCAAATCCGACGTGCAAAAGCTTGTTTAGAGCGCGGTCTTATCTTTCAAATATACGAACCCTAATGTTCTCACGAACCTGCTGCCTCAACATGAGAAGGCTACAGTCAATTTGATAGAGGGAGAGTCTAACAACACCTATCAAATTCACGATGTACTCTTATTGAGGGCCAACTTGGTTAAGATGCATTGTAGACAGAGTGGATATGGCCATGTGCCACCTCATAATTATCACCAGTGTGATATCTGCTCTAAAAGCAATCAAGGATGTTTTGTGGTGCAATCAGCTCTACAGGAACAGATTGATCTCAGATGGATCCAAGAGCACCGAGTTCGTGGGGTTAACATGGTTTATACGAATTCCAACATCATTCAAAACCACGATATTCGTGCGATGAATGTCAACCTGGCGGCGATGCACTCAAGGCAAAGCCAGTATCATAATCTACCGCGTCACGATTATAATTCCTGCCTGACTTGCTCGGTAAACAAACAGGGATGCTCTTTCATACAGGAGGCCCTTCAGCGTCAGATGGATCTTGGATGGATCCAAGACTACCATGATAGGAATCATTATCAAATCAACATGGTTCAAATCTTCGATATTCGCTTGATGAATACCAGCCTGGTGGAGTTACATGCTAAACAGGTCCGGCTCAGGTTCCTGGTATCACGTGATTATCAGAACTGTAAAACGGGTTGCGAAAACGATCAGGGTTGTGCCCTTGTCCAGGAAACACTTCAGCACTTGTTGAACCACTGGTGGCTTCCAATCTATATGGATGAAGACACCCAGCAAATTAGTATCACTAATGGGAATCCTACTAGATATCAAAGTCAGGATGTTCGGTCGATGGAAATAGATCTAGTAAGGTTACACTGTATTCAAAGCGGACGTGGCCAGGTGCCACTACACAACTATGAGCGGTGTGGAGTTTGCTCAGTGGATAATCAAGGATGCTACCTCGTGCGAGTAGCCCTTCAAAGTCAGTTGGACCGCAAAGAGATTCAACCATGGTCAAGTTCTGGATCAGTCAACTATTTTGCTGATCAAATTGAGGACGTTGTCATAATCTCTGATCATCAGAGGACTAGGGATGTTTGTGCCATCATCCCTCTACTTGACGAATCGAGAGTTCCCAACCGGGAACGGATCGAAATTACTTACGATGGTCGGAAAAATCAAAAGGTTCCCATAGTCATCTATCTACCGGGACCACTACCGTATGAATCAACTAAGGTTATCCCTTACAAATATGGTGCAACAACAGTTAAGAATGGAAAGGAAATTCCATTACCCTCCGTCGTTAATATTGCAGACATCAGTCGAGTAACACGGAGTGGTAGAATCTTCAACAGAGGAGTTAGAGAACCTAGCAAAGAAAAGGAACCTCGGACGGAAGCTCCTGATCCACCAGTCAGTCAATCCAGTAATCCCGACCTTTCGAAAAACAATGATGAGATGTTGAAGCTCATCTAAAGGAGTGAATATAACATTGTTGATCAGCTGTTACAAACTCCTTCAAAGATCTCAGTGCTATCACTTTTACTCAGTTCCGAAGCCCACAGGGAGGCTCTACAGAAAGTCTTGGAGCAAGCCTTTGTGGAACAGGATGTAACAATTAGACAACTCGATAGCATTGTCTCTAACATCACTTCCTGCAATAGCTTGGGATTTAGTGATGAGGAATTACCTGAAGAAGGCCGCCGTCATAACATGGCGCTCAACATTACAGTCAACTACCAGGACGATGCTTTAGCCAACGTACTGGTAGACATAGGGTCAGCCCTGAATATTATGCCGAAGTCCACTTTGATGCAATTATCATTCAAAGGACCTCCGATGAGAACCAGCGAGGTCGTCGTCAAAGCATTTAACGGATCCAGAAAAACGGTTATCAGCGAAGTCGACCTTCCAATAACTATTGGTCCTCATACTTTCCAAGTCATTTTCCAAGTCATGGACATCCGGGCAACATACAGTTATTTATTAGGAAGACCTTGGATACATCAGGCTGGGGCAGTCACTTCGACCCTCCACCAAAAGCTAAAGTTCGTCCAGAACGACCAACTTGTCACAGTCTATGGAGAACAGGCTTTGCTCGTAAGCAACTTGTCATTATCTACTTGTGTAGAACCCGAGGAGGTTGTTGGAACTCAGTTCCAAGCGCTTACGGTGAGCAATGAGAATCAATCAGAGAAAGAAACCTCGATTTCCTCATACAAAGATGCTATCAAAGCGATCGAGAGTACCAACACAATAGGATGGGGGCAGCTTGTCATTCCTATTGACAATAAGAAAAGGAAAGGTCTTGGCTTTTCCTCAACCTGTACACAGGCTGCTACCAACGATGAAAGTCTTCATCCCATTTAGAACTTCTTCCACAGTGGAGGTTTCCTTCACCCAGTGTCTCAAGAAGTACATACCATCAATGAAGATGATTCCTCCGATACAGATGAAGAATGGAAGTCCTATCTCAACGAGGACGGTTATACATCTCAGGGCGAAACGCAGACTCCCTTTTGCTTTCCTGCACAGAGGCCGAGATTTATACCGAGGTTAGACGTTGAAATGGTATATGGAGATTGTGATCCGGAAGGATGTCGTGCTCCGCCAAACTCATTAGAGGAGGACACTCTGATGAAAGACAACTTTGACACCAGCTACTATGGCCCGATGGATGGTCTACCTATCTGGCAGCCTTACCCAGGAAACTTTGGGCAAGAAAATCAGCCGAACAATGAAAATCAGCTGAGCATCATTGAAAAGAATACCTGTGTCCCCACCATGTCATGGGATCAACACCCAGGTTATCCTGAAAATACCCAGCACGACGATGAATTCGCAACGTTTGCAGGACTAGAATTCATCAACAATGTTTTTCCTGAGGTCAACGTCATCGAGAAGGATGACTCCTCCAGTTCCAAAGAAGTGTGGGACACCTTGGGACAACCGAGTGGAAAGTACGACTTCATGGTCAAATACACCGCTCCTGAAAGCTCTCGTATCAGGTTCGAAGACATCCATCCAACTGGATGGGGAGATACAGCAGAGAGTACAAATACTACGCAAAATACAACAGAGGAATTCTCCTACGACAACGCTGCCTGGGAGACAGATTCCAATGATCCAGCTCCACCAGAAATCAGCGTCATTTCTGAAGACAAATCAAGGAAAGTACCAGATTTTGTGATTCACCGAGGAGTTCGCCGCCAATGGGTTGTTGTCGATGTTCCGAAGATCGTCCATAAGTCTAAGTAATTGCCATCTTTACTTTAACCTTTCACCCTGCCCAGGTGAAACAGATGTTTTGATAGGGCTCGCTTTCTGTAAATTCTCCCTCTTCGCTTTGCCCAAAGCGACAGAGTTTTGTTTTATAGGGTTGTAGTTTCAAGAATCGACTTGTTCATTAATAAAATAAAGTCATTCTGTAATTTCTGCATTAATTGCTGTTTTCTCTTTTTGCTTTTCTCAGAAAATGGTAATCCTAAAAAACATCTCAAATAATATAAATAGGCAGTTTTTCAAAGAAAAAACACTGCACACACTTGCATTCTCTCTATGTCTTCTAAACACGAATCATCACGTCATGAAGATTGCTTGTTTTAAACCCAGTTGAAACATACGATCCAATGCCTTCTCCCAACTTTGAGTTCCCGATATTTGAGGCTGAAGAAGAAAATGACGACGAAATTCCAGAAGAGATCTCCCAATTACTCCGACAAGAGGAAAGGTCCATTGAACCTCACAAAGATCCGTTGGAAACGGTCAACTTGGGTTCAGAAGAAGAAAGAAAAGAAATCAAGGTTGGGGCACTGCTCAGTCCAACTGCCAAAGAGAGTTTGACAAAGCTTCTCAGAAAATTTCTCGATGTGTTCACTTGGTCCTATCAGGATATGCAAGGGTTGGATACCAGTATCGTGGAACATCACTTACCGTTGAGATCGGAATGTCCGCCGGTAAAACAGAGGTTGAGACGGACTCACCCAGACATGGCCATCAAAATCAAAGAGGAGGTACAAAAGCAGATCGATGCGGGTTTCCTCGCCACATCAGAATATCCTCAATGGTTAGCCAACATCGTACCCATTCCCAAAAAGGATGGAAAAGTCAGAATGTTTACAGAGATCTGAATAAGGCAAGTCCAAAGGACGGCTTTCCCTTGCCACACATTGACATGCTGGTAGACAGTACAACAAAGTTCAAAGTCTTCTCCTTCATGGATGGATTCTCGGGCAATAATCAGATCAAAATGGCGCCGAAAGACATGGAGAAAACTTCGTTCATTACCCCATGGGGTACCTTTTGTTACAAGGTAATGTCGTTCGGTTTGAAGAACGTCGGGGCAACCTATCAAAGGGCCATGACTACTCTATTTCATGACATGATACACAAGGAAATCGAGGTATATGTCGATGATATGATTGCAAAATCTAAAATAGAGGAGGAGTAGGTGACCTACCTGTCAAAACTATTCGAGCGTTTGAGAAAGTACAAACTCCGCTTGAATCCCAACAAGTGCATTTTCGGTGTCCATTCAGGGAAACTCTTAGGGTTCATCGTCATCCAAAAAGGAATTGAGGTTGATCCTGACAAGGTCAAGGCCATTCAAGAAATGCCTTATCCAAAGACTGAAAAACAAGTCAGTGGATTCCTGGGACGTTTGAACTACATTTCCAGATTCATATTCCTCATGACCGCGACATGTGCGCCGATTTTCAAATTACTAAAAAAGAATCAGGACTGCGTTTGGAAAGAGGACTGCCAAACTGCCTTCAATAGTATTAAGGAATATCTGTTGAACCCACCGATTCTATCACCTCCAGTGGAAGGAAGACCACTGATCATCTACCTTATAGTCTTGGAAGACTCTATGGGTTGTGTGTTTGGCCAACAAGACGAAACCAAACGGAAAGAGTCTGCCATCTACTATTTGAGCAAGAAATTCACCAACTACGAGACTCGATACACTATGCTCGAGAAAACTTGCTGCGCTCTGGCATGGGCAGCCAAACCTCTTCGCCAGTATATGATTCGTCACACTACTTGGTTGATCTCTGAAATGGATCCAATCAAGTATGTCTTTGAAAAGCCAACTCTCACGGGAAGGATTGCCTGTTGGCAGATGTTGTTATCAGAATATGACATAGAGTACCACGCTCAGAAAGCCGTTAAAGGAAGTGTTTTAGCCGATCATTTGGCTCATCAGCCGATTGACGATCAGGAATCAGTCGGATTTGACTTCCCAGACGAAGATGTCATGTGTCTAAAAATGAAAGACTGCGATGAACCGCTACCCAGTGAAGGGCCAGAACCAGATTCCCAATGGGGACTTATTTTTGACGGAGCTGTCAATCATTACGGAAATGGAATTGGGGCAATCATCATAACACCTCAGGGTACCCATATTCCTTTCATCGCCAGACTCACATTCAAGTGCACAAACAACGAGGCCGAATATGAAGCTTGTATTATGGGTCTCGAAGAAGCAATCGACTTAAGGATTAAGAACTTGGATGTATATGGCGACTCAGCTTTGGTTATCAATCAGATCAAAGGAGATTGGAACACATACCAATCAGGATTGATTACGTACAAAGATTACGCAAGAAGGTTGTTACCCTTCTTCAACAGAGTCGACTTTCATCATATCCCTCGAGGAAAATCACATGGCTGATGCATTAGCCACTCTCTCTTCCATGATTAGTGTAGGTCAATGGAATGACTTACCTAAGATCGACATAATGCGCCTTGAACGGCCCGCTTACATCTTCACGATTGAAGCAGTCATAGACGACAAACCTTGGTATCACAATATCAAATGCTTCCTTCAGAAACAAGAGTACCCACTTGGGGCACTAAGGAAAGACAGAAAAACCCTCAGAAGGCTGGCAGGCAGTTTCTTCCTGAGCGGTGATACACTCTATAAGAGGAACTTTGACATGGTCTTGCTCCGATGCGTAGATAGACCAGAAGCAGACATGCTAATAAAAGAAATTCACGAAGGGTCCTTTGGAGCTCATGCCAAAGGACACACAATGGCCAGAAAAATTCTGAGAGCAGGATACTATTGGTTGACCATGGAATCCGACTGCTACAAGTACATAAGGAAGTGTCACAAGTGTCAGACATACTCCGACAAAATCCATGTGCCACCAACGCATCTCAAAGTTCTTTCTTCCCGTGGCCTTTTTCCATATGGGGAATCGACATGATCGGCATGATTAAGCCCAAGGCTTCGAACGGACATCGGTTCATCCTGGTAGCTATTGATTACTTCACCAAGTGGGTTGAAGCGGCGTCATACGCCAATGTAACCCGACAAGTAGTAGTCTGATTTATCAAAAACAATATCATCTGTCGTTATGGTGTTCCGATCCAGATCATTACCGATAATGGATCTAACTTGAACAGCAATATGATGAAAGAGTTGTGCATAGAGTTCAAGATCGAACACCATAACTCATCTCCCTACCGATCCAAGATGAACGGCGCGGTAGAAGTGGCTAACAAGAACATCAAGAAGATTGTTCAAAAGATGGTCGTAACCTACAAAGATTGGCACGAGATGCTACCCTTTGCTCTTCACGGTTATCGCACATCTGTCCGCACTTCAACAGGGGCAACCCCTTTTTCTCTAGTATATGGATGGAGGCAGTGCTCCCCATAAAAGTAGAGATCCCATCAATCCGGGTATTGATGGAAGCTAAGCTAACAGAAGCTGAATGGTGTCAAAGTTGGCACGATGAACTAAATTTGATCGAAGAAAAGCGAATAACGGCACTATGCCATGGTCAGTTGTATCAGCAAAGAATGAAGAGGGCGTTCGACAAAAAGGTTCGACCTCGCGTCTTCAGGAAAGGAGACCTTGTGCTCAAGAAGATACAATCATTTCTCACTGACTCTCGGGGCAAGTGGACTTCGAATTATGACGGCCTCTATGTGGTCAAGAAAGTTTTCTCAGGCGGTGCCCTGAGGCTTGCAACCATGGACGGAGAGGAATTTGCCTACCCCACAAATGTTGATGTAGTCAAGAAATACTTCGCCTAAATAATAAAAAAAAACGTCTCGGTGGATTGAAAACCCGAAAGGGCGGTCCAGGCAAAAATTAGAGACATGATCAAAAATCATCCCGGTGGATTGGAAACCTCAAAGTACAATCCAGGCAAAAATTAGGGATAATGGCAAGTAACTATGTTCGACAAAGGGGTAAGTCCCTCGGCAGCAGTTACATCATCCGTCAGGAAAACTCCAGTCAAGGTCATCTTCGACAGAAGCTCAGGATGCCCCGAAGTCAAAGTTGGTAGAAGGATAGTGGTCGTTATGTTTCAATGTAGCAATTTTTCCCTTAAATTACCATTTTCTAAACTTTGTAAATACTCTATGGAATTACGCGTTTGGCTGATTTCTATCCTATGAATAAAATTTGAGCCCTTGTGCTTTTGTTTGTAATTCTTATTTGTTTTAGCTTTACAGAACGCCATTTAAACATGATTAACGATTCTTGAAACGAAACAAAAATGAATTTACTTGTAAAACTTTTTCTGCTTTTAAAATAAGGATGGCAATTTCTTTTGACTGTTGAACATCGAAAGAACATCGATCGCTTCGCCAGAAGTAATTGAACCTCAAAATGCATAATCAAGGTATTCCTTCTAAACCAGTGCGCCTGAACGAAGGATCAACTGTGTCGAAGACCGTGTTTCATTCAACATCCCCGGTCGAGTTTTCATCTCCTAAGCTCGACCAACATAGCTCCCGACAGAGACTATTTCTCCTAAGCAAGGCAGAATTGCTATCTTGAACCAACGATACTTTTTATTTCCCACTGTGGCCGAGTATCTAGTCGTGTTCATCTACTAGTCTGTATGTCGCGTCAGTTTTGTCAGCATATACATACATACATCATGCATTATTGATTTACATTCATATTCATATTGCATCACTATCACTCTAGTCGGTCTTGTTCCCTAGTGATAAGAGTCCTCTCAATCGAGTCGTCAGTTCTTTCCTCGTCAGGAAATGAATCATCTAAGCGATCGCTCCTCCAGTTTATTTCTAGATTAAAGGTGGTTCTTTGACCACTTTGATAACTTGAACCTCTGAAGAGCCAGAGAGCTTCCGAAAAACATCACTCTTCGCCATTGAAGATGATATCTTCGCTTTCCCGGATTAAGGAAAATCCTCTGAGAAAGCCTCACGACTAAAGACTTTCAGCAACACATTGATTTTCCTCTCCAGAGAATCGATGATCATAAGGTCATCGGCACCTCAAAACTGGATCACATCATATAGCATTTCTCCGAAAAGATCTCCGAGAAAAGTATGATGCAATATCCCCAAGAGAAAACAGTCTTTCAAGAGACTCGTTCTCCCCCAGTAGAGTCAACGAATGGCATCTCCAACAGAGAAGTTTGTGCCTCTCTACAATCAAAACTTTTTCCATCAAATGGCATCTCCCTAGGAAAATTCGGCGAGAAGTTTGAGGAGAACCGCTACAAGTAGCGTCCCTTGTCAATAAAGTTTATTGACAAAAGAAACTAAGACCAGCTCCTTGGTAGGAAACCAGGATCGAGGGGAAGTTTGTATCAAAAACTTAGACCAGATCCTTGGTAGGAAACAAGGATCGAGGGGAAGTTTATATCAGAAACTAAGACCAGTTCCTCGGCTGAAGACCGGGATCGAGGGGAAGTTTACCTTTTCTAAGCATCATTGCTTAGCAAAAGAAGAAGGATGCGGGAACTTCTATTCTTAACCACCGTCAAAATTTCGGGTATTCCGATATTTAATCCTCTTGCACCCCGAATGCCCGAATACCTTCGCCATTCACACCTTCGGGTCCAAGAAGATTAAATAGGGGCATCTGTCATACCCCAAATTTTGACCACTAAGATTTCCCATCATTGTACAAATCATCATCACAATATGGATGTATCATCGTGCCTCATCATTCTCCCCAAAGATGGGTGAGCATTCACTACCAACAAGGATTAGGGTTTCAACACCTCTCAGAGTATTTAGACATAGGATCAATCAAGGAATGACATGATCTTCAAATTTTCTAACCTCTCAAATACCCATTAAAGATCAATAGGACTCCCACATCAAGAAACAAGCACAAAGTTGCTACATTCCAAGTGGATTAAGCCTCAAGATCGCCAGTGTCACCAAATTAGGGTTTTTGGTCGACCAGGGCCTCCAGATGGAAATTTTCCTCTGGGCATGAGCCAATGCTTCAAAGCATAACCTATGATGCTCTAAGGGACATCATAAACCCAATCATCAAGTCAATTTAGCCTCAGGGGATGCATTCATCAAAAAATCAGGAATTAGGGTTTCTTGACCTAATTCACCCCTAAGTTAACTTTTGGGACAAAACATGAGCCAAGACCTCAAGAGAGGATTTGAGGGTCTCTAACACATCACATTGATCCATTTGCAACAATGGATTGAGCCAAGAAGCTTGAGCAACAAGTTTCAATTTCATTTGAACCACAGTTAGGGTTTCGCGGGAAAAGTCAACTGTAGCTTTGACTTTTGACCAGGACATGCTCCCAAACCCTAAGACATGATTCAATACACCCTATAACACCTATGAAATCAATCCATCAAGTTTGATTTAGGTCAAGGACTTGATTTCATAGAGGATCGCATAGTTTGGAGTTCATCTCACAAAAAGTCAATTGTGCACAAAAGTCAAACTTTGACTTTTTGAGATTTTTCACAATTATGGTTTTTTAACCCTAAAATGATGTTAATGTGTGATTTGAATTATCATTCATCAAGAAAAATCAAGAAAAGTTGGATAACTTGTAAAAGGGGTAACCATAAAAACTTAGAAAATTTTCTAAGTTATGGAACAAAGTGGCTAGGGTACCAACTTTGGAGGATCATAACTCCTAAACCACAAGGCCATTTTTCCCCCATCCAAAGCTGGATTTGTAGCCCTCATGGCCCTCTACAAAAGCTTCAACTACACCTCATTCTAATTCATTATGGATTTTGAGTTATGGAATGATCAAAGTGGCTGAAAACATGAAATGCCACTTTTTCCAACACTTAGTGAAATTTTCACTAAGTCAGAATCTGTCTTACTTTTTACAAAATGTAGGGGCATTTTTCACTTGGATCCAAAAAGTATAAAAACAATTATGATCAAACAGTTGTTGTATCATATGAGGGCTTTCCAAAATAGCCAAGAACATCACCAAACTCAACTTGAGTCATGAGATATGACAATGGCAATATGCCTTGCTGAAAACTACCAAGGCTTGGCAGAATTTTGCACTTTTGCTCGATTTGGAAAAATCAGATAATTCCAAGCCTTGTCATCACTTTGGACACATCTGAGGATCAAATCTAAAGGGAACAAACACTGATCCAAGTCTCCAAAGTCTTTGGAACAAGAAGTAGCATGACAAACCTAGAAATCCCTAAAAGAGGGACAAGACTCCAATTTTGGATTGGAGCATTTAATGGATGCTTAGAGGTGACATGGACTGACACATTTGTAACTGAATTCAGTTAAGAATGATCCAACAACTAGGGAACCAAAGGCATGTGCTCTAACCTCTAGTCAATGGCTAGAGGAGACTTGGATTCTCATTTGCCAACATTGGTCAAACCTCTGCTGTGGTTGCCATTCACTATTGATCCTAAAACAAACTTGTTTTACTATAAATAGAGCTCATTTGTGCTCAATTTGAGTACACCAAAGCCATCAAACAGATGCTTTCCTCAAAATCCCTCACTTTAGGCCAAAATGCCTTCTTTAGCAAGGTAACTCTGAGTTTTTGAGTTAGAGATCATTTCCATCACAGCTCATGATCCTAATACCTCCAATATATCATATCTAAGCTATCCAAACACTCACAAGTGACCTGTAATCCTTAAATCACAAAGTCACCTCTCAAAACCTCAAAATAGTACTTTTGTGCATTTTTCAAGCCATGCCTTGATCCAGTCACTTTCCAAACCAGATAAAACCTCAAACACACTCCAAATATCATCCTTGAATTGTCCCAAATGGTTCCCCCCATCTGGAACACCATTTGAGGGAGTTGTTATTTTGGCCATTTTAACCCCTTTTGTAAGAAAGGTCCAGTTTGTGTTTTTGCAGGTTCTAGCTGATTCCATTCATCCTAAAAGCTTCTAAGGGATCATTTGAGAGTGTACAAAGCATCAAACCATTTCTGGAACAAGAAACTTGGCAGATTGCACAAAAACTCCAAAAGCTCAAAAGAGATGTAGGCATCATGACTTGAACTCTCCAAAAATGCATTGCTTATAAGTCCACTAATCATGCACATCTCATACATGTTATATATGTTGAGTTTGAACCAATTCATCATGTAATTCATGCCTGTACCAAAGTGTAGCATAGAAAATGCAATTATAGGCCTATTTCAAAACCACCATCAGATTTTGAGGAGGGAGCATGATCTGAAAAAAATACCACCACCATTGGATTCCTTGTGAAATTCTAGGCCAGATGCATATAAATTTTGTTCCCAACCATGGAGAAATGAGAAAGTTATGGACCTTCCCGTTTCTTGCCAAAACTTGCCTTGCCTTACCTTGGCCAGGCCTAAAAAACAAGGCAAGCCTTGTATGTTTGTTGGTTTGTTTTAATCAACGGATGTATCACCACCCCAGTGGTAAGGCGCGCGCCCTATAACCTTGAGGTCGTGGGTTCAAACCCCACCCATGCCATTTTGTGTTTTCTCACATTTTGCTATTTTTTCCAATATTTTCATGTTTTGTTAATTAATTGAAAAATTAATAACTCCCTCAATTTTAATTATTTTTTATTGGTTCTTTTTGCAAAAAATCAAAAAAATATTGAAATATTTTATTCCCCAAAAAAATTAGATTTATATTATTTATTTAATATAATTAGTATTTTTGTGAATTAATGTCTTTTATTTGTTTTTAAACTCTTTTAAAAATACTTTTCCATTTTGGAAACTCAAAACCAAGTAGGTTTTAATTCATCTTGTGATGAAAACCTCATTTTTCAAACCTTCAACAAAAATCACAAGTGGTTTATTCAAACTTATTTGGTATTTTTATCATTTTATTTGATTTTCTTTAAATATTTCCTTTTAAAAGAAAACAAATTTAGGGTTTCCTTGATTTTCACTCAAACAAACTTTTTTCAATCACTCATGGGCCTCTAATAGAGTGTAAGACCCAATCCTTTGTAAATACAAACCTATTTTGGGCCTCAAACGTTGTATAAGTCCCGTTGTATTTCAAAAGTTCGGCGTGATCATCGCCCGTTTAAAACAAACCATCTGGGCCTCTCCTCGAGCTATAAGACCCATTCAAAATCTTCGGGCCTCTAATAGAGTGTAAGACCCAATCCTCTTTTAACCAAAACAATCTTTGGGCCTCAGATATTGTATAAGTCTCTCTGCGTTAAAAGAAAAGCTCGGCGCGATCGTCAGTTCAAAAGAATCATCTGGGCCTACCCTTGTGTTATAAGCCCCATTCTTTTATCTTTCAATCATTTTGGGCCTCTTGAGAGAGTGTAAGACCCATCCCCTTGTACAGAAAACCTTTTGGGCTTCAGTTACTTGTATAAGTCCTTGTACAATTTCAAACAACAGTGCAATCACTGATAAAACCTTGGGCCTCTCCTTGAGCTGTAAGCCCCAATTTTCCTTTCAAAAGCATTTTCTCCTTTGATTTTATAACATACTGTTATTTTCAATTTCTTTGTTAAACAACTAACCAAACAGCATGGAAGCTCTACAACCGAGTAAGTGTTTACCCGCTTTCATTTACCGCTTTTATATGTATATAACTGTACTGTGGGGCTGTTTCACTGTAAGTCTTCTTTCATAAACTCATATCGACTGTGTAATAGTAGTATAGATATTTAGAGTTTCCCCGACAACTACGTCTAGAACTAGACAAAACCTCGTCTCCCTACATCCGACCTTATATCGGATATTTCAACATAACCTAAACCATGAGAATTTTCTTTCACAATAATTTTAGATAACTAGATTTAAGAAATCTCCCCCCCCCCCCCTTCCCCCCCTTGAACAGTTCATATACAGAAGGCCAATGTTCCAAGTGAAACCCCTTCTGGAACTGTTCATCAGCCTCCTCTTGGGCTTAATGGAAGGACCCACAGGCTTCCTAAAAGCATCCCCGCCTCCTCTTGGGCGTTGTACAAGGACCCGTCGGCTACTTAGAAGTTTTCACAGCCTCCTCTTAGGCTTCGTATAATGATTCTTCCTCCGGGAAGATAGCCTTCTTTTGGGCTTCGTACAAATTATCCCTCGGCTTTTTAAAAGTTTTCTCGCCTCCTCTTGGGCTTCGTACAAATTGTCCCAACGACCTCCTAGAGGTATAGGAACAGAAATTAGTCATCTTAATAGAACAGTCTTTCAAAGTGTCTAGATCTTACTACTACTGTTTCTTAAGCATAGTACAGAAGATAAAACCCGTAGACTCGGACAGTCTAAAGCTCCTTTGGATTCCCCGTTTCCTTAGAGAATAGGAAATAATCCCGATCCTCAGATCAAATCCATGAGTACAACATTACCCATATAAGAACTTATTTTCTCTTTTAACCAACATGTTGGACCTGTCACTCAACTGAAACAGTTACCCTAGCCTTCTCTTGGGCTTTGTACAATGATTCTCCCCAGTGGAGCAAACCTTTTAGCCTCCATCTCAGGCTTCGTACGAGATACCAAATCACTCTCTTGTTGAATATAAAAGACTCTCTTGTTGATTCAAACCTTTAGCCTCCATCTCGGGCTTCGTACGAGATACAAAAACACTCTCTTGTTGAGTATAAAAGACTCTCTTGTTGAGTCACTTCCCTTTCAGCCTCCATCTCGGGCTTCGTACGAGATACAAAACACTATCTTGTTGAGTATAAAAGACTCTCTTGTTGAGTCAAACACCTTTAGCCTCCGTCTTGGGCTTCGTACAAGACACATACAAAAGCACTCTCTTGTTGAGTCAACCCTTTTAGCCTCTCTCTCGGGCTTCGTACGAGACACATAAAAACACCCTCTTGTTGGGCCAATAGCCTCCTCTTAGGCTTTGTATAAGGAAACCCCGATTGAGTCAATCAACCTTTCAGCATCAAAGATGTGCCTCGTTCACGGTATACAAACATCAACAACTCCTTTCCCCTTCATCTTATTGCTGTAAACGGCAAGTCTCTGGATTATTTACATCCACGCCACTGTCCCTCTTTTAGCATGAGAAATTCCTAAGGAAAGATGGCATTGCTCTAAATTGAGTTAAAGTCTTCTCCTTCAGGTTAAAAATCCCCTATAAAGGAAATTATGGCATTGCTGGATTCACATATCCCAGTTAACGTAATTCTCCTTTATAATCAGTCACCCAACAGTTGTGACAAACAGACCCTCTTTAGAGATGACAAATTCTCTCTAAAGTAAAAACCCTTTAGCTTCATATCTTGGGCTTCGAACAAGATACAAATAGACCCTTCAGCTTCACATCTTGGGCTTTGAACAAGATATAAACCACCTTTAGCTTCACGTCTTGGGCTTTGAACAAGACACCAAAACACCATTTCCTCCCATAGAATAGGAGGAACTACGATCACTCTGATTTCCCTGTTTCGGTAAATGGGAATACGTAGGCATAAGATTGAAAAAGAATCTTAGCGAGCACACTAATCAAAAAACCCAAAATCTTGTACCTTCATACATCAATCGAAAAGCATCAGTCCTAACATCCTACCAATAGCATAGTCCCGTCATTTCAGTCTTAACAAAATAAGCAGAAAGAGGCCCCACTTCCACATAGCATCCGTAACCTAACAGACCACTGTTTAAACTCAGTATGCAAGCAAGGTTAGTTGGAGACATCTATTCCCCTTCCTTCATCAGCTTCAATAGGATAAAAAATGAATCGACCTGTAGTACCCCAGAGCGGCAGTGCTTAAGAACCACGTCCAAAATCGCTCGCTACAGCAGGACCATGTCATGATTCCTCTTGTAAAGTACATCGTTACTGAGGAAGAACTTGGATGATAGCCTTCGTAGAGCTTTCTTATCAAGACTGGAAGCATTGGCAGGATACTCTTGAGTCTTCAGATAATTCAAGATGTCGTGGAACCACGGTTTCCCATCTACCTCTTCTTCAATTGACTGGCAATAGGCGGGCTCGGTTTTGCGCTCAATTTTGATCAATGGCGCCTCCTTAACAAATCTGACTTGCCACATTGAAACTAACATTGCTAGAGCATCAGCCATGTGGTTCTCCGATCGAGGAACAAGATGGAAAGTAATCTCGTCAAAGTATTGGATCATCTCCACAATGTAATCACGGTAGGGATCAGCTTCTTGTCTTTAGTCTCCCATTCATCTTTGGCCTGATAGATAACCAAAGTAAAATCACCAATGACTTCTAGAATCTTGATTCTGAGATCAATTGCAGCTTCCAAACCCAAGATACATGCTTCATATTCAGCAATATTGTTTGTGCATTCAAAGTCTAACCTTGCTGTGAAAGGAGTATAACCACCATTAGGGTTCATCAGTACAACACCCACGCCATGTCCTTTATAGTTGGAAGAACCGTCAAACATTATTTTCCATCGCGAACCAGGTTCAGGACCTTCATCAGGGCCTGAATTTTCACAATCTCTCTTTATCAACATAATATCCTCATCTGGGAAATCAAATTTGAGAGGCTCATAATCTTCTACAGGCTGATTTGCAAGGTACTCTGATAAGACGCTTCCCTTGATAGCCTTCTGAGTGACATATTGGATATCATATTCTGACAAGAGCATGTGCCAATGGGCAAGTCTTCCTGTTTAAGTAGGCTTCTCAAAGATATACTTTATCGGGTCCATTTGGAGATTAACAAAGTAGAATGACATATCAAATACTGCCTTAAACGTCTGGCGGCCCATGCCAAAACACAACAGGTTTTTTCTAGCAATGAATAACGGCTTTCGCAATCGGTGAAATTTTTTCTCAAGTAATAGATGGCATGCTCCTTGCGACTAGTTTCATCATGCTGGCCCAAGACGCAACCCATGGATCCTTCCAACACAGTCATGTACATGAAGAGAGGTCTTCCAAGAACATGGGGAATCAAGATCGGTGGTTCTTGTAGATAATTATTGAGTTTACCAAAAGCTTGCTGACAATCAGAGTTCCAATCTACAGTCTGGTCTTTGCAGAGCAACTTGAAGATTAGCTCACAAGTGGGAGTCATGTTGGAGATGAATCTGGAGATATAGTTCAAACGGCCCAGAAAACCTCTTACTTGAGACTTGGTCTGTGGAGCTGGCATCTCTTGAATAGCTTGTACTTTGTCAGGGTCTACCTCAATTCCTCGTTGACTGACGATAACTCTGAGCAGCTTTCCTGATCTGACACCGAAAGTACATTTGGCAGGATTTAATTTTAGCTGATATTTACGGAGTCTCTTGAATAACTTCAGAAGATGGTCCAAATGTTCCTCCTCACTCTGAGATTTAGCAATTATATCATCCACATACACTTCAATTTCTTTATGGATCATGTCATGGAATAAGGTTACCATAGCCCTCTGATAGGTTGCCCTTGCGTTTTTCAAACCGAAGGGCATGACCTTATAGCAATAAGTTCCCCATGGAGTGATGAATGTAGTCTTATCCATATCGGCCGGATCCATTCTGATCTGATTGTAGCCTGAGAAACCATCCATAAAAGAGAAAACTACAAACCGAGTTGTATTATCCACAAGAGTGTCGATATGTGGCAGAGGGAAATCATCTTTAGGACTGGCTTTGTTGAGATCCCTATAATCTACGCACATTCGCACTTTGCCATTCTTCTTCACTACTGGCACAATGTTAGCTACCCATTCAAGGTACTTGGAAACTGCTAAGAAACCTGCATCTAGTTGTCGTTTGACTTCATCTCTGATATTGAGAGCCATGTCGGGTCTACTTCTTCGAAGTTTCTGTTTCACCGGTGGACATTCAGACTTGAGCGGTAGCTTATGAACTACTATGTTTGTATCCAAACCAGGCATGTCTTGATAAGACCATGGAAAAACATCCACATATTCTTCCAGAAGCTGTACTAACCGTCGTCTGATATCTTCCCCGAGTGTTGTCCCAACCTTAACCTCTTTCTTGACCTCATTGGTACCAAGATTGATGACGTCAACTTGTTCCTCATGCGGTTGAAGATCCGTGTATTGATACTCACACATCTCTGCCAAATCATCAGGGACCTCATAATCCTCCTCATCCTCAACTTGATAGATAGGTGAATCAAAATCGATAGTGAGAGTAGGGTCATTGAATACAATGGGTTTGGGATTTATTATGCATGATGGAGGGATTTATTTTATTAAAATGCACAAAATCAAATGCAAGAAGAAAATGTTTTTGTAGTTTTTGAAAAGATTGACATTTTTCCTTAAAAGCAAAAACAGTAAAATAAAGACAAAAGAATTTAACAAAACATCACTTTCATTGATTAATAAGAATTAAAAGTGGTGGGCCATACAAAATAATCCGCCAGCCTTGGGCAGGGCTGCGGAATTTGAAAACAACAACAAAAGCAAGCAAATTACTCTGGCATAGGGTACAAAATAGGGATTTCAATTGCCTCCCAATTACTCAATACGGTGTCACACTGAAAAACCAAGTGGCTAATGTCCTCGTCTTCAGCGTCTTCAATGATGGCATGAAATTGATCTCCTCCACTGACAAATACTTCTTAAATCATCTTTAGTCGCCTCGTTGTAGCAGCAGTTGTCTCATCAAGAGTTGGTTTGTAACCCAACCCTTGGTACTTCTCTCTCTCTCTTGAATCTCGATGACTTTGCCCTAGCCTTCAAGTATACCTTATTTTAGGGCATATTGGATACTCTTGAAAGAAGCAAAAGATGGATTATTCGAGGCCACTGGCTCTTCATTGTCAAGCAAAACAACATTAGCTATCTCAAGAGCTTGGAAAGAAGTTTCCAAAGCGTCTTCATCAGCTTCAATGTATCGGAAAGAGGACGGGTTACTGACCATCAGAACTTCTTCACCATGGATAATGACTAACCTTTCATCAGCTACAAATTTCATCTTTTGATGCAAAGTCAAAGTTACAGCACCGGTCACGTGAATCCAGGGCCTCCTCAACAGACAGCTGTAAGCGGGATTGAGGTCCAAGACTTGGAAAATGACGTTGAACACATGAGGACCAATCATAATAGGTAACTCAATCTCTCCCATTACTGATCTTCTCGAGCCATCAAAGGCTTTGACAACGAGTGAAGTAGGCTTCATCACGGCTCCTTGATGGGTCAACTTTTCCAGAGTTCTCTCCGGCAGCATATTCAGAGATGAACCAGTATCTACAAGTACTCTGGCTAAAGTATCCTCTTGGCACTTTATGGATACATGCAAGGCTAGATTATGGTTTTGACCCCCTCGAGGTAATTCTTCGTCACTGAAACTGAGCGTATTGCAGGCTGTGATGTTAGCAACGATGTGGTCAAATTGTCCAGCAGTAATGTCTTGGGCTACATGTGCTTGGGCTAGAATTTTCTGCAAGGCTGCTATGTGGGTGGGAGAATTCATCAGCAGAGACAAAATTGAAATCTTGGATGGAGTTTGGTGAAGTTGGTCCACCACTTTGTAATCACTTCTCTTGATAATTCTCAGAAATTCATCATCATCCTCTTTCTTAACCGCCTCTTTTTCCTTATCTTTGGAGGGTACAGGAACAACAGTCTCCTTGGGCACAGTTCCTTTGAATAGAGGAGTGTAAACTCTACCACTGCGAGTCATTTTCCCAGTCCCCACTATGTTGGTCACCTCTTCATTTGAGGCTCCCACCTCATTCCTTGGAACCACCCCCTTCATGTCTTTTGTCAACCCTAGTATTCTCATAAATCCACGGCACAGCTTTTGAACCTCTAAAACGGAATGGAACGGGTTGTCGGATGTTGCTTGGCTTTGAATGATTAGCAGTGGAAGCAACAACGGATTCAGAATTATTGAAGATTGGTACTGGCTTATTGAACACGGGAATCACAAAATCAGACTTTGGTATGTTGAACACAGGCATTTGTTCCTTTGACTTTGGCAAGTTTAACACAGGCTCAATTACTGCAACTTCCTCCTTCCTCTCTTTACTAAACACCTACAAAAATCCCTCGTCAATCAACCTCTGAACATCGTCTCGAACCCATTGGCAACCCTTGACACTGATATTACATTCTTCACAATCACCATGACAAATTTTTATCAATCTAGCTTCGAATAGTTTAGCATGGAAGACCGTGATAGGAATTTTGATCCTTGATGCATCCAATACTAACACCTCATCGTTCTCATTCTTAATAGTGTTGGTAGTTTCGTGTGTGGGCAACGGATTACTTTTCACGTTTGGCTTATTGTCTGCGAAAGATATGATCTTCTTTTCCATCAACCTTTTCACTACATGTTTCAATGCTAAGCAACCCTTCAAGTCATGACCGGCTCCCCTTGGTGAAAAGCACAATTAACATTTGGATTGTGGAACGGCAAAGACTTCTTCATGGATGGACCCAGAGGTCTAGTAACAATCAGTCCTTGTTGCACTAATGAAGGATGGAGTTCAGTGTAAGACATTGGTATGGGCGGAAATGTGGTCGTTCCCCCTTGTCTCCTATGGGGAGCACCTGATTGAGAAGTTTGTTGTCTTTGTTGTTGTTGATAATTCTAAGCATTTGGTACTTCCTGATAAGCTGACTGTTGTTGATAGGTCGGCGCCTGCTGCGCTACTTGATGATTAAAGGTAGGTGTTACAGTTGCCACATAGTGTTGGGGAGCATACTGCATGGGGTAAATCGGCTGTTGAGTAAAGTTCAGAACCGACTGTTGTTGATACATAGGCTGTATCCACCTCGGGTTCCTTTTCTTCCCTGCCATGATGGCATTAGTATCTCCTTTTT
This sequence comes from Lathyrus tuberosus, assembly GCA_022829125.1. NCBI lineage: Eukaryota > Viridiplantae > Streptophyta > Magnoliopsida > Fabales > Fabaceae > Lathyrus > Lathyrus tuberosus. The sequence continues at coordinate 10,498,846 of JALAZF010000086.1, forward strand.
TCTTCTTGTGGAAATGGCTAGGAGCTTTCTTGGTATTGGTATTGGTTGAACTACTTAAGGAACTGACTACTTTTCTGCTTTTCAGCCCAGCTTCTACTTTCACGCCTACAGCAACAATATCAGCAAAGTTAGCGCCGACGCTACTAATCATCCTCTCATAGAATTCTGGCTTCACAGTATCCACAAACCAATCAGCCAATTCTTTTTCAGACAAAGGTGGCTCTACCTGAGACACTGTCTCTCTCCAACGCTGCGCGTACTCTTTAAAAGACTCGGAATTGCTCTGAGACATGCTCAACAGTTGTCTACGATCTGGTGCCAAATCCATGTTGTATTTATAATGCTTTACAAAAGCATCAGATACGTCTTAAAAACATTGGATCCTAGATTAGTCCAAAGTCAAATGCCACTTTGCAGCAGCCTCTTTCAAACTATCTTGGAAACAATGGATTATCAACTTGTCATTGTCCGTGTACGCAGCCATTCGTCGGTAATACATGACCAAATGCGACTTAGGACAGGTCGCACCTGAGTATAGGTCGAAATTCGGCATTTTAAACTTTGGCGGAATTACTAAACCAGAGACTAAGCACATATCTTTAGCATCAGTACCAAAAACATTGCTTCCTTCCATTGCCTTCATTTTTCTTTGGATTGTCTTAACACTTTCTTTCAGTTTCTCATGGCGTTCATCACCCTCTTCAGACATTTCAGGGTAATCATAAATCTGATGCGGGTTGTGAAAAACAGGGTGCACTTGGGTTTGCACTGCTGCTGGAGCAAAGGTAGGGATAGCTTGATGATTCTCGTTACCCAAGGGCACAACTTGTTGAGTAGGAGTGGGAATCGGTGGACGTATGAAGTCAAAAGGAATTCCTAATGAAGGTACAACGGTAGTAGTAGCTGGGGTTCCACAGTAGGAGTGATAATCTCAGAGACCACAGTGGCATGTGTATCCATCTTTTCTTTTAAGACCTGTATAGCCTCCAGAATCTGCCCCATTCCTCCTCGTAGCTCATTTAGCTCATTGTTGACTCTATCCATATCAAAGTCCTGTTCTGACATCTTTTGACGGGCTTGGGCTCGTGTGTTGTAGCGGTGTCGGGAACTCAGTGTGACGGTTCTGAAGAGGATATGGCGACATGAGATAAAGACAGGAAAGAAAATACATATGCTATGACGTGATGCAAATGAAAATGAAGATGCAAATGCAAGCTAAACTATCAAGGAACCAAGAATTTTGTAAACATTGTAGATAACAGGATGTTTATCAAAATAAGTTCTTTCATTAGAAAATCTTGCAAATATTACATCAGAGATAATACATCTTCATAATTCAAATACATGAGTGGAAATGGAAAATACAACATAAAGGAAACTAAGCATCTGATCCACTGGCGGATGGTCCCTCCCCTCTATTGATCTTTCTCATAAGCTTGTTGATTCGCTCCTTGATTTTTGCCTTTTCAAGGGTCAATTCTCCTAGCGCATTCTTCAACTTCAGCTCTTCCTCTGTAGATGACTCGTGACGGGGATAAGGCGTCCTCATCACGAGAGCTCTTTCGCGAGACCATTCTAAGAAGGCCTCGGTAGTGGTACAATCAGGGTCTCCCAAAGTGGTCCATCCTTGTTTGTTGATGTTGCGCCAAGCACACTCAATTCTGATTTTGAACTCTAAATCTTCATTCTCCTCAAGAAAAAGCATCTCTAAATCATCAAAATCAGGGATCTCCTCCATTGGATGGCCTAACTCACGGCGAGCGAGTACAGGATTGTAGCTGATGCACCTATTCCTGCCCATGAGAGGAACATTGGGGAAGTCCCCGCAGCTGTGGATCATCAGGATCCCTCCATAGACTGGATCATACCATTCAATGTCGGTGTGGGTCAGCTCCATCAATTTCTTGGACCAAATCTTGCTATCTTCTACTTCCCAAAAGGTTGGCGTCTTCGGTAGGTGCAAAATAAACTACCTATAGAAGAGGGCAACACAACAGACAACTGGTCCTCCATTTCGCAAGTATCTTGTGTGAATAGCATGATAAGTATCAGCTAGCAGCGTAGGAAGAGGGTTGTTGAGCATGAACATTCGAATAGCCTGAACGTCGACGAAGTACTTGGCATTAGGAAACAGGAACAAACCATAGACAAGTAAAGCAAAGGTTGATTCAAATAGTGCAGAATTTCCCCTATCAGCAAAGTAGAGAGCTTTCTCGAGCAGAAGTTGAGCAGGTAATCCACGACGTCCTCCCTTATTGGCCAAGTGAGCTTTGATGTCAGACAATCTCAGCCTCGTTCCTCTTGCGATGTCTTTGTCGGTGAGTTCATCTTTTATTCCAGAGAACGGAGAAGAGTCTTTGACAGGGATGCCCATCAGAGCGGAATATTCTTCCAAAGTTGGCATTAGTTTATAGTCTGAAAACACAAAGCAATGGTAGATAGGATGGTAGAGTTGGACCAATGTCTCATACTTTTCAGTAATGGCAGGATCCTCCCATACTTTTCAGTGAAAGTTGACGGGTCTTCAATCATGTCTCCCAACCCCAACAGTTGTTCCAACTCGGGAACCTCAAAAGTATACGGCCATGTTCTTCTTCTTCCAGCATCCATCTCTACAAAGTCTGCGAAACAAGATTAGTTTCTTGATAGTTTAGCAAAAAAACGGGATGCAAATGCAAAGTTTCATGGAATTCAGGCACTCGTGAAATACCAAGGGATACCAAAAAGTCTCATTCTCATTAATAGCAAAGTGACTTACAAGAGTCAATACACTTTCAAAATTCTTAAACATAATGCTAAATAAAAGATAAAAAGACCTAAGGAGATTCTCATATGAGCCTCATGTTGAGCTTTTTAATTTCCTTCTCCATCTGAGCCTTTTCCATGACAAGCTTGTCAACGATCAACTTCCATGGAGTAGATTGAGTATCAGAGGTGCTTGGTCCTTCTTGGGTCTTCCTCTTCTTGCATGAGAGCAGCTCTTCATTCTTGGCTTGTAGTTGCTTCTGACGTTCTAGGTTCTCCTCAACAACCACTTGATATTTGTGCTTCCAAGCTTCTCATGTCTGCTGGGCTTGGTTCAAGGAAATCTTCAGCTCTTCTTCCTTTGACATGAAAAACAGAACGGGCTCTTCCTTCAAAGCAATTGGTTCTTGTCTAGAATAAGGTATCTTTAACTCAATAGCTCTTCTTTGGACCGATTGGAGATACGGTTCCAAGGACACACAGTTAGGTTTTCCCATAGCACTCAAGATCAATCTTCTCTGCTCTTCATATTTATCATATCCTTCAAAAAAGATGTTTTCCAAATGAATACCAAGAGGCTTATCTTTTAGAGGGTACCCCAATTGTCGACGAGCCAACATAGGGTTGTAGCTGATTCCTCCTTTGGTACCAAGAAGAGGTACGTTGCCAAAGTTCCCACAACTGTCTGTGATCATTATCCCATCATACACACGGTTATACCAATCAATATCGGAATGAGAAAGAGCCATAATCTTCTTAGACCACCAACCCTTCTTAGGGTCCCAAAAAGCGCTTGCCTTTGGCAGGTGTGAAACAAACCATCTATACAACACAAGAGCACAACAAGTGAGTTGACCTCCATCATGGGCATTCCTCAAATGGACTGAATGGTAAGCATCGGCTAGCAATGTTGGTACAGGATTCTTCTTCAAAAAGATCTTGATAGCATTTAGGTCCACAAAATTATCAAAGTTTGGGAAAAGAAAGAGCCCATAGATAAGCAAGGCAAAAATGGCTTCAAAGGCATCCTTATTTGAGTGCTTGGCGTAGTACTGAGCCTTTCCAATCAAGAACTTAGCAGTCAAACCAAATATTCCTCCCTTGGCAGTCATGTTGTTTTGGACGTCAACTAACTCCAAGTGAGTAGCCTTAGCTATTTCTTGCTCTTTGGGGTTCCTCTCGAAGATAGGAAAATGAGACTCGTCCTTAATAGGTAAACCAACTATCTGAGAATACTCTTCAAGGGTAGGCAAGAGTTGATAATCGGGGAAAGTAAAGCAATGGTACTTTGGGTCATAGAATTGAAGCAAGTAGAAAGGAGTCCTTCATCGACCTTCTTCTTCAACAAGATCCACAGCTTCCCATATCTGTCCTTGAATCCTTCAGGGTCTGTCAACAAGTCTCCCAACCTCCTTAGGTCGTCCAATTTAGGACTCTTGAAAGTGTATGTTACAATATTCCTTCTTGCACTGTCCATGATATCCCTATGATTTTCACAAAAATGAGGTCTGAGTTCCATGAAATTGACATGAAATGAATGCTTATGATGTATGAATGCAAAGCAAGTATAAGCACATAGATGCACACATATTTACAAATGTACAAACACGCAGACAAAGGACTTGGGTTTAGTTCATAAGCATGGAGCCATGGTTTACCCTTCCCAATTGGTATGTACTATTGGTTTATCAACTATAGAACAGGGTTCTAAGAAGTTCCCAGAGTCGACAACCCATCTTTCGGATATTATCGATTTCCCGAATGACTCGGTAGTAAATAATATTCTCAAGAGAATCTCGTCTGAGTGTAGTATCGCGTAGCAACCAATTCGTGAATAGACTCCCTCATAGTCCTCGCACTACATCCTAAAGGCAAAGTGGGGTTAGAGGTAACTACGCTTCTCAATATCAAGGGCACCTAGGTCGAGAGTAGCACGTTTTCACGAATGGACTCGTTCAACATGACTAGATTCTCAAGAGGGCCTTAACTGAGTGATAGTGTCTCAAGTCAACTTTTTCGAGAATCGACTCCCTCAAAGCCTCCTTAAATATACCATCGTCCTATAATAAGTGCACTCAAGTCCGGGATAGGACTTATCTCACAACTCAATAGTAGCACCCTGCCAAATAGAAGAACCCAACAAAACAGGTATACAGATATGTACAAACATATAGGCAAAAAACATAAATAACACACAAGCACAAACAAGGTGGGCTTAACCCTCAGAGTGTTTCCCTAGTGAAGTCGCCAGTTCTGTTGCGGTGAGAATCGGATGTCAAGCTATTAATTAACTTGAATCACAAAAGTTTGAAATTCACCACCGAGCTTTGATTTATCTAAAGGAAAGGGTAAAGATCGAAAGAAAAACCTTTTGCGCCATGTGAAGACACAGCTAAGAGATCGGGGATCGGGGGTTGGTTATACTAAGGGAAGGTATTAGCACCCTAAGTATCTGTAGTACTCTACAAGAACCTCTTGTTTGTATGTGTGTTATGTTATGTTTGTTTGCTAAGGGATCTATACTAAGGCAAAGACCTCGAGGTATATACACTAAGTATGCTCGCCAAGACATTGCATCTTGTGCCTACGTATCTGACTAAAGAATCAGAGCAACTGTAGTTCACTTAACTAAGGGTGAGAGAACCATTTACTATGGCCAAAGTTCCAAGGGGAATGAGTGTGATACTCATATAGAGTTAAAGAATTCTCTAAGTCTATGTTATGAAAGGGGAAGTGGATACTCATGATGATGAGAATCACATAGAGTTGAAGAACTCTAACATATTTCTAAGTTTAAGGGTTGAATGGCTCTAAGGAGGCCAAAGAATAAGAGAATATTATGATGATAGTACTTAAATATAGTTGGAGAACTCTAGGGAGAAATGGTTCTAAGAGACCAAGGGTGAAGGAGACTACTATTAGGATAATACTCAAGTAGAGTTAAAGAACTCTAGAGGGAGAAGGGTTCTAATGAGAACTAAGGGTGGATCCTAATGAGGATAGAGGATGGCTCTAAGGAGGCCAAGATGGTATATGAGTTATCTATGACCTTGAGGTCAATAGAGAGTCTTTCCTTTGGAAGAAAGGGAACAATGAGGGTTAAGGAAGGGAAGCTAAAGAGCTAGCCTCGCTTGGGGGAAGACTTAATGAAGTTCTCAAGATAAACAAATATCGTAAATAAGAGGAAACATGAGCATGGTAATGACCAAAACACTTCATGGGGACCATATGTTAAATAAGTTAACAAACATGATGAGTGATAACAACTTGAGGTTCATGCATTTAAAAGATGACAATCTGATCAGTGGTTTTCACTCGTAGTTTTTCAGGCGTTTGTGTCTATATTTTCTGTTATGTTTTCGGTATTTGAATTCATAGTATTGCATTTCTACTTAGTGTTTGTGTTTTATTTAAGCAAGTTTTTGTTTTAATATTATTCTGTTTTGAGATCGTTTGTGCTTTGATGTGGTAATGTTTTCTTTGTGTTTCTCAGGTTTGTATAAAGTCATTAATCAGATGCGCGTGTGAAAGCTGGAGTGCCAAAAGTTCAAGGAAAAGACCAATCAGAAGCCTGACACGGTTGCCCTTGCCACAGGACACGGCCCGTGTCAGGAGGCTTGGGAGATGGAAGTTTGAGCACTAAAATGGGACAAGGAAAAGACCAAACAGAAGCCTGACACGGCTGCCCGTGTCACAGGACACGGCCCGTGTCAGGGCCCCTGAGAAACTGCCTTGGCGCATGAAGAGTCAGCAGCCTGACACGGCTGCCCGTGTCACAGGACACGGCCCGTGTCAGGGTCCCTGAGAAACTGCCTTGGCGCATGAAGAGTCAGCAGCCTGACACAGCTGCCCGTGTCATGGGACACGGCCCATGTCAGGGCCACTGGAGGGGAATTTTGTGATTTTTTAATTATTCCAATAAGTGTCCTTTGAGGGTATTTTGGGAATGTCACATGCTGTTTAGTGATCTGACACTTTTTAAGCTGAGGAAGGCACGAAAGAAAAACACTTTTTGAATTACGTATTATTTTGGATGTTTTCACGGGTTCTTGGAGAACGGAGATCTCTCAACCGCGGAAGCAATTGAAGATCGAAGGAATCTGATTATTAGTGTAATGGCTTTTCTTTATTTTTATTCAGTTATTGTTTCTGTTATGAACATGAGAGGCTAAACCCCCCAATGTTAGGGGGTGTCCCTGATTTCTTTTTGTAATGACAATCGGATCTATTTTATACTAATTTCACTGCTTTCTCGTTATCATTTTGTTGTATGATTGTTCTTAATGCAAATCGATATTGGAAAATAGGATTTTGATTTATGGTTGATTTAGGTCTGAAAAACTTTGATTAACGCTTTTCATACAACAATATTCTATTAGACATTGCCGAGGAATTGGGATGTCGTAGTTTAACCGTATCACTTTTGATAAAAAGTAAAGCTTGGGATTCTCTCTATACAACCAAGGAATTGGGGTGTAGAGGGAATACCAAAGGGTTTTCTTTAAAGGAATTTTTGAAAACTAATCTTAAAAGACGGTAATGATTTTAGTCTAGTAGTGAGTTTGCTAAATGCTAGAGAAGATGTCATTATAAGGGATTTCATACACCTCTCCCTAGTAGACTAAAAAAAATTTAAAAACAAACACAAAGCAAGTAAAAGCCCCCCACACTTGAACTCAACAGTGGCCTCACTGTTTAAGAACAATTGTAGGAGGGGACTCACAGAGCCTCACTGAGGAGGAGGGTTGTGGTGCAGCCTCATCTGCTGCATCCACTCATGCATCTCTGTAATCATCTTCCCCTGGTGGGCCTGCTCCATACCCGAACCAGCCCCAACAACAACAATACCACCCCCAGCAACCACCACCACAACAGCAACAATATCAGCAACAACCTCAATAGTACTACCAACCTCAATAACAGGTCCAAAAGAAAGCGGATTGGGAAATTGCCATTGAGAAGATGGCAGCTCAAAGCTCTCAATTCCAGGAAGAGACACGAAGTAATCTTAGGAATACAGGTGCCTCCATCAAAAATCTAGAGGTCCAGATGAGCCAAATAGCTCAACAGTTAGCAAGTTCTTAAGCACAGAGTACTCTTCCAAGTTCAACGGTAACCAACCCGCGAGAGCATAATAATGTTAGTGCGGTAACCACGAGACGTACCAAACCTCAATAGGACACCGAGAAAGAATCTGAGAGTGTAGATCAGTTACTTGAAGTTGAGTTGGAAATTAAGGAAAATGAGGTTGTGAATGAAGAAGTGTGAAATTCTGGTACCAGATATGTGATGTCACACTTAATGTCACAACAATACACTCTGCTATGGACAATAACAAACAACAACAGAAATAAATCATCACAATGAATTGTTCACCCAGTTTGGTCTAACTACCTACGTCTAGGGGCTACCAAGCCAGGGATGAATTTCACTATCAGTAGTATTAATTTACAGACTCAACAACCCAGTTGACATCTCCTAAACTTAATCACTACTTAATGAACCTTCTACTTAAGAGACCACTTAAGTATGAGATCACTACTCAATCCCTAAATCACTTCAGTGATATAATTCAAAGATCACACACTTTGAATAACACTACTTGATTCTGCTTCATAGCTTTGATCAAAAACAACTCAAAACAATAATACCAATTCACACATGAATGGTTTACAAAACATACACGAAGACACAAATGACTCGCAGTCTTTAGCTCTCTTTCTTCGTTGCTTTTCCTTCAGTACTGATGCGCTTTATATAGCTATCTGAATTGGACTTTGACCTGCTACAATATCTGACCTGATTTGTTAATTAAAACTGAATCTTCAAAACAGATTTTCTCTCTCAAAATCTTCTTAAATCTTCATCCTATAAACTCTCCTACAAATCTGCATCAAATCTGTTTGCAACAGAAAATATATATCCCAAGATATTCGCTTCCAATGAGACTAACAGCTCTCCCAATATCCAGCTAAAACGCAAACCCTAACAACATCACTAAACCTGATGTTATTAATCTTCTGCAGACCTGATGTCACAACATCGCATGTAACATCAGACATCACAACTTCAGCAACTTAACTTCTTAACATAAACCAATGTTAAGACTCAATGTTAAGACATCACCCATGTGACATCAACATTAAACACCTTTGTTTTACCAAAATTCTAGCCAATCCAAGAACCAACAATCTCCCCCTTTGGCTAATTTTGGCTAAAATAATCTCTGCAACATCAGAGACTTCAGCAGTGGATAAACATGAACCTTTGCAGCAGCATTTCATAACAGCTTCACAATGCTTTCAGCATGCTGCACACACCTATCAGCTCATAAAACAAATTCAGCTGAGCTATTCAACCATTCTCCCCCTCAACTTCTACACTTCTGCATCACAACTAGCAGCACTACTTGACATGGGCTAACTCCCCCCCTCAAAACAAGAACCAGCTCACAGCTGTTCATACACTCTCCCCCTTTTTAGCCATAATTGGACAAACTCTAAACTGCCAACCAACATAACATCTGTAAAAACTTCCCATCAAGCCTAGAACCAAAACATATAACTAGGCAACAACTACAAACTCCCCCTTAGAACCAGCACCAGAAACACAATGTCATGACATATTGTCTGGCATTAGACCTTCACCGGAGAAATTCTATTACATACTGCTTGAAGCCACACACAATCTTGATAAACAACTGCACTACTTCAACAAGAAACACTCCAAAAACACCAATGATATCCCATGACACAATCATGATCATATAGTAAGAAAGTGCCAGGATCACATCCAACAAACTCTAGGATTGATACCAAAATCGCCCTTGATCCCTCTTATCCAGAAACGATCCATACTTCTTCTATCAACAATATCCACAGAAATGATCACAACTAACTCCTTGACCTGCACATCATAACATCCATGCACAGTCTTCATCCATCCAGTCAGGAATGTTTCATCCACATGATCTGAAGCACACACCCAAAACCTTCCACTATTACATCCACCAGTAGTTGAAGTCTTCTAAAATAGTAGTCATGCTCTACTAAAAACAAGACCAGAATCTAATACACATAATTAGAAACACCTCTTCTGACACCACACGCACAATCTCAAACATCTTCCAAATATCAACAATTTTGATGTTACAACATCTCTTCTCATCACATTCAACAACATCTTTTGGGAAATCAGCTTCTCATTACCATTCAAAGGACTCATTTCGCATAGAAGTCCTTCAAGAAGCTCCCAAAAAAAACACAGTCAGAGCAGCTTATTCAGGTTAACATACACACCTGAATACCATAAGCTCGCACACCCTCTTCCTACGTAATTATTCATAACAGCTGGAGAAAACTCAGTACATTTCCTTCTCATATACACTTTTCCAAAATCCCCATCTCTTCTATCAGCAATGTCAGCAGGACTGAATTCTTTGACAAGTATCTCATAGCATTTGCAAAAACCAAAAACAGTTTTTATTAGTCCAACAAACTGAATCATTTCCATAACTTCTCTAGTTTCCAGAGCATCTTTACTAAGATCTCTTTCCAAACCAAGCCTCCTTTGAAAAACATACATCCACCTTTTTACACTTTCCACAGAATAAAAATAAATGTTATCTAGTGAAGCCTCAGGAATTTTCTCAGAAGTTCTAATTACCATAGCTTTCATCTCATGAGTGATGTCCTGGACATTATCATCAGGATCCAACTCATCTCTGGTCTTCCTATTTCTGGAAGAGATGGACACTTTACTCCTGGATTTTGTAGTACCAACCACAGAGAACTTCTGCTTATCAGTTCTCACCTTTGGGGGTGACTCAGTAGCTTTCCCTTTCCTTGATTTCAGTCTTTTAGCAACCCCAGGAACCACTTTTGCAATCAACTCCTTGTCAGACAGATCATCCACATCAACCACTTCAACATTCTTCTTTGCATCTTCCAACACAGAGATTGCCAACCTGTGATGGTTGTCTTGTGAGTCATCAGTCTGCTTATCATCTTTCAGCTTCCAAAACTTCTTAAGGTCACAACTTTTGATCCTTCCATCAACATTGTAGACTTCTTCACATATGCCCAGTTTTCCACTTAAGACTTCAGCACACACATCTTTAGACAAATTGTCAGTACACTTTATTTCTGTATGATCAACCTCTATGACCTCATTTTCCTCAAGATTTCCTCTGAATGAATGCATAACACTAGGTTGTTTGGTGATCCTTCTGATGTCACAGCAAGATGTCATGACATCACTCTGGCCATTGTGATCAATCATACTATGATTACCCTCAAGATGTTCCACCTTTTGATCCCATATTTTGATCTCATCACATGTGTAAGAGCCTGATTCAAGAGAAACCCATAGATAGCAGTTGTCTTTGGACTTAGCACCCTTCATGACAACTTCACCTTCCTCATTAGTGACAATACATTCAGCTAGAGTGAAGTGGACTTTAAGTCCTTGCTCACACAGTTGACTGATACTGATCAAGTTGGCTTTCAGACCTTTGACCAGTAATACATCCTTTAATCTAGGAGCACTTGCACAATTCAGATTTCCCATACCTTTGACTTTTCCTTGAACACCATCACCAAAGGTTACACAACCTGAATAAGGTTCAACTTCAACCAACAAATTCTTCTCACATGTCATGTGTTGAGAGCAACCACTATCAAAATACCAATCCTTCTTGGTAGAACCCCCTAGAGACATATGAGCTACCAAACAAGTAGTGACAGTCTTTGGAACCCATTGTTTACTAATTTTAGGCCTGTTCTGATTCTGTTTAGGTTGAGGGACAGTTTTGGGATAACCATGCAGTTTGAAACAAGAAGATTGTATATGACCAAATCTTCCACAATAGTAGCATCTTACTCTTTGAATCTCCTCCCTAAAGTAATTAACATGCCTTCTCTCTTGATGATACTGTTGAGGCTTCCTTCTGTCAACATATTGAGGTTGTCTATAGAATTGAGACTGTCTTCTTTAATAATGAGGTTGTCTACTCCATTGAGGTTGAGTATGTCTTCTGCCATAATGCTGATGTTGTCTTCTCCCATACTGATGTGGTTGTCTCCTCCTATTATGTTGTCTTCTACCATGATGCTGTCTTTTCCCATGATGATGGGGATTTCTTCTGCCATAATGATGAGGAGCAATATTATTAGTCCCATAGCCATACATATTCCCTTGATGTTGAGACATCTGATGAAACCTGTTCTGATTGGACCTAACAGCCTCCATGCTCTTGTGATATTGAGGAGGCATATACTGACTAGCTCCTTGAGGCTGCACCTTCCTTTGATGAGTACTATTTTTCTTCTCAACATTTTGTGGCTGAACAACCTTCTTAGGTGTAGGATCATGTCTCTTAGTTTGATGTTGAGACAATGGTTGAGACATCTCCTTCTTTGTTCCTGAAGTGCTAGCTTCTGTAGAACCCTTTTCCTCAACCACATATCCTATACCTAATTTATCTCCAGCAGCTTTCCCTGACTGAAGAATCTTATCAAGAGTAGTTATACCACTGTTCATCATCCTAACAGATTTTGTCATCTGATCAAGTTGAGATTTAATCAACAAAACCTCATTTTCCAGATCAGCTTTAGCAGTCTCAAGCTGAACAATCTGTTTCTTCTGTTTTTCCCTTTCTTGACAAATTTCCACACTCTTTAGACAAAGCTCTTGATAGGTGGATGCTAACTTCTCATAAATTATTTCTCCATTATTATCATCATCAGAAACAACAGTTCTTGTCAAAGCTCTAACATGCTTTGCTGACTCGCCTTCACTTTCACTATCAGAGTCAGACCAGGAAACTGACATGCCCTTCTTCTGCTTCTTCAATAATGTGGGACATTCTTTCTTGATATGTCCATACCCTTCACATTCAAAGCACTGAACACCTTTATCCTGGGCAGTCTTCACTTCATCTTTCTCTTTTGACTTGTTGATGTCAGAAGGGATGTTCTTGACATTAGGCTTGTAGTTATTGTTCATCCTCTTGACCACTTTGTTGAACTGCCTTCCCAACATAGCAATGGCTTGAGACAGATCTTCCTGAGAATCATCATCTTTGACTTTCTTAGCTTCTGCAGGAGTGGAGACCAAAGCTATACTCTTGGGCTTCTTTTCTGGTTCTTCCTCATTCAAACCAAGCTCAAAAGTTTGAAGAGATCCAATGAGCTCATCTACCCTCATTTGACAGATGTCATGTGATTCTTCAATGGCAGTTACCTTCATCTTGTACTTCTTAGGAAGGGACCTAAGGATCTTCCTTACAAGATTTTCATCTGACATCTTTTCACCAAGAGCACTGGATGCATTAGCCAGCTCAAGAACGCTCATGTGGAAGTTATGAATAATCTTATATTCCTTCATCTTCAGACTTTCAAACTTCGATGTTAGAAGCTGAAGTCTTGACATCTTAACTCTATATGTACCTTCATGTGTAGCCTTCAAAATATCCCACGCTTCCTTAGCAACTTCACAGGTATTGATCAACCTGAATATATTCTTATCCACTCCATTGAAAATTGCATTTAGAGCTTTGGAATTACCAAGGGCAAGCTCATATTCTTCCTTGGTCCATTCTTCTTCAGGCTTCGACTTTGAAGTGCCCTCTTTATCTTTCCCAGCATCATCTTTTTCAAACACAACAGGTGCTTTCCATTCTTTTATGATAGCCTTCCAAGCCCTGCTGTCCAAGGATTTAAAAAAGGTAATCATCCTTGGCTTCCAATAATCATAATTTGAACCATCCAAAATAGGGGGTCTGTTGACAAATCCTCCAACTTCTTTATCCATCTTTACACCAGAAAGTAACTTCCTTAGATCTCACCCAGAGACAGACAGGATGTCTGCTCTGATACCAATTGAAATTCTGGTACCAGATATGTGATGTCACACTTAATGTCACAACAACACGCTCTGCTATGGACAATAACAAACAACAACAGAAATAAATCAACACAATGAATTGTTCACCCAGTTTGGTCTAACTACCTACATCTGGGGGCTACAAAGCCAGGGATGAATTTCACTATCATTAGTATTAATTTACAGACTCAACAACCCAGTTGACATCTCCTAAACTTAATCACTACTTAATGAACCTTCTACTTAAGAGACCACTTAAGTATGAGATCACTACTCAATCCCTAAATCACTTCAGTGATATAATTCAAAGATCACACACTTTGAATAACACTACTTGATTCTGCTTCACAGCTTTGATCAAGAACAACTCAAAACAATAATACCAATTCACACATGAATGGTTTACAAAACATACACGAAGACACAAACGACTCGCAGTCTTTAGCTCTCTTTCTTAGTTGCTTTTCCTTCAGTACTGATGCGCTTTATATAGCTGTCTGAATTGGACTTGGACCTGCTACAATATCTGACCTGATTTGTTAATTAAAACTGAATCTTCAAAACAGATTTTCTCTCTCAAAATCTTCTTAAATCTTCAGCCTATAAACTCTCCTACAAATCTGCATCAAATCTGTTTGCAACAGAAAATATCTATCCCAAGATATCCGTTTCCAATGAGACTAACAGCTCTCCCAATATCCAGCTAAAACGCAAACCCTAACAACATCACTAAACTTGATGTTATTAATCTTCTGCAGACCTGATGTCACAACATCGCATGTAGCATCAGACATCACAACTTCAGCAACTTAACTTCTTAACATAAACCAATGTTAAGACTCAATGTTAAGACATCACCCATGTGACATCAACATTAAACACCTTTGTTTTATCAAAATTCTAGCCAATCCAAGAACCAACAAAGTGATTATACCTGAGCAAGTAACCAAGGAGAAGATCATTGAGCCCAAACAGAACATCAAGCTCCCCTTTCCAACTAGAAACAAAAATAAAGGGCAGCACGAGAAATTTTTTGAAAAATTCTTGGAAATGTTCAAGAAGCTTGAACTCAATATTCCTTTCCTGGAGACACTTGAGTAAATGCCTACATATGCCAAGTTCATGAAGGACATCATTTCCAAGAAGAGCTCCGTCGATACGGAACCTATTATTCTAACCGAAACTTGTAGTGCTATTTTGCAGGGAATTAAGATTCCGGTGAAAAAGAAAGATAGGGGCTCGATCACCATTCCATGCACTATTGGAGATAGATCTTTCAATAAAGCTCTTATTGATTTGGGGGCGAGCGTAAGCCTTATGCCGTTGTCCATATACAAAACGTTGGGGATTGGAACTGTACAAGATACTAGGATGACTTTACAATTTACCGATCATTCTGTTAAGAGGCCTTATGAAATAGTAGAAGATGTTCTAGTGAAGATTGATAAGTTTGTGTTCCCGAGGGACTTTGTTATTTTAGAGATGCCGGAGGACAAAGAAATACCACTCATTTTGGGAAGGCCATTTTTGGAGACCGGACGATGTTTGATAGACATAAAAGAGGGCATTATGACTCTTAAGGTCTATGATGAGGAGTTGAAGATTAATGTGCGAAACACTATGAAGCACAAAGATGATATTGGTACGAGCCATACTATAGAGGTGATAGATCAAGTGATTGATAATGAGAATCCGGTATATGCACAAAAATTACCGTTGGAAAAAGCTTTGAGTTTATCAATTTTTGAAGATAGTGAAGAAGCCGGTGAAAAAGAGTTGGAAGTGATTGCCATGATGGAAGCTCAACCTCCATTTAAGGGACCTCGAAAGCACCGGTGGGAAGATCTTAGGACACCTCAACTCACGAAAGGTGGTGAAGAGACTAAAAAGGGGACTGAATTGAAAGAACTACCCGAAAGCCTCAAGTATGTCTTCCTCGATACCGAAGGTAAATGTCCAGCCATCATAAGTGCTAGCCTAAAAACTGTCCAAGAAGATAAGTTGATTGAAGTTCTTAAAAAGTACAAGGGAGCTATGGTTGGAAAATTGAAGATTTGAAGGGTATCAGTCATACTGTTTGTATGCACAAAATTCTCATGGAGGATGATCATAAACTGGTTGTCCAACCTCAAAGAATACTTAATCCAGCCATGAAAGAAGTTGTAAGAAAAGAGGTGGTGAAACTGCTTGATGCGGGTTTGATTTACCCAATATCTGACAGCTCATGGGTGAGTCCTGTCCATGTAGTGCCCAAGAAAGGAGGAACTACCGTCATTAAAAATGAGAAAAATGAGTTGATTCCTACGAGGATGATCACAGGGTGGCGTGTGTGTATTGACTACCGGAGGTTGAATTTAGCTACCAGGAAAAACCACTTCCCTTTGCCCTTCATTGATCAAATGTTGGAAAGGTTAGCGGGTCATGATTATTACTGTTTCTGCATAAATAAATAAATTCCCTTAGACTCAACCAATGATTCTTAAGCATCCAATAAGAATCATTCAACTTACACTACCAAGTCTCCCATAACTTGCAACAATATAACAATGTCAAGACATTCTCCTTGACATCTCAGCTTGCTTGACGCACAAATGCAAACTGGAACTTCAACTGTATCCTCACAGTAATTCATCTTAGATCAAGGGGTATCTCCCTCTATCTAAGGTAACCAGTGCTCCTCCACAGAACACCTAAGCTAATGAATGGAAAACATAAGACGCATCTTCATGTCTTTAAGAGCGCACCCTCAGTTCAACTTACCAGCTGAACACAATCATCAACTCTCTTATTGCTTCCTCTAACAAGAAACAATAATCACTCACACATGATCACTATCATGCTACCCGTGAGGAAATGTATACCAACCATAACAAACTCTTGGCTTGAGATCAAAGTCCCATTGATCCCCCCTATCCTACAACCATCTACACACCACACGAACTCCTCTTGAATTCTCATGTATAGACCTTCCGCTGCTTGAGGCACAAACCAATTGAATCAGAATGCTTCACATTCCTCAAAGAGACACACAGGGCCCCTTAGTTTGTTATAACGATGTCAGCTATCGTATGCATGCTCCTGAACTTCACAGCTGCTAAACTGATCCACTACTAGCATGACTTGCAGCCAGGGGCAACATCCCCTTCGCAAGATTTTCCATTGACCTTACCCAGCCAGCAATAGAGATAGACACCCCCACAATCCAAGACAATCATTCCTTATCATTCTCCCGTATGATAACCTGGAATAATTTTGATTTTATGGTGAATATCCACTTCTGAACGCATCAGAATCCATACCTTCATGCAATCAACATATGATCCACTTCAGTCTTCCAAAAACCTTACATCAGACCTCCACGGCAGTTCTACTACTCCATCATTCTCTCATATGACAATGTAGATACTTCTTAAACACGATGCAAGTAACCAGTTCCTCACAGAACCTGAAATCCTCCACCAAGGATAACCAACCCAAAGATGTTCTAACATCAGTTGGGACATCTTCCACACATCACAGACACCACACACCATGGTTTTTGATATGCTCCACCACTGGACTTACTATCAGCATAGTAATCCACACTGAAGATCTTCACACAACATTGCGCCACCAGCTTGAACAAAGAAAACTTCAGAAACCCAGAGAGAAATAAACTCTCATCCTCCAAAAGAAGGTATGCTTCTATCCTCAACCCAGAACTTCTGCCACAAGCTCCCAGAGAACCAAAACCTCCTTACAGTTTCAACTAACAACTCTTCTGTACAAGAGCAATCAGTTTCAAGCATCCTGCTTGAATGCACACAATGAAACCAACCAAATGCCAGTTTTTGATTGATCTCAATCTTCTTCAGAACTCCCACAAGATACACTGATCCACTAATGAAATCAGACCTTCAAGTCACATGAACTACTTGCCCCATAGGAAGACATCTTGGATCCACCAAGCCTCTTAGTCATGTAACATCTTCCCATCCACAGCTCCCGCATACTGCATGAGATAAACCTTTTTAAAGCATCCACAACTTCCATTCTCCTATAGATCACCTTATCTTAAGCTGATGTGCCACATCACCAGCTGAGACCTCTGATGTTGAGCTAGATGTCAGAACATTCTGATATGACATCGAACTGTTGAATTTAGCTCCTCCTTCTGCCACTTAGAAGAACCTCCTCCCTTCGCAGAACAAGAGTTCCATGCTCTCATAAACTTGATTCAACAACCAAGTTTTAGTAAACAACCTTCATCCTACTTTGAAACTCCAAAGACTTCATACCTGCCACGTTCGAATCTTCAGAAAATAATTAGTCCAAGACTACCCCATAGCCATACCAAAGAATGCCACTTTCCTTAGTACAGCAGACTGTAGAAAGTCAGAGATAATTGCCACTTAACTTTGACCTTCAACAAAAAGAGCAAGATCCATGCTCCAAAGCACCTAAATCAGAAATAAATTGATCCAAGTTGTAACCATCAAGATTATGATGTCTTCATCCTCATCTTCAACAACATCAAAGTCCGGACTAGTTTCTTGCCAGGAAACTCTCCAGAGAACACATGTTTCTGTCACACCCGATTGAAACCACTTCTTAGGTCACCACCTAAGACTAAAACAGATGCTAAAGCGTATGCAGTACCCCTCCCATGATTCTGCACAAACTCTGATGATGAGATGTTTTAACATCTTGTTGAACATCAGCAATCTTCACTTTCAAGGATAATCAATTAAATACTTGTGGATTCCACAAATAGCAATTGATCTTAAATTCTTGTACAATAACCCTTCTTCACTGCTGTAGCTGAGCTCCACCAGATCATGTCATGAACACTTATAAAGTATTCAATCTTTTTGCAAGTATCTTCTTCAAGGACAATGTTGAGATATCAAGGCTGCCACCCTTGACTCAAGTAACTAAGACTTTATCTGAACAAATCTTATTTTCCTCAACAATTCTTCAATCAGATTGGATTCACTCTTAGGGTCAAGAGAGATGAATCCTTCCTTGCTGTTTTTGGATGGTGAAAATAAATCACCTCCACTTTCTTCAGATTGTGTTTCAAAGAAACACCTTCTAGTCAGAAGAGTAACTAGAAGACTCCAGATACACGACATAAATGCCTTTATGAGTGGACTTGAGAGAATTCTCAAGTATCTTTTACAACCTAGCCGACCAATAATTTATCAAACTCCTAGAGCAAGAACCTGATAAACTTAAACTCAACTCCTCTCCTCTTCAACTGACTTCAACTGCACCAAGAAACCAAGCTTCCAAGTACCAAGTCATCATACCAGATATCTAACCACAACTCCCTTCACTTCATCGCTCCCGACTTTGGAATAAAAGAATGCAGATATCTTCAAATATAGAGGTCGACGATTGAGACCTTCCACCAACTGTCTTTAGTAACAACTCCAGAATCCCATAATTTTAGATCTCTTCCATCAGAAACACTTGCAGCGGAACCACCAAGGAACAGATTCTACTTGCCCTAATAAGATGTCACAATATCTTATAAGACACACCAATAAGAGAACTAGCCACTTCTCCTATAGTTGTTGTAGAATCTCCTTAGCAACATGAACAACCTCCGGGTTGCTCCCTTCGATCCAAAACATCCATCTCATCCATTAATACGCTTGAGTATGCCTGAGTTGATTGATCTGATCTTCAAAACTCCTCCTTATTTAAACGCCAGAAAGTATCTCCCAAAGATCTCATCCAGAACCAGACAGGATGCCTCATTTGATACCAATTAAAATTCTGGCCTATGCAGACAGCAGATGTCCTAACACATGTCAAGACATTGTGCTACATAATCATTTAAACTCAGAGGCGCAACAACAGACTGATACCTTGAATATGAGAACTGCACAATCACATATGTCACGACATCTGATCCAACATGTTTATCATGAACCCTAACAAAAACTATAAATCTGCAGAATGATAAAGAACACAGTAATTGTTAACCCAGTTCGGTGCAACTCACCTACATCTGGGGGATACCAATCCAGGAAGAAGACTCCACTATCTGTAGACTGTTACAAAGTTAAACTCCCCCGTTTACAACTTTATACCTAACATCTACCCAATGAACATCTTTACCAAGGCTAAACTCAAACATTTACAACCCTGATATGAGATACCCCACTCACTTCCCTTAATCACCAACTGTGATTTCTACATCATCCCTATCAATACAGAAATCTGTCAAGCTTTCTTGACAAACCAGCTAACTCGGATTTGCTTAAAAGCTTCATCCAAGAACAATACACAATCCAATACCTCAAGGCTTATGGATCTGTGCGACACCTATATCTACCACAGTGTATCAACTGATATAAAGGGAGACTTACAACCTAGAGAGCCAACGACTCTCAAAACCCTAAACCCTTGTTTCTTACGCAAGAAAGCAAGGTTACAAAAGGCGTACTAAGGCATCTCAAAACTTAGGTCTAAGTCTTCTATTTATAGGCTTCTGCTTCCTTGGGCTTCAGTCTTCTGTCCTTGATCCATGTGTATTATCTCTTGGCTGATTTGTTACAGATTTGACACTTGCTAAATCATTGCAGTATTTCAGGATGTCATGACATCTTCTTCGATATCTTTGTTCAGTCCAGATTTATTCATCTTTATCAATAATGTGTTTTACCAAAATTTTGTCAAACCAAAGGTGCTTTCAACAAGTAACATGAAAACATAACGAAATTCCCTATCCTTCTCGTGTTACGTATCAGAGCGACTCCTAAGACTCGATCAAATAGCAACACAAAGCTCTGAGCACTACTCAGGTACCTGGTCATCTGTACTCCCCAAGGAGCACAGACACAACAAACAGAAAAGGGGTGAGAACTACATTTAATAAATAAACGATGAAAAACACGTGTTAAGAGTAGTTATCACACAAAACACACCAAGCATACAATTATCACACACATACAAGTGCCACATCATCATTCGACATAAACAACCCACATTCAAATACATATGCAATGTGACTCAACTGACACGACACAATGCATGCGGTACCATCACAATCACATACGGTTCACCCTAGAACCCGATTCCCGTCAGAATCCGAATAAGTTGTATACGTTCCTCTGAACTACAACTTATCTCCACACGACTCCCACACAGAGTCCGGACAAGACTAAGCACCCATCATAGATTCCCACCTAGCTCGTCTCCACAAAACATGACATGAATTCATGACATAATTTATGCACAACATACTAATTAATCAAGCATAATTTCACGATCCACACTAATCACACACGAGCCACATGCTCACCGTAATTCTCTCCGAAATTACCACCACATCACAAGACCGTCCCCACATGACAATCTTGGCTCACACACATCAAACACGTCTCAATTGGACATTCTCACAAAAACCCACATTTTATTCCATTTAATATTATTACTAGTTCCTCCTATGTTCAATTATACCATCCTAGTCTTATGGATCAAGGTAAATTGCGTTACATGCGAAATCAGGACCGAAATCACAAAAAGGGGGAATTTGCACCACAACACTGCACATACGCATATGGCCCTACCCCATACAAGTATGGACTTCTCCTAACGCCCCCAGGCCTGCGTATCATACGGGTAGGACCAGCTGCCCAGGCCTTCCATACGCATAATGCCTTGGCCCTTACGCGTATGGCCAGAAGCCATTTCCCTAAGAATTCCCCTCAAGACTCACCATACGCGTAAGACTACCCCCATACGCGTATGGACCCAACCCTTACGCGTATCATACGCATATGACCAGAGGCTATTTCCTCTCCAAATGTTCTAAAGCTGCCCATATGCGTACTGCCTCATTTCCCTTACGCGTACCATACGCGTATGGCCAGAAGGTCGTGCTGTCTTGGGGACAAGGCACGTATACTACGCGTACGGCCTCTGGGAGTGTCCCCCATACGCGTATGGCTAGAAGCTTGCCCAAAAATCTAGATTTCGCATCTGCACGAGTTCTCACACATTGGAACCCATTCTAACACCTAAATCAGATCCAAAATAATCTTTATTTCAATTTTAATTTCAATGTTCTAACTCTACTTCATGGTCTCATCATTTTTGTCAATATTTTATGTGTTTACAAACCTATTTTTCATTACCTCCATAAACCCCAAATTCCCATATCTGTTCTATATTAGAACTCAGCAACACATAATCAACATGCACGAATTTTACTGTTCGTTTTCAATATACAATACAGATTCACACATACATGCATTCACATCAGACCTTACTCAAACATGGATTTACAGCAGCAATCACACAATTACATAACAGATCAAGAAGACAAAAAATATACAGAATCCTAAGAGGGAAATGACCCCTCACTACCCTCTCATGCTCAGATCACTTACATTAAACTCATTCTCCCCCCTTACCTGAATCTGAGCTTCAAATCCTTCAACAATGGTGGAATCTCCCTTCTTGCCCTAGTTCTCCCTTGTTCTTTCTCTTCTTTTCTCTTTTCACATAAACTGCTCTCTTTCCAAACTTCCCACTAATTACTCTCTTAATTATTTTATTTTCATCAATTATCTCCTAATAATAATATTAATAATAATATTAATAATAGTAATAATAGGAATAATAATAATATTAATAATAATGGTAATGATAATAACAATAATGTTACCAATATTTCTCACTTATTATTAATTAATGATCATTATCCTATTATCCTAAGGTTTTACTTATTTTATTCTGTTAAGACTAACTCGTCTCACTCCCCCTTAATTAAATCGATAAAATCACAACAACACACAAAATAAATCATAAACGACTAAATAATTAAATGGGGTGTTACAATAGGGGTGTACACGGGTTGGG
Source organism: Lathyrus tuberosus (assembly GCA_022829125.1). NCBI lineage: Eukaryota > Viridiplantae > Streptophyta > Magnoliopsida > Fabales > Fabaceae > Lathyrus > Lathyrus tuberosus. The sequence goes on from JALAZF010000086.1 coordinate 10,521,331, forward strand.
TTGGACTAGATTACTTCAATGTGTTGGATTTGTCGTCCAACCCGCAATTTCTTTGTCAAAATCGACCCGTACATTTATGGATTGGGTTCGTAGATTGTGTTTCAAATAAAAAATATTTTTTAATATTTTTTCCAGTTTACTTAATTCATTTATACTCGTTTCTAATACTCAAATTTGATGAAACGTATTATATAATATCTAATAAAATTCATCAACACGACATAACACTTGATAATAGTATCAAGTTCAACATGACATATTATTTTCATAAAATGCATAAGTTGAAAATGATACAAAAGAAAATAAAAAACAACATTTAATCTTATAATTACGTAAACTCATTGGTTTATTAGTATTATTGGTGGAGGATAAAAAAAATGGGAAAATTATGTTTATCAGTGATATATTAGTTTTAAATTTTTATTTAAAATAATAAAAAAAAATTAAGAAATTACTAATGACATATCAATGGATTGGGCTAACGGGTTGCAAAACTTAAACCCGATACCGGAACCAAAACTATAAAGATTATTACGGGAAAATTTTACCCCACACCCCATCATTTATTCTCCTACCCTTACATTATATTTTTTTTTACCAAAATATCTTTATATAAATAAGTATAAAATTTTCCTGATTTAATTATTTGATATGGAATTTAATAAATAAATCTATCTTTAAAAGTTACTTTATTAATATTCTAAACAAACATGGAAAATATTATCTATACTATTATATAATTTTATAATGTCTCCATCAATGATTTCCCCCTAAATTTTTTTCCTTTAATTAATTAATTAAATATAAATATATTATACTAAATTATAATCTTATAATTTCTCTTAACAAAATGTCCCGCCAAAATTCTCACCAAAATATAACAAATAATAATGATTAATTATTAAATAAAAATAAGCTCAAAGTATATAGAATTCTAAATAAAATTTTAATTATTAAATATAAAAAATACTAAAGAATAGGCCTCAAATTAACTTTATTCCCACTACTTTATGCCATTAGCAAAAACCAACTTCTTCCCTCATTCAATTATTTACGATAAATACATATTTTTTTTAATAATTATTAAAAGAGGTTTGAAAAGAGATTTTGGAAGGTGAGAATTTTGGGATCACAAAGAGGTTTGAAAAGAGGTATAAAAGAGGTGAGAATTTTGGAAGGGGTAAAGGAAGCTATAGTAGATCACTTTGAAAAGAGGTTTACGGCTACAAATAGACCTCTGGTTCGAGTCAAGGCTGAAAATTTTAAGAAAATTTCAGAGGCGGAAAGAAATATGATGGAAGTAGAGTTTACAGAAGAAGAGATTAAAGAAGCAGTGTTTCAATGCAAAGGGGATAGAAGCCCGGGGCTGACGGTTTCAATTTGGAATTCTTTCAAAAATGTTGGGATATTGTGGGATATGATCTAATAGCAGGTATTAAAGAATATTTTGTTGAAGCTCATCTTCCAAAGGTGGTAGTTTCTTCCTTCTTGGTTTTAATTCCTAAGAGTGACAATCCTAGAGACCTCGATAACTATCGACCGATTTGTTTAGTTGGTTGTATATATAAGGTGATTGCGAAGTTGTTAGCTGGTAGAATTAAAATAGTGATGGACAACATAATATCACCATCACAGAATGTGTTTGTTGCTGGGAGGAGTATATTAGATGGAGTTCTTGCGTTAAATGAATTGGCTGATTATTCAAAAAAGAGCAATCACAAAAGCTTAATCCTTAAAGTGGATTTTGCGAAAGCATATGACTGCACTGAATGGACATATATTCGTCATGTTATGAAGAGTATGGGATTCGCTGGTAAGTTTATGCATTGGATAGAAGGATCAGTTTTCAAGAGTTTTATGTCTGTAATTGTGAATGGCAGCCCATCTCGTGATTTTCAAGTTACTCGCGAATTGCGGTAGGGTGATCCTCTTTCACCATATCTTTTCGCAATAGCGGCGGAAGGTTTGGTAAGTATGATGAAGGAAGCTGAGGATGCAGGTTTATATCAACGTTTCATGATAAATCAGATGGATACTATAAATATGCTCCAATATGCTGACGACACTGTCCTAATTGGTGAAGCGTGCTGGAAGAATCTCTGGGCGTTTAAAGTAATTCTGAGAGGGTTTCAATTAGCATCGGGGCTAGAGATTAATTTCAACAAGAGTAGGCTTATTGGATATGGTGTTGAGGACTGTTTTTTAAAAGCTGGTGAAAGATTTCTTGATTGTAAAATTCAGAATTGTCCATTCAAGTTTCTTGGCATTTAAATAGGTGGGAATCATAGGCTGCTATCGTTTTGGAAACCGGTAATTCAGAAGGTGCAAGCAAGATTAGCATCTTGGAAGGGAAGATTTCTATCTATGGGGGGCAGAACTACATTGATTAAGTCAGTACTAATGAATCTACCAATTCACTACTTGTCTTTTTATTGGATGCCGGTAAAAGTAATCAAAACTATAACATCTCTTCAGCGGAAATTCTTGTGGAATGGTTCTACTATTAAGGAAGGAATAGCTTGGATCTCATGGAGGACAGTTTGCAAATCAAAGGAGCTAGGAGGGTTGGGTATTTTGGATGTACAGTGCTTGAATGTGGCCTTGTTAGCGAAATGGATTTGGAAGATATTGAGCTCGAGGAATTATATATGGTTGGGTATATTGAATGCTAGATATGGATCTGTGAAAGCTAATTTAGTTCATGGTGAGTGCACAGTTGGGCAAATCATGCAATCTTTATGGTGGCGAGATATTATTCGCATTTCCTACAATTTTGGTGCAGATTCTTTGTTTCTGAACGTGGCTGCGAATGTTGGGAACGGAGAAAGCACGTCTTTTTGGCATTCTGCTTGGTGCAGTAAGACTTCCTTAGTCACCTTGTTTCCAGAAATTCACAAAGCAGTTGCAATGCCTAGAAGTTTGGTAGCGGAAAATGGTAGCTGGGTTGGAGAGTCTTGGCAGTGGAATGTGGAGGTCTTGGAAGGAATTGAAATCGAGCAATTTGCAAATTAGTGGGAGAGTCTTCACCAACTAATCCAACAAGTTGAGTTGTGCAAGGAGGAGATGGACGGTATAGAATGGAAGTTGGATAAAGAAGGTTTCTCAGTTCATTCTGCATACAAGTATTTGTTTGACAGAAAAGCAAATTCTCAAAACATATCCCAGGATTTATCTGCTGCATTTAAACTTATTTGGTCTGCTTCCTCACCTATCAAAACGGTGGTTTTCGGCTGGCGTTTACTTCACGATCGGCTCCCTACGCGAAACAATCTTTTGGCTCGTCATATCATTAATTCTCCGTATGATACAACTTGTCCATTCTGTTTTCAGGTGGAGGAATCTGTTATTCACCTATTATTTAACTGTCCAAAATCAGTTTTGGTATGGAATAAGATTGTGGAATGGTTGGGTGTTTCGTCGCAGGTGGAAGGAACGATGGTGGAGCATCTTAAGGATTGGACATCATTGCTAAACATAGCAGGTGCAGGCAGAATGAATGCAACTGGGCTATGGCTTATTGTTTGTTGGCAATTGTGGAAGGTTAGGAACGATATCCTATTCAATGATGATTTTTGGGTACTTGAATCGATAGTTTATAATATCATCATTACAGCATGGAGGTGGATAGGTAGAAAATATAACTTTACTTGTAATTATTACGATTGGTTTAAATCACCAATAGATTTTTTGTAGGGTGATTTTACGGTCGGTTTTGTAAATGAGTTAGGATACCTCTTTTGTATCCTAGTTGAATATATTTGCTTATTAAAAAAAAATTATTAATTATTAAATATTAAAAAAACTAAAAGTATGACAAATTATTATTATTAATTAATAAATAATAAAAGGACTAAAAAAATTTACCACTCAAGAATCTGACTCAATTTAGCTAGACATGTATTTAATTAAATACACAATAATTAATTATTAAATATGTTTTTTCATAAAATTAATTTTATTAATATTTATTAATTCTTGATTTATTTGTAAGTACATATTTTGAAGAGTTACAAAATATATTTTTTCGTAAAAATTTGTTGAATGAAAGATGGAGAATTATAAGATGAATACTATAATATTATTTTAATTTTAATTTTATTATTCAATGTTATAATAAGTTATGTTATTTTAATTTTATTGATATTTGTTAATTCTTTTTTTGTAGGGATTGATTTTGAAGTTCTTTTAATTTTATTGTTGTTTATTAATTTTAATTTATTATATTATTCATTTTTTATCTTTACTTATTTCTTTCACTTATTTACCTTTTCTTTTCATTTATTTACTATTCTTTTTTATTATGATTTATCTAATTCTTATTATCTTTAATTTTGAATTCTATTAGTTACTTATATAAGATAAATTGATTTGTAAAAATAGATTAGTATATGAATTTTTGTTTATACACATTTATTATTATTATTATTAATTATATTATATATATATATATATATATATATATATATATATATATATATATATATATATATATATATATATATATATATATATATATATATATATTTAAATCTACCGTGCATCGCACGGATAGATGACTAGTTTATTATTAACTCTATAATTTAAAACTTTGACAAAGTCACATTTTTATATTTTAAATAATTATTAATTAACAAATGTAATACGACATGTCCTGAAATTTTTTAAAAATGCAGTCATCTACCAATAATATGTTAACATAGTAACTACCCTACATAACTTTTCTCTTCATTTTATTAATTAATATTTTTATTATTAATAATTAAATATTATTATTAATTAAATAATAATTAAATTAAAATATTTAACATGTTTATTTCTCAAATTTCTCTCCACTCAACACTCTCTATTTAAACCTCGTGCAAATATAAATTAATATCCTAATATTCTTTTAGGGAAAGTATATAATACTTGCCATATTTACTGAGAATATTAATCAAATAGCGTTTAGAGATAGATTTATTTATTAAATTCTGGATCAAATAATTAAATTAGGAAAATTTTACTTATTTATACGAGGATATTTTGGTAAAAAAAATATAATGTAAGGGTAGGGGAATAAATAATGGGGTATAGGGTAAAATTTTCTTATTACGGGTTGGGTTGGATATACATGTAAATGAACAAATTCGGATAATTTATGAATTTATTCGATTTTAATCAACGGATTCGCGAATTTACCCACACTCATATACACCCCTACCGGCAGATTATATTATGCACAAATAATTTATATTTTTTAAAATCACTAAAAATAAGTCTCTGTTATAAAACTAAATAAAACAATATAGAGATCAAAGAGAGGAAGGGAAGAGAGAAAGTAATAGTATATTATCTTCTGCAAAAGTACACTTTACATTGCAGTGTGGATCTTATTTATAGTACATGACCAATGAATAACCATTAACTTAAGGAATACACAAAGGTTATAAAATTAAATCATAGGAGTTAAGGAATATAGAAAGTTGGGTAAATGAACATCCACGTCTATTTACTATTATTCGTAACACTCCCCCTTGGATGTTCATTGAGGATATGCCTCGTTAAAACCTTACTAGAAAAAACTCAGTGGGAAAAAAATCTAGTGAAGGTAAAAGAGTACAATATCCTTTTAAAGTAAATTCATTCCTCCCCCTCAGCTGAACAATCATTTCTTCGACAATGAAGACCAGTCTTTTGTACTAGTTGATTAAAAGTTCTACTTGGGAGTGACTTTGTGAAAAGGTCTGCAAGATTATCACATGAACATATTTGTTGGATGTTTATATCACTACTCTTTTGAAGATCATGAGTGAAAAAGAACTTTGGAGAAATGTGTTTTATTCGATCTCCTTTAATGTAACCATTTTTCAATTGAGCGATGCATGCAGTATTATCTTAATATATGGTCATTGTATTTAATTTTTCAGAAGATAAACCACAAGTATTTTGAATGTACTGAATTAGGATCTCAACTAAACGCATTATCGACTTCCCACATGTAATGCTAAAAGTTCTGCATGATTAGATGATGTTGTGGCTATGGTTTGTTTCACCGATCCCACATGTAAACAAATAACATGTTTATGATCTACCATTATGAGGATTTGACAAGTAACATGCATCTGCATAACCTGTTAATTTGAATCTGAATATTTTGGTATAAAACAAACTTATGTCTATTTTACCTCTAAGGTAACGAATTATATATTTGACGTTGTTCCAATGTCTTTGTGTAGGTGAAGAATTGTATCTTGCTAATAGATTAACAGCAAATGATATATCAAGACGTGTATAATTAGCAAGGTACATTAGAGTTTCAATTGCAGTGAGATACGGTACTTCAAGACCAAACAATTCTTCATTATTTTCTCGAGGTCTGAGAGGATATTTCTCCACATCTAATGATCTAACAACCATTGGAGTAGGCAACGGGTGACATTTGTCCATATAGAAGCGTTTTAACACTTTTTCTATATAGCATTCTTGATGTACAAATATTCCTTTGCCCAAATGTTTAATTTGCAAACCTAGACATAATTTTGTCTTCCATAGGTCCTTCATCTCAAACTCTTTCTTTAAATAATTCATAGCTTTTGGAAGCTCTTTAGGAGTTCCAATAATATTTATGTCATCCACATAGAAAACTATTATTGCAAATTCCTTTCATGATCTTTTTATAAAAATACAAGGACAAATAGAGTTATTTGTATATCCCTCTCTAAGCAAATATTCACTGAGACGATTATACCATATTCATCCAGATTGTTTCAGCCCATAGAGAGACTTGTTTAATCTTATGGAGTAGCTTTCTCAAGATTCAGAGTTGTGTGCATCTGGTATATTGAACCCTTTAAGGAGTTTCATGTAAATTTTACTATCAATTGAACCACACAGATAAGCTGTTACAACATCCATCATGTACAAATTAAGCCCTTCATGTGCTACAGACTTAATTAAATATCAAAAATTGAATTGCATCCACTGCAAGTGGATATGTTTCATCAAAATAAATCTTAGGTCTTTGTGAAGATTATTGAACAATAACTCAAGCTTTGTATCTCACAACTTCACCATTCTTATTTTGCTTTTTCACAAAAAAAATGTCATTTATATCCAATTGGTTTTACACATTGAGGTGTTCGGAATATTAGTCCAAAAATCGAGTCACTTGTAAAGTGAGTTTGATTTTTCTTCAATTGAATATGTTCATATTGACCAATTCTCACTTTGTCTACAATCTTTGATAGACTTTGACTCATGATCCTCATTATTATTTATTATCTTTAGCGTTATATTGTATACTATGACATTGTCAACATTGACTTTATTTTGATTCCATCATATTCCATTCATGACATAATTTATCGAGATCTCTTAATTTTCATAAATTTCAGGTACCTGGTTAGTACTTCTGGAACTCAAAATTAAATTATGTCAAAGTGCTCTTAAAGTTTTCATATCCTCATTTGGGTCATTTTAACTTTAGTTTCTTTTCTTGGTTGAGGACTTTTAACATCAGAACCGGCTTTTCTACCACGCTTGAGGCACTGCTATAACTCATTTGCAATATTATATTGTCCAATATAAGAATCCACGTTGAGCGGAATATTAACAGCTAATAATTTGTTTCATAAGCTTTGCAAATGAGTTTTGTTTTGAACTTCGATGATCAAAATGATATAATAATATTTTATTTTAAATTGTTAATTTGAACTTCTGATTCACACTTTGTGCTGCTTGTTCTCTCTCCCTAGTATTGAGAAAATTAATTTATAAATTGATAATCAGTCTACTAGACTTCAAACAAATATCTAATTATTGGACCAAGATAAAACCTCAAATACGAGATTCATATAAAATGCATTTTCTCAACATTCTTTCAAAACTCATCTTAACGTATTGTATTGGAGCAATTGAATAATCACAACACATTCAAAATTTTACTTAAATGAGAAGTATTAGATTATGAACCTAAAATAATTTGTAAGTTAAAGGGAGAATTACCATCTACTAACTTGTTGGCTTAATGCGAATAAATATCGTAATACCATACTTTGTGTGTTTCAAATATCTAATTTAGAATCACAATTATCAACTATATAACTACCTTTAGACGTCTAAAGAATGGATCTTCAAGTCCATTTTTTTATGAGCATGTCCTTCAAAATGTTCAATAATAATTTTAGTAATATATGTGATATTTATCAAGGAATTTATGAAAAATCTAGAAAACAAGATCTTAGTTTAATTATTTGAGAAAACAACTTCACAAACTTCTGGTTGTGAATAGACATATGCACAATCTTTTAGTTGATGCAACAATTAATGTCATAAAAACTCAATTTCTCAAATTTTCCTTTAGGAACACACGCATTTTATTGGATTGAAGAAATTCCTGGTTCTTCAAAACTAGTTCTCACATCATAATACATCTGAGATAATCCAACCGATTTTGCCAACAACACACTTAATTGTGATTTGTAAACATCTGCTTTACCATAATACATATGATTCTATTCTTCTAATTTGTTTCAATCTCTAGTAAATATAAAATAATTTGTATAAAATATATATTTTTCAATCTTAATAAATTTACAATTATTAATATTATTCATGCAATCCTTCTGTGATTGTCAATTTTTATAAGATCTGTGAAAATCGTCATTGATATTTTTTTGAACAATGGAGACAGAATAATCATTTTCTTATCAATCATCAAGGAATAGCCCTTCTTTGATGAATGAATAAAAGTAGTTCATTTTTTGAACAATCCTCTAAAGATCCTTTATAATATATATAATTTTTTTTTCGAGAGGTAGATCATAGATCTTCAAACAAAGATAAAGATAAACATTTTTCGTGCAATCCTCCGGGAATGCAATATAATTTCTTCAAGAACTATATAAATTATTATTTTGTTATCATTCAGGGATCTTGATTAGTTCTTCAAGAACTCTATAATAAATTATTATTTTGTTATCCTTCAGCGATGCTTGATACGTTCTTCAAAAATTATATAATAAATTATTATGTTGCTCTCTTTTAGAGATGTTTGATAAGTTCTCCAAGAACTATATAATAAATTATTATTTTTCTATCTTTCAAGGATATTTGCTAAGTTGTTCAAGAACTATATAACAAACACATTATTTTATAGTCTTTCAAAGATATTTTAACATTTTTCATCTAATCCTTCTGGGATTCATGAAAATCACTGTTGATTTTTTTCTTCTAATCAATATATCAATACATAATAGGTATAATTAGAAATATATATTACGAAACAAAAAATAATAATGTTACCTTCTAAATCTTTGAGCTTCAAATAGTCAGACCTTCATTATCAAATTATTTGTATCACTTCTTAGACAATTAATTAATATTCATATGGTAGAGTTTCGTGCTGATAACGTGTTATAAAACTAAATAAAACAATATAGCGATCAAAGAGATGAACGGAAGAGAAAAAATAATATTATATTATCTTCTACAAAAGTACACTTTACATTGCGATGTGGATCTTATTATAATATATGACCAATGAATAACCATTAATTTAAAAATATACAAATATTAGAAAATTAATTCATAGGAGTTAAGGAATATAAAAAGTTGGATAAATAAACATCCATATCTATTTATTATTATTCGTAACCGTCTACATATTTTTTTAAATATAAAAATCACTTGTTAAAGAAACACTTTTGTAACAACCAGACCTTTAATTTTTTAATAAAAAGAACAATAAGTAGTAGTTATAGAAATAAGTATTAAAATAAAAGTTTGAATGCACTTTTGGTCACCGTACGTTAGCGAATTTTTTATTTTGATTATTGTAAATTTATTTTCTGGTCTGAGTCCATATATCTCACGTTTTGCACATATTTTAGTACCTAAAGTCAAAATCCGCAGAAAAATTCGCAGGAAATCTGCGAATTTTCTTGCAGATTTTGGTCGCAGATTTTAGTTTTAGAGACTAAACCACACAAAAAAAGTGAGATATAAAAACTCGGACAAAAAAAACTTACAAAAAACAAAATAAAAAACTCACTAACTTACCGGAACCAACATACTATTTAATTTAAGCCTAAAATAAAAGATGTATGCCTCAATAATTTGCTGAAAGATATAGGAAAAAGTTAAATACTTTTAATGTTAATAATAATTGTGACAAATAAAAAGTGGAAAGCTAACTACAATTCTACAAAGCCGTTTTGGCAACTAATTATTATAGTTTGTATAGAACATTAATTAAGTTTCGGGCCCCCGTTTTATGAAATCTAGTTCATACAAAAAGTTTGGTCATTTTATTTTCATCTTAAATACATATCTCCATTAGCACGTGAACTTTAAATGTAATAAAAAACTATAATAACACATTTTGTATTAAAAAAATAGTGATATATATATATATATATATATATATATAAGAAGAGGAAAAGGACGCAGTATTGCAGAGCAGCTTTATACAATGCAAAATTCAAACCTGTTTTTTCGCCCAATTGAGGAAAGTTGTAGCTTATGCAGTTGTTACTACTATTTTTGCATATTCATAATCCAACGTTAATCTTGTACAATTGTTTCCGAGAGAGTATAGTTCAGCCATGTTCACAATTTACCAACAAAAACAATTACTATCTGTTTTTGTTTTTATTGACAGCATTTCAGTTCTTTGTTAGAGTTATTAAAATTGAAATTTAAAACTCATTTCATTTATCAATTCATATTATATTATGGAGAATATATAAGTGAAAGATAAAATTGTTTTTTATTAAAATACTATTATTATATATTCATTCGAATTTTTTTTATAAGAAAATATCTAGATATTTTTTTGTTTCCATTTATCAGAAACATTTTTTCTCTCTTTTTTTTTTTAATGTTTGTAAGTGCATTTATTGTTCGGTAAGTCTTTCTTCCTTTTGTATGGATGTATTCAAAAATACATTTTAAGACTTGTGCATTCATATTCATCATAATTACAAAGTGGAAAAAGTAGAAAATATTGAATTGAGATATAGTATTAATTAAATGTTATAATTGAAAAAACTATAATAATAATAATAATAATAATAATAATAATAATAATAATAATAATAATATCGAAATAAGTTACCCAACAATACTTAATTGAAATGGTAGAGGTCTTTTTCAATTTACCTAGAGATTCTGGATTTGAATATATCCTTCGATACGCAATAGTGTTAAATCTCTTAAGAGAGAATTTTCTTGTCTATTATAGTCCTCCTTGGTTCGAGGGTTAATCTCTACAATTGTGGGTAAATGATACTTGATTTATACAAAAAATTTGAAATAAATCAATCATTTTAATACAAAATAGTTTTTCTAAATAAATTTGTTATTTTATAACGAATAAAATATATTTTCCAATTTCAATAAAAGTTATTACCATCAATTTTTATGGTATGTATTGTGATTTCAAACATACATTAGATGTAGGTGGTCGTTTTATCAAGATTCTTCTAAAGATTACTCTTTTCGGGCAATTTTCTTTCCACTTTGTTGTGTTTTTCTTCCTCCTTGTGTTTGTGTTGGTTCCTCTCATGGATATGTTATCTTTATCGTTTTGTCATGGCTCAACATTAATCTACCAAAATAATTTTAATTACTCCGTTCACAATTGAGAATCTCTATGTTCCATTGGTGGAACATGTGGATACCATCTATTAGGCATGGCAATGAGGCGGATACCGTTTTTACCTTCTTCGTATCCAAACTTGAATCCTAGTAAACTACTTGCTTACCACCCTAAACTTAAACGAAGATAAGTAATTAAACCCAATACTCATATTCAACGGATTCGGGTATCAGCTCATCTCCAACAGATTCATGTATATCTGCCCTGCTCTCATCCCCGTATCACAATAAATTTTAAAAAGTTGAAATAATTCATTTTTTAAATCCATACGTTATCTCGAACTCTAACAAACATTAACATACATTAGAATAATAATTTAAAATAATCTTAAAAATTTTCAAACATATATTTCAAATAATGTAGTATATCCACATCACACGTCATATCCATATCACACCTCATTGTCATGCCTAATGACGTGTGATATGGATACTAGTATTCTAAATTATCAATGGGACGGGTTCGTGGTGGATATTAGTATCCATATCACACGTCATATCCACATATTTTAAAATTGGGGAAAATTCAAACCCGACCCTAGTTAGAGTGAGCTTTTCTCGTGAAACGTAGGGCGAGTTTTTATAGGTACCTGTAGGTGCATATTTTGTTGTCATGTTTGTCAGTTATGATTCTTCTAGCATCCATAATGCTTCTAACCCGCAAATGAAACTCACTTTGTCCATAATAATCAATAAGTTGAATTTACAGTTTATGATGAAAGATAAGTGCAAGAATCTCAAACAATAACTGAACCTTGAATTATAAGAAAACATATGACATACAAACTTATTCACACAGGTTCCATACAAAATAGGATCTCTAATGTATGGTGCAATTCTAATGGATTATATATTCTTGAAGTTAAACTCGTTTGTTCAAAATCACTTTAGATAATAAATAAAATCACTAAAGACTACAAAAAAAGAATCATTGAGTGTTTAGAAATTATTGGCTAATTGTCCAAGGTTTGGATGAGAATAATACTCTAAATAAGCTAGGTTCAACCATATTTCAATTTGGATACAACTATGAGGTCTTCCTATAACATGAAAACCCATCATCGTAAGTCTAAATTGGGGGAGGTTATTGAAGATGACTTGTTTGAACCTGTGATGTACATTGTAAGCCAGACTAATGAAGTGTCATATATTTACTTTAGATGTGAAAAATTACCTATGTTTTGTTTTCTTTGTGGTATTCTAGGTCATATTGATAAACATTGCAAAAATGCTAACTAGAACAACCACATGACCACTATTATCAATTTCATTCGACCATGGCAAATACTCAACATTTCACAAAGAAGATCCATGCACCAAACTAACAAATCTTTCATCAACTGACACGCTGTAAGTGCACGACTATGTGAAGTAGTACAAAGTTATCGAACCACATAGACCATTAGTTTAGGTACCGAAATTTGTCATATCGATGTATATATAGAGGAATCAATAATATGAGTTTTAATGAAAACAACTTAAATGCAAAAACAACTTATTTGTAAAATCACTTAAATTCCAATTGAGGCAGACATGACATAGGGTTATGGTTCTCACTCTAACACATTCATACAATCCAAGTCACTTCTATTACGAGAGTTCGACATAATTTATAGAAAATAGATAAATGTGGGCAATACCTGCTTTCGCTAGCGCATAGCCATATCGATAACGAACAATTCGTCTGCTTTCGTACAACTAAATTATCCGTTAAGGTTTCATTACTTTTGCTCGACTATAAAACTTTCTCAAATTCGTCCAAGTGTTTTTGTTGTATTGGACTTGTATGTTTAAAAACATACGCTCGGGTACTGACACATATCCTTTTAGACTACAGTAAATACCTGAGAACACTTTACTTTCATACGAGCGTTGGAATGTATGAACTCGGGCAATAAAATAAATTTAGACAAATGCTCTCGTAATTGACATGTGACCAAAAGCTTTGAACTTTCGTTTCTCTTATGCTTACAAATAAAATAATTATTCTGCACCCAAACCCAAGTTTTCTAAGAACTTTGGGAGAACTAACAAGAAATGACCCAACAAGATGTGGGTACCTCAGGACAAGATAATATATGTTGCAGACATCATTAGTAGCTCAGTTGAAACACCAGTCATGGTACCTGGACTATGGGTGCTCATGACACATGACAAGAAAAAGGCATATGTTCCAAGACCTGGAACTTAAGTCAGGTGGCTTCATGGGTTTCGGAGGTGATCAGAAAGGGAAGATCATAGGCTCCGGAATAGTCGGTAACAGTTCTCTCCCTTTTATTACTAATGTTTTATTAGTTGAAGGATTAATGCATAACTTATTGTCCGTAAGTCAATTAACTGACAATGGTTATGATATAACCTTTAATCAAAAGTCTTGTAAAGTTGTTAGTCAGAAGGATGTCTCTTTCCTTTTCAATGGCAAGAGGAAGAATAAAATTTATAAGATTAGACTTTCTAACCTTAAAAATCATAATGTAAAATGTCTTATATCTATTAATAAAGAGCAATGGGTCTGACATGGACGATTGGGCCATGTTAGCATAAGGAGTATTTCTCAGCTAAATAAGCTTAATTTAGTCAGAGGTCTCCCAAATATGAAGTTCTCTTCAAATGCTCTTTGTGAAGCATGTCAAGGAGACAAGTTTTCAAAAACTTCTTTCAAAGCAAATTAAAAATGTTATTTCTACCTTTAGGCCTTTGGAACTTCTGCACATTAACCTTTTTGGACCAGTGAAAACTGCTTCTGTCAATGGCAAAAAAGTATGGTTTATTCATTGTAGATGACTACAATAGATGGACATGGGTTAAGTTTCTAAGACACACAGATGAGTTACATTCTTTGCTTGATACCTCCTCCTCTCAAGTGCAAAAAGAGAAAGACTTTAGAATTATTAAAGTCATAACTGATCATGATGGCGAATTTGAAAACAAAGATTTTGAGAAATTCTTTGATGAGAATGCATTTCCCATTATTTCTCCTGCCCCCGAACTCCACGACATAATGGAGTTATAGATAGGAATAATAGGACTTTGGAAGATATGGCAAAAACCATGATCAATGAGACTAATGTGGCTAAGCACTTTTGGGCAGAGACAGTCAACACAACGTGTTACATTCAAAACAGGATCTCTATAAGACCTATTCTGGGTAATAATTTTTATGAATTTTGGAAAAACAGAAAACCCAACATTTCATATTTTTCATCCTTTTGGTTGTGATTGTTTTATGCTAAACACTAAAGACAATTTGAACAAGTTTGATTCTATGGCATAAAAGTGTATTATGTTAAGATACTCTGAACGCTCTAATGGCTATAGAGTATACAACACAGAAACCCGAATTATTGAGGAATCAATTCATGTTAGATTTGATGATAGTTAAGCTTGACCCTGAAAAAGTCAAAGCTAGTTGAGAAGTTTGTAGATCTGGAGATCACTTATTCAAGCTTTGAGGGTAAAGAATTAGAAGCCAAGGGATCTGAGACTAAAGTCTCTGGAACTGTTCAATCAGAAGTTGTTGAAGTTGAAACTCCTATGAGGAAGCACAAACAAAGATTCTTGCATTCTGAAGACTTGATTCTGGGAGATAAGACTGAACTAGTCGGACTAGATCCTCATTCAAACCTTCTGTAGAGACGCTTATAGGTTTGGTGTCCCTTATAGAACCTACATCTATTGATGAAGCCCCTCTGGACACATATCAGATTCTGGAAAAGCAAGAAGAATTGGAACAATTCTTCAGAAATGATGTGTGAACTCTCGTGCCTAGACCCAAAGGAACTCGTGTCATTAGGATAAGATGGGTCTTCAGAAATAAGCTTAATGATCTAGGAGAAATGGTAAGAAACAAATCCAGACTAGTTACACAAGGCTATAGTCAGCAAGAGGGAATTGACCTTTGCACAGGTTTCCAGGTTAGAGTCTATTCGTCTCTTAATTTATTTTGTTGTTAATTGTAACATCATCTTGTATCAGATGGATGTTAAGAGTGCATTTCTAAATAATTACATAACTGAAGAAGTGTATGTACACCAACCTCCTGGTTTTGAAAATCATAAATACCCGGATTTCGTTTTCAAACATAAGAAATCCTTGTATGGTCTGAAACAAGCTCCTAGAGCATAGTATAAAAGACTAAGCAATTTTCTTTTAGAAAATTATTTTGCCATAAGGAAGGTTGATACTAGTTTGTTCTGTAAAACATTCAAAAATAATATTCTTGTTGTTTAAATTTATATGGATGATATAATATTTGTTTCTGCTAATGATGCTTTGTGCAAGGAATTTTCTAAGTTTATGCAAGTAGAGTTTGAGACGAGTCTGATGGAAGAAATCAAGTTCTTTATGAGAATTCAGATTAATCAAAGTCCAGAAGGAACATATATTCATCAAATTAAATATACCAAAGAACTTCTGAAGAAATTTGACATGTCAGAATGCAAGATAGATAAAACTCATATGCGTCTTATATGTATTCTTGAGAAGGATGAGGTAAGCGCTAAGGTAGAGCAAAAGGTATGTAGAGGTATGATAGGTTCTCTCTTATACTTAGACTGCTTCTAGACCTAAAATTTTACTTAGTGTATGTTTATGCGCTCGCTTCCAATCACATCCTAGAGAATCCCACTTAACAACTATTAAGAGGATCTTCAAGTATCTGAAAGATACTATTAACCTTGGTTTGTGTTATAAAAAATCTCAAGAGTACAAGCTAGTAGGTTATTGTGATGCCGATTATGCTAGAGACAAACTTGAAAGAAAAAGCACTATCAATTGCAGAAGCTAAGTACATTGCAACTTCTGGATGCAGCACCCAGATGCTCTAGATGAAAAGTTAGATAAAAGATTTTCAAATATATGAGAGTTGTATTCCTATTTTTTGTGATAATACTTATGCTATTTGCTTATATAAGAATCCCATTTTACATTCTAAAGCTAAAAATATTGAGATTAAACATCACTTTATACGTGAGTATGTTTAGAAGGGAATTTTAAATTTTAAATTTATTGATACAGACCATCAACTGACTGACATCTTTACAAAATCCCTTGCTGAAGATAGATTTGTTTTCATTCATAAAATTTAGAAAATGGATTTATGTCCAGAATGAAAAATATAATTATCTCAGAATGTTTATTTTCTTGGAATGCTTTAATGAGACTCTAAGATTGGATGACTTTGAACATTGAGTCTTCTGAAGTGTGAATGATTTCAAAGTTCAGAAGTATCCAGTCTTTATTAGACGTTATATATTTTAGGTATTGAACATTTATTGCATTAATTAGATGTCAATCAGTCCTGGGTAGTGGAATAGTTTTAAAGACAGATGTCTAAAAATTTGGAACGTTTCTAACGGCTAATTAAAACATTGGGTAATGAGATTTCTTGGGAAAAAGTAAAATCTATCTACGCATTCCCCCTTGTCATATTTTTTTACACTGTTCAATATTTTGTCATGATTGCAAAACCCTTTATAAAACCCACTTCACTCACTTCACACACTTATGCCACTCTCATTTCCTACATTTTCTCTCTTTCAAGCTAAAATTTCTCTACAACCCTCAAACCTTGTTCTTCATCTTCAATGGCTTAATCTCAAGAACAAGCTCAACAACAACAATCTGCTCAACAAGATCAACAATCTAAACAACAACTAGAACAAATGAAAGAAGGAATTCAAGAACTTACTCTTTCCACCCCAGTGGATAAGTTAGAAGTTCTATGTGAATTAATGGTAGATTTTGAAAATCTGAAGGCAAATGGGTATGACTTAATTGAAGGAGTTAAATTTCAAGGATGGGAAGGTTACTTTGAACGATTCAGAGGACATGTCTATAATGAGTTAGCGAAGCATTTTTGGATTTTTACTTAAACCACATACCTTCAAATTATTTCTTATGTGTTAGGGCACAAGATAACCATCACTGAGAAATCAATTGCAGAGTTTATAAACCACGACTATTCTAGGAAGAGATGCTTTGAGATGCCTGACAAGAAGAATAGGATGGATGTTATTGCCAGGGTTATTTTCCAGGATGGAAATAACTCCTCCAACGCCAAGAACTTGCACAGACATCTAAATGTTTGGTTCAAGATTCTCCTGGGCTGCATTCATCACTTCTCTGATTATATCAACACTGACCAGAAGTACACGATGTACTACCTTTCTTCAGGCACAAAGATGAGTTTGTCCTCCATACTTTTCAAGTATTTGAGGGAATTGGTTAGAGAAACAAGAGATAGTTCTCAAAAGCTCAGAAAATAGATACCTCTGGGATGGTTAATTTCTGATATCCTTTTTGAAAGAAAGTTTGTTCAAATGTTGATGGACGTAGGTTTGGCCAAATAAGTGGAATTTAAAGTTGGAAAGACCTTCGATGGAAGGAATCTGAAGAACATGTCGCTGATATCTGCTGTCATTGACCCTTCCGAACTTCTAGATAAAAAGACGGTTAGTTCTAGAAGGATTCCCATTGATGACTTCCCTTTGTTCACCAAGGAAGATCTTCAACATGTTATGGAATCCTACGTGTCTGGTTATCTGGTAATAGGTGTAATGCCGATGGCTTACTCCTTTGATGATTTACTATAAACTTATCTGGATGTTTACCCCTTGAAGAGAAAGAGGAACTCCAAGTATATTGGTGATAGACCCTCTAGAACTACTCAGCCCCCAACCAAGATTTCCAGAACTTCAGATATCTTAAAGATCACCATGGGATATGAAGAAGTTGTTAGTTCTGGGAACTCCATGCTTGCTGAAGCTTCTACACCTCAGACAAAGCCTAGAGGTAAGTTCCCTATGACTGAGACTTCTTTCCATTCTGCTCGTTTTGCTTTTACTACTTCATTTTCTCCTTCTAAATCATCTTTCAACGCCCACTTAAACTCCTTTTGGAACTATCATAACTCCCATCTCAAAACAACCATCAATATATGTGATAATCACCACTCCAATACCTACTATATCTGTTACTACCCCAATACCAATTCTAACAACATCTAAATCAACCATTACTACTACTGTTCCAATTATTTATGAAACAACAACAACCAATGCTCCATTAACTAAAGGTGCTAGAAACACAAGAAATTGGGGTTTGAATTGGGGTTCACCAAATATAATCTTTTAAAACTTTTTATACCAAAGTTAACGAGTGAATGAAAATAATGTACACAATTATTTTTATACTTGTTCACTGTTAGCTAAGTTACTCTAGTCCACCCGCCAAGGTGATTTTGCCTTCAAAAAAGACTTAATCCACTAATCTTGAAAGATTACAACAATTTCGTCTAAGTATTTAGAAAAACACCTTAGCCTTCTCAAGTATTTAGACTATCACTTAGTCACTCGAGGAAAACATAAATCCAAAGTGATTACAGGTGTGTATACAAGAATGCTTCTACATAAGCAGACTACACAATATTTAAGCTTAATAACACAACAGTGTTAGTAGCAATATATGAACAAAAGTTCCTTGCTAATTTACAAAACTATATTAAATATATCTCACAAGAGATTTGTGCAGCGTTTTAGTATGAGTTTTGTAAAGCAGAATGCTGGCTATCCAAGTCTTTCAAGTTTTCCTTTTATAGTTGAAAATAGATTCATTGAAGGGTAAAATAGGAAATAGAAATCCATTTGTTATGTTCCCAACGATCAATGTGGAAGTGTCATCGTATCAAAAGATTGTTTATATGTTACTTTAGCAGGATGATCAATGTATTATGTACTTTTATGCTTATCATTTCACGCAAACCATTTATGATTTTTAACTTCTATTCTTTCAAAGGCTTCTGTTATATGTTGATGAAGCATGTTGCAGGAGGATCAAAAATTGAGTCACCAGAATCTAAGACACTAGAAGTGTTGTCTTCAGAATCTTTAGAATCAGAACTTCAGAACTTAATTCTTTAGAGTCTTCAGAACTTGAGTCTTCAGAACTTGAGTCTTCAGAGTCTTCAGAACTCTAGTCTTCAAAGTCTTAAGAAGTGAAGCTATAAAAAATCTTCAGAACTTCATACCAAATCATGTTCGGAAACTCTAGTACCAACGTTCTTTAGAACCGTTGTATCAGAAGCATTCCAGAATCTTGACTTAAATTTGTAACCACCGTATATTTTCTTCTAGAGTGTTGAGTTTAGAGTCTGATGACGTCACACAAGTCAAGTCCATATTTCTTACCATTGATTGACACTGTTTTCACATGACCAAACAAGTCAATGTGTAGAAGCTCCAATTGTCCAGGGGTGGAAACGTCATTTTTAGATTTGAATGATGTTTTTGAAAACCTACCTTTCTAACATGCTTCGTAGAGAGCATCTGAAGTGAACTTCCTCTTAGGTAAGCCTCTGACTAACTCAAGTTTATTTAGCTGGGAAATCCTCTTCATGCTAATATGACCCAAGCGTCTATGCCACACCCACTGCTCTTTATTAACAGACATTAAACATTTAATATCTTGTTTTTTAAGATCATAAAGCTTAATCTTGTAAATGTTGTTTTCCCTCTTTTTAGTGAAGATAATTGTGCCATCTTTCTGACTTACAGCTTTGCACGTTTTTTATTAAAGGTAATGTCATAACCGTTATCACTTAATTGACTTATGAATAACAAGTTATGCATTAGACCCTCAACATAAAGTACATTAGATATAGAAGGAAGAAACCTATTACCAACTGTTCAAGATCCTTTGATTCTTCCTTTCTGGTTTCCTCTTAAACCTATGTACCCAGTATCTTTTAGTTCCTGGCTGGAACATATGCCTTCTTCACTTTCTCTTATGTGTTTGAATCAGAATCTGCCTTGTTTTTTGGAGGGATCTTCTCATCAGATATTCTAACTTTAGCCATCAGTGCTATATTAGCTTGCTCTTCTTCTGAGTCGTCTTCAAAGAAATCTTCCCATGTTGCTTATCGACTATTTCTTCTTGCTTTTCAAGGCTTTCTTCTTAAGCTTGTCCTTCTAAGGTTAGGACATTTAATCTTGTAATGAACTGGCTCATTATACACATATCAGGTGACTTCTTCACTGCCAATGGTAAACTCAAATCTATCATCTGTTCAATTAGCCCCTTTGAATCTGTTGCTATGATTCTTTCTTCCAAAGACGATAAACCCTTCTGAACAGGAATGACAGCACATCTTCATCTTCATCGGAGTTTTCTTTTGATATTTTTATCTCTTCAGCTAGAAAAACTCTTATTGTCTCAATTTCTATTAGTTTTAAGCGTAACAAATTTGCCTCTCTTATGAGGTTCATCTTGTTCTAGCTCAATCTCATAACTTCTCAAAGAACCCATCAATTCCTCTAGAGAAGTGTTGTTCAGATCTTTTGTACTTTGAGAGCAATTGACATAGGCTTTCATTTGAATGGCAAGCTTCTGATGATTTTCTTCATGTAACTTGACATTGAGTGACATTGTTCGGAACCTTAAATTCTGCAACTGAGTTTTTGAGATCTTGAGAGCATGATCTCAGCAGTTTTATCCCCCTCCATCTTGAAGACTTCATATTCTTGAATCAAATATTAATTATTTTCTTCAAGAGTCATTCTGAGAAGGTCAATTAGATTTGGCTGAGTCTCTGTTTGTGATATTTTCATATTCAGTATAAGAAATAGCATTCACCAAAATAAATCTTGTTTTATGGTAACTCTTATAATCCTTTTTTCTGTTGATCATACAGAGTTCTACAATAAGACATCTTGCCAGCGTTACCAGTGGAATATACGTAGCCATCAACTACCATATCCAAAAATCAATATCAAAAGTTTGAAAGACACTTCTAGTCAATCTTTCCAGTATTTAAACTATTTATTAACAAGGATGAGAGATTTAGCATTTAGATGTTTCTATTAATTGAAACTGGAGCAACATGAGATGGTGCAAGATCAACCAGCGTTTCTAAAAACTCATCTGGATCTTTATCTGACACGATTAAGTGTTTGATGACGATCAATGACAGAACCGGGGCTCTGATACCAATTGAAGGTGCTAGAAACACAAGAAATGGGGGTTTGAATTGGGTTTCACCAAATATAATCTTTTTAAACTTTTTATACCAAAGTTAACAAGTGAATGAAACTAATCAACACAATTATTTTTATCTTGGTTCACTATTAACTATGTTACTCCAGTCCACCTGCCAAGGTGATTTGCCTTCAAAAAGGACTTAATCCACTAATCTTGAAAGATTACAACAATTTCTTCTAAGTGTTTAGAAAAACACCTTAACATCTAAAGTATTCAGACTATCACTTAGTCACTTGAGGAAAACATAAATCCAAAGTGATTACAGGTGTGTATACAAGAATGCTTCTACATAAGCATATTACACATTATTTAAGCTTAATAACACAACAGTGTTAGTAGCAATATATGAACAAAAGTTCCTTGCTAATTTACAAAACTATATTGAATATATCTCACAAGAGATTTGTGCAGTTTTAGTATGGGTTTTGTATAGCAGAATGTTGGTTATCCAAGTCTTCCTTTTATAGTTGAAAATAGATCTGTTGAAGGGTAAAATAGGAAATAGAAATCCAGTTGTTATGTTCCCAACGGTCAATGTGGAAGTGTCATCGTATCAAAAGATTATTTATGTGTTACTTTAGCAGGGTGATCAATGTACTATGTACTTTTATGCTTATCATCTTATGCAAACCATTTCTGATTTTAACTTCTATTTTTTCAGAGGCTTATATTATATGTTGATGAAGCATGTTGTAGAAGGATCAAAAATTGAGTCATCATAATCTAAGACACTAGAAGTGTTGTCTTCAGAATCTTTAGAATCAAAACTTCATAACTTAATTCTTCACATTCTTTAGAACTTGAGTCTTCAGAGTCTTCAAAACTTGAGTCTTCGGAGTCATAAGAACTTGAGTCTTCAGAGTCTTCAAAATCTTAAGAAGTAAAGCTATAAAAAATCTTCAGAACTTCATAGCAAATCATGTTCAGAAGCTCTAGTACTAACGTTCTTTAGAACCGTTGTATCAGAAGCATTCCAAAATCTTGACTTGAATTTGTAACCGCCGTATGTTTACTTCTAGAGTGTTGAGTTCAGAACCTGACGACGTCACACATCTTTCTCTCAGAGACAAAACCTGTTTAATCAAAAGCTACACACTAGACAAAAAACAGTTAGAGTATAAAATTGTTCTTTAAGATAATATGTGAAGTTATTATCAAAACTTAAGGCCAGATACAGAACTAGATCTCGTTCTTATAGTAACCACAACAATTCTACCACTACAAATTAAACCAACTATTGATCAACCATGTGAACATCTGACTATTATAATTAAACAACCAACTAAACCAACACCACCACCATCTACTGAACCAATCCATACTGATCCTAAACCAGATATTCTAGATAACTCATCTTCTGGCCCAATTAAATCTACCCCATCTTTTGTTCATATCACTATACCAGAAGCGTGTGCCATTCCAGAATACACCTTAACTCCACCAACTCCACCCCGTCAACCAAACCCAGCTGATGAACCTGACATTAACACCTTCTGGGAACACCTTAGAAACAATGAACCATCAATTCCTGAATCTTCTGACCAAACCATTCACATCTCCTCTGACTATGAAACTAAACCTAAACTAGAACCCATCATTGACCCTAAGAAAGTAGATGTTCTAGTCAGGCAGTTTGAGGAAGAAGCGAATGAGCGTCCTCACTCTCTGATGGAAGAATGGACTAAGTGTTTCAATCCAACTCAGTGTGATTATGCATGGTCTGAGTTCAGAAGGTGGATGAATCTCGCTTTTGGGATCTGAAGGAACTCAACTACAAGGCTGCTAAGAAGAGGTTCCATGATAAGTTGGTTGAAGTTATTGAGCTATTTGTGGAGTTGTTCACTCCAAAGCCTCCTCCCACTCTTGAACTTAAAATTGTGGAAGAAGCTGATGCTGATACGGAAACAGTAGTCCCCCCTCCTCCTCCTCCTCCAGAAACAGATGTTGCAACCATTTTTGGGACCAAGACTATTGTAGAAGCTGAAAAATCTGATTCTGAACCTTCCTCAGTGTCAAATACTCTTCAAGAGATAAAGACTAAGAATCAAGTTGTTAGATCACGCCTGAACAAGCAAGACAAAATGTTCAAGAAACAGACTGAGACTAACACCAAGATTGAATGGTTACTTCAAGCCATTATGTCAAGATTGCCACCCCCATCTTAGAAACCTTTATTTTTAAAACTTGTTGCTTCTTAGTTTTTGCTTAAGTACTTTATCATTCCTGCTTTTGATTATGTATTTTTCCTTGCTTTTTGGATTCTGAATGAAATGAGGTTTCTGTCTATTTACTTTGTCTCTTTTATTTTTGTTTATCTTTTTGATTGATGACAAATAGGGAGAAAAGTGGATATGTTTTTTATATACTTGTTTCCCTTTTGAAACCCTGACATTTGACTCTGAGTTTTCTAATTTCTGACTCTGATAACTGGTTTGGGAACTTTGAATAAGTTCACAAGTTTTGCAAACTTTTTCAATCAAATTAATCAGGTTTTTCAGAAGCTGAAAACTATAGTCAAAAGATGTTAACCAGGACAATATGAGTTAATCAGACATGTACCTGGAGATTAGACACATTACTGATGATCAGACCTTCTGACATCTGAAGCCAAGCCAATTCTAAATATTTTTGCTACAAAGCTTATTTTTTCAGTGAAGTTATTTCTTTCATGCTGATTAAGACATTTTATGTGTTAAAATTATTTTAAGTCTTAAACTTAGGGGGAGCTTGCAAACCTAACTGAAGTTCTAAGCTGAAAAATAATTTTAACAGCATAAGATTTATGGGAGCTTACAAACCTTGATTTGATACTTTAATGTGATTAAACCATGTAAAAACTGTTCATCAAAATGTATGGCTTCGTCATCATTAAAAAGAGGAAGATTGTTAGAACAAGATTTGGTTATGCATCTGGCCTTATGTTTTGATGATAACAATACATAATGTTTTAGAGAACAATTTTGTACCCTAATAATTTTGCTTAGTGTGCAGATTTTATATTCAAGTTCTGACTCTGACTATATGACTTGTAACGTCATCAAACTCTGAAACTGGTGCACTCTGATTTTGGGTTATGAGCTTACAAAGTTGATCAAGCTCTAGATTGTGTACTCAATGCTTATGACATCTACTTTTCCAAGGCTTTGATACTCTGAAGCTTTTGGAGCTATTACGCTCTTAAGCACTACACTCAAATCAACTCTGATATGTGTTAACATATTCTGAAGACCAGATTATGGGGAACTGGATCAAGACTCTGAAGACCAAGTTTCTGAAGATTCTCTCAACCAGACTCTTATTCTTCTCTTATGCATGCTTTATCATCCTCTTATCAGAAACCTCTGAATATTGAAGATAAGATCAAAAGTTTTTATGAGCGATAAACAATACACAGTACAAGATCAAATATTTCTTCCACTACATTGATTTTGTGGGCTAAGAACTGTACTATTGTACCATTTTGTCTCCCATTTTCACAAACCGTTATACAAGAATACAACTGCATTTTGGTATTTCAATTCTACCCTCTGATAAATCTCTTCATTGCATATATAAAGGAGACCTGGAAGAATTAAAAAGAACGAACTCTTACCACTATACTATCATACATGAACAATGTTATTTATGAATATTTTTTAGAGAAAAGAAACACTCACACAAGAACCTTTGTTCATACTATTCATTGTAAATCTTTTGTGTGACACTTGCATTTCATATGTGTATTCTGCTTTCTTAGAAGCATTTTGTAAACACACCTTGTATCAATCTGTTTGATTGTATTTTTTTTGTTCCTTTGAGTGACTAGGGTTTAGTCTATATACTCAAGAAGACATTGATTGTTGATCTTTGTGTTGTAACCAAGTTTGATTATAGTGGATTAAGTCCTGGTTGATAAGGCAAATCACCTTGGCGGATGGTCTAGAGGTAACTTGTGTTATAGCGAACCAATATAAAAATAATTGTTCCATTATTTTTATTCCTTGTTTGATATTTGTTATGTTGGGTTTAAAAAACTTTCATTTTAGAAACCCAATTCCAGCCCCTTCTTTCTTGTGTTTCCCTTCGCCTTCAGACATGTTGTCGATCTTCATGGTAATTGCTCTATGATTCTTCCCTATAATTTATTCGACTAAGTTCATCATTCATGTTGCTTGTCATACACATAGGGAAACAACTATATATTCTACTTCTCACGAAGACAGTGCTACTACTAATTCTTTTCTTGAGTTCCAAGCAACAGGTGCACCACTTAGCATAAACATATAACCAACTGTGGATTTTCTATCCTCAACATCACTACACCAACTTGAGTCAATGTAACCCACTAACTTGAATTATTTTCCTTCATCAACTTCAGGAAATAAAATGCCATAGTTGAGAGTTCTTTTCAGATACCTTAGTATCTTCTTCGTCGCTCCTATATGTGATACCTCTGGCTTCTGCATGAATTTACTCATCATACCTACATTGTATGGTAGATCAAGCCTTGTGTGAAAAAGGTAACTTAATGGCCCAATAAGTTTTCTGTATTGTGTTAAGTCGACATCATCTTCCTCTGAGTCTTTTAACAATTGCAGTCTTGGTTCAATGAGTGTCAAAGTTGAATTGCACTATTCCATTTCAAATATCTTGAGTATCTTGCTTGCATATCTTCTTTGATGCATCATCAAGCCTCTACTACTCTTGCAGAATTTGATGCCAAGGAAATATGAAATGTCGTCCAGATTAGACATTTCGAACTCCTTGCTAAGATCACCTTTGAAGTCTTCGATCTCTTTCTTGCAACGACCTATTATTAATAAGTCATCGACATGGAAACACAATATAAGCAATTCACTTTTGCTTCTTCTTACGTACACTTCATTTTTAGCAGTGCACTTCATAAATTCCTTATCCCTTAGAGAGCTATCTATCTTCTTATTCCAAGCTCTTGGAGCTTGCTTAAGTTCATACAGGACTTTATGCATCATGTATACCTTGCTTTCTTCACCTTGTTTCACAAACCTAACTGATTGTCCAACATAAACTTCTTCATCTAAGGGGCCATTAAGGAATGCACATTTCACATCCATCTGACACATATGCCAGTTGTTCGTGTTTGCTAGACCAACAAACATCCTAATTGTTTCAATCCTAGCAATAGGTGCAAAAACCTCGTCGAAGTCGATTCATTTTTTTTGAAGAAATTCTTTCGCCACAAGTTTCTCCTTGTGTCGAGTTACTTCTCCTTTAGGATTTAACTTCACCTTGTATACCCACTTCACATTGATTGCCCAAGCGTTTTTTACTTTGATGGACTCCAGTTCCTTATCCATCACTTTCATCCACTTCGAATTCTTCAATACCTCACCTGCATTACCTGGTTCGGCATCTGCATAAAAAGCATAGTGTACCAACTCACCTTCATCATCGACTACAACATCAGATGTATTCACGTATTCTTGCAACCTTGCAGGCACGTGTCTTGTTCTTTGAGGCCTGCTTGTGTTTGCTTGACCCCTGACAGCTTCTTGTCAAACTTCTCTTTCGACTTCACTTGTTGGTTCTTCATATAGGATTCTCACTGAATCCTTCTTGACATTTTCAGTCCAATCCCATTTCTTAAGCTCATTTATGAGCAGGTCCCTACTGATAACTACTTGCTTGTTCACTGGGTCAAACAACTTATATCCTCCAATCGAATGATATTCTATTAGGATCATTTGACTTGACTTGTCATCAAGTTTTATTCTCAATTGATCAGGCACATGTCTATGTGTTATAGATCCAAATACCTTCATATGCCTCAAGCTAGGCTTGACACCAGACCAACATTCTTCTGGCGTGATTCCTTCTCGCTTCTTCGTCAGACATTTATTAAGTATGTATGTTACAGTATACACAACTTCTCCCCATAATTCTTTGGGTAAATGCTTGCCTTTCAACATACTTCTAACTATATTCATGATGGTTCTGTTCTTCCTTTATGCAGTTTCATTCTGTTGTGGAGTGAGGGTGGCACCGCCTCATGCACAATCCTTCTTTCTCACATAATGTGTCGAAGTCTTTCGACACATATTCTCCACCATCATCAGTACTCAGAATCTTGAGTTTTCGACCACTTTGTCTTTCGACCATAGATTTAAACTTTGTAAATACCCCGATCACTTCACTTTTCTTTTTGATCAAGTAAGTCCACATTTTTTTGACTGAAATCATATATGAATGTAACAAAGTATCTGTTACCTCTAATCAAATATACTTAGATAGAACCACAAACATCAAAGTGAAGGTGCGAGAAGGACACAAGAAAAGGGGGGGTTTGAATTGTGTATTTACTCTTTAACAACTTTTTGCTTCTTATCGTTAAGACGCTGGGATAACATCAGAGTTCGTTCAGAGACTCTCACTCACGAAGTAACATTCAGACTTGTCGTGCATGAAGCATAAGAATCAACAAGAGTCTGAACGCAATATGCATTATTCAGAACTTGTAGTGCAGAAGCTTATCAGAGTTAAGCTGCAAGATTCTGACTCGCTTATGTAAGGTTCTGATACTCAATACAGAAACATAAACAATAACATAAAGCATAACAAGAGTAAAAGACACGCGATATATCTTGGTTCACCACAAGGATAATCCAGTCCACCCTTCTTAGGTGATTTTGCCTTGAACACAAGGACTTAATCCACTATAATCAATCTCGATTACAGATGCACAAGCACATAGCTGGTGACTAACAACCTGCATAGCCGCACTGTGACTAACCCACAATAACTTACGTCATTATCATCTCAAGTACCAGATCATCTCATGATCCCTTGAGGTATCTCTCTCAGTGAACCGTTCAGGGATCCAATCAGGATATAACGTTCACTAGAGGAATCACAATGAGTTCCATCAGGGATCTCACAAGAGTCTGATCAACAAATGATCCTCTTCGAGATATGACTATCATTGACCCAACGTACCAAGATCTTTCAAGATCTCTACTCAGGATTTCACGATGACCAGCAACCACCGTCTCCTCAAGTATCCTGATCATCCCATGATCTACTTGAGGCTTCCATCAACAGTGACCCGTTCAGGGATCCAATCTGGATATAACATCCACTGGAGGAATCTCAATTCTTTTAGCAGAATTGGCTTACTGGAGATTAGTGAGGTGCTTCCTTGCAAGCAGATTCTCCTCTGTTTGAGTACAATGTAACTTCTAAGAGTTACAGCAAGATATGAGCAACAACTCCTTGCAAACTACACGATTCTAAGATATATAAGATATTATATTTAGATTACATCTTAAGAATTCTTCATTTTCTTTGTTGAGCAAGCTTCGAACAACAGCTCCCTTGCTTCAGATCTTCAATGAGCTCCAAGATATTGTAGTTGATGTTGATTGATGACTTTGATAATTTCTTATTCTTCTTCGAGTTCATCAATATCTGGTTGTTGTAGTAGATTGATAATCTCGGTGTTGTAACAACGAACTCAAATTCTTAGATTGTTGTGTTGTTGATTTATGATCTTTTCATATTTGAGCAACAACTGAGATATCAACACTTTGATTGTTGTGGTTTTGATTGATTATGTCTTTTTCGTTTCAACAACCCCATCAATAATTAGTCATCCTTTCCTTTAAATAGCCAAGTAAAATATAGCCGT
The DNA here is from genome assembly GCA_022829125.1 of Lathyrus tuberosus. NCBI lineage: Eukaryota > Viridiplantae > Streptophyta > Magnoliopsida > Fabales > Fabaceae > Lathyrus > Lathyrus tuberosus. The sequence continues at coordinate 10,550,645 of JALAZF010000086.1, forward strand.
TTGAATTACTGTTGGTTGTTGGAAAAAAGACGTTGTGTAATGATGCAGCTGTACTAACACATCTCCTTTTTATTGTGGAGGAAGTGACATGATATATCTTCTTGGGTGCAGTGTACAATCTTTCACAACGGTAACATTTGTCTTCAAATCTTCAGAGGCTTCTGATGGTAATTAATTGATGCATGAGTAGAGACTTTATAAGAGGATGTCTGATACTTCAAGTCTTCAGTCTTTTGAAGTCGTCCATTAGGAATCAGCCTTCAAAACTTCAGCACTTGTCTTTAAGTCTGTTATCCTTTACTGCTTCAAGTCTTCCGAAACTTCATAACTGTTCATTAGGAATTCGTCTTCAGCACTTGACCTTTGGAACCATGATCCTCAGAACGCATAAGTCTTCAGAGTCTTTCTGCACTTGGTCTTCAGAGCCTTCAGCCTTCAGAACTTCAAGTCATATGAATCTTCAGCACTTTGGTTCTTTATAACATTGTCTTCTTCAGAAGCTTCACAATATTCAAAATCACAACCATTCTCAGAGAGCATCCACAAGAGCATTGCAACAGCAATATCAGCATCCTTGGATCTGACTGATCATGATCAAATACAGAAGCGTTCTTGCTTCTTGCGACTTGTGTCACACATAGTAACTTCGCATATTATCAATTAAGCTTGTCTGACTGGTGCTTTGCTGGATCTGATATCTTCTTATAATTATGATTTGCACACAACATATGTTAGAACACAAAAATGGTTTTTTCACAAATACGTATTGTTATCATCAAAACATAGATTGACTTGTAGAGACAACTCTTGCTCTCACAATCTCCCCCTTTTTGATGATGACAAAACCAAGTATTTTGATTGAACATTTTATACAAGGTAATCACCAAACAAACATATTCAGAGTCTGGAACAACATCTCCCCCTAAATGTGTTATCCTCAAAGTTTTATCTGTGATCATCTAGAATCTTATATGATCCAAAACATACAGAATAATAACTTGAGTTGCCAGAACAAAGAATAGAAAATGACTACTTCTCTATCTTGTCTTTAAGGAGACACAAGTCTTCAGCATCTAGACTAGTTCATCAGAACTTCCATCTTCAGATCTTTAGAACTTAGTTCCTTTTTAATGTCATATCAGAGCTTATAATCTTCAGAGTCATCTGAAGCATTTTCTACTTTGCAGCAGAATCATTTGAGCACAAAAATAGAACAATTCTTATCTAATAACATAACCTCGCTATTTATCAGAGACATACACTGTCTTAAGAAACTCCCCCTGAGTTTTAGACTTGATGAAGATTTTAGAATTTAACGTTTTAATCTTCTGGGTAGTCTTCCCTTAGTTTCCATAAGTCATATATTGGGATCTTCAGAACGTAGTTCAAAAATTTTAAATTTACAATCACCAATAAAGATCATGAGTTTTCAGAGTTTGACTTTGAACACAGGCCTTCATTTTAGAACCTTGTTACTGTCACAACTCAGTGATTCATCTAAGCTTAATTTTTGATCAGATACCAATGTTTGATTCTAGTCTGATACTAAGTTATACCAGAGTAGGTTGATTCTAATTACCAACTGAGGTATTTTTCTCATACCACTTAAAGGTAATTCCTTTGTGTGCTGAAATTGATACCAATGAAGGTATTTGACAATATTTCACAGCTTTGCTCTGATTGATATTACTTCAGACTGAGTCATATACCAATCCTTATATACTGAGTCTGATTACCAATTATTGAATTAGTCTAATACTAAATCATTTTCTTTTTAATTGGTTTTTGGTTAAATTAGAACTACTTCTTCTTGGATCTTCAATCCGGATCTTCAGATAGTTCTTGACTTCTGATTTGCACAGTTCTTCTGAAAAGCATCTTGAGATGTATACTTTGCTTTGACTTCTTTCAGAGCTTTCCTTCTTCTGATTCTTATGTTCTGAATATCATATTTTCAGACAGCTTACTGCTTCTGAACCAAGTGAAACAGAGATCACGATAACTTTGACTTTCAGAAAGTTCTCAACTTCTGAAGAGTACTGGGTATATCTGATTTTGAACACATGTTCACGAAGTGTACAACTTCGATCATATGAACAAACAGTTCATAAGAACTTCTATCAGAGTTCTTCTTTCTTAACCTGTTCTAAGAATGCCTAGTGAACTTGTTTAGAGTTCCTCGGTTAAACATCAAACAAACGTTAGTGGTAAATGCATTTTATATCATAGAGTTACTTTATTTGAGTTGCATTCTTCTTAAGATTATTCTTTTTAATCAAAATCATATTTCTATTTCTCCCCCTTTTTGACATCAACAAAAAGTTTAGAGCGTTTGAGTTTTCAAGCATAATTAGATCAATATGATAATGAGCAGTTTAACATAAAATAATTTCAAAATATATTTCATTAAATTCAATGCATAGATTTTTCAAAATCCTAACTAGTTCTTAGCAAATAAAACATAGACCTAACTAAAACAGGTTCCTAGGGTTTAGACAAATAAGTGCCTAATGATGAGGAAGAGGATGAAGACGAGTTTTCAGACTCATCAGTTCTTGAGGCATGCCGCTGTTTTTCTTCTGCTTGTGTGACAACCAATCTCTTGCTCTTCAGAGCAGTGCAGCTATGAGTATGAAGAAAATAATTCAAGAATAGACCAGAAAGCAACACATATTTCATTAATTTTAAACACAAGTACAAGGCATCAACAAAATAAAACTGTTAATTACAAGAACTTAGACCTAATTATAACAAGAACTTATTAGACACTCGTAAAGAGACTTTAATCATCAAAGTCTTCAATGTTGTCCACTATAGAGCATCTTGCTTCTGTTACCGCATGCTCTGGTCCAATCCTGCTTAACAATCCCCAGAAACCTTCTCTAAGCATAATTCCAGATATAATCCTTCCGTATGGAATAAAGGATTGGGTCTGTTTTCTTGAAACCTCAATGGAGTGCTTCAAGTGATTGAAGATGATTTTGGGAAGATTAATTTTGACGTGATGCGTCAAAAGGAAAACAAAGATTCTGTCATCATGAGACAGAGTGGATCTTGCTGTTGCTCGAGGGCGAAGATTAGTTAGAGAGAATCTAAACCAAGTCTTGGCAGAAGGAAGAAGGTACTCAGAATTGTTTAGTTCAAAAGGAGCTGAACCATAAAAAAGGATCCTGCACTTCTCTACCATACCAAGATCATATTGAAAGTCTTCAATAGTGACTCCAGATGAGACACAGTTAGTGATCTTCGCGATTGAGGACAAGGTGATAGAGATTAGAAGTCGATAAACTTCCGACCAGACAGTGTTGCCATCATCGTTGATTCTGGCATATTTCTAAAATTCCTTTAAAAGGACAGGATATATAGGTCCGTTCAACAAGGAGTAGTACCCAAACCAAGATTGGATTTGCATGCTCCTAACTATGTCCATGCCGTGGTTTTTGAGTCGAGCAAGGTTTGGTCGTTTTTCTGATATAACTTCTAGGGTTCCTATGTTTCCAGTAAAGGTTGAAGCAGACATTGTTAAAGTTCAATTAAGGTTTTAGAAAGATGACAGTTTTAGGTTGAGGATGGAATGAGACAAAAGGGGAATTCCTACTATTAACAAGGGGATGAGAGTGGAAGAAAGTAATGTCTGAATCAATACAAAAGATTTGTATTTACTATTTCCTAGGTAAGTTATGATTGCCTAGGGTATGCTACGAGACATAGATACATGGAAAATGAAAAAGAGCAGTTAATGACGAAGTATCAACCGATCGTGGATGATAACTGCTTTCCTAAGAGTGGCAAGGGTGATAGACACGTTTTAATGATGGTGGTTTCTCGAGGAACTCAAAATCTTTCATATGTCTTTTAATATATTCATGTGTAAATGCATTCGAGACTTATTTAAGTAAGTCCAAATTCCTCTTAAGATATATCAGATTCTTGAATTATTCAAATTCAACTTTAGGCAGTGCAAAGTGATATAATAAATGTTAGAAATAACCATTTACTTAACAAAAAAGGAGATACTATATTAATTAATAAGGTTCACAGACACAATTTTAACTATTCCTCAGACCTAAATAATTTAAGGGCAAACTGACACGAGTACAACGATTTAAACTACTACATAACATGCACGTAGCAGTCACAAGTTAAACGTAGATAAGTCTAGTTTCATGATCAAGGAAAGCATGCTTCCAAAAATCTTTCACTAGATTTACGTAAATGGGTTTTTCTAACAAAGTGGAATATCTAGTCCACTGTTGAGTATAAAACACATCAGATAGACTACAAGCAATGTTACTCGAAAGAGGAGGAACATTGATTACAAATTGTTTTTCAGAAATGATGTTAAGAAGATCCTCGTTTCCTAGAAAGGTTAGTGGAGGCATGATGGTAAATGGAAGACAGAATTTTGACACTAATGGTTTAATGATAGAGGGACTTGAGTGTGATATCTTTGGATATGAAGAGTTGACTTATATACATCTAAATAGGTAAAATGAGTTGTGCCTAACCTAGGGATGACATATATCAAGTACACATCAAATGACAAGAATTTTGATGATGTGAACAGTCCTTAAGAAAAATACTATTTAGATTTCAGATAAGATTTCAAAAGTACTGGGTATTTATATAAAGGAATTGAACAAACTTGCTTATTTTCAAGAAAACTTATATTATGATTACTCAAGATTTGCAATCATGACTGAGGTCACATAGAGTGCACACACAGTCCAGAGATTTGATCAAAAGATTTTCTCTTGGAAAGAGAGAATATTTCACATCATGAATATTTTTACTCATTAGATAATTCACTGTTTGGACTTGCAATTATTGTTTAATCAGTCATAGATAAGGAGAATCATACCTTATAGATTCTGAAATCTTTTCACAGTGATTCTGTATTTGAGTGCTTTCCATTCTGACTCAAGCTTTCTTGCGTTTAGGCTTCTGATTTTCCCCAGATTCTCTTTATTCTGGTTTCTCATGTGTCTGATAAGATTGTCTTTAATAAAGCTTTTGATCAGCCTTGTTCTGCATCTGCTTTCTTCAGAGTGATCTATCAGAGACTCTGACTGAGTTTCTTTAAGTTTCTCATTTTCTCCAAAGATTCTTATTCTGATGTTGAGGAGTATGAGTATATTCTAAATTTTGATCACTAGTCTGAGAGCTAGATTAAATCTCCTCTTCAGATGATCTTTTCATTCTTCTGTTCAGAAATATTCATCTGACTACTAAGAGTAACCAACAGAGTACAGAGATTTTGATCTTTATTTTTCATCAAGCTTCTCTTCAGAAGGTCATTAATTCCTTAGCTTAATCATAAACTTCTGAAAAGTTATGTACTAGAGAGAATTAGTTAATATCTCAAAACATCTTCTGACTTTATTTCTTTGCACAAATGTGAAGCTTGTTCAGAACCAAGTATTATCAACATGTGAAATAAATGACACAGTTTGCATGACAGTCTTGTTCTTGAGATGCTGATCTAACTCGTTTTAGATTTAGTCCATCAAGGATTTACAGCATACCTGCTTCTGAAAAGAATGTCAACTGATTTCTTCATTATGAATAACATCAGGAACTTAGGTTCTTTTTGGCTTTGAGTAGATGACTTATGTGTTTGCCTCTAGTTGAACATCTTCTGATTCCGAATTTATGAAGTTCTGAGAGAATTATCAGATAGTGATTTGACCAATCATATTTGGTTCAACTGAGATTGAATCTCAAGATAACAGAACTCAATCGTCTATGTTAATTCAATCAAGACTTAGAATTCATTCTTAAATAAATTCTTGATGAATCATTGGATTTCTTCTTCCTGGATATTCTTTTCAGTTTTCTGTAAAGCTTTTCAAGAAAACAATATTCAGTTCTTCATTGAATCTTTTAACTTCTTGATCAGTTAAGATTCAGATATTGAATCATTTCTAACATTTTGATTTCTTCAGTTCTCTGACTTCAGTAGACTTCATTCTGAAGTTCAAAATCATAGAACAACAATCTTTCTTCTTTACATGAAGAAGTTCTGAATGAGTTTCAAACGAGAAAGTAAAGGGTGAACCTAATCCGTTTCTTGAAAACATCTCAAAAACTTATAAAGAATTAATCTTCAGCAAACAAGACTTCTTGTTTTCTGATGATTCAACCTTGATTTAACCTTGAGCAAATGTGTGGTTCATCCACACATATCTTCTGAGACAAGCATTCAACAGATACTACTTCTTATCTGATGAATCTGTCATATCAGCTGATTCTTCAAACCTCATTAAAACTTAAGTGAGGAAGATTTAGTTGTTGACAACTGCGAAACTTCTAGAATCAGTGACTTGCTCAAGTATTTCGATTGATTACAGTTTTGTACACAGTCATCTTCTAAGCTGTTACAAAAATTGTAAGTGGATTGAAATCTCACCCTGAGTATTTCTACGTACCGCATCTGGATCTTTTTCTAACACTGTTATGTGTTTAATATCCTATCAATAACAGAACCGGGCTCTGATACCAATTGAAGGTGCGAGAAGGACACAAGAAAGGTGGGGTTTGAATTATGTATTTACTCTTTAACAACTTTTTGCTTCTCATCGTTAAGACGCTGGGATAACATCAGAGTTCGTTGAGAGACTCTGACTCACGAAGTAACATTCAGACTTGCCGTGCATGAAGCATAAAAATCAACAAGAGTCTTAATGCAATATACATTATTCAGAACTTGCAGTGCAGAAGCTTATCAGAGTTAAGCTGCAAGGTTCTGACTCGCTTATGTAAGGTTCTGATACTCAATACAGAAACATAAACAATAACATAAAGCATAACAAGAGTAAAGGACAAACGATATATCCTGGTTTACCACAAGGCTAATCCAGTCCACCATTCTCAGGTGGTTTCGCCTTGAACACAAGGACTTAATCCACTATAATCAATCTCGATTACAGATGCACAAGCACATAGCTGGTAACTAACAACCTGCACAGCCACACTGTGATTAACCCACAATAACTTGCGTCATTGTGATCTCAAGTACCCAGATCATCTCATAATCCCTTGAGGTATCTCTCTCAGTGAACCGTTCAGGGATCCAATCAGGATATAACGTTCACTGGAGGAATCACAATGAGTTCCATCAGGGATCTCACAAGTGTCTGATCAACAAATGATCCTCTTCGAGATATGACTATCATTGACCCAACGTACCAAGATCTTTCAAGATCTCTAGTCAGGATTTCACGATGACCAGCAGCCACCGCCTCCTCAAGTATCCTGATCATCCCATGATCTACTTGAGGCTTCCATCAACAGTGACCCGTTAGTTCAGAGATCTAATCTGGATATAACGTCCACTGGAGGAATCTCAATTCTTTTAGTAGAATTGGCTTATTGAAGATTAGTGAGGTGCTTCCTTGCAAGCAGATTCTCCTCTGTTTGAGTACAATGTAACTTCTAAGAGTTACAACAAGATATGAGCAACAACTCCTTGCAAACTACATGATTCTAAGATATACAAGATATTATATTTAGATTGCATCTTAAGAATTCTTCATCTTCTTTGTTGAGCAAGCTTCGAACAACAACTCCCTTGCTTCAGATCTTCAATGAGCTCCAAGATGATGTAGTTGATGTTGATTGATGACTTTGATAATTTCTTCTTCTTCTTCTTCTTCTTCGAGTTCATCAATATCTGGTTGTTGTAGTAGATTGATAATCTTGGTGTTGTAACAACGAACTCAGATTCTTAGATTATTGTGTTGTTGATTTATGATCTTTTCATATTTGAGTAACAACAGAGATATCAACACTTTGATTGTTGTGGTTTTGATTAATTATGTCTTTTTCGTTTCAACAATTGCAAGGTACTTGTGCTCTATCACATTAAGTTCAACCTTGAGGGTTATGTTTTGTGACACATGAGCCTTTAAGATTAACCTCTAGTTGAGTCGAGAACTCTCATAATCCTGTCTTCGATTGACCCTTTGTAATTCTTTTTGACCAACTGCCATATGCTAAGCAAATTACTTTTCATGCCTGGTATACATAAGACATTGGAAATTACTGATCTTTTGCCATCTTTCCTCATAATCAGAAATCACCAATACCTTCTGTTACTAGAGTATTGTCATTTGCAAATTTCACCATGTTCTTCATCGATGGTTTTATGTTGAAAAACCAACATTTCCTACCAGTCATGTATGACGAGCATCCTGAATCTAAGTACAATTGATCCTTAAAGATTTCTTCATTTTTTAGTTGTGACCATCAACAACCTCTCTTCTTCTCTCATGTTTTGCAAACTTTGCAGCATTTTTTTGATTATTTTTTTTTTAGGACAATCACTAGAATAATAACCATACCTCTGACAGTTGAAACACTAAATGTGACTTTTGTCAAGTTTTCTTCCACCATCTCTTCCTTACCAGCATCACCGCCTTTGTGGTTACTTTGGTACGAGGGTCTTCTTTGATTCAATGAATTTCCTTCTTGTTAGTTTCCTCTACCAATCAAACTGTTGTAGCCTCAACTACCTTTGTTGTTGAACCATTTTCCTTTGCCTTTTTTTCTCTTGCTGATTGCGCGTGCAAAGGCACATCACTCTTCAACTTGCTTGCAACTCTTTCGACTCTTCTATGACTACCACCATGTGGTCAAACTTTGGAGCCAATGACCTCAGGATCTTTGCAACAACTGATCTTGATGTCAACACTTTTCCATATATCTTGATTTGATTCACTAGTTTCGTAACCCTAGTGAAGAAATCAGATATGCTTTCACTTTCTTCCATCTGAAGCAATTGATGCGTTCTTTTGTGAGTTTGTAACCTCACATATTTCACCTTTTCAGCGTCTCCAAACAATTTCTCAAAGATTTCCCACGCTTCTTTCACCGATTCTACATCACTGACCTTTTCAAAATTATATAGATCAACACATTGATGAATCATAAAGAGAACTTTATAATCTTTCTTCTTCAATTCTTTGTGTGCAACCTTTTCTTCACCTGTCGTGTTTTTTTGCGAGCGGTGTCACTCTCTCCTTCATAAGATCCAAAAGATTTTCGTAGCAGAAAACAATATTTATCTGGTTGCACCAATTCTCGTAATTTTGATTCTTTAGAACTAGGAGACTCGCCAGAAAATGCTCATTGAAGAGAAACTAGGAGACTCGCCAGAAAGCCGCAGACCAGAAACTTCAAACTGGAGTTTTATTATCTTTTTTCTCTATACAACTGCATTATTACAATGATAGAGTACCTCCTTATTTATAAGTTAAGATTGCTTGCATATCAAGCAATCTCCAGCTAACCTAACTCAACTAAAAACACAAAACAAAACTAAGTATGAGTTTCTATCAATATACACTTTTTCGACATTTTGATAATTATGCAATTTCTATACAGAATAGTCGAAATGATGTATTAACACAAAAAATTACATTTAAAAAAAAAAATATAATAAAATACTATAAAAAAATATTATTGAAAAAAAAATATAATAAAAATATATAATTATTAACACAAAGATTACTTTTTCAAAAAAATATATGATAAAATACTATAAAAAAAAATTTATTGAAAAATCACTGAAATAAATTTAAAAAATACTGTATATAAAAATATATAATAATTTTTTATGCAAAAAGTATTTACAGTATTTAGATTCCTTAAATACTCTTCCTAAATGAACATTTATCAGCATTTTCACACTCTCTCTCCTCCAATCCACTCGCTAATCCTTATCTAACGCGCGTCACAACTCACGCGCTCCTAGCTCCTCGATTGCACAACAAGGACTAATCACCCTACTCTCGGAGAGCGCGTAATCAGAAACTCTGCTACTCGTATATAAAAGCATGAAACGAATCAGAGTCGTCTGCTATAGCCTATAGCTATAGGGAAAAAGGATATTCAAATCACGCGAGCAATGGAGCGTGAGAAAAGACATGGAAACGATAGCTGTCAAATAACACTGGGAAACGGCGATACAAATGACGGCGGCTACATCCAGTATAAACAGTGACACTCATCTAACGTCGCTTCACCGCCGTTTCCATTTTCTCTTTCTCTCTCTTCATAAAACTCTCTCTTCTGTGTTTACCTTACACTTCACGCCAAACGCCTGCTCTCTCTCTCTCTCTGTAACAACCTTTGCAACAGCAACATATTTTTTCTCTCATTAACTTCTCTCATACTTGGTCTTGAGGCTTTGTCTTGTTCGTAACAATGGTAGAAGAAAAAGGGTTCGTCCTTTTGCTCCATGCTGCTGCTGCCCAACCCAAGTTGAGGTTTCTTAAGTTTCATACGACGACATTGATGTTTATGATGTTTGTTCTTTCTCCATTTGCATTTTCACTCACTGAAGAAGGTTTGTGTTATAGTATGTTTTTTTTTTATTTTTATTTCTTTCTTATACTCAAAAACGTTACACTGTTGTTTTTTTATTTATTTCTTTCTTATACTCAAAAACGTTACACTGTTGTTTTTTTTTATTTCTTTCTTATACTCAAAAACGTTACACTGTTGTTTTTTTTCTCAGATGATTGAAACAGTGTTAACTTAACTATTATCCTTTTTGCTCATTTTCCTTCAAAAGCATTGAAACAGTGATGTTTTTTTTTTTTTTGTTTTAAATATATATTTTTAGGTTTTATCATGCATAAATAAAGTTCAATATTAGGCAAAAAAAATGTCAATAAATTTTTCTCTTTAATTGATTCTATTTCTTTGGTATTTTTTCGGAGGCTGAGTAGATAAATTTGTTGTTTGAATTTGGTGAAACATGTTTGCATATTTTTTTAATCGTGTGATGGAATAAAAAGTGTTTTTTCCCGTGAGTAGAAATAACTATAGAAAGAGGTTATTTGCTAGAATTTTAATCCATTAATGTTGGACTTTTTCTTTTATTTATTTATTTATTTTTTAAAAGTTTTTTTTTTCATGGAGGAGAGAACTTGATTTATTAATCATATTAAAATATTGATTATGATTGCCGATTTCAAGTAGTTGAACAATTTTCAAAACATGCTATTAATACGAATGTAGTGGCTCCAATGGTTGTGTTCTTTGAGGCTGAAGCGGTGCTGTGTTCCTATGTTGTTGCAATAATTACACTATTAATTACTATACTCTCTATAATTTATTCACTTAAACTAGTAATTTTATTTATGCAAATATTATCCACCTTATTTTTTATGGATATTTTACTTAATTTTCACTTACTTCATTTTTTTAATGTAAAAACTAAGCTTTCAGAATGTTCTAGAGTATTTTGTTTCATTTTAAATTTATTTCTAATCAATGTCTTTGTTCTTTTCACATGCTGCCAAACACTACAAGTACTTTTTTTGACCAATGTATAAAATATATTTTACACATAAAATTTTCAACTTTTCCCAAAAAATTATATTTAACTGTAGTGTCAGTGTCATATCAGTGATATATAAAAATATAATGCATTAATATGCCTTATACCTTATTTTTCTCACATATTATTATTACTATCACACATAGTATTACATGTTCCTATGGATTAAGATATAAATAAATGAATAGGATGTGACTAAGGTTATACAGTGTTTGAATCATGAATATTTGGTAAATGCATTAGGACAAGCATTAATGGCAATGAAGTCTTCGTTCAACAACATTGCTGACGTTCTTCTTGACTGGGATGATGCGCATAATGACGACTTTTGTTCATGGCGTGGAGTTTTTTGTGATAATGTCACTCTTACTTCAACAGTGGTTTCTCTGTGAGTCTTTTGTCCTTGAGACTATTCCCAACGTTTGTCTTATTTTCTCACAAGTGTTGAAATATAATGTTTTTGTCTTGTTTGTGTAGGAATTTGTCTAGCTTGAATCTTGGTGGTGAAATATCGCCAGCAATTGGTGATTTAAGAAACTTGCAATCCATGTATGTTGCCTTTCGTCGGTGTTTCGAAGGTTTTATTAACGAATGCCCATGTTTTTGTTAATGTTGATTTGTGTTTTGGTTAATAACTAAGTGTGTTTTGGTAATGGCAGAGACCTGCAAGGGAATAAGCTTACTGGTCAAATCCCCGATGAAATTGGGAACTGTGGCGAACTTGTTCATCTGTAGGACTATTTCTTCTGTCATAAGTTATTGCCAATTATTATTGATTAATGTGACACAAGTGCTAATAAATTTAGTTTCTTCCTTCATTTGAAGGGATTTATCTGATAATCAGCTTTATGGTGATATACCTTTCTCCGTATCGAAGCTGAAGCTACTTGAGTTTTTGTAAGGCTGAATTCATAATAGAAGCTCACTTTGTTGCGCTGTTTTATTTATTTATTTGAATTCGAGGAAATTTGAGTTACGCGGTGGTGTAAATGTAGGAATTTGAAGAGCAATCAGTTGACTGGTCCTATTCCTTCAACTTTATCGCAACTTCCAAATCTCAAGACTATGTGAGTTCATATGTTGTCATTATATGAATACTCAGCTACATTTGTATAGTTGTTAAGAAATTACATTTAATCACTCTTTTGTTATGTTTTCAGCGATCTTGCTAGAAATAAGTTCATTGGAGAGATACCGAGGCTACTCTATTGGAATGAAGTATTGCAATACCTGTAGGTTTATTTATTCTACTCTGTAAATTAAGTTTCGACATGAATGTTTCTTGATATTTCTGATGTTGTTTTAAAGACCTTTTATGTGATGTGATTTCGTATAATGATGCAGTGGGTTGCGAGGGAACATGTTGACTGGAATTTTGTCTCCCGACATTTGTCAATTAACTGGTTTATGGTATTTGTGAGTAATCATGCCCAACCATATTGAGACCTTTTTCTACTCGATGCTGTTCGTTTCCGGAATTATGTTGTTATCAGCTATTCTGATATGTTTAATCATGAATTTTCAGTGATGTAAGAGGCAATAATTTGACTGGTACTATACCAGAGAGCATTGGCAACTGCACAAGTTTTGAAATCTTGTATGTCAAGTATTTTTGTTTCTTTATGAACAATACTGTTTTTCTTCAGATTTTTTTAATCTCGGTTCTCGGTCTTTCTTCTCGTTGAATTTCAGTGACATATCGTATAACCAGATTACCGGGGAGATTCCTTATAACATTGGATTTCTTCAAGTAGCTACTTTGTAAGCACCATGACTTATAGAGTTATTTTAATATTAATTATTGTAACTGTTTACCATTTGCTCTGTCTAATAGAGTTCTTTTCTTGGTCAATGATAACGACTTACGAGTCCGATTTTATTGTTTGTTTAGTATATATTGAATGGAGAAATTTACGGTCAGTTATTGTTGTGATTTATCTCTAGGTCGCTTCAAGGAAATAGATTAACCGGGAAGATACCAGAAGTGATTGGTTTGATGCAAGCTCTTGCAATTTTGTAAGTTTAACTGAACATTTCATCTTTATGAATATTGTTGTTGCTCAAATTTGACTTGATATTTCGTTTCATTTCATTTTATTTATGCATTTTCTGAATCCTGGCATTGTTGTAGGGATTTGAGTGAGAATCAGTTAGTGGGACCAATACCTCCAATATTAGGAAATCTATCTTTCACCGGCAAACTGTAAGTGTGTCATTTCACTGTTATTAGTACTTTATATAGTAATTGTTTCTTTTCTAAACTCTTCAGTTTTGTAGATATCTTCATGGAAACATGCTTACTGGATCGATACCTCCCGAGCTAGGCAATATGTCTAAACTGAGCTACCTGTGAGTTGATTCTCATTTATTTCCTTGTTTTTTTGTTTTGACCATGAAATTACTAAGCTTGAATTTCTAGGCAATTGAATGATAATCAACTGGTGGGTGAAATTCCTAATGAGTTTGGGAAGCTTGAACATCTGTTCGAATTGTAAGTTATTTAACTTTCGGTTACGCTCTCAATAACATGTATCAAGTGTAGTTCTCTAGTGCTAAATTGCTACTTAATGCCCTCTTCAGGAACCTTGCCAATAATCGTCTAAATGGATCTATTCCACATAACATAAGCTCCTGCACAGCCTTAAATCAGTTGTAAGATTCTTAATACAGTAGTATGTGTTGTAACTCTTGTTTTTAACTATCTTGGCTCATCAATTAATAATTCATATGGTTATCTTCTGCAGTAATGTTCATGGTAATCAGTTGAGCGGTTCTATTCCATTGAGCTTTCGCAACCTTGACAGTTTGACTTACTTGTACGACAAATTCAATTTATTTTTTTTCATTATACTTCATGTCTAATTTCTTACATGTTTAGTGACATGAGTATATTTGTTTGATCTCCAGAAATCTCTCCGCGAACAACTTTAAAGGGATTATACCAGTTGAGTTAGGCCGTATCATAAATCTTGATACATTGTAAGTTCATGAAAACATGAGTCTAGTTTTATGATTTTTATTATAAGCTTTGAATATAAAATTAAAATGCAACTTTATGTTATATTTCAGGGACCTATCTAGCAATAATTTTTCCGGTCATGTTCCAGCGTCTGTTGGTTCTCTAGAGCATCTTTTGACCCTGTAAGATGAAAGTTCTAATAAGCCATTTCGTCTTTTTTCCGTATTTCGTATTACTGTTTTTGAGTGATATTAAATATTATGTATACAGGAACTTGAGCCGGAACCATCTTGATGGTCCCTTGTCTGCTGAATTTGGGAATCTCAGAAGCATACAGATTATGTAAGTTTTGTAGACAATTTCTGCTCTAAAGGATTAATATACAAACTTCTGTTAAGTTTTCTATCAGAGATGTTTTAATTCTTCATAATGAATTTATTCTTCCTCTAGTGATATGTCCTTCAACAATCTGTCGGGTAGCATTCCTCCAGAGATTGGACAGCTGCAGAACCTTGCCTCTCTGTATGTTTAGTTATATAGTATTTTGAGTTTGATGTTTTTTGTTTATCTCTTGCTTGCCGTTGATATGCGACCACTTTAACTGTGTGGTAGGATTTTGAACAACAATGACCTGCATGGGAAGATTCCGGAACAGCTCACCAATTGTTTCAGTCTTTCTTCCATGTGAGTGTTCATTTTGCAATGTTTCGAGCTTCTCCGAGTAGGTCTGTTCTAATGTTTTTTTTTGTATTTACTTTTTAGGAACTTTTCTTATAACAACTTTACCGGAGTAGTTCCATCTTCTAAGAACTTCACGCGGTTCCCAGCTGACAGGTAGTTAAGAGAAATCTTGTAATTTCATGGTTAAGAACTTTTATATGTTGATGATTTTTAATTTTAATGTGACGTTTTGCAGCTTCTTTGGAAATCCTTTATTATGTGGAAATTGGGTAGGATCCATATGCCGTCCTTATCTCCCAAAATCAAGAGGTATGCGAAGTGAATCACTTTGCGGTGTTTATTTTAACTGCGAATGAGTTTAAAGTAAATGAATCAATTTTGTTACTTTTCTTTTCAGAGATATTTTCTCGAGTTGCAGTTGCATGTCTCACTCTTGGTATCATCGTGTTACTGGCTATGGTAATTATTGCTATATATAGATCCATCCAATCGAAGCAGTTGTTGAAAGCATCTAGCATGTCCGACCAAGGTTTGATAACTGATAGAATGCTACTAGAATTGTAATTTTTCAAACTAGCCTTTTTTCTTTTCTTAAATTTGTTATTTTTTGTGTTTTTTCAGTGCCTCCCAAGCTTGTGGTTCTTCATATGGATTTGGCAATACACACTTTGGATGATATAATGAGAAGCACTGAAAATCTCAGTGAGAAATTTATCATAGGTTACGGTGCCTCTAGTACTGTATACAAGTGTGTGTTGAAAAATTCCCGACCAATTGCAGTCAAGCGATTGTACAATCAGCATCCACACAATTTAAGGGAATTCGAAACGGAACTTGTAACAATAGGCAGCATTAGACATAGAAACCTTGTCGTCTTGCATGGCTACGCCCTTACTCCTTGTGCAAATCTCCTTTTTTACGAGTACATGGCAAACGGCTCTCTCTGGGATCTTCTACATGGTAATTTTGGTGTTCTTGCAACAAAACGTTTATTCTTTTTAGGAGTTTATATTTGTTGATATAGCAATGCTGCTTTCTGGTGCTTAAATTTTGAAGTGTGTGACACAGGTCCGCTGAAGGTAAAACTTGATTGGGAGACACGGATGAGGATTGCTGTTGGAGCTGCTGAAGGACTTACTTATCTTCACCATGACTGCAATCCTCGAATTGTTCACAGGGACATTAAGTCTTCAAATATTTTGCTGGATGAAAACTTCGAGGCTCACCTTTCTGATTTTGGCACTGCAAAATGCATCCCAGCCACAAAAACTCATGCCTCAACTTATGTCCTTGGAACTATAGGCTATATTGATCCTGAATATGCACGAACTTCTCGGCTGAATGAGAAATCTGATGTATATAGCTTTGGCATTGTTCTGCTAGAGCTACTAACTGGGAAGAAGGCTGTGGATAATGATGCCAATTTGCATCAATTGGTAAGTGCATGAAACTGTTACTTATCTTTTTCCGGTTCATCATTTATACATCAATCTATTATGTGGAATATGTTAACTGATATTATCGATTTGGATGTGAGTTCAGATATTGTCCAAGGCTGATAATAACACTGTAATGGAAGCTGTGGATCCTGAGGTATCAGTTACCTGTGTCGATTTGGCTCACGTCAAGAAGACCTTTCAACTTGCTTTGCTATGCACAAAAAAGAACCCGACTGAGAGGCCTACCATGCATGAAGTAACCAGGGTGCTTATTTCACTTCTTCCTGCACCTCCAAGTAAAGTCATTGCAGCTACTGGGAAGGGTTTCAACTATGCTCCTTTCGTGGTTGATAAGGGACAGAACCACCGAAAATTGGATGGACTACAACCTCAGTGCGATAACAATTCTTCTAATGCTCAGTGGTTTGTTCGTTTCGGAGATGCTATATCCAAGAGCTCCCTTTGACTCCTGGTGTCTTCCTACTGTGATTCATGATGTTATAGACAATAGGTAGCAACAAGTTGATGAAGGGTGAAAGTAGAGACTTTTTTGTGTTTTGATATTTCCTTAAATATATAACCTTAGCAAATAGAAAGAATGACTTATTGTAGAAGCACTTGTTCCTAGGTATTATATTCTCAAATGGTTTATTCCACTTGTTTAACTTTTTGGATAGACTGATAATTGTGACCAGTGATATGGTTGCATGGTGTAACTAAGTACTAGTAGGTAACTCATGTCTTAAGTTATAAATTTATATGAAAAGGTTAAGTATTTTTAAAGTATATGCACTATCATAATTCAAGATTTTTCTTGGAAAATGTTTCATTTCCATTCATGTGATTTTGTGGAATTTCAGAATATGTGCCATCATAAAGAAAATATGAAAAATACTCACATTTCAGTACAACACAACACAATAATTTTTAGTACGATCAATAATCTGTAATCCCAAAACATGTTTAAAATCTACAACAGTCTTGTTTCTTGATCTTGTAAATTTGCTGTTTAGACTAGTTTCAGCCTAGGGTAGTACTTTCTCTTGAACATGCCTTCAATCATACTGCTGCTGGTTACAATAGAAAAGCATCCAAACACTTGTTTTCTTGTGATTTTCTGCATGTTTTGTTGATGCAAAATAGCAAAATTTGGTATTGTAATTCCTTTTGAGTAAATACAAGCAAAAATGAAAGGGTGAAAAGTTACCTTTGGGGGATCCCATTTGTTCATTTGAGTTGCTTTTCTTCTACAGCTTCTTCTCCTGCTCATCATAATAAGCTCTCCAAGTGTCGGTTGCTTGCTCGACACTTCACACATATAATCTTCATCCTCAAAATCTTTACCTCTTTGTTCCACCAAACTTGAACTTCCCTTTTCAGTATAACCAACATTCTTCTCAAGAAAACCAGACTTTGGTGGAAACAAAGGAAAAAGACATTCCAAAAAAGCTGAACCAGTTAAACTCGACACACCAGTTGCATAACTACTTAAACTACCATCCGTCTCCGATGAAGCTGGAGAGACAGGACAAGACGGAGTACAATGCAAGTCACAAGCATTCTTCGAAAACGAACTATGCTGCATCGGAATAATATCCGTAGAGAGTATAAAACATTCATCTGCATCAAAACTAAACGCTTCAAACTCCAAGCTAGTTACGCATTCATGTTGAGCATCAACATGTGAGAAACTAGGGAGTGGTGTTCCTGGCTTCTCCTCCCAAACAAAAGGAACTAATGCAATTTGTTTGAGTGGAGATTTTGGTAACTGAGAAACTGATGAGACCATTGGTTTCCAATCTTTTATAGGAATGCCTGGTTTTGTTTCCCAAATGAAAGGAACTGAAGGTGGTTCTCTAATATGTTTCTTCCTTTGTTTTTCCTCCATTTTTTGATTTCTCTGAATTTGTTTGAGTTAGTTCATTTTAAAGTAGTTGTAGCTGTGGAATAGTAGTGGTTTTGTGCCAACTTTTTTTGAACTGTGCCATTTTGTTTTCATAAAGATTAGGCATACCTGCTCCACTTCAAGATCATGAATTCAGTATTGTCGTATCAGTGCATTATCATCCAAAACTGTACAACCAAAAATATCTAATTTCAATTTCATAATCTATAAGCTTTTCAAAAACTCAACTTTTTTTAAAAAATATTTAGACACTAAAACTTCATTTTTTTGGAAATTTGAAACACTCAAATTATATTCTCGTAACTTACAAAATACCCAAAATAATATAATAACGTATACCACAATTTATATTAACAATATGTATACTCTTTTCCATTTAAGTTTTTAGACTTTTCCTTCAAGTTTTAAAATTGTTTTTTTGGAGAAAGATTTTTTTAAATCTTTTAAGTCTGAATTTTATGAAAAACTTACTACAACTCATTATAAGAAGGTAAAATATGTGTGGTAGAGGATTTGGATCGGGCTATTTTTATTTCTCTCCGTCTTTCTCAATCTTACATTATAACTATTTAATTTAGAGTAAATTAGATTTCTCTTCATATTACATTACTCTCTTCTTTTGGGTTAAAATATACATTTTCTTTTTTTCTTATGCAAAATATGCTATATTCCTATCTTTTGATAGATACTCATGTTACATTATTTCCATCTTTTATGTTAAAATAGATACTCCCCTCCCCTCTTATGTAAAATATGTTACATTTCCCTTTCATTAGAGATGCTCATCAGTACATTATTTTTCAATTACATGTTAGTTTAATTTAATATATAAAACTTTTAGGAAGGAACCCTCCAAAACTATACTACAATTTTTTTTTGGATACCATATCATCCAAAACAGTACGACCAAAAATACTAAAAATGGTTGAAAATGAATAAAAATTTTGATTTTTAAAATACAAGGTTAAAAAATATATTCAAATCATTATTGTTTTTTTAAATATATAATCCCCTACCTTTCAATTTTTCAAAATTGTAATATTTACTTTTTATTTGCCATTAATGGATTTTGATCCTTCATTTATTACAAGGAATAATTTTTCCTTATTATTGCCAGCTATATGCATACACTAAAAAAAAAATCACAATGCATTGAATATAAGTTGACTCTCATTATTTTTTTTTGGCTTAAAGCAACTTTTCAATATGTTATAACAGAAATACGAACACAGATCAGATCAGAGTAGAAAGAAAGAAACAAAAGATATGTCACACAATTCGGTCAAATTACTTATGTCTGCAATTATAGAGTAACTATAAATTCCTTTATATATATATATATATATATATATATATATATATATATATATATACTAAGTTTTAGACTATCTAAAATCTTAATCCTTAGTTTCCCTTAACTAACAATTATCTCTACTCATAATTATTTCGAGTTATACTTTCAACAATCTATAGTTATCTAAACAACTCATAGTTATCTTAACAATATGAGTTGAGATAACTATGAGTTGTACACTCAACAACTCATAATTATGTTACTAATACGAGGTATACTCAACAATCTCCGCCTTGAGGAATATCAAACCCCCTATGAAGACTTTCTGCATGACAAGTCATCCTGGAAACTAGGGAGGTACACCTGCTTAACATTGAGATACATGTAACAAGTCCAAACAATGTTTAAATTTGCAACTGGTGATTGACTTGGTCAACATATCAACTGCATTCTCTGAAGTATGAACCTTCTGAAGTAACTGTTTTGGACAAGGCCGGCGCCTGCCCATCAGTCGGGCAGACCCAACCCAAGGACATGCCAAGCAGCCCATTAGGGCCCAATTCACTTCCTCTTCGGGCATTACCCAATGACCTTACTGTCGAGCAGATAATGCATGACCCAGGGAGAGGTCACGCCTCTCTTCCCCCGTACTCCACTTGCTCCTCCCGCGGGGACACGTCATCATGTGACTACCCACCTCCGAAAGAGTTGGTCTACCCACTTTTCGGAGATCTCGGGGCAGTTACTCAAGGGCGAAGACCACGTGCTGGTTTTCCCTACGCCACGTAAGTCCTGGCAGTTGTCTGCATTGGGCCTATCAACCCAACCTAGTGCAGACGACCGTTGGCCCAGCGTTGGGGCACAATATAAATACCCTGTTTCACTAGAAGGTCAGGTATTCTAATTCTTACTCTCACTACCTTCTGTACTTGCTTGCTCCGTTCCAGACTTTAGCATCGGAGTACCTTGCATGTACACCCCCCATCGTCTCACCATCACCGGAGTAGCGGAGCTCATGACGTTTGTTGGCCACCGATCTACTTTCTGATCAGGTACGATCAGTGGCGCCGTCTGTGGGAACTTTTGCTTCCCTGTTTTTCTCCTCGTAAAAACCAAAGCAACTTTTATTTTATGATAATCATGGTCAGCCCTCGACCTGAGGCCAAATCTCCGGACACCACCTTCGTTCAATTCAACAACGGAGATGACCACGAGCCCAATGTGGTCGTTAATGTCAAAGAAGGCGACCCGAGGGATGGGCGTACTGTCTCCCCCTTCTCTGATGACGCGACCTTCAACGCCGCCCAACATGACAGCAACCCGACTGTCTACCAGCTAGTCCCCGCGCGCCACCGAATGCTGACCCGAACACGGTGGCCCTATTCGCACTGATCAATCAGACCAACATGTTGATCTCCCAGCAGAACGTGCGGATAGAAGCTCTCGAAAGGGGGCGACAACAACGCTCTCCCCCGCGGAGACAGCATCGCCCCATATCTCACAGCCCTTCTCCTCCCCCGCGGAGGACACGACAGAACGACTCTCAGACTCCTTCCCCCTAACTTGCAGGGAGCCGCCCGCGTCTGGAACGACCCCAACCAGTGGTCGCCCAGAAGCGCAATCGGTCCCCTGCTCGAAAGGAATAACGACGTTCCCTTGTCCAAAAGAGGAGCAAAGCTGACGGCTACGGCGAGAAGTCGAAGTGCCGACCAAGGAGTCCCTCCCGACGAAACAGGCGTGGTCGTGGCGATCACTCCCCTTCACAGTCACCAGTTAGGAGTGACGAAGACGACCAGCGTACCCCCCTGTCCAGGGAAATTATGGAGACGCCTTTGCCCGTCGGGATGGAGAAGCCTCCACCTTTGGCGACGTACAATG
The DNA here is from genome assembly GCA_022829125.1 of Lathyrus tuberosus. Lineage (NCBI taxonomy): Eukaryota > Viridiplantae > Streptophyta > Magnoliopsida > Fabales > Fabaceae > Lathyrus > Lathyrus tuberosus. The sequence continues at coordinate 10,572,149 of JALAZF010000086.1, forward strand.
GCACTGCCGATCCAGACGACCACGTCGAGAGCTTCGAGGGAATGCTCGACTACAGGAATATCCGGGGAGCTATCAAGTGCAGGCTCTTCCCGACCACCCTCCGAAAGGGTACCATGGCGTGGTACAAGAGCCTCGCACCGGAGTCTATCACTTCCTAAAAGGAACTGAAGAGACAATTCTCCAGGCATTTCATTGCGTCTCGACGCCACCCGAAGACGGTGGCCTCCCTGGAAGCCATCATCCAAGGGAGGGACGAATCTCTCAGAGATTACATCGAGAGATTCAACCGGGAAGCCGTCGAGATAGCCGCCACCGACGACGTGAAGAAGTTTCTGATCGAGCGAGGACTGTGTCCTTGCACCGAGTTTGCCAAGGTTGTGGGCATTCAAAGGCCCCGCAACTTGGAAGAACTTCTCCACAAGGCCCAAGCATACATTCAGTATGAGGAGTTGGAGGCTAGCCATTGTGCCCGCGACTCGCGGTACCAAGATGGCCCCCGAAGCTCCAGGCAAGAAGACTCTAGCTCCCCGACGAGGGGGTGATAGGAGAAGAGAAGACCGTCCCAGAGACTCGTGAATCGAGAGGTCCAGCTGGCCGGTTCACAGAGTACACGCTACTTACTGCTCCCAGCGAGCGAATTTTGGCCGAGTGCATCAACTCGGAATTCCTGAAAGGAGGTGTCCGCTTTCCGAAGCCGACACCACTCAAACCAAATATTTGCAAGTCCAAGTACTGCATGTTCCATAGGAGCCATGGGCATGTCATCGAGGACTGCATCCACTTTAAGGATGCGATAGAAATTCTGATCAAGGAGAGGCACCTCAAGCAGTACATGAAGAGGAACGACGCCCCCAGATAGGATGCCCGGGAGACACAAAGGGTCGAGGAGACGACCTCTCCAGCTGGAGAGAACGGGCTGCAAGTCGCTCTGAGTATCACTCGACCAGAGGACTTCTACATCCCCGACGAGCCCGAGGTTCCCGCGACTGCTCGTAGCTTGTGGGAAAGTCTTCCCTCCGAGGCCCCTCTGACCGCTCGTAGCCCGTGGGAAAGCTTCCCCACAACAATGATTATATCAGGCGGGGGATTCAATAAGGTCTCCGTAGGGTCGATCAAGCGGAAGTTCGACGAGCTGATGGACGCGAGCTCGGCCCAGACTGCCACCTTCGAGAAGGTACAAGGAAAGTCGAACCCCATCACCTTCTACCTCGAGGAACTGCCAGGTGACTCCCCCAACTCCACCATCCCTCTCTTGATCATGGCACAGATGACGAACTTCGATGTCCGCCGAATCCTAGTCGACCAAGGGAGTTCGGTGGATATCATGTACGCCCACCTCTTCGAGACCCTCCAGCTCAATGAAAGGCATCTGACCCCCCACGTGGGCCCAGATCTCCAGGGCTTCAACAACACCACCACCAGACCGTGGGGCTATGTCGAGCTGATGGTTACTTTCGAGACTGACGAGACTGCCCGACAAGTCAAGACCCGCTTCCTGGTGGTGGATTGTCCTTCCCTCTACCAGTGCATCCTGGGGAGAACTACTTTGGCCGAACTCACGGAGGTACCATCTGAAGATGAAGTACTACACGACCAGAAGTCAGATCGTCACCCTCCACAGGGATATCAAAGCTGCTAGGAGATGCTTCGAAGCTGCAACCAAGGGTCTGAGCTCGATCAATGTCAAGCCCAAGAACGGAGAGAAGCCAGCCCCGTACGCAGAGCAGAAGCCACTCCTGTGCGTCAACGCGGTGAACCTCGACAGTCGTTTCCCCGACGAGCTGGAAGAAGGGGGAGCAGCAGACAACGACCTCCCAACTGAAGGCAACGAGCAACCTCTTCACCCAACGCGCCCCATTCTAAATGGATACTTCGAGCTCATCACTCTCGGAGAAGATCCAGACAGGAATGTGAAGATTGGTACCAGGATCCCCGACTTGGCGAGGAAACAGTTGAAGGCCTGCCTCCGGGAGAATGCTGATTTGTTCGCGTGGAGCGCGTTGGAGATGCCCAGCCTCGACCCAGAGGTGGCCTGTCACCAACTTACTGTAGATCCAGCTGCTAGGACTGTAGTGCAACGTATACATAGGCAGTCTCCCGAGAAAGCAGAGGCTGCTGAAAAAGCTGTAAAAGACCTCTTAGAGGCAAATTTCATTTCGGAGGCTAGGTATACAACCTGGTTGTCGAACGTTGTACTTGTCAAGAAAGATAATGAAAAATGGAGGATGTGTGTTGACTACACTGATCTTAACCGAGCATGCCCGAAAGATGCTTATCCACTGCCTAACATCGACCAACTGGTCGACAACTCTGCAGGTTTCAAATTATTGTCCTTCATGGACGCCTACTTGGGGTACAATCAAATCCCCATGGCCAAGGCCGACAAACAGCACACCGCCTTCATGACCGAGTCGGGCAATTACTACTACAATGTAATGCCCTTCGGCCTGAAGAATGCCGGTGCGACCTACCAGCGGATGATGAACAAATTATTATGGGGAGAGATCGGCGACATGCTCGAGGTCTACATGGACGACATGATCATAAAGTCTGCGGAAGAAGTCGACCATGCTGCCCACCTCAAGAAGGTCTTCGATATGACGAGGAAATGCAAAATGAGGTTCAACCTCGAGAAATGCACCTTCGGCGTTCGGGCAGGCAAATTCCTCGGTTTCTACCTCACAGAGCGAGGAATCGAGGCGAACCCCGACGAGTGTAGGGCGTTCTCCGAAATCCCGACGTCGAACTCAAAGAAATCGATACAATCGCTAAACGGGATGCTGACCTCGCTCTCCCGCTTCGTGGCCAAATTGGCACAATACGCACTTCCAGTTTTTAAACTCCTACGCCAAAAAGCTACATTCGAGTGGATCGAAGAGTGCGAGCAGGCGCTCCTCCACGTCAAGCAAGTCCTTTCGCAAGCCCCGGTGCTCTCACGACCAGAGGGCGGGGAGACATTATTCCTATACCTCGCCATCATGAGCGAAATAGTCAGCGCGGTTCTAATCCGGGAAACCCCTGACGGGCAGAAGCCAATTTACTTCACCAGCAAAGCCCTCCAAGGTCCCAAACTTAGATACCAAAAAATCGAAAAGGTCGCTCTGGCCCTCGTCACAGCGGCCAGAAAACTGCGACACTATTTCTTAGCCCACACGATTGTCGTGAGGACCGAGCAACCCGTGAGAGAACTCCTCGGCCGGCCAGATTTGGCGGGGAGGATACTCAGGTGGTCGCTCGAGCTCGTCGAGTTTGACATCCAATATAAAGGGAGAAAGGCCCTGAAGGCCCAGGTCCTGGCCGACTTCGTGGCGAAAATGACCCTCCCAGAGCCTTCGACCGATGGATCCGAAAAGTGGACGATCTACGTCGATGGGGCATCCAGCTCGACAGGTAGCGGAGCGGGCATCTTCCTGGAAAATGAGGAGGGTATCCTGATTGAAGTCTCCCTCACGTTATCCTTCCTGGCGTTGAACAACCAGGCCAAATGCGTGACTTTCCTCGTCGGGTTACGATTAGCTGAGGATCTCGGTGCCAAAGAAGTCAAAATATTCACCGACTCCCAGCTCGTAGCCTCCCAGGTACGAGGTGAATACTAAGCCAATAACGACAACCTCATCGAATACTTGGCTCAGGTGAAGGAAAAGATGAAGAAATTCACCTAGACAGAAGTGAATCACGTCCCGTGCGAACACAATACTCGAACGGATGTTTTATCGAAGTTCGTGAGCACAAAGAAAAAAGGCGGGAACAAGTTCGTCATTCAGGAGGTGCTCCCACGTCCGAGCATCGAGAAAAGCGTCCCCGCGGCTGACATGAATGCCATTGGATACAGCCGCAGTTGGATGACTCCGGTGTACGAGTACCTCAGCACAGGTAAACTGCTCGAGGACCCCAAAGACGCCGGAGTTGTTAGGAGACGTGCCTGTTCCTATACGATTGTGGAAGACAAGTTGTATCGATGAGACTTCTCGATCCCCCTCCTCAGATGCGTCGAGGAGTCCAGGGTTTCTAGTATACTCCAGGAGATCCTTGAGGGGATCAACGCGCAACACCTTGGCGGACGATCACTAGCCCGTAAAGCGTTACGAGCAGGGTACTACTGGCCCACCATGCAGCAGGATGCCAAGGAGCACGTTATGAAATACGACAGATGCCAACGACACGGGGACATGCTCCTAGCCCCGCCTAGTGAACTCAAAATGCTCTCGTCCCCGTGGCCGTTTTCCTGGTGGGGGATGGACATCTTAGGACCCTTCGTCATAGACTCGTACCAAAACAAGTACCTGATCGTCGGCGTGGACTACTTCACCAAGTGGATCGAGGCCGAAGCCCTGGCCAAAATCACGTCCCATAACATACTACGTTTCTACAAAAGGAACATACTTTCCCGGTTCGGCGTGCCCCAGACAATTGTCACCGACAACGGGACACAGTTCTTCGACAAGAACTTTCAGGACTTCGTCACCAAGCTGGGCACGAAGCAACATTTCACATCGGTCGAACACCCGCAAACAAACTGGCAGGCCGAAGCCGCGAACAGAGTGATCCTACGGGGCCTGAAACGAAGACTGGGCGACGCCAAGAAAAGTTGGGTCGAGGAGCTACACAGCATCCTCTGGGCCTGCAGAACAACCCCGCACTCCACTACCAGGGAAACCCCATTCCGAATAACCTGCAGAATCGAGGCGGTAATCCCAGTGGAAATATGGGAACCCTCGAGAAGGACTGAATCTCCCCTCGATGGGGAGATGAACGATGAGGCCCTCTGGGAGGAGCTAGACCTAGTCGAAGAGATACGGTCGGGCGCATCCCTCCGCGAGGCCTCACTCAAACAAAAGATAACTTTACGCCATAACAACAAAGTTATTAAGCGTGAATTTCAGGTAGGCACCCTCGTCCTACGAAGGAACCAGAAGGACTCGCGTGAGGGCAAGCTCGCCGTGAACTGGGAGAGCCCCTATTGCGTCCGCACGAAAACGGGGACATGAGCCTACTACCTCGAAAACCTACACGGGGAGGAACTTGCTCGACCATGGAATGCTGAAAAGCTTAAACAGTACTATAGTTAAACACTGCTGGCGAACCATCCGCATCGCGACCACGGGGACGCACTAAGGTACAAGCGCGACTCCCCTCTTTGAGACAAGAAGACAAGGGCCCGCGTTGTGTGTGCGCGAGGACCCTTGATCCGACGGGGACCCTTCAATCGAGATCCACCGTCGTCGTACCAGCTAGACAGGGCACCCAGCTCGTGATGGGAAGCCCACGCCATGAAGCTAAGACCTTGATCGAGCTCTTAGCCTCGTTGAGGGTCGGAATATAGCTCCGACCACTCGACTAGTTCCCTGCACAGTCGAGGATCAACAAAGTCAAGCAAAAACCCCAAGACACTTAGACACAAAAATGAAACAGATACATAATCAATATACAAACATCACACACACAAGATAAACAAAGACAATACATTGGAATCAGGCAGAAGCCCATTGTTCAAAAAGTACGTACAAAATATCATATGCCCCTGGCGCGCAGGCCGGGCCAAGGTCATTACAAAAACGGGCACGCAAGCCAAACAAAATAGACAAAAGAAAAACTAAACAGTTGCGTTCTCCTCAGGCTGCCCGTCCCCCACGGTCTCGTCGTCGTCATCCTCCTCGGGCTCCAGTGGGACAATCTGACCTTCAACCACCTGATGGTAAGGCCCGGTACCCTAGGTGATGAGCTCGACACCCGGATTCACAATCTAGAGCTGCTTCACGGCAAGAGCAAAGCCCACCTCGACAACCCCAAGGACATCCTGCTCGGTGTGCCTGAGCTTTGAGATCAATTCGGCTCGAGTGGTCAGCAGATTATCCTCATCAGTTTCCTCTGCAGCAGGTCTGACAGCTTGCTCCAGCTCAGCGATTCTCGCCAGGAGATTTTTCCTCTCCTCAGCGGCATTCTTCAGCTTCTCGCTCAACCTGGGCTTCATTCTTCTTCTTACACTTCGTGAGGTCCTTGCCCAACTTCTTCATCTCAGCCTCAACTGACGTGAAGTTGTCCTGCAATTGGGTCAGCTCAGCCGATGGACAGGTATCATCATTCAATACAAGGACTGTGGCAAAGACCCACATCATCGCGGCCATGTCTTCCGCCAAAGTTTTTCTCCTCGAAGCCCGATCAGTGCCTAAGATAGTGTGGGATTCAGATGCACTAACGGCCGGGGAGTTAGCCCTAAGAAGAAGTTAGGCCTCAGGTAACAGGGTGGAAGCACGAACTTCTCGCTGGGAGGGCTCTCAGTAAGGTCGACATGCGCCTGTTTACTGGTTCGTTGCCTTTTCGGGGAACCCTGCGAATTTGGATATTGGATACACTGAGGGAAGTTGGAGGAATCCCCGGATGTCAGGATGGGGCCTTGCCGCTGCTGTCGGATCTGATCGACTAGCCCCTTTTCACCCTTCTTCGGGCATCGGGTAGCAGCCAACTTCTTAACGCGTTCCTCCATGCTCGACATTTTGCCTGCAAAATAAAAAGAGTACGTCAGTAGACCGACGACAAAGATATACAGGGGAGCCAAGTAAAGGAGTTGCTCGCCACCTAATAGTATGAGAGCATCCTTATTAGAATGTGTCTCAAGAAGGGCTCTCATGTTAATCAACCGAGCCTCCTCTAAAATCTCTTCGTTGTCGTCGCAGATAAATTTCCCGTCCAGAGTCATGAGCTGCGTAGGTTTAAAACCAAATACGAACGTGACTATCTCCTGGTATGCCAGCCGGTCCTCCTCGGCCAGTGCGTCCGGGCTGAATATATAGTTGTCCGTGCCTCTATTGAAGTGCTCCTCCGTCCACTGCTGGGGGAACTTCTCCTCGAGGACTTCTACCCGCTGCCTGTCTTTTTCTTTGAACACTCGGTTATACACTGTCTCCGCAGCCTTGAATGTGACGGGTTTTACGACGTAATACCGGGACTTAAAGTGGCGGACAGAGTCCATGTATGTCCAGAATAGCCTACTCACTTGTTTGAAGGATACCCAATTGTGCCTTCCATCAGTCGTATGCCTCTGTAGGTGGAAAATACGGAAGAACAAGGGGATAGTGGCCCCGATGCCGAGGTACTGGCAGACGAGCTAGAATGCATGTATGAAGGCGAGCGCGTTGGGGTGAAGTTGTGAAGGTGCCAGACGCAGCCAAGTGAACACTTCTCGCTGGAAACCGCTGAAGGGCAGGCGCCAGCCCGCCTCATCGAAGGTGAACTCATACATATGGAATCTCATCCCTTTAAATCTCGAACAGATGCGGTGGTGTTCTCGAGGTTTGTACACCAGCCAGTTCTTCGAGGAACCTTCGCAGCGATTCTCGACAGTGGCGAAGGCATCGTGGGAGTCTGTAGCAAACAAGGACGAGACACCCAGAGGCTCCTAGCCAGCCCCAGTCTTCAGGCGTCCGCTCCTTAACACCAGTGGTCGGCGCCAACGGGGAGTCAGGCTCATCGTCTGTCTCTATGATTCCCTCGACCATTGTCGCCATCTTTACCTGAAAAGTAGAGGAAATTGGTGAATTCGATAGTCCAGATCAAATTCACCCTTCCACCGCAAACCAAGTGAATGGGCGAAGAAAGGATACGAGGAATTACTCAGTGAACATCCCTGGTCAGAAGCCTTCCTCGGGAAGACCCCGCGCGAGGGAAACATCCCTCTGATCACGTTTACTGAGAATGCTCGGACCTTGGACCTCCCCGCGTTGGCAAGGAACTGAGGCATGGAGCTCGAGGTCACCCGCGGGTATGCTCGGGACCTTTATCCCGCGTCCCCGAGACATTCGCCTAACATCCTCGAGATATTCATCTAACATCCCCGGGACCTTCATCAGGTCCCCGAATTCTTCATCCAATGTCCTCGGGGGATTCATCCTGTGTCCTCGGGACCTTCATCGGGTCCTCGGGAGATTCATCCCAGTTCCCCGGGACATTCACTTGAAACCTAAAGAAGTCCCTCCGTTTTCGCCGGAAACTCCATGGTCTCCCCGGGAACTTCATCAGTTCGCGGGAGACACCACCATGGAAAACATCAAACAAAAAGAATGAGCCAGAAACTTACTTGAAATGGAGGTTAGGAATCTCCGGTGCGGCGGCGTACAGTGGAAGGACGACGAAGGAAGCTAAAGAAAAAGAGAGAGAGATATGAGTGGAGAGAGTGGAAACGTGCAAATGGAACGAACCGACTCCTATTTGTAGGACCGTGACCGTCACAGGACTCGAGGCGTCCCTAGGAACTTAAGTGCCTAGGATCCTAGCCGTCCTAGGCATTGATGGCGAGTGACACGTGGCATTCAGGACCCCCGCGTGCGTATTTTCATTCCCCTTTGTGCCCGCGTGACAAACGCGTTCGTCTCCTTTCATTTCCCCGCATCATCGACCAGAAGTGACCTTTAAGACGCCAGAAGGGCATCAGTCCCTGCAACTCCTGCTCGACGAACATCCCTGCTCCTAACCGCCTGCATCCTCCATCAGCTTGGCGCTTCGGGCATGCTGCCCTACTGAACAGGTCCCCGGCGAATGGGCTGGCCCTTAAGTCATTACTCCGACTCTTCGGAGCAACGACTTAGGGGGACTCTTATTCTGGATTGGGTCGGTGCCTGCCCATCAGTCGGGCAGGCCCAACCCAAGGACATGCCAAGCAGTCCATTAGGGCCCAATTCACTTTCTCGTCGGGAAAACCCAATGACCTTATCGTCGAGTAGATACTGCTGCATGACCCGGGGAGAGGTCACGCCTCTCCTCCCCCGTACTCCACGTGCTCCTCCCGCGAGGACACGTCATTAGGTGACTACCCACATCCGAAAGAGTTGGTCTACCCACTTTCTGGTGATATTGGGGCAGTTACTCCAGGGCGAAGACCACGTGCTGGTCTTCCCTATGCCATGTAAGCCCTGGCAGTTATCTGCATTAGGCCTAGCAACCCAACCCAGTGCATACGACCGTTGGCCCAGCGCTGAGGGCACAATATAAATACCCTCTTTCACTAGAGGGTCAGGTATTCTAATGTTTACTCTCACTACCTTATGTACTTACTTGCTTCATTCCTGACTTTAGCACCGGAGTACCTTGCAGGTACACCCCCTAACCATCTCACCATCACCGGAGTAACGGAGCTCATGACGTTTGCTGGCCACCGATCTACTTTCTGATCAGGTACGATCAGTGTTAGCTCCTAATTTCGACGCATGATGTTAGGAGAAGAGTTTTTCTGAGAGATAGAATTTTTGAAGTTCTATGTGGTTTTGACAGAAATATTGCTACAAGGAAATCTAGTTGAAAGCTATCCTTCTGTAGAGAACAGAAGGTTTAAAAGACTTAGAAATATTTTTAAGAGTTTGAAAGGTTCTTCGACCGAAGACTGGGGAGTACCGTTCGACACGAAGATTTTAAATTCAAAAATAGGAGGGAACAATTATTTCTATCTGATTCTGAAGTGGGACATGTGGCGTTCATCCAAGAGGCCAAGACATGCACGATGTCATGTGTTTCGCCCTAATTAGTAGCCCCTTAGTAGGTAGTTATTTTTAGCCATTATAAATAGCAAGTCTTAGGAACAAATTTGGCGTGTTCAATTGTATACAAAAAACTCAGTGTGCTCAAAGTACCAGCGTAGAGAAAAGAGCATGTGAGAATGTATGTTGTAACACCATTTTTACAATTCAATGCAATTTACTAAGTTTCTTTCATTTAAGTCTCTTTTCATTTCATGCAAGTTAAACTTCTTAAATTTACCAGCCTTCTCGTTTTAAATTCCTTTTAAAGCTTTTTACCTTTTAGTTATTTTATATTCCTTGAAGAAGTTCTTTTTCACTTTCTTATGCTGTCGAAGTATTCTTAACATTTTCCAGAAACTACACAAGAAACCGATTTAGCACATGTCCTAGGATTTAGTGTGGTCGATCCTGCAAGTTACTCAGTTTTACTTAAATTTGATAGACCAACGGTTGTTTGCTATTTTTCCCAGTAAATAAATTGGCACGCCCAGTGGGACAGTGCTAAACAAATTTTTGCGAAACTTATAATTCCGTGTTTTTGATTATCTTTTTTGTGTCGGGTACTTCGTTGTATGTTATTAAGAAGTGGAAAAGTAGCCACCGCAAACGAAGAGAGACCAAAAAGAAAGTATACGAGGAAAATGGCAAGTACTAATCAGCCAAATAGTTCGAATCCTCAAACTATGTCAGGTGTCAATGTAGAACCAGTTTTAGGGTCTTCGACTAGAGGACCCACGGTTCCTGCTTCTGTATCTGAAATTATGCCATATATGGCAAGTTCGACGCCAACACATTCAATTTCCCATACTGAACCAGTTTTAACTTATATTGGGCCAAGGGGACCCCCAGTGTTTCCCCCACCAATAGGAACGTCTGCTTATCGACATTTTCCACCACCTGGTTTTTCGATGCCTTTAAACGGTCGAGAACAGCCTTATGGGATGCCAACTTCGATGATGATAAATTTACAAAACGCCCCCCCAATTTATTCAGAACCCGTAATGACATCACCTTTACAAGGGTCAGGATCTGGGATTAATATGGGTTGAAATAACCAATTTGTAGGAGTAGGATATTCAACCCAAATGCCACGCTTAACGAATACTACTGCAGCCTATTTAAGACAGCAAATGGATGAAAGTAATCACCAAGTGGTCCAAATGATGTCTCAAACCATAGGGGAGATCTTTCAGCCTCTAATTGAAAATACTACCCAGACCAATCCGTAAATGGTTGCGCTAATGACACGCCTTGCAGATTTCTTTGGTGTGCCTAACCCTCCTCGACACCCTCAGAGATAGTATATCGCAGGAAACCAAGGGGTAGTGTTTGAAGAAGACCCCACTATTAACCAGAACCAACAAAATCCAGGAAATATGCCTCAGGCAAATATACCAAACTAGGGAGCAGCCGAACCCCCTAGGATTCAACCACAAATCCCGATAGGAGAAAAACCAAGAGTGGTTTTGGTAAATAGAAATCAATATGCCGACTATGTCGTACAACAAGTTCGAAGGAATGATATGGCGGCAGACAATAATCTGGCAGCCATGGTCGAAAGGATTATGGTCCAAAATAGGGTAAACTTTGGCCTGCGAAGGCCAAATTATACATCTCCATTGTCAGAATACATTCTTCAGTCGGAGTTACCCCCTAGAACAAAAGTCCCTAAGTTTACTAAGTTCTCTGGGGACACCACTGAGTCTACTGTTGAACACGTGGCTAGATATGTGATAGAGGCTGGAGAAATCGAGAATAATGAGAACCTTAGGATAAAATATTTCCCAAGTTCTCTAATGAAGAATGCCTTCATGTGGTTTACAACGTTGCTACCTAATTCGATCCATAATTGGACCCAGTTAGAACGGCTGTTTCATGAGCAGTTCTATATGGGACAAACAAAGATTAGTCTGAAAGAGTTGGTTAGTATAAAACGTAAATTCACTGAGCCAATAGATGACTACTTAAATAGATTCCGACTGCTCAAAGCTAGATGTTTTACACAGGTACCAGAGCATGAGTTAGTCGAAATGGCCGTTGGAGGCCTTGATTATTCTATTAGAAAGAAATTAGATACACAATATCTAAGAGATATGGCCCAATTAGCTGATAGAGTTCGACATCTAGAACGCCTAAAAGAGGAAAAGGTTAGGGCGAATAAAAACAAAAGGGTGAGTTACGTCGAAGTTAACGACGGAGATGAAAAATATTATGATGAGCCAGTAAGATTCGACGAAGGCGAGATAGATCTTGCTGAATTGAAACAAGGCCCACCTTACTCTTGTAAGTTGTTGGCCTCTTCGAATGGGAAAAATCCTGTCGAACCTGAGAAAAATGACAAATGATAGTGCCACCTGGTGCTAAAATGCCTCCTTTAGAACAAAGGAAAAAAAGAGGGTTTTGTAAATATCATAATTTCTTGGGCCATAAGACTTCTCAATGTTTTCTTTTCAGGGATCTTGTTCAGAACGCAATCCAAGAAGGAAGGCTGAAGTTCGGAGAGAAGTCCAAAAATCAGATAAAGATTGATTCAGACCCCCTACCAGTAGCTGATGCTCATTATACTGAGCCAACAGAGGTCCATATGATTGAGATCGCTGATGATTTCAACAACAAGGCAGTCATGGTCAGGGTTACTGAAAGTCTTGACCAAGAATTCATAAGGAGTTTTCCTACCAGGTATGTCGAAGGAGTCACCAACAACACTACTAATGGTGTTGAGATCACTGAAGGCGCCGACAAGGGAGTTGTTGAAGATTCCCAGTGGATGTTGGTAACAAAGGAAACCGCTGACGGTTTCGTCCAGATGGATAAGGCTGCTGAGGGCCTACAAAAGGAATTGTGCAAACTTGACATCACTGAGGTTGTCGAAATGGAAGTTAATATGGTGGAAATCTCTGAGGAGGCACCAATGGAAGTCGGCGATGAACGCCGATAGGAAGAGTACAACAAGCTGGCCTTCCCGAAAGAGGAAGAAAATTTGGTCGATTTTATGCATAGATGTCAGAGGAAGGGGTCTGAAGTCATGTTATGCCCCAGGTGTAGCGCTGTGTTCGACAAAAAAGCAGCGTAGAATCTTGAAGGGGTGCGAAAGGCCAAGCAAAAGTGGGAGAAAACCAATCATGGCCCGAGGAGTTTCGACCCTAGGAGTTCTGCGTTGAACCAGGAACAATCAAAGGCTAGAGCACCAGGAGCAAGGCCTGCTACATTCAAACCATTTGCTGAACTTTCTAACGGTAAATGGATAAAACCAAATGAGAATAGGCAGAAAGGCCAGCAGAAGTGGAAAAATTTTGACGTCAACAGGGGCTCTTCCATTACCTATCGCAAGGAATTTCAATCCTCCAAAAAATTGGCCCACATTTCTGAGAACTACAAAGGTAAAAATTCTATGACGAGGTCGCAATGGAGGAGAGAGCAGCGAAGGAGGAAAGCCAAAAGGAAGGCTGAATCGAAAGATAAGGCTGAATCAAGTACAAACTTACCTGCCGAAAGCAACGGAAAAGGAAAGACAGGAGCTGTCAAAAAGTTGCCCATTGGGCGAAAATTTTTCAAAATTGAAGACGAAGTGGCTAGAGAAAAACATGATCAAGCCATAGTGGAAGACGAGATGATGACAGATAATTTCGATTCTGATTCTGAGGTCTCGTTGGACATCATCGTGAATGTGGTATCAGTATTGCCCAGGGAGTTTGACCTGATCATGGAGGTCGAAGAGGTCGATGCCTATTCAGAAGCTGAAATGGTGGCACACAAACCAGTGTGCTACTATGTAATGGACAATGGCTGTGTCGAAGAGCAGAATGCCTTCTTTGGGCCGGATGAAGCAATGAAGAGCCATCTAAAGCCTCTATTCATCACTGGGAAAGTTGAGAATGTTCCAGTGAATAAAGTCTTGGTTGACTGCGGCGCTACAGTGAATTTGATGTCGCACTTTATGCTGAGAAAGATTGGAAAATTCGATACAGATACTAAACCACACAACATGGTTCTGTCGAATTATGAAGGGAAAATTAGCACTACTCTTGGTGTTATACAAGTTGACCTAACAGTTGGAACGGGTACAAGACCTACAGTTTTTATGGTGGTCGAAACAAAGGCAAACTATAATTTGCTGTATGGACGATAATGGATACATGGAATTGGGGTTGTACCGTCTTCTATGCACCAGAGGTAGGCATGGCAAGAAAATTCGGGCCCACCGGGGCCCGCCCGGACCCGGCCCGAAATTAACGGGGGAAACCCAATTTGATTGGGTGCGGGTGCGGGTGCGGGTAAAACCCGGTTTGTAATTGCGGGTGCGGGTGCGGGGGGATGCTACTACCCTCCCGCCCCCGCCCCCGACCCCCCCAGTCTTATAATATTTACTTTAATACCCATATTTAAATTATTTTATATCACATTTATTCACTTTTGAATAAGTAATTAAAAATCCTCATTAATCATTTCTCACCATTCACTCAAACTCACATCTTTAGAAACAAGTTTATTATTAAAATAGTTAAGTTTTTAATAAAATTGTTAATTTTTATTACTATTTAAAAAAAATATTTTTTTGCGGGTAGGGGCGGGTGCGGGCAAACCCGTTTCTATCGGGGGCGGATCTGGGTGGTAAATTTTCACCCCCGACTGGGTGTGGGGGCGGGGGCGGGTCTATAACAGGAAGGCGGGTGCGGGTGCGAGGCTAGCTAAACCCGCCCCCGGCCCGCCCCGTTGTCATGCCTAACCAGAGAATCACAATATGGAGGCCAGATGGCATCGTTGAGAATATTGAGGCTGATCAAGGATATTTCAAGGCCCCAATCAATCACCTCGACAAGCGTCAGTTCGATAAGCATTTAGCCAATATTGCTCCATGCAATCCGGATGATTTTACTTTTACCCCAGATGATGAAGCATACTCCTCATTGCATTTGCATCCCGTTAATGGATTTAGATGGGATAGAGAGGTGGTTGGTGAGGATGATTTCGCATATCCTGCGCCTGTCCTGGAATAACCCCGACAGGTTGGGGAAGTGAGTTCAATGATGATGTCTGAACTCGAAGCGATGAGAAAGATTTCGGCTTATATAGCCGAGAACAAATTGTAAGCGACCTTAGAGGCTGAAGTTAAAAACATGGCTAACAAAGCCATTGAAGATTCACATAAAAGAGGTCATGGTAAGGACTTTGACCCAGAACCACCTGATCAGGTTCGGGATGAAGAACAAAGGCTCGACGCTATTTATGATGATGAGCATTTGGGTTTCGAGAAGGATCCATTGGCAACTAATATCAAAATGCTAGCGCAAGATCCACTTGAAGAAATCGACTTGGGAGAAGGGGCAGTGAAAAGGCCTACTTACATCGGCGCCAACATTACTCCACAACTCAGAGTCGAAGTATTCCAGTTACTGAGAGAGTTTAAGGACTATTTCGCGTGGGATTATAATGAGATACCTGGTTTGAGCAGAGAGTTGGTTGAACTAAAGCTACCAATCAAGTCTGGAAAAAAGCCGGTCAAGCAAAATCCCAGACGGTTTGCACCAGTAATCCTCTTGAAGATCAAAGAGGAAGTCGAAAGGCTTCTTCATTGCAGATTTATTCGAACGGCCAGGTATGTCGAATGGCTTGGACACATTGTGCATGTTATAAAAAGAATGGGACTTTGAGGGTTTGCATAGACTTCAGAGATCTGAACGCTGCGACCCCAAAGGACGAATACTCAATGCCTGTGGCGGAGATGTTAGTTGATTATGCCGCTGGCCATGAATACCTTAGCATGCTCGACGGGTATTCTAGTTATAACCAAATATTTATTGTTGAAGATGATGTCCCTAAGATGGCGTATCGATACCCTGGTGCCTTAGGCACTTACGAATGGGTAGTTATGCCTTTTGGCCTAAAAAATGCTGGGGCAACATATCAATGAGCAATGAATACAATCTTCCATGATTTCATAGAAACTTTTATGCAGATTTACATTGATGACATTGTTGTGAAATCTGTTTCAGGGAAGAGTCATATTGACCATCTTCGACAGTCATTCGAAAGGATGCGAAGACATGGTCTCAAAATGAACCCTCTCAAATGCGCTTTTTGTGTGCAGGCAGGAGACTTCTTAGGCTTTGTGGTCCATAAAAAGGGAATCAAAATCAATCAAAATAAGACTAAGGCCATCATCGAAGCGAAAGCACCATCGACAAAGAAGGAACTACAGTCGCTGTTGGGAAAGATCAATTTCTTGAGAATATTTATCTCAAATCTCAGCGAAAAGACTCAAGCATTTTCTCCTCTACTCCTATTGAACAAGGAAGGCTTCGAATGGGGGCAAGCTCAACAGGAGACTTTCGACAAAATCAAAGAATATTTGAGTCATCCTCCAATCCTAGCACCACCTTGTAGAAGTAGGAGTATGAGATTGTACATATCTGCGTCAGAAAAAACCTTAGGGAGCATGTTGGCTCAAGAGGATGAAAATGGCGTCGAAAGAGGCATTTATTACCTTAGTAGGGTTTTGAACGATGCAGAAACTAGGTATAGTATGGTTGAGAAATTATGTTTATGCTTGTATTTCTCTTATACAAAATTAAAGCAATATATAAAGCCAGTTGATGTTTATGTTTCGTCTCATTTCGATATCATTAAGCATATGTTATCCAAACCTATTTTGCATAGTCGAATTGGTAAGTGGGCATTGGCATTAACCGAATACTCCCTAACATATAGACCTTTAAAGGTCGTTAAGGGACAAGTGGTAGCAGACTTTATTGTCGACCACTCTATAAGTGAGAACGTGTCGAATTATCTTGAGCTTGAACCATGGAAATTATATTTTGACGGCTCAAGTCATAAAAATGGCACAGGCGTAGGAGTCTTGATTATTTCTCCTAATAAGATCCCGACGAAATTCAAATACAAAGTCGAAGGTATGTGCTCGAATAATGAGGCTGAATATGAAGCCTTAATAGCCGGACTTGAAATTTTGTTAGAATTGGGGGCAACTCGAGTCGAAATAATGGGAGATTCAGAGTTAGTCATCAAACAACTTACAAGGGAATACAAGTGCGTGAAAGAGAGTCTCATCATGTACTTTGTAATAGTCAATAAATTACTGAGAAAGTTCGAGATAATAAGTGTTCGACACATACCTCGACTAGAAAATCATGTAGCTAATGACTTGGCTCAAATTGCTTCTGGGTACAAAATTTTGAAAGAAAAGTTGCAAGACGCAATCGAAGTCAGAGGTAAAGTTGTGTTGACCAGATTATCCCCATCAGATTTGGAAGCTACAGAGCTAGGGTACGCTGATAAGGAAAATTTTGAAATTTTAGCCGTGGATAGTTTGACAGATGAAGATTGAAGGAAGCCAATAGTAGAATATTTGCAAAATCCAGCAGCATCCACAGAGTGAAAAACCAGGTATCGTGCTTTGAGCTACGTTCTTTTGGGTAATGAATTGTTTAAAAAGACCCCTGAAGGAGTCTTGCTTAAATGCCTTAGTGAATTAGAGGCATACTTAGCCCTTTCGACTGTCCATGGTGGGGCATGTGGGGCGCATCAGGTAGGCCACAAAATGAAATGGCTCTTGTTTTGACAAGGTATGTAATGGCCTACCATGTTGAAAGACTACATCGAATTTGCTAAAGGCTGTCAAGAGTGCCAAGTGCATAAGGTATACAACATGTTCCTACAAGCGAATTACACTCCATAGTCAAACCATGGCCCTTTAGAGGTTGGTCTTTGGATCTGGTCGGTGAGATTCGACCAACATCGTCTAAGAGTCAAAGATATATTTTGGTAGGCATTGGTTACTTTACGAAGTGTATCGAAGCTATACCTTTACCAAATGTTGACCAAGAGGTTGTGATCGAATTCATTAAGAAACACATAATTCACAGATTTGGAATCCTAGAAACTATTACAACGGATCAGGGATCTATTTTTACTGGTCGAAAGATGCAGGAGTTCGCTAAAGAGATGGGTTTCAAGCTATTAACCTCTACACCCTATTATGCTTAGGTTAATGGTCAAGTGGAAGCAGTGAATAAGGTAGTGATTGGGTTGATCAAGAAACATGTGGGAAAGAAGCCGAGGAATTGGCATAAGACATTAGACTAGGTTCTCTGGGCATGTCGAACTTCTCCCAAAGACGCAACTAACACTACTCTTTTTCGTTTGGCTTTTGGTCACGATGCAGTTTTACCTGCAGAAATATACTTGCAATCAACAAGGGTCCAAAGGCATCATGAGATCCCTTCTGAATCCTATTAGAATATGATGTTAGATGAGTTGGTAGATTTAGATGAAGAAAGACTTAATGCCTTGGAGTTGTTGAAAAGGCAAAAGAAAAGGGTAGAAAAGTCTTACAATAAAAAGGTTAAAGTGAAGGATTTTTCTCCTAGAGAATTGGTTTGGAAAGTAATTTTTCCTATGGATCGAAAGGATATGTCTTTGGGAAAATGGTCTCCTAAGTGGGAGGGTCCTTTTTAAATCATACAAGTTTTTTCAAACGCTGCCTATGAGATTGAGGAGGTAGATGAAGATAAAAGAATCTTGAAAGTAAATGGTAAGTATTTGAAAAAATATAAACCTGTACTTCAAGAATTGAAAATTGTTCATGAGTAATTGCAGAAAAATTGCTCGAAGCCAACTTGGTATATAACTACCAGAATGGCTCAATTCATTACATAAAAAGCCTCGAAAGGCTGAGAAATATTGTATAAAAAACAAGTATATGACAAAATTGGTAAAGAAAATGCAAATTAAAAAGGAAGTTTTCTCTTTATCTTGAGATACTTCGACCTGTGAAGCTCAAGACGTTTCTCACAAGAGATTTTGTCAAGTTTTAGCGTTGCAACCTCTGCTTCTAGCTATCGAGCTTTGTCGAGGAACTCCAATGCTAGTTTTAATTCTCTGAACACTTCAGATTCATCAGAGGCTAGCAGTTTAGCATTTCTTTGCTCAGCCTTAGAGATCTTGGCTTGCAGCTCCTCGATTTGTTTCCTCCAGTTGGCAATATTGGCTTTATTGTTTTCGACCTCCAAGTTGTGCTGCTCTTTCATCTTTTACAACTCTCTCACTCTAGCTTCTGATTCAGAAGTAGTCGTCCATGCAGCAGCCTCACTTCCAGATTTAGTCTCAAGTACATCATTGATCTGAGGCAGTTGTTTAAGATCGGCGGTGACTTGGTCGATCATGGTGCCAAGCTCCAGGATGATGGTTGCGGTTTCAGGGGAGACAGATTGAAGATCAACCTGTTTGAGAAGAGCCTTCAATTGAAGAGAGGCAGTGACATCCGACTCCAGAAGTCTGAAGAGGTTACCTTTGAAGACTTTTTCTCGTATCTTCAGAAGTGCCTCATTTGCAGGTTTGCTTGAAAGTTGATCTCCAGAAGCTGTCGAAGCACTTAAGTTACTCTCAGAAGAACTACCTCATTTTCTAAGGACAATTTTCAGATATTCACGAGGGTTGGTCACCTTGTGGCGATTAAGTTCTTCTTCAGAAAAAGCAAAAGTTGTCCCGATCAAAGGTTTCGTACTCTCAGCAGTTACGTAAACCTTTGGAGCAGCAGTGTGTTCTCTTTGGACCTGTTCTTTGGCAGATTCACTTCCAACTTTATCTTCGTCATCCTTACCGTCTTCAGCATCATCATCCTTACCATCTTCATTATCATCATCTTTGTCATCTTCATCATCATCATCATTATCATCACCTTCATCGTCATCATCATCATTTCCACCAGTTTCAAGATGGAACATTGACTGGTCATCTTCTTCTTCTTCCATTTCATCATCTTGGACAACAGCGTCTGGATTAGCATCATTTGGGTCTTTATTGCCTGAGGGTTCGACCACTGGGGAGTCATTTTCAGAAGATTTCTCAACTAGGGTAGTACCTTCATCCATAACTGCTGATTTTACCTCTTCAGGAATGCTTTGGTCATGATCTTCTTCATGCTCAGAGCCACTTGTCTGAGATTGTTGAGTGGTGGTCCGTCCAGGCGAAGTTGGAACTTCTTTCACAACAGGTTTGTTGATTGGGTCAAGAAGAGTCGTTGGAGAGGGATATTTGGTTGTTGGTTGGGTCGAGGTACCTGCACCATCCTGAAATGACAAATAAATAAGATTAGGTTGAAACAAAAGAGAACCAGTAAAGTAGACAGTTAAGGGACATTATAATTACCTTAAGGTCTTCGACTCCACGGCTGGAGTTGTCACTTTCGAGCTGAACCGAAGTTGTCTTCGACGTACCCAGAGGAGAAGACTCCAAGTTACTTTGAGTAGTCAACGCTTGAGAAGCCTTTGCCACTTTTACCTTAGGCTGACTTGAAGTCTCAGTGATCCTAAGTTGTTTCTTCCTCTTCTTAGTTTTTTGGTCCTCGGGTGGAGAGTGATCATCGTCATCCAATTCGAGCACAATTTGGGCAGTAGCCCTTTTGGATTTCTTCTTTTGGGGAGTAGGAGGTGGTCGTCGAGAACTCTGAAAAAAGTCAAAGTATTAGAAGGCATAACTATATACAGCACAAGAAAATTTAGCAAGCAAAAGTTACTCTTGTGGCTGGTTCGCTCTCTTCTTCGACTGGTCTTTTGGCTGCAGGTTTCTTCGGCTTGATAGCTGCAAATAAACAAAATAGTTACAAGTCAGTAAGAACAGCCAAGTAAGGGAAATATAAGATTCGAAAATCCTCATGCCACACCTTCATAAATTTTGGATTCGATGCGAACATCTTCGATACCGATATGAAGTGGTCCATTGAAACTATCTAGGGTGTACTTAGTCGGAACCACCCGCTAAGCCTTTGGTTTCGACTGCTGACGAAGGATCTTTATAGAATCCCCACAGACGAACTAGTCTGGAAATAGAGGGGGTAAGGGCCATTCCAAAGTCAGCAGATGGCAGTCGAGGAAACTTGAGAGGAAACAATTCGAAAGCCATTTCGTAGCGCCGCTCAGGTGGCACGCAGGAAGGGAGTTTCAAACTCTCCATTTTCTTTAAAAAAATTTCCTTCAGGGTGACTGATAAGTGCAAATTGTACCTATTTTTGTAAATAAGTTTTGTTGCACTTATCTATACTTTGTGTTAATATTGGTTGAATAAACCCCACTTTATGTGTAAATACGTTTACTTTACGTTTTCGTGTGTATTTTGCGTTTTCTTGTATATATCATTGAGTTTAATTGCTTTCTATTCAATTTTGTAGGTATTCAAGTAAGGATATTTTGTCATTGTTGTATAGAGCATTGAATAAGCTTTCCAGCGCTTCCGACCGTGCGTCAATCCGAGTTACGGTTCAGAAGTTGTGGTCACAATAAGGGGCTGTTTTGCTGTTATGTTCGCTTAGCGAGCGTGACAGCGAATGGCTGGCGAAGGTCCCAACTAAGGAGTCTAGAAAGAAACAG
Source organism: Lathyrus tuberosus (assembly GCA_022829125.1). Lineage (NCBI taxonomy): Eukaryota > Viridiplantae > Streptophyta > Magnoliopsida > Fabales > Fabaceae > Lathyrus > Lathyrus tuberosus. The sequence goes on from JALAZF010000086.1 coordinate 10,593,039, forward strand.
AGGAGAAAGAGACCAAAGTTCACTTTGCGAACTTCCTAGCGAGCATTCGCTAGGCGAATAAATCGTTCGCTTAGCAAACTTCTGAAGACAGTAAGAGGCGGTTTAACTTTTTGTAGGCACTTAAGTGCCATTTTCGTGCATTCGCTTAGCGAATGGAAGGGTTCGCCAAGCGAACATGCGAAAATCTGATTTGTGTATAATATAATTCTGTAATTTTTTAGAGGATGGTTTTGGGGTTTTGTGATCCCAACTCCATCAAACTTCATTTTTCATAGGATTAGCTTGAAAACAACATGGAAGCTTGCACACGGATGAATCAGGGTGGATTGATCGTCGACCGGCGTTGACAAACCATGAGATGTTTGGTTCATTTCTCTTCTTCTTTGTGTTTTTCTTCTTTGTTGGGTTGTGTATATGTATTGACTATGATCTCATGTATAATTGTCGCCCATGGCGTTGTATAAAACTTGCTTGACAAATTTTTATTGGTGATTGTCTCTGATTTTTGCTTTATGTGTGGGGTTTGAGTTGCGTTAGAGATAATCCTCGCAAACTTCGATTAGGGATGATTATCTGTTAGTTTATGGACTCTAGAGATAGATTTAAGAGCTAACAATCTTCAATAAGCGTCGAATCTTAATGCCTTCGTGCCTTGAGCTAGCGTGCGAAAGTGTCGGCGAGGGTAACACGGTTGTTTTCTCAACTTTGCGTTAGACATAACCTTTGTTGTGAGCGATGCTGAGTGATATTGAGGAGTATTGTAGATCGAGTATAACTTATCGGTAAGTTTAAGTTTGTGAGGAGTCGATTATGTGCATGCCAGATAAGTTTTTCTTGCTGAAAAATGAATTTGTTTTTATGTTTTAATGTTTACTTTTCTGTTTTCATGTTTTAAACCATTTTAATCTAAACTCATTAACGCGAGAGATTGTCAAACGACATTCTTTCCCTCGAACCGATCTCTGTGGACACGATATAAATCCTGGAGGGAATTCTTTCCGAAAATAAATATTTTTGCTGCTTGCCCTATTCTGCAACCAACAAAATGGCACCGTTGTCGGGGATTGGTTTTGATATTGAATCGCATTGCGATAGTTTCTTTGTTTTTGAGTTTTGTATATATCGTATATATTGTCTGTTTCCATTATGTTTGTTCAAGTGTTGTATACATTTTGTTCCCATAACGTTTGTTTAAGTGTTTGGTTAGGCACTTGCTTTTGGTTTGCGCGGTGAGGCATCACTATGGCATGAAGGAGGGAAGTTACTAGCTAAGCATTGTAAATGCGTCAAGCTTACGACGTAAAACAAGTATGGTGTATTCTTTTCTTTTGTTGTTGTTTAGCTTAGGTAGTGTGGTGAACTTTAATTAAACAAGTTGTACTCGGATTTTTCGTAAATTCTCAAATCTTCACTTTACAACTTATTTAATGAATTTTCTGCTGGTTTTTCAGTTTGTGTATATTAATAGTTTATGCGTTTGTCAATGAGCTTGTTTTGAGTAGCTTGAGGAAATTTGGTGTTTGTTCCAAGTTTGATCATTTCAACTTGCAAATGTATGGTAATGATACTGTTAAGTTTTGTACACGTCTGAGGTATATGTTTATCGCTTTCTAGACTTTAGCATATTCATGATACTTAGGCTTTTTACAAACTTCCATGCCATTCATTCTTTTGTATACTTGTTCTTGTTGTGAATCACTTTAGTTCCCAACCTTTTTGTGAGGTAGCTTTCCATTGTTCATATATGCGGAGTACCAACATTCTTGTTTTAACTGGATTTTATTATGCTTAATCTTTCGTTTGTGTTGATTATATGAAAGCATGAAAAGGATCAAGGCAATTTTGTTTCATTTTGAGCACAACTACCTTAGCCAAATAGTCAATTCACCTTGTGAGTGTGTGATCATTTGTAACCCCTTTTAGCTTTTTGATCCATGTTTTATTTGAACTTAATGCTTGTCTATGAGTATTAAGTTCACTTATTTTTGATTGGATTTTGTTTTTTCTTGAACCCTTAACTTTGTGTTGTTGTATGGATTTTTTCCTTGCCTTCGAAAGTAGGGAGTATTCACATGATGATGTGGTTGAATTCAAGTTGGGGAGAGAATGGTTGTTTACTCATTGGTTGGATTCTATAGGGAAAGAAAAAGAAAAGAAAAAAGAGAAAAATATGACAAAGAAAAAGAAAAGAAAAAAAAGAAAGAAAAAGAAAATCCTTGTGAAAGGAAACAAAAAGAGTTCAAATAATTGTGCTAAATAAGTATTGTGTTTTGTGTAACACTTGGGATGAAAGAAGAAATTGATTGAAATTTGGTGTTTGAACTTTTGTGAGTTGATCACTCCCTTAAGTTTAGGCAAGTTTTTGTTTCGATTAGCTTTAGGAATTGTCCCTTGTTTGTTTGCCCGACCACATTATAACCTTGAAAAGCCCTTGTGATTCTTGCCTTTGTATGTTCAATGTGAATTTTTGGATGGTTGCATAATTTAGTCTATTGTTTGCATGGTTTTTGTGTGAGTGAAAAGAATCTCATTTTGTGTTTTTCATCTACCGATGATTATTTTTGCTAGGTGTGATTCACGTTTGAACTTGTGTTGTTTTAGGATGTTTGGCATGATTTTTGTATTTTGCATTTGTTTCGTGACTATGTTATCGTTGTAGTTTAGTGGTAAGTATTTACTTTGTGTGTACGATTTTTCATTTGAACCATACATTTGTTTTCTGTTTTTCAAAACCTGTTGATTCGTGATTCTTTGGTTTTCACTCAGTTTCGTTGAGTTGTTTGATTCTTGTTTGAGGACGAACAATTATGTAAGTTGGGGAGAGTTTGATAAGTGCAAATTGTACCTATTTTTGTAAATATTTTTTGTTGCACTTATCTATACTTTGTGTTAATATTGGTTGAATAAACCCCACTTTATGTGTAAATACGTTTACTTTACGTTTTCGTGTGTATTTTGCGTTTTCTTGTATATATCGTTGAGTTTAATTGCTTTCCATTCAATTTTGTAGGTATTCAAGTAAGTAGATTTTGCCATTGTTGTATACAGCATTGAATAAGCTTTCCAGCGCTTCCGACCGTGGGTCAATCCAAGTTACGGTTCAGAAGTTGTGGTCACAATAAGGGGTTGTTTTGCTGTCATGTTCACTTAGCGAGTGTGACAGCGAATGTTCGCTTAGCGAATGGCTGGCGAAGGTCCCAGCGAAGGAGTACAGAAAGAAACAGAGGAGAAAGAGACCAAAGTTCGCTTTGCGAACTTCCTAGCGAGCATTCGCTGGGCGAATAAATCATTCGTTTAACGAACTTCTAAAGACAGCAAGAGGCGGTTTAACTTTTTGTAGGCACTTAAGTGCCATTTTCGTGCATTTGCTTAGCGAATGGAAGGGTTCGCCTAGTGAACCTGCGAAAATCTGATTTGTATATAATATAATTCTGTAATTTTTTAGAGGATGGTTTTGGGGTTTTGTGATCCCAACTCCATTAAACTTCAATTTTCATAGGATTAGCTTGAAAACAACATGGAAGCTTGCACACGGATGAATCGGGGTGGATTGATCGTCGACCGACATTGACAAACCGCGAGATGTTTGGTTCATTTCTCTTTTTCTTTGTGTTTTTCTTCTTTGTTGGATTGTGTATATATATTGACTATGATCTCATGTATATTTGTCGCCCATGGCATTGTATAAAACTTGCTTTACAAATCTTTATTGGTGATTGTCTATGATTTTTGCTTTATGCACGGGGTTTGAGTTGCGTTAGAGATAATCCTCGCAAACTTCGATTAGGGATGATTATCTGTTAGGTTCTGGACTCTAGAGATAGATTTAAGAGCTAACAATCTTCAATAGGTGTCGAATCTTAATGCCTTCGTGCCTTGAGCTAGCGTACGAAAGTGTCGGCGAGGGTAACACAGTTGTTTTCTCAACTTTGCGTTAGACATAACCTTTGTTGTGAGCGATGCTGGGTGATATTGAAGAGTATTGTACGCCGATTATAACTGGTCGGTAAGTTTAAGTTTGTGAGGAGTCGATTATGTGCATGTCGAACAGTGACCAACAGTGACAGCAGCCTTGCGGACAGTTCGACTAAGATCATCTGAGCGATAAATAGTTTCAATGAAATTTTGGAATGACTGGATTTCCTTGATATGCGTAGGAATACATTTCTTGGTTTTCTCCTGCACATAGAGAAAAGCTTCATCAATCAGCTGAGTGAAGGAAGAAACATCAAAGAACTTCTCAGTGTAGTATTTCGACCACCACTGGTGAAATTCTGGAGTACAAAGAAAACTGGGCTCAAAGTTGACTGGAGAAAGGAATGCTTTGTATGCATGGCGAGCCATCTGTGTCGAAGCCATCTCTTCAGTATAGCTAGTGTGATGGAGGAGGAGATGACCTTTCTTCTCATATAGGCATCTTGGGAGGGTTTGGACCAAACCAAACTGGCGAGCAACCAGATTGGGTTGATAAGCAATTAAAGAAACTTGTCCCCTTCCCAGATTGAGTCAAAGGGTCAAAAGTCTTGGTGTTAGAAAAGCCTCCCAGATCAACTTTGATTCCTCTTCTTGGGCTCTGTCTGAGGTAGGGAAAGGCCTAGTAAACCACTTAGGGCCATACTTCCTTCCAGCAAAAGGGGCCATGCTTGAAGTAAACTCATGGCGTTTGGCAAACATCTTTATGAAGCTAAGGAAAGCTGGCCTGAGTAATTGGCCCTCTTCGTTGGGAGTCAGATGCACTAAACGGGTCCCTTTGACTCGTCGGTCTTTAATTTCTTTGGCACTTTCTTCGACGGTTCCTTTGTTTGGAAGGTTGGCTTCAAAAGAGGCATTTAGCCAGAGTTGAAATAGCCAGAAAGGCCCTAATTGTAACAGTTTTCCACCTGCAGCTCGCTCTTTGAGTTGAGCGACACCTTCACTTAGGGACTCATAGAGGTGTCCCAAAATCATTTCGCTCAGACAAACGTCTCGACCGTTGTGGAGTTGCGTGGCAAGTGTGAGGAATTTTTTGGCTACTTGCAAGGATCTTGAGCAGAACACACAATGCGACAACCATACAATAAGAAAAGCTATGTGCTCTTGGTCAGTGACATCAGTGGTTCTGGGGTCGCAATAGTGTTTGATGAAGTTCGTGTACATAAGCTTAGCAGATGCAAAACCTATATGGTCTTCAGAGTCTAATTCTGGGTCATAAGGCTTCCCAGTTGGTTTTAGCCATGTGATAACGGCTGCATCGAATAGTGTGTGGGTCATCATCCCACAAGGGATATGAAAAGTATAATGGGTGCTATCCCAGAAATAAAGAGAGGAAACTAGCATTGTCGAACAGTACGCGAGTCCCGTTTTCGACAGCATGATAAGGCCGTAAATCCCTAAGTCTTTCCAGGTTTGGGCTTTAACCTTTTCTACCTTAGTAAGCCAGTTCAGATAAAGATCAGAATCTTTGAAGGATGGGTTTGCCCTAAATATCCTAGATTCATCGTTCATGTAACGTAAGTCTATGTTATTGAGGGCTACATCGTCAGGAGAATTGGCTTCTACCTTAGACTTATTAGTATGCCCTATGGGTTTGGTTTTATGATAGAAAGGGAAATACTCGCTAAGCTTCTCATAATCTGTATCTAGAGCAAGCAAAGGGCCAGATAAAGCATAAGGTTTACCGGAAACAAGAACATGGATTAATACATGAGATTCGTAGATACGTCTTTTCTCTTTCTCAAGCGGTTCTGGGATGCATTGTAGATTCTTCACTATTTTTGGCCCAGCAAGCGTAGCAAAAGGAGGACGTTGAGATTGAGTCCTTGGGTCTTTTGGTTTTTGGATTTTCCTGGAGTCTTTGATGTTGGAGGTTGAAGATACCATTGTTGAAGAACAAGAGATTTGGGTTTCGTTTGTCTAAGAAGTTGAGAAGCTGGAAAGAGAGCAAAAAGTTTGGAAGCGTACAAAGGAAAAATGGTTTAGAGAGAAACTATTTAAAGGCTATGGAATATCAACAGACCTCAAATCAACATTAAATGACCAGTGCTGTAGTGGGACACGTGTCTCGCTAGGAGCGATAGATGGGACGGTGGCAGTTACTGCCTATACCCCATTATATCCTAGGTTTTAGGAGGTATGATGATGGCTAGTGGATTTGGTGCGCTTTGAGGAGATTTTTTCAGAGATTTCCATGATGACCATGACATCATGGAGTAGTTCAGAAGAAACTGAACAGTTAGAACGTGGGAGTTCTAGTTGTATCAACACCCACGTAAGGTGGAAATAAGGCGTCGAATGCCATTGACGAAAAATGCCCTTTTCTTCGGTGACGTCGAAAAAAACATTTTGGGGGGGGGGGGGCAATTTGTTAGCTCCTAATTTTGACGCCTGATGTTTGGAGAAGAGTTTTTCTGAGAGATAGAATTTCTGAAGTTCTATATGGTTTCGATAGAGATATTGCTATAAGGAAATCTAGTCGAATGCCATCCTTCTGTAGAGAAGAGAAGGTTTAAAAGACTTAGAAATATTTTTAAGAGTTTGAAAGGTTCTTCGACCGAAGACTGGGGAGTATCATTCGACGCGAAGATTTTAAATTAAAAAATAGGAGGGAACAGTTATTTCTATCTAATTCTGAAGTGGGACATGTGGCGTTCATCCAAGAGGCCAAGACATGCACGACGCCATGTGTTTCTCCCTGATTAGTAGCCGGTTAGTGGGTAGTCATTTTTAGCCATTATAAATAGCAAGTCTTAGGAACAAATTTGGCGTGTTCAATTGTATACAAAAAACTCAGTGTGCTCAAAGTACCAGCGTAGAGAAAAGAGCGTGTGAGAATGTATGTTGTAACACCATTTTTACAATTCAATACAATTTACTAAGTTTCTTTCATTTAAGTCTCTTTTCATTTCATGCAAGTTAAACTTCTTAAATTTATCAGCCTTCTCGTTTTAAATTCCTTTTAAAGCTTTTTACCTTTTAGTTATTTTATATTCCTTGAAGAAGTTCTTTTTCACTTTCTTACGTTGTCGAAGTATTCTTAACATTTTCCAGAAACTACACAAGAAACCGATTTAGCACATGTTATAGGATTTAGTGTGGTCGATCCTGCAAGTTACTCAGTTTACATAAAATTGATAGACCAGCGGTTGTTTACTATTTTTCCCAGTAAACAATCAGTAACATATGTCTGAACACCAACAATTCCCTGATCTTGTGGAATCTCACATCAATATGCATGGTCCTAGTATAATACACTTGATTGTTCCCCAAATAGACAACATTGTGACTATTATAGTGCAACAGAACTCCACCTTGATCAACACCCAACTCTTTCACTAACCATGTAAGCCACAATGCTTCCTTGGCAACTTCAATTACTGCCATGTATTCTACCTCAGTTGTAGACATAACTACTATGGATTGAACTGATGATTCCCAATATTAAGTCCCTGTTTACCCTTGAAATTGGTAAACAACCGCTGATCTTCTAAAACAACAAAGTTCTAGTAACTTACAGGATCGATCAGATTGATCCTAGGACATGTGCTATGAGTGTATTTAAAATGTTTCACTAATGCATAAAACAAACATTCCGACAATGCTTGCGTGCAAAAAGGATGTTTTGAAATGTGAATGAAAAGTAATAAGAAGCAAGAAAACGTTTGGGTCGAAACAAGAAACTTAAAGAAAGACTGAAATGTAAAGAAGAGTTTGATAAAAACTGAACTTTAAATGATAAAAGAAGCACATAAAATCTTGAATAAACTGCAAAAATATAAATGCTTGAAGGTAAAAGCTTTATTATGTAAGAACTGAAAAGTAAAAACTTTGTAATGTAAAATGCTTAGAAGTAAAAGACTGAATTAAATGACTTCAAAGTAAAGGATCTAAGGTAGAAACTTCAAAGTAAATTGCATTGCAATGAAAGATAACGGTGATTACAATCAAGTACATTCCCGCTTCACCCTTTTCTCTACACGCTGGATACTTTGAGTGATTATGGAGTTACTTGTACAACACGATTTTTCACACACATTCTAACTCTAGAACTAACCTATTTATAATACTCTAAAATAAAAACCATTTGACAGTTTACTCCTAAAACACGCCACTTGGCACTTTGCATGTCTTCAACTTCTGGATCTTCGCCACTTGTCCTCTTTTCAAATTCAAAATAGTAGAAAATTCCCTCCACTAATTATTTGTAACTGCAGCACATCATCCCGTCAAACTGACTTCCTAGACTTAGAAATATTTGAAGTCTCAAGACTCCTTTCTTCGACCCAAGCTTTCACCAAGTATGGTCGAAGCCTCTTTTTTCTTTTAGCTTATTTATTTTTAAAGAACAACACAACTTCTTTAAAGCCAAATTTGTTTGAAACAAGTAGCGTCGAAATTAGGAGTTAACAAATTGCCCCCCAAAAATGTCCTTTTGCCAGTATCGGTAGGAAGGTCATTTTTTGATAGAAGAATTTTTGACGCTTGCTCATTCGACTATGAGAAGACATGGTCATAACTGTTTAGCCCACGATCTAGAAACTATTCAGTTTCTTTCAACCACGCTTATGACGTCATATCATAATGGTGAATCTTCAAACGTCTTTTCAGCCGTATCTTTAATCAGTATTCATCATTACCTTTTCTTGAAACTAGATATTTCACAGTCTGATCATAACTGCCACCACTCAAAAATTTCCAAAAAGAAGACACGCGTCCCACTACTGGACTTGCTTTAACGGTGGATTAACAATCCTTTGAACTTCCAAACGCCTATAAATACTCCTTTTCCACAACTTGCCAAACTTTTGCATTCTCAGAATTTCTTGTAACTCATTTCTTCATCCTTCAAATTTACTTCAAGAAACCCAGAGCACCATTTCATTTCTTCTCTAACTCCTAACAATGACGTCCTCACAAACTGCTCCTCAAGAAAAGAAAGGTCAAAAAGGCAAGGTCACACAGTTCAAACAATCTCTTCCACCATTTTCGAACCTTCCAGGACCTAAGATGGTAAATAATCACCAGTTCATGCCAGAACCCCATGCTGCAGAAGTAAGGAATATCTATGAATCTTAGGTAATGATTCCTCTTATTGTTTCTGATAAACCTTATGCTTTATCTGGTCCTTTATCCGATGCTAAAGCTTCTGATGAAAAACTCAGTGAGTTTTTTCCTTCCTATCGCAAATCAAGTCCATTAGGGCAAAAAAAGTAACCCTAAAATAGGTGAAACTTCCCCTGATAAACCCACCTTAATCAAGATGGATCTTAGATATCTCCAAGATGGCACTAGATTAGTGAGAGCGGTTAGCCCGTTGAAAGATTTTGACCTTTGGATGACCAGGATGGAAAAGGTAAAATCTGAACATTGGAAAACAATAGGAATTTATGACTTGCTCATGCTGTCGAAAACTAGTATTCCTTATTGTTTAAACTTGCTGGCAGCATCCCTTTATTTTTGGGATAGTACCCACTTTACCTTTCATCTTCCCTGTGGGATGGTCACCCCTACCCTCTTCAACGTGGCTGCCATCACCGGACTTCGACCAAATGGCATTTCTTATAACCCTGAAACTGGCGCAGAGGATACAATAGGGATCTCCAATTCCAAACTCACCTACACCTATTTCATAAACCACCACTTCAAATGCAGCACTAAAGAAGTATCTGACCAAGAACACATTGCATCCCTGACTGTATGGCTGTCTAGGTATGTGTTTTGCTCCAAATCTCTGCAAGTGGCTAAGAAGTATCTAACTCTAGCCAACCAACTCCACAACAACAGAGGGGTTTTCCTTAGTGAATTGATCCTGGCAAACCTCTATGAATCTATCAGCGAAGGGGCATCTTGACTCAAAGATTTAGAGGCCCAGGGCACTGTACACCTGAATGGCCCCCTCTGGCTGCTTCAACTATGGCTTAACGCAACTTTCGAAGCCAGCCTTCCCAGGAAAGGGAGAGTCGATGAAACTTCTACTGAAATCAAGGAGAGGAAGGTCGCAGGGACTCGCTTGGTCAAACTCACCCCTAATGATGATGGGGAAACTCTCAAAGGAGCCTTCTCCAGCTACATCATGATGTTTGCCAAATGGTATGAGTTCACACCAAGCATGGCCCCTTTTGCTGAGAGAAGATGTGGCCCTGAATGGTTCACAAGGCCATTCCCTAATTCAAACAAAAAGCTCCATACTGAATCTGTTTCAATCTGGAAGGCTTTCTTGATTCCTAGATTTATCGTCCATAGGCTGAATCTTGGAAAAGATATAGCAACCTTGATTGCTTACCAACCAAACCTTGTCTCTCGACAATTTGGGTTGGCCCAGACTTTCCCTAAGTGCCTATATGAGAAAAAGGGCCATGTTGTTCTTCACACTGCCAGCTTCGACAAGGGAGGTGCTGCAATCCACTTCGACCGGTTGAATGCTCAAAAAGCAGTCCTTTCCCCTGTGTACTTTCAGCCCAATTTTTTGTGCACTCAACCATTTCACGACTGGTGGTCGAAGCACTACAATGAACAATTTCTTGATGTTGCTGCCTTCTCCTCATTACTTGACCAAGCTTTCCTTGATGTGCAGGAGAAAACCAGGAAGAGTAAGTTCACTCATATCAAAGAAATTCAAGCCTTCCAAAGGTACTTTGAAACTGTCTATCGACCAGATGATATTAGTCGAACCGTTCGTGAGGCTGCTGTCACTTTGAAGGAGAAATTTCTACAAAAAATGGATAAGTTAAAAATCCCTTCCAACGTTCCTCTTGAGAGACGTTATGAGATGGCTTTTAAACTCTTTCCTCCAAAGTTCCCTCGACTGCCTAACGCTGATTTTGGAGTGACACTTGCCCCTCCATTTCCAGACTGGTTTGTCTGTGGTGATTCCATAAAAATCCTTCGATAGCAGTCTCAACCGAAAGCCAAAAGGGTGGTTGCGACTAAGCATACGCTGGACGGTTTTAAAGGACACCTTCATATAGGGATCGAGGATATTCGCATCGAATCCGAAATATATAAAGGTTTGAGGCCCTCGATTTGTGATTTATAACTAACCACTTAATTATTAACTTGTAATAATTGTCTTTGTCTTTTCAGCTATGCCCAGGAAGACCAAACCAGCTAAGAGTGCTACTATGAAGGTCGAGAAGGAATCTGAAGACACAAAGGTATTTTATATCCCTTGCCTAAGTCTTCTTTATGTGATCATCTTCTAATGTTTGCATCACCTTTTTAGACTGCTTGAAAACCTCCAAAACCTTATGGGAGAACCAGATAATGATCACCTTAATCAAACTGCCCATGAAGGGATGGACAATATGGGAGAACCCCCATTCCAAACTACATCTGATGATGATTAAGAGAATGACAACCAAGACAATGAAGAAGGAGACGAAGAGGAAGAAGAAGAAGAGGTCGAAGGTGAAGAGGAAAAAGAAGAGGATGAAGAAGAAAGAACTGAGAAGGACCAGTCCACTTCACCCGTAACTGAAAAAAGTCCTGTCAAAACTCCAACTCCTAAACCTACAGGCACTTTGACCACTGGAGGACCCACTACTAAAGATCCACTGGCTGCCCTTAGATGGTCGAATCCTCGAGAGTACGCCAAAATAATACTTGGGAAAAAGTACAACTCCTCTGGTAGCAATCTTAGTACCTCGACCACTTATGGGGATCCAGCTCCAGATGACTTTGCTGGCCCTATCCTTCAGAAAATTAAAAACAAATTCTTCAAGGGAGACATCCACAACATCTTAAATGCAGATCGAACTGCTCATCTCTTTCTGACAGACAAAGTTCCAGTAACTTACAGGATCGATCAGATTGATCCTAGGACATGTGCTATGAGTGTATTTAAAATGTTTCGCTAATGCATAAAACAAACATTCCGACAATGCTTGCGTGCAAAAAGGATGTTTTGAAATGTGAATGAAAAGTAATAAGAAGCAAGAAAACGTTTGGGTCGAAACAAGAAACTTAAAGAAAGACTGAAAAGTAAAGAAAAGTTTGATAAAAACTGAACTTTAAATGATAAAAGAAGCGCATAAAATCTTGAATAAACTGCAAAAATATAAATGCTTGAAGGTTAAAGCTTTATAATGTAAGAACTGCAAAGTAAAAACTTTGTAATGTAAAATGCTTAGAAGTAAAAAACCGAATTAAAGGACTTCAAAGTAAAGGATCTAAGGTAGAAACTTCAAAGTAAATTGCATTGCAATGAAAGATAATGGTGATTACAATCACGTACATTCTCGCTTCACCCTTTTCTCTACACGCTGGATACTTTGAGTGATTATGGAGTTACTTGTACAACACGATTTTTCAGACACATTCTAACTCTAGAACTAACCTATTTATAATACTCTAAAATAACCACCATTTGACAGTTTACTCCTAAAACACGTCACTTGACACTTTGCATGTCTTCAACTTCTGGATCTTCGCCACTTGTCCTCTTTTCAAATTCAAAATAGTAGAAAATTCCCTCCACTAATTATTTGTAACTGCAGCGCATCATCCCGTCGAACTGACTTCCTAGACTTAGAAATATTTGAAGTCTCAAGACTCCTTTCTTCGACCCAAGCTTTCACCAAGTATGGTCGAAGCCTCTTTTTTCTTTTAGCTTATTTATTTTTAAAGAACAACACAACTTCTTTAAAGCCAAATTTGTTTGAAACAGGTAGCGTCGAAATTAGGAGCTAACAGTCCCCTGACAAGAGTAAAGACATACATGTTATAGATATCTTATCATCCAGACCACTTGCATAGTCAGAATCTACATATCACGTAACTGATGGAATACCCTACTCTGTGCTAAACATGATACCACAAATCGTTGTACCCTTCAAGTATCTTAGAATCCACTTGGCTACTTTCTAATGATGCTTCCCTGTCTTGGACATGAACCTACACACTTGACTAACTGTTTATGCCAAATCTGGTCTAGTGCAAACCATGACATACATCAAACAACCAACTGCACTAGAATAAGGAATCTTAAACATAACTTCAATCTCTGAGTCTGTCTTTGGACATTGTTCCAAAGAGAGCTTAAAATAATTTGCCAATGGAGTACTCACAGGATTTGCTTTGCTCATGTCAAATTTGCTCAAAACACCCTCAACCTAACTTTTTTGAGACAACCATAATTTATTAGCTCTTCTGTCCATGTGAATTTCCATCCCAAGAATCTTCTTTGCAGCACCTAGATCCTTAATATTAATCTCCTTACCCAACTTGGTCTTAAACTCATTTACATCATGCAAATGGTTGGCATTAATCAACATATCATCAACATAAAGTAACAGGAAAATAAAAGAGCCATCATCAAGGCTCCTCACATAAACACAACAATCATAATCAAACCTTATATAGCCAATCCGGAGCATGTATGAATCAAAGCGCTTGTACCATTTCCTTGGAGATTGTTTTAAGCCATATAAAGCCCTATTCAATTTACAAAAAGTCTGCCATGTCCACTATCAATGAATCCCTATGGCTGCTCCATGTAGATTTGCTCCTCTAGATTAACATGAAGGATAACTGTTTTCACATCCATCTGCTCGAAATACATATTCCTGCTGGCTACCAGGTAAATACTGCTTTGATAGAAGTGTGTCTGACGACCGTATTGAAAATGCCATCATAATAAATCCCATTCTATTGTGAATACCTATTTGCAACTAGACGATCCTTGAACTTTTCCCCTTCTTTTTATGTTACTGTTGGCTTTTTTCTTGTACATCCATTTACAACCAATAGCTCTTTTTCCTTGTAGCAGTTGAACAAGATCCCATGTCTCATTATTTTTCAAGGACTCTATCTCCTTCACCATAGCACTCATGCACATATCTTTCTCCAGGCTAGTCATAGCCTTTCGAAATGTAGAAGGGTCTTCTGAACTAGTAAGAAGAGCATATGTTGCTAAGTCTTCAAAACCATATCTCATTAGAGGCGTAATACGATGGGGATCCCTATAACGCATAAGTCGTGTACTTCATCCAGAAGTGATTGGTTTGATGCAAGCTCTTGCAATTTTGTAAGTTTAACTGAACATTTCATCTTTATGAATATTGTTGTCATTTTTGACTTGATATTTCGTTTCATTTCATTTTTCAAAATCACGAATTCAGTATTGTCGTATGAGTGCATTATCATCCAAAACTGTACGACCAAAAATACTAAAAATTGAATAAAATTAACCAAAAATTCGAATTTCAAAATATAAGATAAGAAATATATTATAATCATTATTGAATGTTTTTTAAAAAATATAATCCACATAATCCTTTACTTTACAAATTTTCAAAATCATAGTAATATTTAAAAAGATTCGATAACACAAAGATCAGTTTGTTATTCTATATTTAGCTGAGTTCTACAAATTTACTTATATTTAAGATAAAAAAATTGTCAAAAAATAGTTGAAAAAACATAGGAGTTTATAATCCGAAGCTCAATACAATTTGTTTTGAAAAGGCCCATCACTTGCTTGAAAATAATATTAACAATTAAAATTCGAAAAATTAAATTAAAAAAACTAAAACAACAAAACTCATAAGCTCGTTGTAGTATCAGAAGCAAGTTGTTAGTCGAAGCACTTAACCCACCTGTCCGGAAAACGGAGGCAGAGTTTGTCGACGGCGCCAGAAACAGCCAAAAACTCATCCAGGTTCTTATTTTTTTTTTCTAATTATTTTTTCTCGGAAGCGATTTGCGATATATAAAAGTGCTTCTACTTTGGTACTCTATGATCAATAATTATCTCACCATCTTGTAGATAGATATAAATTTCAATTTCTTATAGTTATTGTTTCAATGCTAGATCTTCATTGAAACTTTGGGTTCAACTCAACTTTTTTTATTGATAAAGATTAAGCTTGAAGTGGAAGTGCTTTTGTGCAAATTCAATTAATTTTAAGTGATTTTCTTGGGGAAGTTTTTCTGAGGGAAGTGAACCTAATATTGGTACTTTCTCACCCTTCCAATGACCTAATATTGTCACTCGCGTTTTTTATCGTTCGATTCTGGTCGATCTTCTTTGTTACTCTTCTCAGTTTCGTGTTCTGCCATTGTTGTTCTCCTTGTTCTGTTTGTCTGTAAAGGATTTTGTTCTTTGCTTGCTTCCCTTTTGTTTTTGATAATGTATTCTAGCTTTGGTTAGGTTTAGGGTTTCTGCTTCTATTCATATGAATGGCTTGTTATTCTGTTTACTGCTAGAACCTTATTTGTCATTTTGAATACTTTTAGAAGTTAGAACTTGATTTTGATGGGAACAGTATTGTTAAAAAACTGTATAGCACTGCTATACCGCTGTTATGCATCGGAGTTTGGGGTAGCCGAGATGACGTGTCAACTCTGATGTTTGCAGTATATTGGCATGTTTTGATATATGGGTTATGTCGCTACGTATTGAATATCAGAGTTTGGTGTTTTAGCCGTGTCTGAACTTTTTATAACAAAAAAATTAACAAACTTGAAGTGGTGGTCAAGTTTTTTAAAGAGGTATTTTATTTAGTACGAAACGAGTTACACGATGGGCTAAGCGGCTATTTAGAAAAAAACATAAATGCAGCTTTTGACGGAAATATGTGATAGGGTTAGTGTAGTTCTTGCAGTTCGTTTGTTTGGCTTTTGTAACAAACACTATTTTCCTTTTTTAAAACATTAAAAAAGTACAAAACCGAAAGTTGCGAGTCGGTTAGTGGGTATTGCATATAATGCCTAAAACAATAAAACCTCACTATCAGAACCTAGGTAAAGAAACAACTCACCGCCTCTGCCTCCATCGTCAAGTAACCGTTTTTATGTCAGTTACTATTTAATTTGTGTGCAACATGCTTTATTTTATATACTATTATTTATATTTTAACCGCTTTGCGGCTTCTGTTATTTACCTATCTACTATTTCTCACACGGCTTCTGCTATTAACCGCTATGCTATCTGCCATTTCTCATATAGAATTTCTGATAATCCACTATTTTTTGTGATCCACTATTATTAACACTTGATGGGAAATGACAAAGTTGATTTATAATTATTAAGTATGATTTTCCCTTTAGTTTTGTGTGTTTTTCTATTTTTGAGTATTATGTTAACTATGTGCATTGTTTTTGTCTTCACAATAGTGGCTGTCTACTATAACATTATTTGGATTGTGGCTGAGATTAACAGCATAGTAATGAACTTAAACCATGTCTGTAACTAACCAGATAATTATGGTGCAAAGGTGTACTCATGTAATGCAACTTTACTGGCTAATTATTATTATTGGACAACTGATTGTACCTGTATTTGTGTTGCTAAATTTTTTGTCTCCTATTTGATGCCATGGGAAACCTTTTAATATCTAATTCCATGCCTTGACAAATGATAACGTATTTTACTGTTATTAGTTTTACAAGTAGCAGCGCATTACATAATTGTTTCATGTTTCCTTTCATTCTTTGGCAACAATGTAGTCTAGAAAGAAAATGCAGTCTGGTACAGTGGATTTGTAAGCCAAAATACTTCTTCAGATTTAATATTCCTGGTTATGCAACTTAGTTTTGCACTCTGGGTATTATAAACTGGTTTAGCGCTGAAATGCTATCATAAATAGCGGGTATATGTATTGATTGTTTAAAATATATATATATATTGGTTTAACCAATGACTCAATGGTTTGTCTTGATTGCGTTGGTGACATGTCTCAGACTACATTGCTTGTAATTTCCTGAAATAATCATACATCCCTACTCCATCTTAATTCATAGAATTGGTGTTCTAATTTGGGTTTGTTTGCCTCTCTAAATCAATAATCAAAGGCGATCTGGGTCATGTAGAAGTTCCAAGTTATGTTTTACTAATTATGTGTGTTTTTGTTCTTGTAGTTGAGGATTCTGATTCCATGGCCTCTAAAATGGAAAGCGATAGTCCAACAGATACCCCACCATCACCGTAAGCATAATTTTCATTTTTTATTATTTTATTTTTTTAATTTCACTGTCTTGAATATCACATTATCATGGCCACATATTTTTAAGGCTGTGTTTGGTATTGATAGGCCCAATAAAACGATAGTATATCGTAGAAGGGGAGCAAAGGGGCAAAGTGGGCAAGGGGGTGGGTTTGCTATCTCAGCCCAACCAGTGGAGAGTAAGGGGCCAAATAGAGCATGCCTCCAAGTTTATACAAGAAGGAAGAAAGACGTATCAAGGGGAACAACAGAAGTTGTTGTGGGAAAAAACAGTTAGAGGAAGAATAATAGAAGGGACGAATGGCAATGGGAGAGTGTATCATGTTAGAGATAGTGTATGACTGGGCCTTGAGCCCAGCCTCTGTTAGCTTAGTTAGTTGTTACCGCTGGCTTTCTCTATTGTTAATAGCTTATGTTGGAAGCTTCTAGTTAGTTAGAGTGAGTAGCTTGTTCTAAAAGCTTTAAGTTAGTTAGAGTTTGTTACACTCTGTATCTGTTATAAATACAATAGTAGTATCATTGTAATCATTCAACCCATATAATGAATTCTGAAAGTCAAACTTTCTTTCATTCTATCATTCTAACATAGAGGGAAATATGAAATCATTTCCATATAGTTACAATGTGTGGGTTAGAAAGTGGACATATGTGACTAAATTGGTTAGTGGTGGTGAGGCTTAGCCTTTGCGAAGAATGTTTTCCCATCCTATGTTACTCCCCACTCCTTTGTCACATCATCAACCCTTGTATGACAAGTCACATGTGCTCTCACTTCAAGCATTAGAGTATCCATCACATGCCCTTTTTCCTGTCAATTACTGTCCTATGTCCTGTTTCATCCATTTGTCACCAAGGCTTCCATTCCTGTATATTTTATACTCTTCCAGAATGCCAACTTGATAAAACAGAGACTGGTCAACCCAAAAAATCACAGGCAAGAGCTAAATTAGGAAAGATGTATTGATGGTAAAAAAATGCAAAACTGAATGCCTAAAGTGCATCACAGCAGAGCTGTATTCTATATTTCTCCACTCACCAATTGTCATGTGTCCCTTCTGTGATTTCTCATCTAACTGTTTATCCGTCTCTGATTTTTGTTGTTCCTCTTCATACAAGAGCAACTCTTTTTGTCCCCTTATTCTCCTTGGGCAGGGTTGAGACAGCAGAGAGTCTCTTTGATCACTTTGCTCCTTGCTCCCCTTTAATGACTGACTTACGTTATAATGGGCCTATCAGGCATTAGTTTGAAAATTTAATTCATGGTACAAAAACAGAAGATAGACATTTTATGCTAGAATAGTTATGAGCGTAAGGCATCCAACAGAAATTGGTAATGACCAATATTATTTGTGTTCTGTTCAGTATGAAATTTGTGCCTTTTCAAGGGCTTTCCGTAGAGTACAAATATTAATTTCTTTCTGTCTTAATCAATTTCTTTTTGCATTAAAAGTACCGTTTTAGGATTAGTTGGTCGTGTTGAGTTGCACTTAAGGGCTGATGGTTGCTTTTTCTTTAGGCCAAAGACTATATACAAGGATCCAGATGATGGGAGGCAACGGTTTTTGCTTGAACTGGAATTTGTTCAATGCCTTGCTAATCCTACCTACATCCACTGTATGATTTTTTTACTTTATCAATATGTTTTAAGAGTTTCAGCTTCAATAAGTAATATCTACTACACATGTAGCTGTTATACAACAGATTATTCAGGACTAGATGATGTGTTTGGCTTCTATTTAATTTCAAGAACATGGTCTGTTTAAGAGGGTTTCCTTAACAGATATATGAATTAGATTCTTTTCCTTGATATACATTGTAATTTATCTCCATCTTAATGAAATTATAATTTTTGACAAAAAAACATGGTATGCTTTGTCATTGCGGTGCATGATTTTGTATGATAGCTTTTAGTTTTGTCCTTTTTCTAATATTTGTTACACTTTTTAAACAGATTTGGCTCAGAACCGAAATTTTGAGGATGAAGCATTCATTGGGTACTTAAAGTATCTCCAATACTGGAATCGCCCTGAGTATATAAAATTTATCATGTAAGCATTATCTTATTGATTCACGGAAAAGGGATTATGTGTTATGTTCTAGTGATGCATTGTCCAAATAGGCTGCTTTCTTATTTAGTTGCTCCTTTTTGGCAAATGCTAGGTATCCTCACTGCCTCTATTTTCTCGAGCTTCTTCAAAATGCAAATTTTCGCAATGCAATGGCACATCCTAGCAATAAGGTAAATAGTGATATCTTTTTTTCTTTCTTTTACAAAATCATGATTTCTCATGGATATCATATTATGTTAAAGTGTTCATGTAATTGACATATTACACCATTCTCTATCATTTTTTAATAGAAATTTTATAATACCAAATTTTGCTTTAAATTGTATGAGTTGAGACAAAGGTAGATATGGATTCTGTGTCAATTTACGAGGTAGGTATTGATAAGAATTGATTTGATTATCAGTTGGCTGTATCTATCTTGTGTTTCTTGGATTGACAGTAACTTGTCTCTATTTTAGGAATTGACGCATAGACAGCAGTTCTATTTCTGGAAGAACTATAGGAACAATCGCCTAAAACACATTTTACCAAAACCACTTCCAGAACCCAGTGCTGCACTTCCTGCTTCAACTCAACCCCAGCCACCCGTGCCTGCACTTCCACCAGTACCTGCAACGAACGTTGCTGTGACAGCATCTTCTACTCAAGCTCCTTCTCCAATGCCATATGGTGTCCCTCCTGGCTCTAGTCTTGCAAAAAATGACATGAGGAATCCTACAGTTGATAAAAGGAAAAGAAAGTAAGCGCTTTATACGATACGTCAATACTTTCTTCCTTCGCAGCTGGGAATTGAAGTGACGATAATGACAGGACCAAAGTTTCGTGTAAAGAAGTTACTTTTATTACTGTTATTTTCTCAGAAATTTATTAGTCAGTTTAGTTTAATGTTTTTATACTTTCGGTAAATTTAAAAAGTATAATGAAACTGCTTCATACATTTAGGGATCAAAGTGATTGTTTAGTCATTTTAGTTCAATCATTTCTAATCAATGATATTATGTTTTGATGCATTGTCTAATTGTTAAAGTGGATGTCATTTTATGAAGAGAACAATCTCAGATGACACGACAATCCATTGGAAAATAGAAATTTAACCCAATCTTTTATGCCGTCCAATTACTAACAGAGTGATACTTATGACATTTAGGTAATTGACACATTACAAAATATATCACTCACATCACATTGTGCATTACACTTTGATCTAAGCAGTTGAATCTGTTGAGACTATAATTACAATTAAGACAATAATTTAAAGTTCATACTGTTTTTTTTTTTGTAGGTTTCTAAAAAGAACCAATCCATATTCCTTGCCCCTTCTTTCTAAGGTTTTCTTCTAAATAATAGATAATACTCTGTTCATAATTACAAAAATGCTCTCTATTTGTGTTCTCTTATATAAACACATATTCTCTATAACAACTACAACTAACTAATTTCCGAACACATGGCTTATTACACTCTTAGTGGTGCACATGCACCTTGGTGAATATGCAACTGTATTTTTGAAAAATACTGTGTTTAGTGAAGTGTAGCACGGAAAGAATAACATAAATTAATATCAATCATTGTTATGATATAGTATATAAAAAAACGTAGCATTACATAGATAATAGTTAACCTAAATCTAACATTAGATTTTATCATGAAGTGATAGTTGAGAATGGTTCAACATCTTTATAATATATTAGATTGATCTTGTCAGACCTTTTGTTTCGTAACAGTGAAATATACTCAACATAACAGTTAAATCATCATCTGTTTTTAACTCGAACTTGTTGAATTGTATTATCCCTTCATTGCTAATTGAGGGTTAATTGAGGGTGAACGATAATATAACTTCACAACTTTTCAATTGTTTGGGGAGCACAATAAATTTTCTATTGTGGGTTTTAAATCGACAAGACGGATGATCTTTGTGAACCTAAATTTAAGAGGGGGCTCTTGCCGTTGAAGTAGACAAAAGTCAGATATGAATATTGAGACACTTTTAGGGTTGTTCATGGTACAGTACATAGAGAAAATTGTACCGAACCGAACCAAACCATAATAAAAATATATTCGAACTGAATCGAACCGTTTCAATTTACTTAGAACCGAACCGAACCACAGTCATTGGTTTGGTATACCGTTTAGAAATTTTGAACTGTACCGAACCGTTAGAAGACAATTTTTCCAAACCGAACCGTTTATTAAAGAAACGAACCATTAAACTATTTTTCAAAATTTTAAAATAATAAAAATTAAAACTTGTTTTTAATATTTTTAATTTTTAGTTTCGGTTCAGTTTGGTTACAGTTTCGGTTCGGTTTGGTTTCAGTTTGATACGGTTCTAGAACTATTTCGTGTAATATGGTTTGGTTCACTAACCAAACATAACTGTTCGGTTATTTTAACTTAAGTTCGGTTCAGTTTGGCGGTTTGGTTCGGTTCATGGATTTTTTGAACAACCCTAGATATTTTGTGTGTGATTTTTCTAACAAGATGAGGGGCACCCACATTCATACAAGTTTTAGATCAATATGGGCCTAAGAAAATCACGTCTCAAAGGATATTTCGGAGATGTACTTCCGGATACATCATGTTTCGCTTAGTAAAATTAAGGTGTATGGAAATGTAGTTCTGAATTAATCTGCTATGAAAACAAAAAACTACAAAATTTTAGAAAATGGAAATATACATTAAAATGTATCAAGTTTATATCGTTAATATCAATCCAACGTTACATATAGAAAATAGTCACCACTTAAATACATTGTTAGATAGAAACTAAAATGCATCAAAACATGTGTCATCACCTTAATCTCTATCTATGGGTGATCCCACCTTTGACTGTTTGTTATTTAATTATCTTTCAATCTCGCTCAACTTGGTAAATTCTTCCATCTTATCTAAAAAGTTATTCGACCAATTTTCAATTTTCTTTGTGAAATGAGTTGTCCACTCTTGTGATATATGTGGTTAGGACATCCTGATTTTTTAAAAAATTGAACAAAATATATTGATTTTGAAAGGCATACAATACATATAATGCGTTTTGGATTTTGAGGAAGGCCACTCTAAAGTGGAAAAAATATTTTGAGAAGCCATGTCTTGTCAGATAAACACAGGCCTAATATACGCACTTGCTATAAAATGATTCATTTCAGGGAATTGCCTTCATTTTTCCTCCGGTGCCGGACCTCTAACACAGAATAAAATATTCATGAATTGCATTAAAATGTTCTTTCTTCCTGTATAATGTTGTGTATGATTCCTTATGTGCCTTTAACTCTTTGATAAACTGTTGGTGTACAAGTGATGAGGAAGGAAATACATGTACATTACCTTAAATTCTATTTTTTTTCTTCTGGTGATTTGAAAAAACAGAGAAATGTTTTGAAGTAGAATTAAGCGTGGAAGGAAGTTTTGGTAGGGTTTGAAGAAGAAATGGTGGTATGATCATGAGTGAAGAAAATATACAAGGTGATGCTTTATTAAATTTTCCACTCGACAAATCCAAAAATACACTATGAAATACATGCAAGGTGGTGTTTTTTTTTTTTTCAAATTCCCACTTGACAAATCGAAAACTACACTTCCAAATTTGTCACTGTGAAATAAACAAAAGTATTGTATGAGTGAGTTCGGATATACACTTTCAAATAAATTTTTTCAAAAAATAGGAATGTGTCTTACTTATAACGTATTTTAGTGTGGAATAAGTGTGTTCGGAAATATATTTTCAAAAATTTGAAAAACATTTTCAAGGTTTCTATATAAGTGACTCTTTACCTTTAAGAGTGAGAAGAGCAATCCCATTAATTAACTAACATCTATAACAACTTTTAATTACATTAACGACTCTAATTTATTTTTATTCTATAATCCACATAATACATTCCATCTCAAAATAACCATTTCCTCATAGTTGAAATCTATTATAGTTTCCTATACTTTCACTATGTTGGAAATTGGTTAAGGTGTGTTTGGTTGGTTCTTCCGTGATATGTTTATTATTTTGAACATATCTTAACACACCACCTAACCTTCCTAGGCACCATGCGTGCTTACAAAAATACTCCTATATTCTGGATGTGCAAATCCGGACACATCTTTTTTTTTTTTTTTTTTAATTTTTCAGTTTTTTCCGGATGTGCACATCGGAAAAAAATTCGTATTTGCAAATCCAGAATAAATCCTGATGCAGAACACCAAAAATTCAACAATGTTTCTTACATTCATAAAATAAAATCGGAATTACATTCAGAAATTCACCATTACATCGACAAAAATTTAAATATTACAAAATCAATTGCCCGGTGGACGCTTGCACATCTCTAAAATGTCATCGACCGTTCTTCGAATTTTGACAATCGCCTCGAACTCGAGCGGGAATCGTTCTTCGTAACCGAAAAAAGTTTGCCACATCGCTCTAACATCCTCTTGATTCTTGAGCTCAACAAGGCTGTAAGCGACGTTCCCTTCATTGTCAATCGAAGGTGAACGATACAGAAACTTCGCAACCTTCCGTTTGTCTCCGTAAGGTAGGAGATGTTCGATGTCGTCAATGATCTCGCCGATGGAGATGTCCCTCATTAGCTTAAACGTGCGACCACGTGTTTTGCTGTCGGTGTAGGAGACACTTGCGACATACCAATGGAACTTGATTTCATACAATTGAGACATTTAGAGCTTGTGTGAAAGATATCAAATGAAATCCCTAATTTATAGAAAAGTTAGGGTAAAGTAATTTCTTCCTAAGTTTGTTACGGATGTGCAGATCCGGATGTGCGTAGAGGAACGTGATATTTCCCGCTTCTTTCGCACCCCAAAATTACAAAAACCTTTCTTCTTTCCGAACCATTATCCGATCTTCCGATATTTACACCGAAGCCAAGCTCAATAGCCGTCCTACGAATATATGCGAGTATGCTTTCAAGATCATCAAACTCTTGCTTGTTATTAAAGTCACCGCCGACATCAACCGACTTTACGATAATCCCTTCATCTTTCGGGGAAATCGGCGAAACTAATTCTTTTGAGATGTTATCGGGGTGCACCATATCTATTTCTAAACAATAATAGAACAATAAATATGTATAACTAAAACATATTAAAAATTGCTGAAAATTAAAATTAATAAGTTCCAGACACTTTTCCGGATGTGCATATCCGAAAAAGTTCATGCTCAATTCGTTCCGGATGTGCACATCCGGAATTAGCGTAACTTGTTTTTTTCCCAAAAAGTAGATTGATAATGTGAGCAATGTAGTGGATGAAGTTAAATATTTACCTAAAATTCAATCTTCTCTTGCTCCCTTTGATTTGTTGCACCAAAAAGTTGAAGTTTTTGAGTGAGAAATGGTATTGATGAAGTAGGGTTTTTTGGATTGGTGAGGGTGAGTGTGGAAGAAGAAAGGTTGAGAATGGGAAGGGGGAGTGATCATGCAGGTTCAAATATATCAGCAATTATTTCGGATATGCAGATCCGGAGGCCTTCCGCATATGCACAATTATATTTAATTGTTTATAAATTAATAAGAAATTAAATTAGAATGAATATTATATTAAAAACTTTCTTTTTCAACTAGCGTCCAAACCGACAGTTTGTCTGTTTTTCTAATTCTTAAAGCGCACACACGTTAAAATATAATCAGGTGTTGTTTTTATTTAATTTTAATTTTAATTTAAATTATTGTATAATGAGCAGTTAAAAAGTGTAGATTTTATTAATATTAAACTTTAGGCTTAAATAGTGTTTTCGTCCCTGTAAGTTAGCGTGTTTTTGGTTTTCGTCTCTGAATCCTTTTTTTTTTGTATGAGTCCCCATATGTTCATTTCTCTTTGACGTTGGTCCCTGCTGTTAATGGGACGTTAAAAAAAAGATGAGATGACAGACGGTGATGACCTGGCCAATGTTTTATCATTTGTTTTATTTTTTAGAGGATCCACGTGGATATAGTTTTCAATGAGGGATCAAATGCAAAAAAGAACATTTTGGGTTGATTCTCCTTCCTTCCTCATTCAATTAGTGGTTTCTTCTTCATCCCTCTCTGGGTCTCGTCTGCTCCATCTACATCCATGGCGTCTTCGTCGTCCGCGAACTCTCTTCAATTTCAAGCACCGGTTTGTGGTTGCAACAGAAGCATGAAATTGTTTATGTCTAATTCTGTTGAAAACCCTAAAAGAAGATTTTGGAAGTGTCAAAATGCAGGGTTAATGCCTGGTTGCAAGTTGTTCATTTGGGACGATGAGCTTCAACGAAATCCAGTTTGTGATCTCAGAAGTTCATGTGGTTGCAATTGCTCAGAAATGTTGAAGGAATTTGGGGCCATTCTTAAAGAGACTGAGATTGGCAAAAAGGCCAAGATGAAGATTAAGTTGGAGAAGGAGAAGAGGAAAGCGTCTCGGTTGAAGACATTATTGGTTGTGTCCTGGGTGTTTTTCTTTGCTTATAAAAAATGGTGGTGAATCCCATTTGTTTATGTCTGTTACATTTTTTGTTGTTAGTCCTTGTAACATCGATGTATTTTGAGATTAGTCTCTGTTCAATATGATGAATGAAAAAGATGTTTTGTTTTTGGATAGTTTATGTATGCAATTGTATTGCTCCTCCTGTTTTGAATTGAGTATTAACCAGACTTTTTAATTTACATACTCCCTTCGTCCCAAAATATAAGAGAAAAAAGTGCATTTTTTTGTCCCAAAATATAAGAGAAAAAATCAACTTTCAACATTTTCAAGGTAAAATTAAATGCAAGTTGCATTTAATTTGCTTTCTCTCTCATATTTTCTATAAACAACAACCAATTAGAATTGTTTTTACATCTTTCAAAACAAAATTTTTCAACAAAATCTTAGTCAAACTATTATGTTTTTTACTTTTCTTAATAAGTGTGTTTTTGAGTTTTTCTCTTATATTTTGGGACGGAGGGAGTATAATCCACGTTGTTAATTGGCCATAATAAGTGTACATAAAAGTAACTTGAGCCAAACTAGGTATAAAAGTGTACATAAGTTACTACATTAAAAAAACTTGGTATATTGCAGTAAACAAACTCGGTAATGTATAATTAAACACACCTGATAAAATTCATTAAACAAACTTGATAATGTATCATAAACACATTGTATCATACACATAAAGGCTTAAGCCAATACACACATTGTAGCATAAACATTAATTCCTTAGCCAAAATACACATTGTCATCAAAATACAAAATAGAAAACTACAAGGCTTAAGTACACCATTGTAGTATAGTTGTTCAACAAAACATAGGTCAAAACAGAAAAATACGAAGACACAAAGCCAACTTGTGCATGGTTACTTCTTTCTCCTCCTTTTAGCAGGGTTACTTCCTTCTCCTCCTTTGTGCTTGTTGCTTCTCAGCACCCTTGGTCTGTCACTTTTCCTCAAAGCCAACTTCCATGCGACCTTTTGTTTCTTCTGTTTTGCCTACAAAGACACAATGGATCAATACTCAACCGGTTGTGCAGGTTCATTATTTCAATTAAAACAGAGAAACATACACATTAGCATCATTTAATCAGTAACAATACTCAACTGGTTTAGGAGGGGCAGTAACATGTTCCTTTGGAGGAGGTGCATGAACTGGTACATTAGGTGTAGGCTCAACCTCTATAACAGGTGCAGACAAAATGTAGTCACCAACTCCTTGTGAGTCACAAACCTCTGCAGCAGCCTCAACAATTGGAGCATGGACACTAGCAACATTAGTTGGAGCTGGTATTTGGGAAGTGACATCATTGACATTGGGTTGAGGTTGTGTTCTTTCAAAAGCTGCACAAAGATCTGCTGCAAGCATTTCAAACTCTGGGTCCACATCACATTGTGTTTCTGGCTGTTTTTCAGTGGGAGGTTCAGGATGATGTTGTGGTTGTTCACTAGAAGCTTGAGGTTGTGTTGTTTGTGTAGAAGCTTGAGGTTGTGTTATTTGTGTAGAAGCCTGAGGTTGTGTTGTTTGTGTAGAAGCCTGAGGTTGTGTTGTTTGTGTAGAAATTTTCTTTGGCTTTTTCTGCACATAGAGTGATTCAGTCATTATCAGTTAGAAACACTAAGTAAAAATACATAATTAAAATGTCTGTGTCCATGTACCTTTCTTTTCTGAGCTTCAGGATCAGGCACGAGAATTGTACAACTCCTTACATTGTGGCCATGTACACCATAGTTGGTACAACAATAAGATGTCTGTGTCCTTCCCTTGTTAGGGTCCTCATCAAGTTCCCCCTTCCTTAGTTTCTTTGGCTTACCAGGGCATCTTTTGTATGATGGAGGCAACATCTCCTCAGCATCAACCTCAGGTCACATGTCTTGGCCATAAATTGGGCTAACATTGAAATCATAGCATGCCACATATGTGTCTTTAGAATAACAGTCATCTACATAGTCCTCAGGGTGTTGGTTCCTAAAGCCTAAGGCAGCAACTGCATGTCTACATGGTATGCCAACCAATTCCTAAAAGTTACATGTACAAGTTCTTTTAGAAGTGTCAACTATGAAGCTATGTTTGCTATGTATATGTTCAACTTGGCAAGTAGAATCACCAGACCAGTTTGGAATCCAATTACCAACATTTTCTACCTCTTTATCTAACCTAATTCTAGGTCTTGGCATTATCCTATGTTCCCACCTATCCACCTTTTCTCTTAATTTAGAAATTTTATTCATAAGGTAGTTTCTTATCCATTCACACATGGTTAAGATTGGTTAATCCCTAGCCACTAAGATTGTGTTGTTAAATGCTTCAGATACATTATTCATTAACACATCACATTTGGGATAGAATGAGAAAGCATGCTTACACCACGATTTTGTAGGAATTTTGATCAACCACTCCCAAGCCTTAGGATTAAACGCCTTCAACTCTTTCATCTTTACTTCCCATGCTTGTATATATATGGCCTTGGCTGCTGCCATCATCAAATCTCTAATTTGTGTGCCACCACCAAACTTATTTTTGAAATTGGCATATAAATGCCTAAGACAAAACCTATGCTCCACCCTTTCAAACATCGCTTCAAAAACAGGAATTAAGCCCTACAAATCTAATCTAACAATAAAAGAAGGCACCTATTTCAAGAATTAAGCCCTACAAAACTATACAAAACAAATTGACATATTCAGGGACAAAATACAAAACAAATTGACATATTCAGGGACAAAGATCAAAACAAATCGACATATTCAGGGACCAAGATCAAAACTAGTTGACATATAGAAGGACCAAATCAAATCACAATTACATAGATTAAGGATGAATTAAAAAATAAAATAGATCTGAAAGGTACCTTTTGTTGGTCTGATATGAATACCCATCTTTTGTCTTGTCCAATGTCTTCCAAAAGCAAGGTCAAGAACCACCTCCATGACTCCTTTGTTTCAGTCTCACATACACCAAAGGCTAATGGGTAATATTGGGCGTTAGGATCCCTTCCAACAGCAACAAGCAATGTGCCACCGTATTTTGTCTTTAGGTGACATCCATCAACACCAATGAATGACCTACAAGCAGTAGTGAATCCCTTCTTTACCCCATCAAAGCAAAAATGAAAGCATCCAAACCTGAGTTGAATTGTTGGAGCAATCCTAGAGACATTAATTTTGCAAGTGTTCCCTACATTAACCCTCCTTAATTTTACAGCATACCTCCACAGCAGTGACGGAGCCATGTTCAAAGAAGTGTGGGCTAGTGCCTCCACTATCTTTTAATACTTGTTAATGATAAGTAGTATATTCATGCATATATTTTAATTAAAACACTACATGTTATTTTTATATTGAAAGCAAGTTTGATTCATTCATTAAAAACATAAGTACCGGAAAGTTTTATCTCTTTTTGTATTGTTTGTAGTTCTTTTTAACTATATAATAATATTATTATTATTATTATTATTATTATTATTATTATTATTATATTAAAATTTAAAAGATTAAAATTATAGTAGTTATCAATCTTTTTATATGAAGTTTAAAATTTCATGAGTTATATTTAAAGATACTAAAAGTTTAATTATTGACAATTTTTAGGAGTATAAATATCATCAAAAATTAATTTGAAATTTTGTCTCAAAATATTATATTTTCACTTTTTTCAATCTCAAAATAATTATAATTTTGAATATTAATATAATATATATCCGTAAACCTATTTTTATTTATTGAATTTTATTTTACATATATTAATTATAATAATAAAATATATTTTGATAAATGATATTATTTTATTTTAGGTTAAATAAGTTTTAGGTCCTCTAAATATACCGATTTTCAATTTTAGTCCCTCAAAAATTTTCCTTTATGAATTGGTCCCTACAAGATTTTCCGTCTCAATGAATAGTCTCTGACGTCAAATGGGAGTAACGACTGCTGATGTGGCTGCGTCATGTAACACCCCAATTCCCTTCGCGAATAAGTAATACAAATATAAATAAGAGTAATTAAAAAATTATTTTTCCGACAGGAAACAGGGATGTCACACTTAAAGAAAGAAAACACAATCCCTGCTCAATTATTTGATACATAACACAGACAATTGAATACCCTCAAGGGGAAACTTTTTCCATAAAAACGGAAAGGTCAATTATGGAATAAAGCGGAAGATCCATAACCGACTTGTTTTACAAAATAAATTATTTTAAAACATCAACTACATATACAAAAGTACTACAAAATACATTCAACAAATGTATACATACACACACACACACACACATATATATATATATATATATATATATATATATATATATATATATATATATATATATATATATATAATCGTTCCCCGACTCCCGTGCTACGTATCAGAGCAGACACCAAGACCGACAACAGAACAGAGGGCTAATCTTCACAAAAAGACCTACAGCAACTCTAATCTGCAATGCCTCATAGAGCATTATAAAACAGCAGAAGGGTGAGAAATAACAACTAAAATCAAGATTGCATAATAATATGCAAATACATAACAATTCACATGCATAGCTATTCTCACCACAACCACCACATACTATTAAATATAACATACCACATATACGTAACATATATCTATTAATCCAACAATATAGCATATATCAAGTATCCAATATACTCACGTATTTGCACATAAGGCATACCAAGTCATAACATTTAGAAACATATCACACATCACATAGCATATGTCCACGCATAATACATATTATCCACAACCAATGCATTTATCACATATGCACATCAAATTACCAATGCTATCACAATCTCAACACATAACAAATCAATGCACACTTCCCACACATAATAAATCAAATCATGATTTTCCACACATAATGCATCCATTCACAATTCTCACACATAATCAATCCATGATTTATGCAAATGCACGGAGACCGACACAACGACTCTATGCAAATGCCATGCGGTACCGACTTCCAACATTTCTCAATACTAGTTCACTCAGGAACTCAACTGGAATCATCGCTCGTTACTGAGGATCACTCAAGTAACACCCCGTCGGGCCTACGATGTTCCCCGTCGCTTTAGGTCCTCTTAGTATAAGGCGCACGACGTTTATGGATTGCTTTAGGTCATCTCAGTATAAGGCGCACAATCCGATCGCTCACACCCCACATGGGCACACGATCGTCTATAACCATCGCTTTAGGTCCTCTTATTTTTAAGGCGCACGATATATCAAATCGCTTTAGGTCCTCTTATTTTTAAGGCGCACGATGTTATAGCAGATTCCCTCTAGAATCAATCCGTCACAACAATGCATATCATGATGCTTGGCATACAATGACTCATGACATTTAATATGCACACATACCCACATCCATAATCATCCATATATTTCAACTCATCAATTCCATACATTCACAATTCAACAATATGAATTATCTCATCATCGTTATTCATGCATTGGAAACCAATTCAAACAATGCATTTACTTTCCCTAAGGCCACCACACAACATATATTGAATTTCACTTAAGTAATGCATTCCATCACAAACCATAAACCACAACAATCATACAATCACAATTACTTCCACAAGGGATTCACACCACAACGGCTACCCACAACACATTATAACAACATGCATCAACATCAAATAAACCACATAAAAGCTCAATGTTATACAACAATAACACAACACACGGTAAAACATCAACCACACGCATTTAACGCGATAAAAACCCGACAAACCGACTATTTTTCAAAAACACAAATGAATTAAATCATCTTTTACCCTCCAAACCATTTTTAACAGAAAGAATATTTCATTAGCTTTCCAACGCTTCGAACGGGGACCAAAACGGACTTATGGATCAAAAGTTATGAATTTGTGAAGTTTTGGAATTTTTCATTTTAGCCCAGACCGCGCTGAGCGCGCAGACTAAGCGCTGAGCGCGAAACCTGCTGTGATTTCAGCCTTAAAAACACCATTTTTAGTCTTCCGGACATCTGTTTTCGATTCCGTAAAAAGCTGCGATCTCAGAATTCGATGTACTGCAATATTTTCACCATTAAAAAGTCATCCAACGCATTTTCACGGTTGAAATATTTTGACACATAGTTTTATCAATTTAACCCAATTTCAAACTCGATCAAAATCACTCGAAAATACACAAACAACCATTCCCGATTAAATATCAACCTATACCAATGTTACCAGACATATCCAAACACTTTTACTCGATCACAACATCAATTTGCACAAAAACATCGATATATATCAAAAACGCAAAAGTTACAAATTCAACTCGATTCAATCAAACGATCACGCTAAATCACGACCCAACATCACACGACTCTACTACGCGATTTATTCCGACTTTCGTCCGTGAAAACATAAATTTCTACTCATTTTTACCATTTCGACCTAAAATTAAAACTATAAGAGAATATCCAAAACAATCTAAGAAAACATACACATATACATACACAAGCAAGATATAATTGAAACTTCTCACCCTTACCCGATTAATCGTGATTGAAACAGATGAATCTTCTCTTTTTTCCTCTTTCTCCTCTTCTCTCTTTCTTTCTTCTCCTTTCTCTTCCCTTCTCTTTCTTTTCTTTTTCTTTCCTCTCTTTCTCTCTCCACTTTCTATTTATAAAATATCTACTACCCAAATGACCAAAATACCCCTCAACTCAAATATCTCCCAAACGCTCTCAAAATGCGATAAAACATAAACATACCGATGAAATATATTTCGGGAAATAAAAGTTGAAAAGAAATTATAATTTAATACAATTATTTTATCTATCAGAGAAATTAACCAATTAACTCAATTAGCAGGTAAAATACAATAAATTCACACATTTCACAAAATTCTCATAAATGAAATAAATAAATACAATTAAACAAATTGGGGCGTTACAACTCTCCCCCACTTAGAAATTTTCGTCATCGAAAATATAACTGAGACGAACAACTCCGGATACGACTCCCGCATCCGACTAACCAACTAACATGCCAACACTAGGCACACCACGAATAACACAACTGATAACCCACCTTGCTAACAGCGACCACAACAACGACACGACCACGACGACAACTACAACGACAAGATGCAAAGCTCATACAATGCACTTGACGACCAACTCACAACTCAAGGAAAACCACGATACCAACACACAGGTTCACTCTTGAACCGAAACACAACAAGATCGTTACCCTCACCCTAGGTAACACTCCCCTAACTCCCCACACAGGAATTAGCTACTCGCACTCGGACCAACACGATAGGAACGAGGCAACAACACAAACAAGAACACAAGTTCCACGACACCACATCGTCTCAACAACATCAACAAAACCATAATACCAAACATCCTTGTCACACAACCTTATTACAACCATGCTACGATTCACCAATCGAACATACAACCAAAACCTCCATCTACATAGTAGCCCATGAATAATATTTAAACCTTCCACCTATCACTTCCATTCTGAAACGTCCAATGGTCTCACCATTCCTACATGTTTCCAGTGTTCAACATATGAACTCTTACCAGTCCCACACGCATATACGAATCATGCCACTTCACGCTTCCGTTGCACACTCTGATTACTCGTAACCATCAAAACTACCAATTTCACGTCCAAAGTCTAACTCTTTCTTTTATTCACCAAAAATCACTGTTCACTTTCAATATACTCAACCTCACACTCTACTGTGTTAGCTTACACACCAGACACAAGTCTTCGCATTGCTCAAATAATTCTAACTCCCTGCCCATCAAAACAGACATGTATAAAAACTTTCGACTTAACTCATCACGTACAACATTAACTTTACCAATAGGATAACTCCAGCTAAAGGCATAACTCATTACAAATTCCAACCATCCTCGCTGTCTCGTACTATATTCCTTTCGACCAAACAGGTACTCTTAACTCTCGCGATGACCAAATACTTCGAACCTAGAACCATAAAATAATACCTCCAAATTTCCAACACAATACAACCGCTACCAATTCCAATTCCTGAATAGTATAGATCCTCTTATGAATCCTCAATTGTCGTAAAGCATAAGCTACGACTTTACCCTCTTGCATTAACACACTGACTAAACTCATCAAAGACACATCACAATACCTCACAAACGGTTTATTAGGATCACACAGAATCAAAATTGAAGCCGTAGACAGTTTCTACTTTAACCCTCTCAACTTCCTCCACAATGAACATCCAAAGCAAACAACTTACCCTTTGCAACTCAACCGAAGTAACGAAAATGCTAACTTGGAAAAACCCTCCATAACCTCCGGTAATAACTAACTAAGGTCCAAAAAGTTTCTATTCTCCATAATCAACTTCGAAGCCTCCCCTTGTAGAACTAGATCTACGTCCGATGGATCCATAACAATACCATCGCCGGAAATAACATATCCAAGAAAACTAACCTTTTCAACAAAAATTCTCACTTGAATAACTTAGCATAACACTTTGTCTCCTTTCAACACTTGTAATCCAATTCTCAAACACTCTACATGTTCTTCCTCTGAGTTTATAACAGATCTGAATATTCTCAATTAAAAACACTACGAACATATCCAAATTCACGACACAATCAAATCGGCCACTAAATCTCAACACCATTTTACAAGAAAGAACATCTCAGTCTGAGTTGCGAATCAAAAGTTATCGACTTTAGAAAAAGAAACAAGTTTTATTTTTTTGAAGTCCCAGATCGCGCTAAGCGGGCTCCGCCCCACGCTGAGCGCGCTGCTATCGGGTTGGAGAGGTTCAAAATTCTGCAGACCGCGCTGAGCGGGCATTTGCGCGCTGAGCGGGCACTGCGATTTTCAGAAAAATAAACCCTTCGACCTTCCTTCCCAAAATTCACCATTTTCATCTCAAATCAATTCCAAACAACAAAACAAGTATCAACAACCCAACAAAAAAAACTCTTAATATCAATATTACATCCACACATAAGGGTTTTCTCAAGATTTCCATTCATGCTCTAAAACTCCAGAGACTCCAAACCTCACCAGAACTCTAAGTTTCGCTTTCCAAAGTCTCAATACCATTATACACATCATGCTTGTTATTCTGTTCAATCATTCTTCCTTTTTGTTACTTACAATACTGGAGCTCTCCAAGATGACACACTTGGCCTCACAATTCTCCTTTCCAGTAAATCTTCCAACTGCCCGATCAGTCCGGGTACTTCTAATGCTAACCTCCAATAATCCATCCGGAAATACATCTGAAAATCATGCACAACTGGCAGCCCATCACTGTGGCCTTTCTGCCAATTCCCAGAAAACTATTATCACAAACATACCAATATCTTAGTCTCATCTCCTAAGAGTTTTGTACTTACTTAGCAGGTCCAAACCTCAAATCCTTACCTTCGTCAAATTTGAGTTCACACTTTACTCTCTAAGAACAACCATTAATAATACCCAATCATTCTCCCTCAGAGACATTCCCAACTGGACCAACATACCAAAACCTCTAATCCGCCTCACCTTCAGATATAAGAATCTTCATCGACTCAATAAAACAATCCGTAATCATTTCCTTAATTCCAAACAATTCATTGCACATACTATCAAAGCCGAAAAGACATGTCTATTCCATCCAACATAATTCGGTCTACTATCAACAACAGATTAAGGGTGATCAGTTCCTCAATTTGTCAATAGACAGCCGACAATTATGATGGGGCATAAACCGTCTTTACCAAACTATAATAGCATTCCCTGCATCTCATGCACAAAACTACCTAAGGCTCAAATCCTTAGTCGACACATACCTTACCTCCGCATTCCCTCCGGAATCGGGAACAACACTCTCCAAACAACACTTACAATCTTGCAATTCACAACACACTGAGCCAGCGCTTCACACCTTAAGCAACATGGAGAAGTACCAGCTTCTCCCCCACTTATCTTATTCTAACTCCTGCAGACAACGGAATAGAAAAACCAGAAAGTACTGACAGTGTTTCACACACCTATCAAGTACTAAGGGACAAACAACAACGACAGTATTCAACTGTCATACAAACTGACTCAACAACTTAGCCGGACGGACCGACCTGCTCTGATACCACTAATGTAACACCCTAATTCCCTTCGCGAATAAGTAATACAAATATAAATCAGAGTAATTAAAAATTTATTTTTCCGACAGGAAACAGGGATGTCACACTTAAAGAAAGAAAACACAATCCCTGCTCAATTATTTGATACATAACACAGACAATTGAATACCCTCAAGGGGAAACTTTTTCCATAAAAAAGGAAAGGTCAATTATGGAATAAAGCGGAAGATCCATAACCGACTTGTTTTACAAAATAAATTATTTTAGAACATCAACTACATATACAAAAGTACTACAAAATACATTCAACAAATGTATACACACATATATATATATATATATATATATATATATATATATATATATATATATATAATCGTTCCCCGACTCCCGTGCTACGTGTCAGAGCAGACACCAAGACCGACAACAGAACAGAGGGCTAATCTTCACAAAAAGACCTCCAACAACTCTAATCTGCAATGCCTCATAGAGCATTATAAAATAGCAGAAGGGTGAGAAATAACAACTAAAATCAAGATTGCATAATAATATGCAAATACATAACAATTCACATGCATAGCTATTCTCACCACAACCACCACATACTATTACATATAACATACCACATATACGTAACATATATCTATTAATCCAACAATATAGCATATATCATGTATCCAATATACTCACGTATTTGCACATAAGGCATACCAAGTCATAACATTTAGAAACACATCACACATCACATAACATATGTCTACGCATAATACATATTATCCACAACCAATGCATTTATCACATATGCACATCAAATTACCAATGCTTTCACAATCTTAACACATAACAAATCAATGCACACTTCCCACACATAATCAATCAAATCATGATTTTCCACACATAATGCATCCATTCACAATTCTCACACATAATCAATCCATGATTTATGCAAATGCACAGAGACCGACACAACGACTCTATGCAAATGCCATGCGGTACCGACTTCCAACATTTCTCAATACTAGTTCACTCAGGAACTCTGCTGGAATCATCGCTCGTTACTGAGGAATCCTCTTGGTATAAGGCGCACGGCGTTTATGGATTGCTTTAGGTCCTCTCGGTATAAGGCGTACAATCCGATCGCTCACACCCCACATGGGCACACGATCGTCTATAACCATCGCTTTAGGTCCTCTTATTTTTAAGGCGCACGATGTTATAACAGATTCCCTCTGGAATCAATCCGTCACTCAGGACGTCACAACAATGCATATCATGATCTTTGGCATACAATGACTCATTACATTTAATATGCACACATACACACATCCATAATCATGCATATATTTCAACTCATCAATTCCATACATTCACAATTCAACAATATGAATTATCTCACCATCATTATTCATGCATTGGAAACCAATTCAAACAATGCATTTACTTGCCCTAAGGCCACCACACAACATACATTGAATTTCACTTAAGTAATGCATTTCATCACAAACCATAAACCACAACAATCATACAATCACAATTACTTCCACAAGGGATTCACACCACAACGGCTACCCACAACACATCATAACAACATGCATCAACATCAAATAAACCACATAAAAGCTCAATGTTATACAACAATAACACAATACACGGTAAAACATCAACCACACGCATTTAACGCGATAAAAACCCGACAACCCGACTATTTTTCAAAAACACAAATTAATTGTATCATCTTTTACCCTCCAAACCATTTTTAACAGAAAGAATATTTCATTAGCTTTCCAACGCTTCGAACGGGGACCAAAACGGACTTACGGATCAAAAGTTATGAATTTGTGAAGTTTTGGAATTTTTCATTTTTGCCCAGACCGCGCTGAGCGCTGAGCGCGAAACCTGCTGCGATTTTAGCCTTAAAAACACCATTTTTAGACTTCCGGACATCTGTTTTCGATTCCGTAAAAAACTGCGATCTCAGAATTCGACGTACTACAATATTTTCACTATTAAAAAGTCATCCAACACATTTTCACGGTTGAAATATTTTGACACATAGTTTTATCAATTTAACCCAATTTCAAACTCGATCAAAATCACTCGAAAATACACAAACAACCATTCCCGATTAAATATCAACCTATACCAATGTTACCAGACATATCCAAACACTTTTACTCGATCACAACATCAATTTGCACAAAAACATCGATATATATCAAAAACGCAAAAGTTACAAATTCAACTCGATTCAATCAAACGATCACGCTAAATCACGACCCAACAGCACACGACTCTACTACGCGATTTATTCCGACTTTCGTCCGTGAAAACATCAATTTCTACTCATTTTTACCATTTCGACCTAAAATTAAAACTATAAGAGAATATCCAAAACAATCTAAGAAAACATACACATATACATACACAAGCAAGATATAATTGAAACTTCTCACCCTTACCCGATTAATCGTGATTGAAACGGATGAATCTTCTCTTTTTTCCTCTTTCTCCTCTTCTCTCTTTCTTTCTTCTCCTTTCTCTTCCCTTCTCTTTCTTTTCTTTTTCTTTCCTCTCTTTCTCTCTCCACTTTCTATTTATAAAATATCTACTACCCAAATGACCAAAATACCCCTCAACTCAAATATCTCCCAAACGCTCTCAAAATGCGATAAAACATAAACATACCGATGAAATATATTTCGGGAAATAAAAGTTGAAAAGAAATTATAATTTAATACAATTATTTTATCTATCAGAGAAATTAACCAATTAACTCAATTAGCAGGTAAAATACAATAAATTCACACATTTCACAAAATTCACATAAATGAAATAAATAAATACAATTAAACAAATTGGGGCGTTACAACTCTCCCCCACTTAGACATTTTCGTCATCGAAAATATAACTGAGACGAACAACTCCGGATACGACTCCCGCATCCGACTAACCAACTAACATGCCAACACTAGGCACACCACGAATAACACAACTGATAACCCACCTTGCTAACAGCGACCACAACAACGACACGACCACGACGACAACTACAACGACAAGATGCAAAGCTCATACAATGCACTTGACGACCAACTCACAACTCAAGGAAAACCACGATACCAACACACAGGTTCACTCTTGAACCGAAACACAACAAGATCGTTACCCTCACCCTAGGTAACACTCCCCTAACTCCCCATACAGGAATTAGCTACTCGCACTCGGACCAACACGATAGGAACGAGGCAACAACACAAACAAGAACACAAGTTCCACGACACCACATCGTCTCAACAACATCAACAAAACCATAATACCAAACATCCTTGTCACACAACCTTATTACAACCATGCTACGATTCACCAATCGAACATACAACCAAAACCTCCATCTACATAGTAGCCCATGAATAATATTTAAACCTTCCACCTATCACTTCCATTCTGAAACGTCCAATGGTCTCACCATTCCTACATGTTTCCAGTGTTCAACATATGAACTCTTACCAGTCCCACACGCATATACGAATCATGCCACTTCACGCTTCCGTTGCACACTCTGATTACTCGTAACCATCAAAACTACCAATTTCACGTCCAAAGTCTAACTCTTTCTTTTATTCACCAAAAATCACTGTTCACTTTCAATATACTCAACCTCACACTCTACTGTGTTAGCTTACACACCAGACACAAGTCTTCGCATTGCTCAAATAATTCTAACTCCCTGCCCATCAAAACAGACATGTATAAAAACTTTCGACTTAACTCATCACGTACAACATTAACTTTACCAATAGGATAACTCCAGCTAAAGGCATAACTCATTACAAATTCCAACCATCCTCGCTGTCTCGTACTATATTCCTTTCGACCAAACAGGTACTCTGAACTCTCGCGATGACCAAATACTTCGAACCTAGAACCATAAAATAATACCTCTAAATTTCCAACACAATACAACCGCTACCAATTCCAATTCCTGAATAGTATAGATCCTCTTATGAATCCTCAATTGTCATAAAGCATAAGCTACGACTTTACCCTCTTGCATTAACACACTGACTAAACTCATCAAAGACACATCACAATACCTCACAAACGGTTTATTAGGATCACACAGAATCAAAATTGAAGCCGTAGACAGTTTCTACTTTAACCCTCTCAACTTCCTCCACAATGAACATCCAAAGCAAACAACTTACCCTTTGCAACTCAACCGAAGTAACGAAAATGCTAACTTGGAAAAACCCTCCATAACCTCCGGTAATAACTAACTAAGGTCCAAAAAGTTTCTATTCTCCGTAATCAACTTCGAAGCCTCCCCTTGTAGAACTAGATCTACGTCCGATGGATCCATAACAATACCATCGCCGGAAATAACATATCCAAGAAAACTAACCTTTTCAACAAAAATTCTCACTTGAATAACGTAGCATAACACTTTGTCTCCTTTCAACACTTGTAATCCAATTCTCAAACACTCTACATGTTCTTCCTCTGAGTTTATAACAGATCTGAATATTCTCAATTAAAAACACTACGAACATATCCAAATTCACGACACAATCAAATCGGCCACTAAATCTCAACACCATTTTACAAGAAAGAACATCTCAGTCTGAGTTGCGAATCAAAAGTTATGGACTTTAGAAAAAGAAACAAGTTTTATTTTTTTGAAGTCCCAGATCGCGCTAAGCGGGCTCCGCCCCACGCTGAGCGCGTTGCTATCGGGTTGGAGAGGTTCAAAATTCTGCAGACCGCGCTGAGCGGGCATTTGCGCGCTGAGCGGGCACTGCGATTTTCAGAAAAATAAACCCTTCGACC
The DNA here is from genome assembly GCA_022829125.1 of Lathyrus tuberosus. Taxonomy (NCBI): domain Eukaryota; kingdom Viridiplantae; phylum Streptophyta; class Magnoliopsida; order Fabales; family Fabaceae; genus Lathyrus; species Lathyrus tuberosus. The sequence continues at coordinate 10,633,406 of JALAZF010000086.1, forward strand.
TTCCTTCCCAAAATTCACCATTTTCATCTCAAATCAATTCCAAACAGCAAAACAAGTATCAACAACCCAACAAAAAGAACTCTTAATATCAATATTACATCCACACATAAGGGTTTTCTCAAGATTTCCATTAATGCTCTAAAACTCCAGAGACTCGAAACCTCACCAGAACTCTAAGTTTCGCTTTCCAAAGTCTCAATACCATTATACACATCATGCTTGTTATTCTGTTCAATCATTCTTCCTTTTTGTTACTTACAATACTGGAGCTCTCCAAGATGACACACTTGGCCTCACAATTCTCCTTTCCAGTAAATCTTCCAACTGCCCTATCAGTCCGGGTACTTCTAATGCTAACCTCCAATAATCCATCCGGAAATACATCTGAAAATCACGCACAACTGGCAGCCCATCACTGTGGCCTTTCTGCCAATTCCCAGAAAACTATTATCACAAACATACCAATATCTTAGTCTCATCTCCTAAGAGTTTTCTACTTACTTAGCAGATCCAAACCTCAAATCCTTACCTTCGTCAAATTTGAGTTCACACTTTACTCTCTAAGAACAACCATTAATAATACCCAATCATTCTCCCTCAGAGACATTCCCAACTGGACCAACATACCAAAACCTCTAATCCGCCTCACCTTCAGATATAAGAATCTGCATCGACTCAATAAAACAATCCGTAATCATTTCCTTAATTCCAAACAATTCATTGCACATACTATCAAAGCCGAAAAGACATGTCTATTCCATCCAACATAATTCGGTCTACTATCAACAACAGATTAAGGGTGATCAGTTCCTCAATTTGTCAATAGACAGCCGACAATTATGATGGGGCATAAACCGTCTTTACCAAACTATAATAGCATTCCCTGCATCTCATGCACAAAACTACCTAAGGCTCAAATCCTTAGTCGATACATACCTTACCTCCACATTCCCTCCAGAATCGGGAACAACACTCTCCAAACAACACTTACAATCTTGCAATTCACAACACACTGAGCCAGCGCTCCACACCTGAAGCAACATGGAGAAGTACCAGCTTCTCCCCCACTTATCTTATTCTAACTCTTGCAGACAACAGAATAGAAAAACCAGAAAGTACTGACAGTGTTTCACACACCTATCAAGTACTAAGGGACAAACAACAACGACAGTATTCAACTGTCATACAAACTGACTCAACAACTTAGCCGGACGGACCGACCTGCTCTGATACCACTAATGTAACACCCTAATTCCCTTCGCGAATAAGTAATACAAATATAAATCAGAGTAATTAAAAATTTATTTTTCCGACAGGAAACAGGGATGTCACACTTAAAGAAAGAAAACACAATCCCTGCTCAATTATTTGATACATAACACAGACAATTGAATACCCTCAAGGGGAAACTTTTTCCATAAAAAAGGAAAGGTCAATTATGGAATAAAGCGGAAGATCCATAACCGACTTGTTTTACAAAATAAATTATTTTAGAACATCAACTACATATACAAAAGTACTACAAAATACATTCAACAAATGTATACATATATATATATATATATATATATATATATATATATATATATATATATATATATATATATATATATAATCGTTCCCCGACTCCCGTGCTACGTGTCAGAGCAGACACCAAGACCGACAACAGAACAGAGGGCTAATCTTCACAAAAAGACCTCCAACAACTCTAATCTGCAATGCCTCATAGAGCATTATAAAATAGCAGAAGGGTGAGAAATAACAACTAAAATCAAGATTGCATAATAATATGCAAATACATAACAATTCACATGCATAGCTATTCTCACCACAACCACCACATACTATTACATATAACATACCACATATACGTAACATATATCTATTAATCCAACAATATAGCATATATCATGTATCCAATATACTCACGTATTTGCACATAAGGCATACCAAGTCATAACATTTAGAAACACATCACACATCACATAACATATGTCTATGCATAAAACATATTATCCACAACCAATGCATTTATCACATATGCACATCAAATTACCAATGCTATCACAATCTTAACACATAACAAATCAATGCACACTTCCCACACATAATCAATCAAATCATGATTTTCCACACATAATGCATCCATTCACAATTCTCACACATAATCAATCCATGATTTATGCAAATGCACAGAGACCGACACAACGACTCTATGCAAATGCCATGTGGTACCGACTTCCAACATTTCTCAATACTAGTTCACTCAGGAACTCTGCTGGAATCATCGCTCGTTACTGAGGATCACTCAAGTAACACCCCGTCGGGCCTACGATGTTCCCCGTCGCTTTAGGTCCTCTTGGTATAAGGCGCACGATGTTTATGGATTGCTTTAGGTCCTCTCGGTATAAGGTGCATAATCCGATCACTCACACCCCACATGGGCACACGATCGTCTATAACCATCGCTTTAGGTCTCTTATTTTTAAGGCGCACGATATATCAAATCGCTTTAGGTCCTCTTATTTTTAAGGCGCACGATGTTATAGCAGATTCCCTCTGGAATCAATCCGTCACTCAGGACGTCACAACAATGCATATCATGATGCTTGGCATACAATGACTCATGACATTTAATATGCACACATACACACATCCATAATCATGCATATATTTCAACTCATCAATTCCATACATTCACAATTCAACAATATAAATTATCTCATCATCATTATTCATGCATTGGAAACCAATTCAAACAATGCATTTACTTGCCCTAAGGCCACCACACAACATACATTGAATTTCACTTAAGTAATGCATTTCATCACAAACCATAAACCACAACAATCATACAATCACAATTACTTCCACAAGGGATTCACACCACAACGGCTACCCACAACACATCATAACAACATGCATCAACATCAAATAAACCACATAAAAGCTCAATGTTATACAACAATAACACAACACACGGTAAAACATCAACCACACGCATTTAACGCGATAAAAACCCGACAACCAGACTATTTTTCAAAAACACAAATTAATTAAATCATCTTTTACCCTCCAAACCATTTTTAACAGAAAGAATATTTCATTAGCTTTCCAACGCTTCGAACGGGGACCAAAACGGACTTATGGATCAAAAGTTATGAATTTGTGAAGTTTTGGAATTTTTCATTTTTGCCCAGACCGCGCTGAGCGCTGAGCGCGAAACCTGCTGTGATTTCAGCCTTAAAAACACCATTTTTAGACTTCCGGACATCAGTTTTCGATTTCGTAAAAAGCTGCGATCTCAGAATTCGACGTACTGCAATATTTTCACCATTAAAAAGTCATCCAACGCATTTTCACGGTTGAAATATTTTGACACATAGTTTTATCAATTTAACCCAATTTCAAACTCGATCAAAATTACTCGAAAATACACAAACAACCATTCCCGATTAAATATCAACCTATACCAATGTTACCAGACATATCCAAACACTTTTACTCGATCACAACATCAATTTGCACAAAAACATCGATATATATCAAAAACGCAAAAGTTACAAATTCAACTCGATTCAATCAAACGATCACGCTAAATCACGACCCAACATCACACGACTCTACTACGCGATTTATTCCGACTTTCGTCCGTGAAAACATCAATTTCTACTCATTTTTACCATTTCGACCTAAAATTAAAACTATAAGAGAATATCCAAAACAATCTAAGAAAACATACACATATACATACACAAGCAAGATATAATTGAAACTTCTCACCCTTACCCGATTAATCGTGATTGAAACGGATGAATCTTCTCTTTTTTCCTCTTTCTCCTCTTCTCTCTTTCTTTCTTCTCCTTTCTCTTCCCTTCTCTTTCTTTTCTTTTTCTTTCCTCTCTTTCTCTCTCCACTTTCTATTTATAAAATATCTACTACCCAAATGACCAAAATACCCCTCAACTCAAATATCTCCCAAACGCTCTCAAAATGCGATAAAACATAAACATACCGATGAAATATATTTCGGGAAATAAAAGTTGAAAAGAAATTATAATTTAATACAATTATTTTATCTATCAGAGAAATTAACCAATTAACTCAATTAGCAGGTAAAATACAATAAATTCACACATTTCACAAAATTCACATAAATGAAATAAATAAATACAATTAAACAAATTGGGGCGTTACAACTCTCCCCCACTTAGACATTTTCGTCATCGAAAATATAACTGAGACGAACAACTCCGGATACGACTCCCGCATCCGACTAACCAACTAACATGCCAACACTAGGCACACCACGAATAACACAACTGATAACTCACCTTGCTAACAGCGACCACAACAACGACACGACCACGACGACAACTACAACGACAAGATGCAAAGCTCATACAATGCACTTGACGACCAACTCACAACTCAAGGAAAACCACGATACCAACACACAGGTTCACTCTTGAACCGAAACACAACAAGATCGTTACCCTCACCCTAGGTAACACTCCCCTAACTTCCCACACAGGAATTAACTACTCGCACTCGGACCAACACGATAGGAACGAGGCAACAACACAAACAAGAACACAAGTTCCACGACACCACATCGTCTCAACAACATCAACAAAACCATAATACCAAACATCCTTGTCACACAACCTTATTACAACCATGCTACGATTCACCAATCGAACATACAACCAAAACCTCCATCTACATAGTAGCCCATGAATAATATTTAAACCTTCCACCTATCACTTCCATTCCGGAACGTCCAATGGTCTCACCATTCCTACATGTTTCCAGTGTTCAACATATGAACTCTTACCAGTCCCACACGCATATACGAATCATGCCACTTCACGCTTCCGTTACACACTCTGATTACTCGTAACCATCAAAACTACCAATTTCACGTCCAAAGTCTAACTCTTTCTTTTATTCACCAAAAATCACTGTTCACTTTCAATATACTCAACCTCACACTCTACTGTGTTAGCTTACACACCAGACACAAGTCTTCGAATTACTCAAATAATTCTAACTCCCTGCCCATCAAAACAGACATGTATAAAAACTTTCGACTTAACTCATCACGTACAACATTAACTTTACCAATAGGATAACTCCAGCTAAAGGCATAACTCATTACAAATTCCAACCATCCTCGCTGTCTCGTACTATATTCCTTTCGACCAAACAGGTACTCTGAACTCTCGCGATGACCAAATACTTCGAACCTAGAACCATAAAATAATACCTCCAAATTTCCAACACAATACAACCGCTACCAATTCCAATTCCTGAATAGTATAGATCCTCTTATGAATACTCAATTGTCGTAAAGCATAAGCTACGACTTTACCCTCTTGCATTAACACACTGTTCGCTGTTGATCTTGGCGAACAATCTCTGGTTTACCAGAATGGTGAAGTCTGGGTTACTTGCAGGATTAACCAAACAAATCCTAGGACGTCGGGCGAAAACTTAGATCAACGTGATAATTTTAAGTCAAGGGTGATATCTTGGTGTTTGGTTATATGTATTTAAGCCTTTTAGAATGAAAGATTTCAACTAACTCTAGATAAAAGTCTGAGATAAAAGAAAATGACTTTGAAAAGAACTTTTAAAGTAAAATGGCGAAGAAAGAACTTTAAAGTAAAATGACGAAGAAAACATAAAGATGCTGGTAAATGTAAAGAAATTGGTAAAAAGACTTTGATTGATAAAGAAATTGAAAGATGGTGTTTACACGTACATTTTTCCAAATAACTCTTTTCTCTCACACGGGTACTTTGAGTAATTGCAAGAAGTTTTGTACAAGTTTTTCACACTCAATTCTAATAACAACTATCCTATTTATAGATAAACAAAATAACTGCTATTAACGACTAAATCCTAAAACTTCGACTTCTGGCCTTCTGCATGTCTCCCTTTCGCCAGGTGCTTCCACGCGTCTTCTGCCAAACGTTATAATTCTCTTGAATTTGAATCTTTAAGTTATGTCGAACCAACGCGTCCTTTCAGACTTGTCGAATTGTCGAACTATCACAACGTTCTTCATACTTGTCCAAACCTTTTCCATTTGCAGAAATCTTTACTTGACGAAATGTCGAAACGTTGCCCCGTCGAAATGTCGAAGAATGTTGAAGAATATCTCCCAAGTAGATATACTCTTTCAGTTGTGCTTCTTTTGGCATGTACCTCCATTTGTCGAAAACAACTCTTTATGTGTTGAACTCATGGCGTCGAAAATACGCATATACACACACTGACTAAACTCATCAAAGACACATCACAATACCTCACAAACGGTTTATTAGGATCACACAGAATCAAAATTGAAGCCGTAGACAGTTTCTACTTTAACCCTCTCAACTTCCTCCACAATGAACATCCAAAGCAAACAACTTACCCTTTGCAACTCAACCGAAGTAACGAAAATGCTAACTTGGAAAAACCCTCCATAACCTCCGGTAATAACTAACTAAGGTCCAAAAAGTTTCTATTCTCCGTAATCAACTTTGAAGCCTCCCCTTGTAGAACTAGATCTACGTCTGATGGATCCATAACAATACCATCGCCGGAAATAACATATCCAAGAAAACTAACCTTTTCAACCAAAATTCTCACTTGAATAACTTAGCATAACACTTTGTCTCCTTTCAACACTTGTAATCCAATTCTCAAACACTCTACATGTTCTTCCTCTGAGTTTATAACAGATCTGAATATTCTCAGTTAAAAACACTACGAACATATCCAAATTCACGACACACTCAAATCGGCCACTAAATCTCAACACCATTTTACAAGAAAGAACATCTCAGTCCGAGTTGCGAATCAAAAGTTATGGACTTTAGAAAAAGAAACAAGTTTTATTTTTTTGAAGTCCCAGATCGCACTAAGCGGGCTCCGCCCCGCGCTGAGCGCGCTGCTATCGGGTTGGAGAGGTTCAAAATTCTGCAGACCGCGCTGAGCGGGCATCTGCGCGCTGAGCGGGCACTGCGATTTTCAGAAAAATAAACCCTTCGACCTTCCTTCCCAAAATTCACCATTTTCATCTCAAATCAATTCCAAACAGCAAAACAAGTATCAACAACCCAACAAAAAGAACTCTTAATATCAATATTACATCCACACATAAGGGATTTCTCAAGATTTCCATTAATGCTCTAAAACTCCAGAGACTCCAAACCTCACCAGAACTCTAAGTTTCGCTTTCCAAAGTCTCAATACCATTATACACATCATGCTTGTTATTCTGTTCAATCATTCTTCCTTTTTGTTACTTACAATACTGGAGCTCTCCAAGATGACACACTTGGCCTCACAATTCTCCTTTCCAGTAAATCTTCCAACTGCCCTATCAGTCCGGGTACTTCTAATGCTAACCTCCAATAATCCATCCGGAAATACATCTGAAAATCACGCACAACTGGCATCCCATCACTGTGGCCTTTCTGCCAATTCCCAGAAAACTATCATCACAAACATACCAATATCTTAGTCTCATCTCCTAAGAGTTTTCTACTTACTTAGCAGATCCAAACCTCAAATCCTTACCTTCGTCAAATTTGAGTTCACACTTTACTCTCTAAGAACAACCATTAATAATACCCAATCATTCTCCCTCAGAGACATTCCCAACTGGACCAACATACCAAAACCTCTAATCCGCCTCACCTTCAGATATAAGAATCTTCATCGACTCAACAAAACAATACGTAATCATTTCCTTAATTCCAAACAATTCATTGCACATACTATCAAAGCCGAAAAGACATGTCTATTCCATCCAACATAATTCGGTCTACTATCAACAACAGATTAAGGGTGATCAGTTCCTCAATTTGTCAATAGACAGCCGACAATCATAATGGGGCATAAACCGTCTTTACCAAACTATAATAGCATTCCCTGCATCTCATGCACAAAACTATCTAAGGCACAAATCCTTAGTCGACACATACCTTACCTCCGCATTCCCTCCGGAATCAGGAACAACACTCTCCAAACAACACTTACAATCTTGCAATTCACAACACACTGAGCCAGCGCTCCACACCTGAAGCAACATGGAGAAGTACCAGCTTCTCCCCCACTTATCTTATTCTAACTCCTGCAGACAACGGAATAGAAAAACCAGAAAGTACTGACAGTGTTTCACACACCTATCAAGTACTAAGGGACAAACACCAACGACAGTATTCAACTGTCACACAAACTGACTCAACAACTTGGCCGGACGGACCGACCTGCTCTGATACCACTAATGTAACACCCCAATTCCCTTCGCGAATAAGTAATACAAATATAAATCAGAGTAATTAAAAATTTATTTTTCCAACAGGAAACAGGGATGTCACACTTAAAGAAAGAAAACACAATCCCTGCTCAATTATTTGATACATAACACAGACAATTGAATACCCTCAAGGGGAAACTTTTGCCATAAAAAAGGAAAGGTCAATTATGGAATAAAGCGGAAGATCCATAACCGACTTGTTTTACAAAATAAATTATTTTAGAACATCAACTACATATACAAAAGTACTACAAAATACATTCAACAAATGTATACATATACACACACACACAGATATATATATATATAATCGTTCCCCGACTCCCGTGCTACGTATCAGAGCAGACACCAAGACCGACAACAGAACAGAGGGCTAGTCTTCACAAAAAGACCTACAGCAACTCTAATCTGCAATGCCTCATAGAGCATTATAAAACAGCAGAAGGGTGAGAAATAACAACTAAAATCAAGATTGCATAATAATATGCAAATACATAACAATTCACATGCATAGCTATTCTCACCACAACCACCACATACTATTAAATATAACATACCACATATACGTAACATATATCTATTAATCCAACAATATAGCATATATCAAGTATCCAATATACTCACGTATTTGCACATAAGGCATACCAAGTCATAACATTTAGAAACATATCACACATCACATAGCATATGTCCACGCATAATACATATTATCCACAACCAATGCATTTATCACATATGCACATCAAATTACCAATGCTATCACAATCTCAACACATAACAAATCAATGCACACTTCCCACACATAATCAATCAAATCATGATTTTCCACACATAATGCATCCATTCACAATTCTCACACATAATCAATCCATGATTTATGCAAATGCACGGAGACCGACACAACGACTCTATGCAAATGCCATGCGGTACCGACTTCCAACATTTCTCAATACTAGTTCACTCAGGAACTCTACTGGAATCATCGCTCGTTACTGAGGATCACTCAAGTAACACCCCGTCGGGCCTACGATGTTCCCCGTCGCTTTAGGTCCTCTTGGTATAAGGTGCACGACGTTTATGGATTGCTTTAGGTCCTCTCAGTATAAGGCGCACAATCCGATCGCTCACACCCCACATGGGCACACGATCGTCTATAACCATCGCTTTAGGTCCTCTTATTTTTAAGGCGCACGATATATCAAATCGCTTTAGGTCCTCTTATTTTTAAGGCGCACGATGTTATAGCAGATTCCCTCTGGAATCAATCCGTCACAACAATGCATATCATGATGCTTGGCATACAATGACTCATGACATTTAATATGCACACATACCCACATCCATAATCATGCATATATTTCAACTCATCAATTCCATACATTCACAATTCAACAATATGAATTATCTCATCATCGTTATTCATGCATTGGAAACCAATTCAAACAATGCATTTACTTTCCCTAAGGCCACCACACAACATATATTGAATTTCACTTAAGTAATGCATTCCATCACAAACCATAAACCACAACAATCATACAATCACAATTACTTCCACAAGGGATTCACACCACAACGGCTACCCACAACACATCATAACAACATGCATCAACATCATATAAACCACATAAAAGCTCAATGTTATACAACAATAACACAAAACACAGTAAAACATCAACCACACGCATTTAACGCGATTAAAACCCGACAAATCGACTATTTTTCAAAAACACGAATTAATTAAATCATCTTTTACCCTCCAAACCATTTTTAATAGAAAGAATATTTCATTAGCTTTCCAACGCTTCGAACGGGGACCAAAACGGACTTACGGATCAAAAGTTATGAATTTTTGAAGTTTTGGAATTTTTCATTTTTGCCCAGACCGCGCTGAGCGCGAAACCTGCTGCGATTTCAGCCTTAAAAAAAGCATTTTTAGACTTCCGGACATCCGTTTTCGATTCCGTAAAAAGCTGCGATCTCAGAATTCGACGTACTACAATATTTTCACCATTAAAAAGCCATCCAACACATTTTCACGGTTGAAATATATTGACACATAGTTTTATCAATTTAACCCAATTCCAAACTCGATCAAAATCACTCGAAAATACACAAACAACCATTCCCGATTAAATATCAACCTATACCAATGTTACCAGACATATCCAAACACTTTTACTCGATCACAACATCAATTTGCACAAAAACATCGATATATATCAAAAACGCAAAAGTTACAAATTCAACTCGATTCAATCAAACGATCACGCTAAATCACGACCCAACATCACACAACTCTACTACGCGATTTATTCCGACTTTCGTCCGTGAAAACATCGATTTCTACTCATTTTTACCATTTCGACCTAAAATGAAAACTATAAGAGAATATCCAAAACAATCTAAGAAAACATACACATATACATACACAAGCAATATATAATTGAAACTTCTCACCCTTACCCGATTAATCGCGATTGAAACAGATGAATCTTCTCTTTTTTCCTCTTTCTCCTCTTCTCTCTTTCTTTCTTCTCCTTTCTCTTCCCTTCTCTTTCTTTTCTTTTTCTTTCCTCTCTTTCTCTCTCCACTTTCTATTTATAAAATATCTACTACCCAAATGACCAAAATACCCCTCAACTCAAATATCTCCCAAACGCTCTCAAAATGCGATAAAACATAAACATATGGATGAAATATATTTCGGGAAATAAAAGTTGAAAAGAAATTATAATTTAATACAATTATTTTATCTATCAGAGAAATTAACCAATTAACTCAATTAGCAGGTAAAATACAATAAATTCACACATTTCACAAAATTCACATAAATGAAATAAATAAATACAATTAAACAAATTGTAGCGTTACACGCCACGTGACAATTTCTTCCATTTTTTATTTTTTATATTCATAAATCCAGAATTCGTAGCTAATTCGAAACTAATTCCTAGCTAATTCTGAAAATTGAGACTTTCTAAACCCAGTATTCGTAGCTAATTCGTAGCTAATTTGAAACCAATTCCTAGCTAAAACTAACTAACTTACTTTTCTAACTAAAACTATTTATGGTGGTTTTTTTGGTTTTTATAGTGCTTGGAATAAGGTTGGCGGATGTTGTATGAAGTGTGGTCTTGGTGTTTGATGCAAGTTTGGTGAGCGAGATGTGTAATATATAGTTTGATGGAGGTTGTTTTAAGGTGAGTTTGGAGGATGTAGTAGAGTTTTATGGTGTTAGAGAGTGTGGTTGTAGTTGTTATAATTTGAGAGCACTAGCCAATTCAATTGAAAAGGTAATATTTGTGTTCCACTTTTAAGTTGGTAGATTAGTATTGCAGAATATCATTTTAACTTTAGAATAAATAGTTCATGGTGAGGGTATGCTGCACTATCTATGTGATGATCAATTTTAAAACAGGAACATCCTGATTTACTAAGCGAGCTTTGGGATTTCACGTTCTCTTAACACATCATAAGATGCTAAAGGCACAGTTTTCCCTTTCATTAGAATCACTTCCATAATGCTATCCCATTCACCCCTTACTTTTTTTTCCGAATGAAAGTCTCTTCAGATGTGTGAATCTACTATACATAAGCTTTATGTTTTCACCCCATTCAATCTTGTTTCCTGTGTTATAGGGAGAAGAACTTCCTAGTACTCTGAATATGGACTATCCATACGAAGTGAGCTTCAAAAGCCTGGCTTACTTTATGGTTGCTCCTACATTATGTTACAAGGTAGCAGCATTGCCAAGTTATTTATTTTAAACTTAGAATGCAATTTCTTTTGACTTGTGTTAATTCCTCATCTACTTTCACTAAATTTACTTAGTAATATTTGCATGCACTTATCTCATTAGATTGCTTATAAGTACAACCATTTGGACTCGTTGATATATCTGCAGTATGGAATATATTTAAGGTGTTTTGTTGTTAGTCCTTGTAATATTGATGTATTTTGAGATTGGTCTCCGTTCAATATGATGAATGAAAAAGATGTTTTGTTTTTGGACAGTTTATGTATGCAATTGTATTACTCCTCCTGTTTTGAATTGAGTATTAACCAGACTTTTTAATTCACATATAATCCAAGTTGTTAATTGGCCATAATAAGTGTACATAAAAGTAACTTGAGCCAAACTTGGTATAAAAGTGTACATAAGTTACTGCATTAAAAAAACTTGGTATACTGCAGTAAACAAACTTGGTAATGTATAATTAAACACACCTGATAAAATTCATTAAACAAACTTGATAATGTATCATAAACACATTGTATCATACACATAAAGGCTTAAGCCAATACACACATTGTAGCATAAACATTAATTCCTTAGCCAAAATACACATTGTCATCAAAATACAAAATAGAAAACTACAAGGCTTAAGTACACCATTGTAGTATAGTTGTTCAACAAAACATAGGTCAAAACAGAAAACTACGAAGACACAAAGTCAACTTGTGCATGGTTACTTCTTTCTCCTCCTTTTAGCAGGGTTACTTCCTTCTCCTCCTTTGTGCTTGTTGCTTCTCAGTACTCTTGGTCTGTCACTTTTCCTCAAAGCCAACTTCCTTGTGACCTTTTATTTCTTCTGTTTTGCCTACAAAGACACAATGGATCAATACTCAACCGGTTGTGCAGGTTCATTATTTCAATTAAATCTGAGAAGCATACACATTAGCATCATTTAATTAGTAGCAATACTCAACTGGTTTAGGAGGGGCAGTAACAGGTTCCTTTGGAGGAGGTGCATGAACTGGTACATTAGGTGTAGGCTCAACCTCTGTAACAGGTGCAGACAGAATGTAGTCACCAACCTCTGCATCAGCCTCAACAATTGGAGCATGGACACTAGCAACATTAGTTGGAGCTGGTATTTGGAAAGTGACATCATTGACATTGGGTTGAGGTTGTGTTCTTTCAAAAGCTGCACAAAGATCTTCAGCAAGCATTTCAAACTCTGGGTCCACATCACATTGTGTTTCTGGCTCTTTTTCAGTGGGAGGTTCAGGATGATGTTGTGGTTGTTCACTAGAAGCATGAGGTTGTGTTGTTTGTGTAGAAGCTTGAGGTTGTGTTGTTTGTGTAGAAGCCTGAGGTTGTGTTGTTTGTGTAGAAGCCTGAGGTTGTGTTGTTTGTGTAGAAGTTTTCTTTGGCTTTTTCTGCACATAGAGTGATTCAGTCATTATCAGTTAGAAACACTAAGTAAAAATAAATAATTAAGATGTCTGTGTCCATGTACCTTTCTTTTCTAAGCTTCAGGATCAGGCACGAGAATTGTACATCTCCTTGCATTGTGGTCATGTACACCACAGTTGGTACAACAATAAGATATCTATGTCCTTCCCTTGTTAGGGACCTCATCAGGTTCCCCCTTCCTTAGTTTCTTTGGCTTACCAGGGCCTTTTTTGTATGATGGAGGCAACATCTCCTCAGCATCAACCTCAGGTCACATGTCTTGGCTATTAATTGGGCTAACATTGAAATCATAGCATGCCATATATGTTTCTTTAGAATAACAGTCTTCTACATAGTCCTCAGGGTGTTGGTTCCTAAAGCCTAAGGCAGCAACTGCATGTCTACATGGTATGCCAACCAATTCCTAAAAGTTACATGTACAAGTTCTTTTAGAAGTGTCAACTATGAAGCTATGTTTGCTATGTATATGTTCAACTTGCCAAGTAGAATCACCAGACCAGTTTGGAATCCAATTACCAACATTTTCTACCTCTTTATCTAACCTAATTCTAGGTCTTGGCATTATCCTATGTTCCCACCTATCCACCTTTTCTCTTAATTTAGAAATTTTATCCATAAGGTAGTTTCTTATCCATTCACACATGGTTAAGATTGGTTAATCCCTAGCCACTAAGATTGTGCTGTTAAATGCTTCAGACACATTATTCATTAACACATCACATTTGGGATAGAATGAGAAAGCATGCTTACACCACGATTTTGTAGGAATTTTGATCAACCACTCCTAAGCCTTAGGATTAAACGCCTTCAACTCTTTCATCTTTGCTTCCCATGCTTGTATATATGTGGCCCTGGCTGATGCCATCATCAAATCTCTAATTTGTGTGCCACCACCAAACTTCTTTTTGAAATTGGCATATAAATGCCTAAGACAAAGCCTATGCTCCACCCTTTCAAACATCGCTTCAAAAACAGGAATTAAGCCCTACAAATCTAATCAAACAATAAAAGAAGGCACCTATTTCAAGAATTAAGCCCTACAAAACTATACAAAACAAATTGACATATTCAGGGACTAAATACAAAACAAATTGACATATTCAGGGACAAAGATCAAAACAAATTGACATATTTAGGGACCAAGATCAAAACTAGTTGACATATAGAAGGACCAAATCAAATCACAATTACATAGATTAAGGATGAATTAAAAAATAAAATAGATCTGAAAGGTACCTTTTGTTGGTCTGATATGAATACCCATCTTTTGTCTTGTCCAATGTCTTCCAAAAGCAAGGTCAAGAACCACCTCCATGACTCCTTTGTTTCAGTCTCACATACACCAAAGGCTAATGGGTAATATTGGGCGTTAGGATCCCTTCCAACAGCAACAAGCAATGTGCCACCGTATTTTGTCTTTAGGTGACATCCATCAACACCAATGAATGGCCTACAAGCAGTAGTGAATCCCTTCTTTACCCCATCAAAGCAAAAATAAAAGCATCCAAACCTGAGTTGAATTGTTGGAGCAATCCTAGAGACATTAATTTTGCAAGTGTTCCCTACATTGACCCTCCTTAATTCTACAGCATACCTCCACAGCAGTGACGGAGCCATGTTCAAAGAAGTGTGGGCTAGTGCCCCCACTATCTTTTAATACTTGTTAATGATAAGTAGTATATTCATGCATATATTTTTATTAAAACACTACATGTTATTTCTATATTAAAAGCAAGTTTGATTCATTCATTAAAAACATAAGTATCGGACAGTTTTATCTCTTTTTGTATTGTTTGTAGTTCTTTTTAACTATATAATAATAATAATAATAATAATAATAATAATAATAATAATAATAATAATAATAATATTAGTATTATTATTATTATTATATTAAAATTTAAAAGATTAAAATTATAGTAGTTATCAATCTTTTTATATAAAGTTTAAAATTTCATGAGTTATATTTAAAGATACTAAAAGTTTAATTATTGACAATTTTTGGGAGTATAAATATCATCAAAAATTAATTTGAAATTTTGTCTCAAAATATTATATTTTCACTTTTTTCAATCTCAAAATAATTATAACTTTTGAATATTAATATAATATATATCTGTAAACCTATTTTTATTTATTGAATTTTATTGTACATATATTAATTATAATAATAAAATATATTTTGATAAATGATATTATTTTATTTTAGGTTAAATAAGTTTTAGGTCCTCTAAATATACCGATTTTCAATTTTAGTCCCTAAAAAATTTTCCTTTAAGAATTGGTCCCTACAAGATTTTCCGTCTCAATGAATAGTCCCTGACGTCAAATGGGAGTAACGGCTGCTGATGTGGCTGCGCCACGTGGCAATTTCTTCCATTTTTTATTTTTTATATTCATAAATCCAGAATTCGTAGCTAATTCGTAGCTAATTCGAAACTAATTCCTAGCTAATTCTGAAAATTGAGACTTTCTAAACCCAGTATTCGTAGCTAATTCGAAACCAATTCCTAGCTAAAACTAACTAACTTACTTTTCTAACTAAAACTATTTATGGTGGTTTTTTTGGTTTTTATAGTGATTGGAATAAGGTTGGTGGATGTTGTATGAAGTGTGGTCTTGGTGTTTGATGCAAGTTTGGTGAGCGAGATGTGTAATATGTAGTTTGATGGAGGTTGTTTTAAGGTGAGTTTGGAGGATGTAGTAGAGTTTTATCGTGTTAGAGAGTGTGGTTGTAGTTGTTATGATTTGAGAGCACTAGCCAATTCAATTGAAAAGGTAATATTTATATTCCACTTTTAAGTTGGTAGATTAATATTGCAGAATATCATTTCAACTTTAGAATAAATAGTTCATGGTGAGGGTATGCTGCACTATCTATGTGATGATCAGTTTTAAAACAGGAACATCCTGATTTACTAAGCGAGCTTTGGGATTTCACGTTCTCTTAACACATCATAAGATGCTAAAGGCACAGTTTTCCCTTTCATTAGAATCACTTCCATAATGCTATCCCCTTCACCCCTTACTTTTTTTCTGAATGAAAGTCTCTTCAGATGTGTGAATCTACTATACATAAGCTTTATGTTTTCACCCAATTCAATCTTGTTTCCTGTGTTATAGGGAGAAGAACTTCCTAGTACTCTGAATATGGACTATCCATACGAAGTGAGCTTGAAAAGCCTGACTTACTTTATGGTTGCTCCTACATTATGTTACAAGGTAGCAGCATTGTCAAGTTATTTATTTTAAATTTAGAATGCAATTTCTTTTGACTTGTGTTAATTCCTCATCTACTTTCACCAAATTTACTTAGTAATATTTGCATGCACTTATCTCATTAGATTGCTTATAAGTACAACCATATGGACTCGTTGATATATCTGCAGTATGGAATATATTTAAGGTTTTTTGTTGTTAGTCCTTGTAACATTGATGTATTTTGAGATTGGTCTCTGTTCAATATGATGAATGAAAAAGATGTTTTAATTTGTTTTTGGACAGTTTATGTATGCAATTGTATTGCTCCTCCTATTTTGAATTGAGTATTAACCAGACTTTTTAATTTACATATAATCCAAGTTGTTAATTGGCCATAATAAGTGTACATAAAAGTAACTTGAGCCAAACTTGGTATAAAAGTGTACATAAGTTATTGCATTAAAAAAACTTGGTATACTGCAGTAAACAAACTTGGTAATGTATAATTAAACACACCTGATAAAATTCATTAAGCAAACTTGATAATGTATCATAAACACATTGTATCATACACATAAAGGCTTAAGCCATCACACACATTGTAGCATAAACATTAATTCCTTAGCCAAAATACACATTGTCATTAAAATACAAAATAGAAAACTACAAGGCTTAAGGACACCATTGTAGTATAGTTGTTCAACAAAACATAGGTCAAAACAGAAAACTACGAAGACACAAAGCCAACTTGTGCATGGTTACTTCTTTCTCCTCCTTTTAGCAGGGTTACTTCCTTCTCCTCCTTTGTGCTTGTTGCTTCTCAGCACTCTTGGTCTGTCACTTTTCCTCAAAGCCAACTTCCTTGCGACCTTTTGTTTCGTCTGTTTTGTCTACAAAGACACAATGGATCAATACTCAACCGGTTGTGCATGTTCATTATTTCAATTAAAACTGAGAAATATACACATTAGCATCATTTAATTAGTAGCAATACTCAACTGGTTTAGGAGGGGCAGTAACAGGTTCCTTTGGATGAGGTGCATGAACTGGTACATTAGGTGTAGGCTCAACCTCTGTAACAGGTGCAGACAGAATGTAGTCACCAACTCCTTGTGAGTCACCAACCTCTGCAGCAGCCTCAACAATTGGAGCATGGACACTAGCAACATTAGTTGGAGCTGGTATTTGGAAAGTGACATCATTGACATTAGGTTGAGGTTGTGTTCTTTCAAAAGCTTCACAAAGATCTGCTGCAAGCATTTCAAGCTCTGGGTCCACATGACATTGTGTTTCTGGCTGTTTTTCAGTGGGAGGTTCAGGATGATGTTGTGTTTGTTCACTAGAAGCTTGAGGTTATGTTGTTTGTGTAGAAGCTTGAGGTTGTGTTGTTTGTGTAGAAGCCTGAGGTTGTGTTGTTTGTGTAGAAGCCTGAGGTTGTGTTGTTTGTGTAGAAGTTTTCTTTGGCTTTTTCTGCACATAGAGTGATTCAGTCATTATCAGTTAGAAACACTAAGTAAAAATACATAATTAAGATGTCTGTGTCCATGTACCTTTCTTTTCTGAGCTTCAAGATTTGGCACGAGAACTGTACAACTCCTTGCATTGTGGCCATGTACACCACAGTTGGTACAACAATAAGATGTATGTGTCCTTCCCTTGTTAGGGTCCTCATCAGGTTCCCCCTTCCTTAGTTTCTTTGGCTTACCAGGGCCTCTTTTGTATGATGGAGGCAACATCTCCTCAGCATCAACCTCAGGCCACATGTCTTGGCCATTAATTGGGCTAACATTGAAATCATAGCATGCCACATATGTTTCTTTAGAATAACAGTCATCTACGTAGTCCTCAGGGTGTTGGTTCCTAAAGCCTAAGGCAGCAACTGCATGTCTACATGGTATGCCAACCAATTCCTAAAAGTTACATGTACAAGTTCTTTTAGAAGTGTCAACTATGAAGCTATGTTTGCTATGTATATGTTCAACTTGCCAAGTAGAATCACCATACCAGTTTGGAATCCAATTACCAGTATTTTCTACCTCTTTATCTAACCTAATTCTAGGTCTTGGCATTATCCTATGTTCCCACCTATCCACCTTTTCTCTTAATTTAGAATTTTTATTCATAAAGTAGTTTCTTATCCACTCATACATGGTTAAGATTGGTTTATCCCTAGCCACTAAGATTGTGCTGTTAAATGCTTCAGACACATTATTCATTAACACATCACATTTGGGATAGAATGAGAAAGCATGCTTACACCACGATTTTGTAGGAATTTTGATCAACCACTCCCAAGCCTTAGGATTAAACACCTTCAACTCTTTCATCTTTTCTTCCCATGCTTGTATATATGTGGCCTTGGCTGCTGCCATCATCAAATCTCTAATTTGTGTGCCACCACCAAACTTCTTTTTGAAATTGGCATATAAATGCCTAAGACAAAGCCTATGCTCCACCCTTTCAAACATCTCTTCAAAAACAGGAATTAAGCCCTACAAATCTAATCAAACAATAAAATAAGACACCTATTTCAAGAATTAAGCCCTACCGAACTATACAAAACAAATTGACATATTCAGGGACAAAATACAAAACAAATTGACATATTCAGGGACAAAGATCAAAACAAAGTGACATATTCAGGGACCAAGATCAAAACTAGTTGACATATAGAAGGACCAAATCAAATCACAATTACATAGATTAAGGATGAATTAAAAAATAAAATAGATCTGAAAGGTACCTTTTGTTGGTCTGATATGAATACCCATCTTTTTTCTTGTCCAATGTCTTCCAAAAGCAAGGTCAAGAACCACCTCCATGACTCCTTTGTTTCAGTCTCACATACACCAAAGGCTAATGGGTAATATTGGTCGTTAGGATCCCTTCCAACAGCAACAAGCAATATGCCACCGTATTTTGTCTTTAGGTGACATCCATCAACACCAATGAATGGCCTACAAGCAGTAGTGAATCCCTTCTTTACCCCATCAAAGCAAAAATAAAAGCATCCAAACCTGAGTTGAATTGTTGGAGCAATCCTAGAGACATTAATTTTGCAAGTGTTCCCTACATTGACCCTCCTTAATTCTACAGCATACCTCCACAGCAGTGACGGAGCCATGTTCAAAGAAGTGTGGGCTAGTGCCCCCACTATCTTTTAATACTTGTTAATGATAAGTAGTATATTCATGCATATATTTTAATTAAAACACTACATGTTATTTTTATATTGAAAGCAAGTTTGATTCATTCATTAAAAACATAAGTATCGGACAGTTTTATCTCTTTTTGTATTGTTTTTAGTTCTTTTTAACTATATAATAATAATAATAATAATAATAATAATAATAATAATAATAATTATTATTATTATTATTATTATTATTATTATTATAATAATAATATTACATTAAAATTTAAAAGATTAAAATTATAGTAGTTATCAATCTTTTTATATGAAGTTTAAAATTTCATGAGTTATATTTAAAGATACTAAAAGTTTAATTATTGACAATTTTTGGGAGTATAAATATCATCAAAAATTAATTTGAAATTTTGTCTCAAAATATTATATTTTCACTTTTTTCAATCTCAAAATAATTATAACTTTTGAATATTAATATAATATATATCCGTAAACCTATTTTTATTTATTGAATTTTATTTTACATATATTAATTATAATAATAAAATATATTTTGATAAATGATATTATTTTATTTTGGGTTAAATAAGTTTAGGTCCTCTAAATATAGCGATTTTCAATTTTAGTCCCTAAAATATTTTCTTTTAAGAATTGGTCCTTACAAGATTTTCTGTCTCAATGAATAGTCCCTGACGTCAAATGGGAGTAACGGCTGCTAATGTGGTTGTGCCACGTGGCAATTTCTTCCATTTTTTATTTTTTATATTCATAAATCCAGAATTCGTAGCTAATTCGTAACTAATTCGAAACTAATTCCTAGCTAATTCTGAAAATTGAGACTTTCTAAACCCAGTATTCGTAGCTAATTCGTAGCTAATTCGAAACCAATTCCTAGCTAAAACTAACTAACTTACTTTTCTAACTAAAACTATTTATGGTGGTTTTTTTGGTTTTTATAGTGATTGGAATAAGGTTGGTGGATGCTGTATGAAGTGTGGTCTTGGTGTTTGATGCAAGTTTGGTGAGCGAGATGTGTAATATGTAGTTTGATGGAGGTTGTTTTAAGGTGAGTTTGGAGGATGTAGTAGAGTTTTATGGTGTTAGAGAGTGTGGTTGTAGTTGTTATGATTTGAGAGCACTAGCCAATTCAATTGAAAAGGTAATATTTGTGTTCCACTTTTAAGTTGGTAGATTAGTATTGCAGAATATCATTTTAACTTTAGAATAAATAGTTCATGGTGAGGGTATGTTGCACAATCTATGTGATGATCAGTTTTAAAACAGGAACATCCTGATTTACTAAGCGAGCTTTGGGATTTCACGTTCTCTTAACACATCATAAGATGCTAAAGGCACAATTTTCCCTTTCATTAAAATCACTTCCATAATGCTATCCCCTTCACCCCTTACTTTTTTTCTGAATGAAAGTCTCTTCAGATGTGTAAATCTACTATACATAAGCTTTCTGTTTTCATCCATTCAATCTTGTTTCCTGTGTTATAGGGAGAAGAACTTCCTAGTACTCTGAATATGGACTATTCATACGAAGTGAGCTTCAAAAGCCTGACTTACTTTATGGTTGCTCCTACATTATGTTACAAGGTAGCAACATTGTCAAGTTATTTATTTTAAATTTAGAATGCAATTTCTTTTGACTTGTGTTAATTCCTCATCTACTTTCACTAAATTTACTTAGTAATATTTGCATGCATTTATCTCATTAGATTGCTTATAAGTACAACCATATGGACTCGTTGATATATCTGCAGTATAGAATATATTTAAGGTTTTGAGTAAAGAGTTTAGTCAGAAAATACGTGCATAGATAATTGGTATGCGGCTACAGATTGAGTTCTCTTCTAACAAGCATAACTAGTCAGATTGTTTGAGTTTGCCATGTGATCACTTGATTAGTAGAAAGTGTGTCCAATTAATTACTACCCGTCTTTCCCTTTTCTTTTTAAATGTTGGCCATTCGACCTTATCCATATCACACTCGATGCTTATTTTCTTTTGGCGTACCTTTGTGACCAAATATTTTGCAGAATCAAATACAAACTCTATAGCAGAACTCCCAAAATTCTTTCTCTAGATTCCCTTGTATTTTCCATCTGTACAAACTTCCCAACATTCCCTTGTATTTTACAAGTTACCGGATCAAATTCTGTTATATGTAACCTTTATCTCACTTATCACATTTTGATCTGGTTGTGTTTTATCCTGGTTCTTGCTTCTTGTTATCATGTATATAGGGGTTGAAGTTCTTTTAGGGGATTGATTATTACATACTAACTAGCATGAAAATATAAATATAGATGTAGCATACTTTTCTTCCGCTTTTGAGAATGCTGTATTGGCTTTTTCATCTTTTATTTCAGCGTTGTATCATAGGCCGTACTTCGATTTTTTTTATTTGCATTTTCCCACACGAATGCACTGCACTTTTTTATTTCTAGAAGCAAAATTTTTCTATCTTTATGTATATATCTTGTTCTCATTTTTCATGTGTACTGTGAAAAAAAATTTATTTGCATTTTTTTGGTTTTTATAGTGATTGGAATAAGGTTGGTGGATGTTGTATGAAGTGTGGTCTTGGTGTTTGATGCAAGTTTGGTGAGCGAGATGTGTAATATGTAGTTTGATGGAGGTTGTTTTAAGGTGAGTTTGGAGAATGTAGTAGAGTTTTATGGTGTTAGAGAGTGTGGTTGTAGTTTTTATGATAAGTGAGTGGACAAAAGATGAGGGTGGGGTCTTATGGAAGAAAATGTGAACAGTGGGGGAGTATTGAAGATGATGAGAAATGTTGCAGGTTGAAGTTATTGTAAGATGAAGCTTAGGTGGTAAATGGTGGTTAAGAAGACATGAAGGGAAGTATGGTTTTGTTTTGACGTGATTTAATGTTAAGTGAGAGGATTCACATGTTGTGTGTTGGTCTTGGGTAGCACGAATTTAGTAGTGTTGATGGAGGAGAATAGGTTGGTGGATGGTTAATGTTTTAGTCATGAAAAATGAAGAAGAGGTACTTCCTATTCATAAGTTTTAGGTCTCTCTTCCTCCCAACCGTCATGTACTTGCTATAATTTAATATAAATAGTTTTAGTTAAAAAAGTAAGTTAGTTAGTTTTAGCTAGGAATTGGTTTCGAATTAGCTACGAATTCTAGATTTATGAATATAAAAAATAAAAAATGGAAGAAATTGCCACGTGGCGCAGCCACATCAGCAGCCGTTACTCCCATTTGACGTCAGAGATATTCATTGAGACGGATAATCTTGTAGGGACCAATTCTTAAAGGAAAATTTTTGAGGGACTAAAATTGAAAATCGCTATATTTAGAGGGACCTAAAACTTATTTAACCCTTTTATTTTTAACTATACTTATTTTATAAAAAATAATTTAAAATTTAAATTTAAACAAAAAATATATTTATATAAATTGCCCCCGCTATTAAAAAGTTCTGGCTTCGTCACTGCTTCACAGCGGTGTATACTGCTTTGTTGCATCACCTTCAACCAAAGCTTTTGCAATTTGCTTGCCCTTCCATGCCCTGTTCATAGTTATACCTACAAAGTAAGTACTCATAATCTCAGACACAATGTCACGAATCTTGATTCCATCAGATGAAGCCATCCTAGCCGCCACAGTCTTGGCAATCCACTTTGAGTTAGCAGTGGTGTTATTCAAAACCCTACCACACGTGTGTGCACCAACCCATTTCTTCATTCTATACGTGTGCTTATTCCCCACTTTACTAACAAGAGCCAAAAACCCATAATTGCCCTTGCAAACTACTCTCACTCTAACCTTGTCGTTTTTCACATACTTTATCTCTCTTCCATTTAGCACCGACCACTCAGTTATTGCCTCCTTAAATTCAGTAAGAGACACAAACTCCAAACCAACTCTGAACTTGTAGTCCTTATCTAACTCTTCCATCTTGAACCTAAGATATTTTGGCCCTTTCTCTCCATCTGATGCATCTGGATCACTACTACCTAGATCATCACTTAAATAATTTGTTTCAATCCCTTCATTACCAACATTAACTCCACTTGAGGAACCCTGGTTAGCTTCAACATTTCTTATCTTTGTTGGAGTATTCATATGTTTCCTTGCTATATGCTTAACCCTTCCAGTTGGTTTTTCTACAACATCAAATCCATCATCCATGCCAAGGGCCCTTTCATCCTCACTGTCCTCAAATGATAAACCATTATAATCACTGTCATCATTATCATCACTATCATCAATATCATCTCCTACAACTCCATCTACATTCTCATCAATAACGGGAGGTTCACCAACTTCAATATTTTCTGCATTATCCTCAATCACATCATCCTCAATAACATTATCCTCAATACCATCACCAGCATTATCCTCAATAACATCATCCTCAACAACATTACCATCACCAGCATTATCCTCAATAGCATCATCCTCAATAAAACTATCAGCATCATTAATGATTTTTTCAGCATCATTAACAACATTATCAGATACTACTACCCTATGCTCAACAAATAAATCCACACTACAACTAGTTTCAACAACTTTTTCATAAACAGCAGCAGTATCAATATCATTAACTATCCTTGCATGCTTACCCGATACACTGTTATACCACCATAACAAATAATCAGTGACCTCTAGGTTGCAAAGATCTTTCATAATACCAGCTGCTTCAAAGAAGCTCCATCTATCAGGGTCAATATCTACTTCAACTTAATCCCCACCTAAGTAGTACACGACATTATCCTTAACAAACCTCCCACTGTAATGCATGTTCGCCGTAAAGATCATACCTGGTAGATTCGAAATGGTCTCTCAATCTTCAATGTAGCTTCGTCACCCTCTGTCGCCTTGCCTAGACGAGTTATCGCACCAGTCGCTTCACCTTCTCTTAGCTGATTCCCTTTCTAAAATTGAAACCCTAATTTACAGGGACTAAACATAAAAGAGGGAAATGTCTTTTGGTTGCCTTATTTTTGCGGGGAAAACATCTTATCCACGTGTTCAAAGTAAATATAAATAAGAATGACAAGGAATATGTCAGGTCATCACCGTCTGCCATCTCATCTTTTTTTTAACGTCCCATTAACAGCAGGGACCAACGTCAAAGAGAAATGAACATATGGGGACTCATACCAAAAAAAAAAAAGATTCAGGGACGAAAACCAAAAACACGCTAACTTACAGGGACGAAAACACTATTTAAGCCTAAACTTTTAAAAGGGTAAAAAAATTAGAAGATAAACTTGTCATTAAAAATAAAAATTAAAGAGTAAATTTGACATAAAAAGGATCAACCCAAAATTTTAAATCCTCTTTATATATAGTTATAGATAACAAATATATTTTAAAAAAATAAAATCATTATCTAAAACAAAAAGAATAAATTTTAACATGATCTTAAATCCTCTTTATATATAAATATAGATTATAGATAACAAATATATTTTAAAAAAATAATTATCTAAAACAAAATGAATAAATTTTTACATGTTAAAATTCAATTTTTCCTTCATCTCTAACCATAAACACCCATTATTGGAAACTTTTACTAGACACTCCTACTCTTATCCTTTTACCCTTACAATTTTTCCAAATTGTTCGTTTTAAATTTTTTACATAACAATTATCTACCATTTATTTTCTTACTCTCCTATTTAATCTTTTTGAAATGTGTGGAAGTGCACCCTTACAATAATTATTCAGAATGCAATAGTATTTCAGTCCCTAGTTACGCTATAATAAATGGAGTGGAATAGAGCGGAACGGAGTAGAATAAAGCCTAGCAAAATAAAATGGAATAAATATATCATTTCATTGTTTGAGTATTTCATGACGGAATAAAGCAATTTTTCATTCAGCCTAAATCGGAGGGTATAAAAAGTGATGGAAAGTGATGGAATGAGATGTAATGCATTCCATCATGTTCCGCTACATTCCATCCATTTTTAATTAACCCAAACAATAGAATATAAATTTATACCATTTCATTTAGCTCCGCTCCGTTATGTTCCATCAATTCAAACATAGCCTAAAATTTATCAGACTGCTTCGTTTTTAGTGTTTTTGTACATATTTTTATCACTACATACTATTTATTGAGTTTTCCAGATATCTCATCAGGCTACTTTCAATCAATTTTTCTAATATGTACAAGTGTTTATCAGATAACTTGCTTTATAATTATCAAGTATTATAAGCATTCACATTATTATCTTTGTTTTAAGTATTTCGATGTATCTAAATTTTGTTCACCATAATACTCACTAATAAGTATTTTAGTACTTTTATAATGTTTAACATATATGAATATCCCTCTACTATACGATAAAAATCAATCCTGTGTAGATATCATTGATGCATTCTTAAGTACACAGAAATTTGATAGGAAAAAGGAGTAATAAGGTGAGCTAAGTGATTGTCGACATTACACGGTCAAATACTTAAACATAAAAAAGAGGAAGAAGCAATAAACTAATATTTAATTATGATAGAGGTGGCAAGTACAAGGACTCAAATGGTGCAACACAAAGTGCTACTAAAAAATGTAGTTTTCCATTTAAAACCAGGTGAACACTGTCTAAAGATAGTTAAAGATGGAAGATTGATATATAATATGGAATTCACAACCACAATTTACTTGATAGATATAAAGGTCATGTATTTGTTAGGCGCCTAAATGCAGATGAGCGAAAACATGTTGATTTGACAAAGGGTCATGTTTCACCGAAACATGTACTTCTGTCGTTGCGAGAGCGAGATCCTAAGAATGTCACTCAGATGACGCAAATATATAAACATAAGAGTATGCAACAAAATAAGAACAAGAGTTCTAGAACTGAGATACAACATTTGTTTAAGCTGATAAAGGATGCAAATTATGTTTATTAGAGTAGAAGAAGAGATGACTCAGATGTTGCGAGAGATGTTTTTTGGACCCGCAAAGATTCAGTCAAGTTGTTGAATATTTTTTCTATTGTGTTGATTATGGATAACATGTACAAGACAAACAAATACAAACAACCTGTGTTTGAAATTTTTTGTATGTCGTCCACTTAGTTAACATTTTCTATTGCATTTTTGTTGGGTATTGGGTAAGCTGAAGCAAATATTTATTAGGGAATGGTTATGTCCACAAGTGATTTTGTCTAATAGAGATCTTACTTTGATGAAATCAATTGAAGTTATGTTTCCAAGGACAATCAATTTGATTTTTAGTTTCACATAAACAAAATTGTTTGTTCAAAATGCATGTAATATGTTATGAATGATATGCAAGAGGTAAAAAACGTATTATGGATTGATCTTGTATGGATCGTTGATGAGGTGGAGTACTATCAACGTTTGCATCAACTTGGGAAAACATGTGTTGGTTGTAGTCAATTTATTTATCATGTGAAAGGCACATGGTTGACTCCCCATATGCATAGATTTCTTGAAGCATGGATCAATCGAGTATTGCATTTGGAAAACACCACAACTAATATGTATGATTATCACTATTTAAAGTTTGCATTGCTTTGAATTTATGTTTATGTGATACTATTTCATTATAAGATTGAGTTTGCTCATTGCAAATTTAACAGATGTTGGAGAACAATATAGATGACTTGTTCAAATGTTTAGAGAGTATGAATAACTACATGAAGTTACAGTTAGGAAACATTAAAGCTTATTTTAATAAGATTTTTTTTAAGAATCTAAGTACGAACACACCATTCCATTT
The DNA here is from genome assembly GCA_022829125.1 of Lathyrus tuberosus. NCBI lineage: Eukaryota > Viridiplantae > Streptophyta > Magnoliopsida > Fabales > Fabaceae > Lathyrus > Lathyrus tuberosus. The sequence continues at coordinate 10,661,014 of JALAZF010000086.1, forward strand.
AATGGGAAACTGTGTGGATCAGTATAAAAAGATACTTTGAAACGCATTACTAAAGAGTTTCATAGGGTTGATTATGTGGGAATTGACACCCACATTTGTTGGTGTACTCTTAGAACATCATATGGGTTCTCTTGTGTTTGTGAGTTAGGAACATATACATTGGGGGATGATTTAATACCAATAGATGTTGTTCATATTCATTAGAGGAAATTAAGCATGGACAATACACAAAAATGTAGACGCAGATGATGGGTCAAAGGTGTACATGAGTAATGCAATTGGAACATTGTGGAGAAGGTTCAGGTCACTGGATGTTGTAGGGAAAAGAAAATAAAAAACTAGTGTGTGTGAAATTTCTGATCTCACTATGAGTTCAATGTGCCCACGACATCATAAAAATAAAAACCAAAGGAAGTGCGAAGAAGAAAGGGAAGAAACCTATGGGATATGATGTATATCGAGACCCTTCATATCATGAGCATGTTGACCGAGCATACTGTGATTCTCAAAGACCGTCAAAAGGCCATGTAAATAACCATCTCAATTTTCTCAAAATCAATCATATCAAAAGTAGTCATCGAAGAAGCAATCATCCAAGAAGTAACTATCTCAAAATCAATTCATGCTTGAATTTTCTGAACGTATTAGGTCATATATTGATGACATAGTTAATGTTGAAGCAGAAGGAAATTATGGGTTTATAGTCATTGCATCTGTTGGAACAAAATTGGTTTGTCCCATATCCCCTAGATTTTGATGATAATAAAGTATTTAAAGAACAATTGAGTGTACTAATGTTTGTTCAAGTGTGCCTGACCATAGACTTAAACTCCATATAGAATCCAAGTATTGGTTCTGACTATGACTATTCAATGAGAAACGTGAAGATAAAAATCTGATGAATCAGAAGCTAAAGACCAGAATTTAAAGAAGTCAACTTCTGAAGAGGTCAATGTCTAATGATTAGGGTCTGAAGGAGTCAATGATAAGACTTTGAAGAAGTCTGCCTCTGATAATCAGAACCTGAGTCAGTTAAAGCGCAATGACCAAGGTGACATTGATCAGTCACTATTCATCTCTGAACATAATTTGTCACGTGAAAACCTAAGCTCTATTTTCTTCATAGAACACATATTCAAAGACAACATCCTTTATTCACAAATACATCGAACGAATTTTATATATTGAAGGTGACGATAATTGAGGTTTTCAAGAAGTTTTGGATTTACTCGATAAAGGAGATGAGGACCACCAATTTGTCCATTGTCATCTTATACAAGAGATGGCGACGCATAAGGAATCCTACACAAAGTTATACGTGAAAAAAATGAATTACGATACAATTTTCAGTGCTCTTGTTCCTTGTCTTAGTCGTTCGGCTCTGTTTGACAAATGGATGCGCTTTCCGAAAATGGGACATCTTATAGCAAATGCTAATTTAACACAATATGGTTTCTCATAAACATTATTTCCACTTCGGAGTAAGCCACCTCAGAATTCATCTGAATGTATCATGTGTATTGGTTGACTATAAAAAAAAACAATAATTTGTTCAGGTTTATTTGAAACTGGGATGTCATATACCAAATACATCACCGGAGTGGACGACACATTTCACGCAAGATGCTGAAACTTGGTCGGAACACTTTCTTGAAAAGATGGAAGAGTTCACCAAATTAAGCGACATTGAACGAAAAGCAAATAAGAAAATGTCGAAGATTGAGTCGCTAATAGAATTAGATAGTGACACAACTTTTGATGCGTTTTAGTTGTAATATAACAATGTAACACTTATTATTTTTTGTAAATAACGCACTGCATAATGTTATAAAATTGGGTTGTATTTTTTGGACATTTTTTTTTCAAATTATGCTCTGCATAATTAGCATGGTTTTGTTATGCATAATTTTTTGGTGGATTCGGAGATGTATCTCTGAACACACCATTTTTATTAATTTAATCCGGAGTTGTTTCTCTGGAGAAACTCTTATTTTTTTGAAAAAAAAGACGGATATGGAGATGTATCTCCGAAGTACCCCACTACATACATGTTCAAATATGTAAGGTCCTTATTGTTCTATAACTTCTATAAATAGGGTCGCTCAATCCATTTTTTTTACAAAAAGCTAGAATGACTACATATCCCCATCTTACATTTGTGTATTTCAATGGTACAAAACTCCCACTTCAATTTCGGATCTGCGAGAAATACTTCTCATCGATCTGAAAAATCAAACTAAATATTCTCTTGCGCTATCTAGAGAATCAGAGAGTTGTCAAGCTCGAGTATCGTTCACCCTCGAAGGACAACGAAGAGAAGATGTAGTTCACTCCACTTGAATCGAAGAAGGATGATGATTTGAATGTGATGTGGAGTACCTTTTACTGTTACTCCTCAATAAGTTTGATTGAAGTGGATGCGACGATTCAAAGATCAGCCAAAGATATTATAAAAATATTGCAACGTTCTGAACAACTTGTTTTTAATAACATATAATGTTGAATTTATGTAATGTTTGTCTATGTAATGTTTATTTTAGAATTAATTTATGTTTTTCATTCTGCCATTATTTCTGCTTGTTTTTTTTTTTTAACTAACAGAGCAAAATTTGAAGATGTATATCCAAAATTCCCACAAACAAATGAACTAAAGGGGGATACAGAGATGCATCTTATGTATACGAAAACGCATCTCCGAGTCACCATTTCGTCTAAGTTAAGTGGAAAAAATATGTGTCCGAAAATGCAATGCAGGGGACATTTTAATATTTTCCCAGTGGTGTGAGATAAAGAGCTACTCGCTAATTTTGTGGTCATGTACATTATCACCAATTGATGTTGTTTTAGGTTCTGGTGGTTGGGCCCACCTCAGACTCTATAGCTTTTGTCATGTTTAATAGCATCTCCAACCGTGAACTCATTTTTGGGTTTTTTGTGGGACCTATTAAGCCACGTCAGCTTGAAGCAACTCAATTAGTTTTTCACTCTAATGGTGCAACTCTGAAGAACTCATATTGGGTCCCACAACTTTACTTTATATATTAATATTTTATTCATATTAAATTTTATATTAATTAAAATAATAATTTTAATTATTTAAATTAAATTTGATACAAATTAAATAAAATTCAAATTAAACTTATAATTTAAAATGATAATTAAAATTAATCTCACGATTGTAATTTGAAGTAAAAAGATGAAATTTTGAGTTAAATATTTTGCAAAAAAAAATGCTAATGAGAAAAAATTGTCGAAAAAAATTAAAAGTTTAGGAATAAAATGATGAAATTGTGAGAGAGAAATTTCAAATTGAAGAGAAAATAAAAGTGAGAGAAATTTGTGTTGGTAAATTTTTTGAAAACAAAATTATATTTATAATAAAAAAAATTGAAAAAAAAAAAAAAAAAAACAACTAGCTGTTGAACGGCAAGTTTTCAATTAAACAAATAAAAATAATGTCATTTATCCGTTGCTTGAAATTCATCCGTTGGCCAGACTGAAACTTGAAAAAGAGAAAAAATTGGTTGCCAGCGTGGCGAACCATTTGATAAACCCACCACTGGAGGTGGTCTAAGCTACTTCAATAGAAATCAATTCTAGTAACCGAATTTTGAAAATAGAATCCAAACATCTTTGTAACTTTCCAAATCACGTTTGGACCACTCAAACATGTGTTTGATGATGCTCAACGTGGAACGTAACAGATACAAACTTGATAATGCTGGTCCAAACATGTGTTTGATGATGCTCAACTTGATAATGCTGGTCCAAACATGAGTTTGATGATGCTCAATGTGGAAACGATAATATAACAAAGCAGTGAATTTAAACACTCAAACCAAACCAAATCCTTTGCACAATCACAATAATATATTACAGAGAGGTGGCACTATAACTGCAAGAGGCAACACTACAAAGCCATACTTACAGAGAGGTGGCACTATAACTGCAAGAGGCAACACTACAAAGCCATACTTACAGAGAGGCAATGTGTCTATGCAAATGCCATCCCAAACTTTTCATTTTATTAGGGATTAGGCAACAAAGATCTTTGTGAAATCAGCGGTCTTAGCAGGAGAATACATAACTTTAAAGGTTTCTCCCAATCGGGTATACATTAAAAGTACAACATTACACCGGAACAGCTTCCGGAACTTTTCCATTGCTTGAAAGTACTAAACTATCATAATAATCGACTAGCACTTTCCAGCCACCAGGGCACATAAATCCATCTGGAGGACTTTCTTTGTTCCTAGCAAGTGTGCGCATCTGCAAAACGGAAGTAACATTCGTTAAGATACTACACATATGCAGCATGTGTTAATGTGTCAGTGTCATGTTTGATGTTTATGTCAGTGTTTCGGAGTCTAAGAACAAAACCTTAGGTTACATATAATCGCAGAAAAAAAACATACCTTTGTGCCTGATATGAAGATGAAATCCTGAGGCCTTGATGGATCAAAGAATGCCATTTTACCTTGAGTCTTGTCATACGCAGCAACCTGCAAATGAATCGAGATAATCAACAAAAAGGCCTTTGAAGTGAAACTCAACATGTTAAAGAGAAAATAAGTTCATGTATTTACCCTAAAAGGAAGAATGTTTAGGCGCTCGAGTCCAGGTGCCATGCTCAATACTTTCTTTCCATGGTCAGCATCATATAGATCTCTTTTTTCAACGGGATGGCCCATGCCTGCGGGGTCGCGGCCAACAATGTAGAAGTTTGCCCCTGCATTGATTCTAGCCTTTGCATGCCACTGCACCTCAGTTGGTCCAGCATAGTGCATGGGAGATGGAAATATGGATACCACTGTTGTCTCTGGATCAAGAACACCATCCTCAAGTACCTAAAGAAAGATCATAATATATAAGTGAAACTTTCTATGAAAAAATCAAATTGAACCATAAATAGCATATAGCGCCATAGAAACGCAGGACATACCTTCTCATGTTGTTTCATTCGCCAATCAAGTGGAACATCATCAGCTTTTGTATAGCCTCCAAGTGGATGAAGCAAGAGGACAGGATTCTTGTAACCCATATCAAGAAGCCGCTTGCGAGTATCAGTCATTAGCAAAGCATGGCCATTGTGGACAGGATTCCGGAGCTGGAAGGCAAACACAGCATCCGCATTGCGCCTTGTGAACTCGTCACGGAGCTCTGAAGGTGACAGCCGAAAATGATCAAGTCCATCATGGTACTTAATAGGTTCAATAACCTCTAGGTCACCACCAATCAGCCAATCTCCAGCATTAGTTATAGTTTCTTCAACATAAGGTAGTCCAGGGGCAGTTGTCCCCCAAGTTCGGGCTATCCTTTCTTCTTTAGGATGCTTGTAAATTTCAATACTGAAATAACCAGATGAAAAATATAAGACATAGGAAACAAATGGAACAATTAAAAACAGAATGAAAGTCACACATACATACATATCATGTCACTATGCATATAAGGAAGTTGAAAACAAAATATAATTTTTATTTGTATTTTAGTCAAGTCAAGACCCTAAGAGGTATCAATAAGTTTTTGTAAGAGTCAAAGACCTTATCATGAAGTATTGTTTGACAATAGAGGAAACCCATCTCCAAATCATTACGGCATTATATGTCTTGTTGACTATGCAACCAACCATAACATTTCAGCCTAACAAAAAGGAATTATACAAAGACACGACATGTCCTGAAAATGACCTAATTCTCAGAATATCCAATCTCAATCTTTGCATCTATCCTATAAGCACCGACACCAGAAACACGACTCCGACTTGACGCGTCGACAAAGGTAATAATTTGAAAAAGTGAATGATGACCACCAAACCCTCCCCATTTGATATCATAAATTCATCACACACAAATAAACAGCTATCAATAATTGACCAATTAAACTCTATAGATGGCCGAAGAAGCCAATTAAACCTGCATAACTCTCCTAAAAAATTAATAATGGAAACTTTAATCATAACAAACAACTAAACCTTCAAAGCAATCTTTAAGAAAACAAAAAAAACATTGTAATTAAACTCAAGATGAACAAGAGAAGAAGAAAAGGGAAAACTTACTCATTCAGAATAGCAATAGGGTTACCCTTTGAATCAAAAAGAGCAACTTTTTTAGAATCACCGATCCGATGTTTCTGCGCATCATCAATCGCCAAAACAATCGGAACAGACATATTCACGACAGACCCATCATCAAGTCTTAGTGAATTGAAATGAAGCGTTTGGAGGAACTCTCTCTCTCTCATGAACCCACCCAACGGTGTGGCCCATCCTTCACTCAAAACATGTACCCATTCAACATCAATCCTCGAAAGTTTCACTCTTGGAAGCGATAAAGCCTCGCCCTTTTTCAAATCCCTCTTCCCATCCTCCACCACAAGCTCCACCAACTTTCCACCGTCCGGTTCAATTAACCCATTAGAAACACGGAGTTTCCGATTGGTTTTCGCCTTGTTTTTGATAGCTAGATTAACTCTGGTGGAAGGAGCGAAATGGGTGTCGAAGGAATTGGTCAAAGAGTGAGAAGGGAAAGAGGTTTTGGAGAAAAGGGAAGCCATGGAAGCCATGGAAAACGGTGTTTGGTGGTTTTGGAATTGGGAAATGTTTTGGTTTATAAAACTAAAAAGGTGATTTTGCTAGTGGGTGAATGAGGACAAAAGGGTCATTCAAAAAAACTAATGGAATTTAAAAAAAGAGAAAAGTTTGTGTTGTGTTGTTGATGACAGTGATCTTAGATAGAAAGACACAAACGTAGGTAGCACAGAAAAAGAAGAGTTTGTGTGTTTGTTATATAGTGGAGACGATTTGATGAAGACGGTTTGAATTCAATGAATCTAGACACTTTTTTTTGCTTACTTATTTCGTGATCTCATTGTTTCTCTCCTTTCCGTATTGGAATAACTATTACCCCCACTTCCACTTTGTTCAAAAATTACTATTTTTAATTTGAATTTAATTATTATGTACGGACAAGATAAAAATATTTTATATTGTTATATAATAGGAGTATATCATTTTAATATGTTATATAATTAGTTTAAAATTTTTAATATGATTTGGTGGGATGTATGATCGTCATTAGTTGACAGTATAAAAAAAAATTAATGCATCTTTTTAGTAACCGCAAGGATTTTTTATGACAATGTATGTTTCATATTCATGTTTATTATGTTATTGGGTATCAATAAGTGGCAATTATGTTCTATTATTGGTTTGTTTGCATGTATTTATGTTTAAAGTAATCTATTTCAATGAGAATTTCATTCTATGTGAGTGTTATCATGTTGATAGTCTTATCTTTGCAAATTGCATCCGTGTAGTATTTTCGTTTGTATGAGGTTTAAGATACTTCTCATAGTTTGCTTGTTCTCTTTTTGATGTTGTCAAAGGGGGAGAAGTCTACAAGATGAAGTTGGATGCACATATGCAGGGGGAGTATTCATGAAGACAACAACGTCGCGAAACGTATCGTCTCATGTTTTGCCATCATAAAAAAGGGGGGCGTATGTGAGTGTACTTTTGGATTTTGAATGATTTCAAAACTAGGATAGTGCAGCGTTAATTTGTATTGGACGACATCCTCCCATTCTAGATGATCGTCTTAGTATTAGGAAGCATTAAAATGGTTTGGAAAAGGAGTTTACATCATACATGCATTGAAAAATAAGTTTTTGGGGGATCAACACATTTTAGGTCGACACATGCAAGAACAAGCTGACCTATAGAAGTTTCTACTTCAGCATAGGTTGACACATAACTTTTCAGGTCGACACCCACGCATCAATATTAAAGCCTGTAGCTTCTGTTTGATGTGCTGACCAACATAGGTCAACACAAGACATTGGCAGGTTGACCTAAGACCTTATCAGGTCTGCTCATACGCTTTGACAGACCGACCTATGACTTACATAGGTCGACACACACGATGCACACCTTTAAAAATATTATTTTTTTCCTCCATCCATTTGCATTTCTTTTGCTTCACACCTCTCATACATATAAATACTCATGCATGCATCATATTCTAGTAAGGTGCTAGTAAAGTGTACTAGTGTAAAACCTAAACGAAACCAGAATTACAAAGTTAATCCATCATCTTCAATTCGAATTCTAATTAAGGGCGGACGTACCCATAGCGAGGCCGATTGGGGAACTGCCTAAACAAATCATTCTCTCTCTCTCTCTCTCTCTCTCTCTCTCTCTCTATATATATATATATATATATATATATATATATATATATATATATATATATATATATATATAATTGTTGTACTTGCAAATTATCGAATCTTTATTGTTTGGATCAATTGTTTGAAAATCAAATTTTTGATTACGTTTTGAATTACGATTTGTTGATATAATCATAATATCTTTGATTGTGATTGGTTTTAACATCAACAAATCAAATTAAATTTCCAAGCGTTATCAATTGCACTCAAGGTGTTCGATAATTTGTTTCAATATTTTTTAATTGAACTTTTGATCATTAGAAATAAGCTCTATGTGTAGCTTAACATTTAATTCTTTGTGAATTAATCTTTGTTGATCACTTTGTTTTCATTATCATCTAATTAGTTTACGTTACGCATATCCGAGATTTTTGATAGTAGGTTCGGTTAGACGATTCGGTTCGGGTTGTTTCCGTTATGCCATAAAACTTTTGAAACTATTTTTGCCAAAATTAAAATTTTTAATTTGTGATCTATTCACCCCCTCTAGATCGAAGCTTATAGTCTAATATAAACAAAAGATGTAAAAGAAATGATAACCTATTAGTAACTTAGAGATCATTTGTGATGGATAATCAATAAGTAATGACTACAGTCGCGACGACTCTCAGCAATGAGTACAAGAATAGATTAGAAGAAGAACTCTGTCTTTTCTCACAACTCCTCACGCTAAAATGATTCTTAATTACTATTAAGACTATCAAACTCTTTAATGGTGTGTTTTTCCTCAATTCCCGAGGTCTGCTTTTATAGGCACAAATGTGGATGCAAAAGATGAAAGGCCTCAGATCATGGGTTTTTGATGCAAAAAAAGGTTTAAACCATATTTCAAATTAGCATACTCTACTTTATCCTTCATTATTCCAGAACAAGCAATCGAGTACGGACAATAGGGGAGACAAAACTTCTAGTGTAGGCTATTGCAGCAGGTGGTAGTGCAGAGAGACAGATGGCGTTGTGTCCTTGTGCAGGGTGCGCGCTGCATTGGTGGTCCCCATTGTACCATATCTTTTGTCTTCTTGTGCACTTGATCTTATTCATTTGATTCAATATTTCTTTCAAGCACAAATTAGCCACGCAAGCCCTAGACATATGGACACTTCATTCTCTTGGCCATTATTTTCTCATTAACTTTAGCAAACTTTCTATTTTCCTATCAGCTATCTATTCCAGACTTTGTCTAGACCAGTCATACCTTAACTTGCCTAAAACTGCCTTGAAATCAAGTAACAAACACATGAAAACTATAAAAGGAGCCCCTATTGTGCTCCAACCAATATAAGCTAAAAACACTAAAACTTAGCAAACAAACATTAAAATCATCAAATAAAACAGAATGAAATGGGCTAATAATAACACACTAAAAGTGGATTATCACCAGGTACAAGCACTTAGGTGTGATTTTTGTGGTGGAGGACATGAGAACGGAAGGTGCTCATCAGAAGGGTCGAGTGAAGAAGTGCAATATGCTAATTTTCAAAAGAATGATTGTCGCGGTGAGAATCGGATATCAAGCTATTGGTTAACTTGAATCACAAATCTTGAAATTCACCACCGAACTTTGATTTATCCAAAGGAAAGGGTAAAGGTCGAAAATCCTAATTGCAATGTAAAACAATGCAAAAGATCTAAGGTTCGGGGGTTGGTTATTCCTAAGGAAGGTGTTAGCATCCTAAACATCTGTAGTATTCTACAGGAACCTCTTGTTAGTATTTGTGTTATATTTTTGTTTTCTTGCTAAAGGTATCTGCTAAGGGAAGAACCTAGGGGTTAGTATCTAAGTATGCTCGGCAAGACATCGCATCTCGTGCCTACGTATCATGATGGGAATGGAATCAGAGCATTCGTAGTTCCCTTCAAAGAGGGTGAGGAACTCTTGACTGTGGTCAAGGTTCCAGGGAGGAGGTAAGTATCCATGGCAAGATACTTACATGGAGTGCGGCGACTTCAAAGTTAAAGTCAAGTTGAAAGGGAAGTAAGTATTCATGGCAGAACACTTACATGGAGTGCGGCGACTCCAAAGTTAAGGTTTTGGTTGTAAGAGAGGTGAGTGTCCATGGCAGAACAATTACATGGAGTGCGGCGACTCCGATCATAAGGCCAAGTTAAAAGGGAAAAAAGAGTAAATATCCATGGCAGAAACATACATAGAGTGCGACGACTCTGAACTTAAGGTTAAATTGAAAGGGAAGTAAGTATCCATGGCAGGAACTTACATAGAGTGCGGCGACTCTGATCCTAAGGCTAGGATAAAAGGGAATGTCATATATCTAATTCTTTCATGGGAGAAGAAGGGAACTTAATGGTATTTGTCTAAATTAAAGTTTATTTTTTTATTTTTGATTATGAAAAGGTTTTAATTTTAAGCATGGAAAGCCATCCTAATACTATGATTCTAAAGATCAAGCTTAAAAAGGAAAAGTATCCTATTGTTATCATTCGATAGGGGTTTATTACAAGACCCTAGTCTAATCCAATTTATCCAAGATAAAGTTGGATCACAAATCTAAAGGAACGTGGCAAATCAAAATCACACAAGCGAGTCGAACTCATAAGAAGATTCTACCAAATAAATAATCACAAATGTCATTAAAATTGACTGAGATTCACTACAAAACTACTTGACCGATTAATATTTTAAGATTTTTTTTCTAATTTAGCCCACCAAAATTTTAATTAAAAATTAGAAATTTAATTACTAAATCAATTAATAAAATAAAAAATATGTAGTTTTTTTTTTTGGAAAGAAAAGAAAGGTTTGGGCTTGCATCCAGAGCCCGCAAACTTGTAAGACACTAAAAAAACAAAAAAACAATGGGTCGGGGCCTATCTTGCTCACCCGACCCAATAACAACAACATTATTTTCTAAAGAACCACAACATGAGCCACAAGTGACTCATCTCTCTCTCACCATGCCCTTTCCTCTGCTACCTACAAAGATATTTCAAACAAAACCTCATCCAATGGCCAAAACAATGTTTGCGAACCAGACCCTCAACAAAAAGGCAAGCAAAGCAACAGAACAATTAAAAAAACACGCACATACATAGATCTACCCTCATCCCCAGAAACCCTATACCCCAATTCATTAAGCTTCCAAGGTTACAAGTACAAAGAAATAAAAAATAAAGCAAATGGAAGAAACCCGCACGCAGCAAGGATCAACAATGCAATGAAAAAGAGCGCCTCGGTTTCTCCCAGGTATTCTTCCTCCTTCGTTTGTTACTGTTTTGATTTTGTTTTCCCCTGCTGCTCTTCGTATGTTGTTGTGACTCTGTTCTTTCAATTTTTCGTCTCGATTCGTACGTGCTGCTTGCTGTATGTGATGTTTCTGCGTGTGAAAACTCAAGTTTTGAATGATGATTTTTTGTGTGGGTGTTTGTGAATCTTGCTAATATTCTAAATCGTGTGTCTTCTTCTCAATGTGTGTTGATGGTATGTTTGTGAGCTGTGATGGCTTGTGTATGTGTTGTGAATCTTTCTTGGTGTGAGTATGTCCTGGTGTGAATGTTTCTGGTGAATAGTTGCTACCTTTTTTTTCACTGTCGTGTGTGTAAACCGGTTTTTCTAGATGATACTTGTGAGGAATTCTGAGAAAGCTGACAGGTAGAAAACCCTAGAACTCATAATCAACTGGTCACATCTTAAAATTCTTGACAGAGGGAATGAATGCTTGAGACTACCCTACCTGCACAAACTGGTTAGTCATGATAAATACGTGCACAAGACCCTATGACCTAAAGATGCTATGCAGGATGATGCACAAAGATGGTGGAATCTTATGGTTAAAAATTAGGGTATGACAGATGCCCCTATTTAAGTTTCTTCTATCCGGAGATATGGAGATTGAAATCTTTGTCTCGACGTGATAGGAGAGACTTAAATACAAACATGCACAATTTTTGGCCATAAGATGCCACAAAATGCATATGATATGACATGATATGAAATGGATGCAAGACAGTGCTCTGTGACGGAAAAGATGCCACAGGGGAAAAGTGTTATAGTCATCAGAGGTTTTGTCGGAAATGCATTGAACAAAACTCTGAGAAAGTATAGCAACAACCATCAAAGACATTCAGGAGATCATTGAATGAACTTTGGAGCACACCAGAGACATTCAGAAAAGCATCGAATAAACTCCGAAATACATCAGAGATATTCGGAAAAGCATCGAATAAACTCCCTAACAACATCAGAGATATTCGGTAAAGCATCGAATAAACTCCAAAATACATCCAGAAAAGAATTGGATGGAGAATGGAAACAGACTTGAAAACATTCAGCAGCTGTTAACCAAAGTCAAAAAGAAGTTGAAGACATCTAGAAGAGCATTAGATGAAAACAAATATTCTGAGATACATCTAAAACATTTATAAAAGCATTAAATGTATGGGAAAAGGTTTTGAAGACATATCTGGAAGAACGTCAGATAGACCCAAACGGGGTTCTAGAAAAACATCAAAATAAAGTCACATATTCGAAAGAACATCAGATAAACAAGGTTATATCCGGAAGAGCATCAAATAGACATAAAGGGGCTCTGGAAAAGCATCAGGAGCAGACACATCTGGGAAAACATCAGATGGTAAAAGCAATGTCATTTCGGAAAAGCATCAAAATAAACAAAGCGAATATCTGGAAAAACATCAGATAAGTTCTGGAAGAACATCAGAACAAAAGACTCGATCTGGTACAACAACTCAGAAAGAGATATATCCAGAAAAACATCGAATATATTCTGGAAAAGCATCAGAATCAAAGGGTATATCTGGAAGAACGTCAGATAGACTTACACAGGGTTCTGGAAAAGCATCAGAATAAAGTCACATATCCAGAAGAACATCGGATAAACAAGGTCATATCTAGAAGAGCATCAAATAGACACAAAAAGAGTTCTGAAAAAACATCAGAAGCAAAGATACATATTCGGAAGAGCACCGGATAAGAAAGGTCATATCCAGAAGAGCATCAGATAGACACAAACGGGGTTCTGGGAAAGCATCAGAACAAAGTCACATATCCGGAAGAACATCGGAAAGAGAAAGAGACATCTGGGAAAACACCGGATGGTAAAAGTAATGTCATTCCAGAAAATCATCAGAATAAACAAAGCGAATATCTGGAAAAATGTTATCCAAGAATGGCATTGGATGACAAAGACACCAAACATCCAATAAAGGCTTTGAACGAAAGTCAAACTCATAATATCTGAGAAGGCATCAGATGAGAATGAGATAAATAGTGTAATCCAAGAAGGCATTGGACATAAAGACACCAGACATCCAATAATAGCTTTGAATGAAAGGCAAACTTATAATATCTGAGAAGGCATAAGATGAGAATGAGATAAATAGTGTAATCCAAGAAGACATTGGACAGAAAGACACCAAACATATAATAACGGCTTTGAATGAAAGGCAAACTCATAATATCTGAAAAGGCATCAGATGAGAATGAGATAAATAGTGTAATCCAAGAAAGCATTGGATGCAAAGAAACCAGTCATCCAATAATTGCTTTGAATGAAAGGTATAATCACAATATCTAATAATGGCTTTAGATGAATGTGAACAAAGGAGATCCAAGAAGGCATTGGACAAAAAGAATCATAGTATCCAAGAAAGCATTGGATAGACACGACAATATCTGTTTGGTAGGTGCCAAGTGAGTTGGACTTAGACGACAAGGTAAGACGTGGATAACAACATGACCTATGGAGAATGCAAATAAGTGCAAATGAGGATGACACTCTTTCTATACATATGTATATGAATTATGTCATGATATATGATCAAATACAAATGCAGATGTAATGCATACGTCGACGACATGACTCGATTTTTTGTGTGGAGAAGACAAGACTGAAAGACTGATTCCTCAACACGGAGATCACTGCCATTCCACTTAGGGACTAAAGATGCTACTGAACACAATCTCTGCCACACTGGTAAACTGTATCAAGTTGATGATCCTTGTAGGAAGGATGAAGAGTTCCTTGGGGATGTGTCAAGTAAACTGCCCCAGATTAGCTGACTGTTGTAGATGAACTAATCATGGCTTTAGCTTGACTGATTTTGAAGATGACTGCTTTACTGTGCACTTGGAAAGTTTGCCCCATCCTGAGTCTTGAAAAATATTCTGAATAAACCAATTTTGAGAAGGACTTGCACTGTAACAAATCTTGAACTGACTCTCAACAGGATATGGAAAGAACTTGCCCCTGATTGGATCACCGACCAAGTTTATCAATTATTTGAAAATTCCTTGAGAGGAAAGCCAGTTTGCAAACAAAAGTGTTCATACAAACATAGTAAATGCAAAGTTCATGCAACTTTTGAAATCAAAATCATTTTTTTGAAAGATGCAAAGTATATAAGTCATTGGTCAGAACACGGCGGTTCAAGACATCAAAGTGAAAAGTTTAAGCAAAAGGTGTAATGCCAAAACAAATGATCTGTAAAGATCTTTTGGAGTCAGTTTACGCAACCTTGCTATAGTATGCTTTCAAAATAACCTTGCTTCAGTTAGGTCTTTTGAGGGTTATAACATGGCCTGGTTCACAGTTTAAGAAACAAAGGATAAAGGCTCAAAGTTTATTTGTACCCACCCAATCATCATGACGATCTTCAGTCCCACGCTCAGTTAACTCAGACTATGCACTCAAATTCCCATAGGTTAGGAATTGCACTGATGATAATGAAGATGGTTCAGAAGTTAAGGGACTCTTGAGATGACAGTCACTGCTTCCTTACAACTTTTGGTTGTCATACAAGCTTGTTCTTATTTCTCTTTGTATAAGGTAAGGTCATGAGTTTCCCATCTTTCTTAGTTTTTGCCTCGAAAGGGACTCGACTCATTCTTTGAGTAAGAATTTCTTGACGATCCTTCTTCATTAATCACTTTGGGAACAACTTGTACAACATTTATTCATTTAGTTTGGAAGAGTTGAAAGGTTGTGAATGTCTGGCTTAATGATTACGGTGAACCATCATTGGCTTCCGATTTGAAAGACATCTTCGAAACTTGCTTGCTGAGTACGAAGGAAAATTTGAGAATGCAACCTTTATGTGAAAGGTGTCTTGCATGAATGCGCAACCAAGTTAACTGAGAAGTACCCTACCCCGGGTTAAGATTGTGGGTTTTTGTAAGGAGAGAAACTCCAACTTCTAGGCTCGAATGGGTTGACAAGGGATTATCTTCCTTATTTCTCCAGTGTTTGGGAATTGAAACAATGCCTTACATCGTCAGCAAAGTTTTGATTTGAAAGCATACAAACAACAATTATGAGTATTTACGTTTTCATCATCCTCCCTCTAATCTTTGCATAATCGAAAAGAAAGTGGAAAAGATAAATTTTTTATTCTTCTTGAAAGAGAAATCATAAATATGTAAATAGCGAACATAAATGAATTGAATCCAAAAGTTGCAATGCTCATTTTATTAATTATGAAAGTACAAACATAATTTGAAAGCAAACAACTAATACAAATAAGGAAAGTTAAAACAATAAGAAACATGGCCTAGTGACTAATCAGAAACAAAGATGAGTTGTCCTGTCTGAAACACTGGCTTGAAGATAGTTTGCTGAAGTCGACCGAAGCTTCATTTGGCATGCCCTGGCAGAGGATTGTTCTTGACATTAGGATTGGTGTCATGAGAGCTAAGGATTCCGACCTTAATCAAGTCACACACTCTAGCCTTTAGTGCATAGCAATTTTCCAAGTCGTGGCCTGCAGCACCTTCATAGAATGCACAATGGAGATCAGATCTGGATCCAATTGGAAGAGGATTTGGAGGAGGAGGCGGAGTCTTTGTAGTAATCAACCCTTTCTGAACCAGACCAGGATAAAGTTTAGTGTACGTCATTGGAATAGGATCAAATTGATTCATATTATGGTACTGATTCTGTCCAACAACTGGACGTTGAGGAGCTTGAGTTGGTCGTGGAGCAGTAACCACGGGAGTAACAACAGCAACAACAGGGTGATCAGCATACTGAGGTTGGGGACGGGGCCTTCTTGTTTCAAACATGACAGCATTGGTATGGTCTTCCCTCTTCTTTTGGAAGTTCCCATAGGATTTCTTCGCATCGTTGGAAGATTCAGTAGCTTTGGATACTTTCCCTTTCTTGAGTCCTTCCTCGAGTCTTTGACCAATAGTAACCAAATCAGTGAAGTTAGAGGAAACACTACCAATCATATTTTCCCAGTAGAATGGATACAGGGTGTCCATAAACATTCCAGTCAATTCCTTCTTGGCCAAAGGAGGTTCAACTTGGGAAGCCAACTCTCTCCAGCGCTGAGCATACTCCTTAAAAGATTCCTTCTCATGTTGAGACGTATTTTGGAGTTGACGGCGGTCAGGAGCCATGTCGAGGTTGTACTTATACAGGAGCTTGAAACACTAGTCTGACAGTTTGACCAATCATAGCAATAGATGCAATAGGTGGAGAGTAATTGGGAGGTAAACCAAACTCTGGCCAAGTTGAGGGTGGCACTTAAACAAGCTTAGGATCAACATTTGAAACCTCTTGGATAACAATCCTTTGGGGTTTCTCTCCCCTAGCAAACAAGACCTGGAGAATTTCAGTGAGCTTTGTCATACTTGACTTAAGATCATCGATCTCCATTTGGATCTATGCATTGTGTGCTTCTTATTCTGACATTATGCATCTGTAGTTAGCTCTAGTTCTGTATCTATGTCGAGGAATCATCTTGACGACTAAAAGGTGACACTGGAAGATATAGACAGCTGGAAATGACTCACTAGACAAACAAATACACGCAATGAATCATGCAAAGATACAAATGATATGTAATGCGATGCAATGGTTTCAAGGAACTCAAAGGCAGGTTGCAAACATTTCGGAAAGACTAAAAAAGTTTCATTTTATAATCCATGATCTTTATTGATTTTGCAAAGGAAAGAACAATTGAGTTCCTTGAAACCAAAGGGTTATTCATGAATGAATGAATGTATGGATGAATGGATACATAAACACAGGTATACACATATACAGGAAAACAAACAAGGGCCTAGGTTTGAAGATCACGAGCATGGAGCCATGGTCTACCCGTCCCAAAAGGCATGTACTATGGGTTCTTGTATCTACAGAACAAGGTTCTAGAGGTTCCCAGAGTCATTGATAAATCTTTCGGATATTATCGGCTTGCACGACTACTCATGCGGGCTAATAATATTCTCAAGATGAACTCGTCTGAGTATAGTATCGCATGACAACCACCACAGGTCTACACCTGGATAATCACTGCACTACGTCCTAAAAGACTTAGAGGGGTGAAGGGATACTAAAGGTCCTTAGTGTCACAGACTCCCGAGTCGGAAAAAGCAATGTCAATATGACTACTCGTATGCATCAGTAATTCCAAAGGGGTCTAGATTGAGCGTGGTTATATCATATGTTAAACATGTTTAGGACTACTCCCAACAGTCAACTATTGATTATACCACAATCTTATCATAAGTGTACACTCAAGTCTGGGTTAGGACTTATCTCACCACTCAAAGTAACAACCTAAGCAGAGCAGATATACAGATATACAGATAAGCAATCATATAAATAACACAAATATAAACAAGTTAGGTTTAACCCTCTGAAGCTAAGTCCCCAGTGAAGTTGCCATTTCTGTCGCGGTGAGAATCAGATATCAAGCTATTGATTAACTTGAATCGCAAATCTTGAAATTCACCACCGAACTTTGATTTATCCAAAGGAAAGGGTAAAGGTCGAAAACCCTAATTGCAATGTAAAACAATGCAAGAGATCTAAGGTTCGGGGGTTGGTTATAACTAGGGAAGGTGTTAGCATCCTAAGCATCTGTAGTATTCTATAGGAACCTCTTATTAGTATTTGTGTTATATTATTGTTTGCTTGCTAAAGGTATCTGCTAAGGGAAGGACCTAGGGGTTAGTATCCAAGTATGCTCGCCAAGACATCGCATCTCGTGCCTATGTATCCTGACGGGAATGGAATCAGAGCATTCGTAGTTCCCCTCAAAGAGGGTGAGGAACTCTTGACTGTGGTCAAGGTTCCAGGGGGGAGGCAAGTATCCATGGCAAGATACTTACATGGAGTGCGGCGACTCCAAAGTTAAAGTCAAGTTGAAAGGGAAGTAGGTATTCATGGCAGAACACTTAAATGGAGTGCAGTGACTCCAAAGTTAAGGTTTTGGTTGTAAGGGAGGTGAGTGTCCATGGCAGAACACTTACATGGAGTGCGGCGACACCGATCTTAAGGCTAAGTTAAAAGGGAAAGAAGAGTAAATATCCATGGCAGGAACTTACATAGAGTGCGACGACTCTGTACTTAAGGTTAAGTTGAAAGGGAAGTAAGTATCCATGGCAGGAACTTACATAGAGTGCGTCGACTCTGATCCTAAGGCTAGGATAAAAGGGATGCCCTATATCTAATTTTCTTATGGGAGAAGAAGGGAACTTAACGGTATTTGTCTAAATTAAAGTATATATTATTTTTATTTTTGATTATGAAAAGGTTTTAATTTTAAGCATGGAAATCCATCTTAATACTATTGTTATCATACAAGAGGGGTTTATTACAAGACCCTAGTCTAATCCAATTTATCCAAGATAAAGTTGGATCACGAATCTAAAGGAACATGGCAAATTAAAATCACACAAGCGAGTCGAACTCATAAGAATATTCTACCAAATAAATAATCACAAATGTCATTAAAATTGACTGAGATTCACTACAAAACTACTTGACCGATTAATATTTTAAGATTTTTTTCTAATTTAGCCCACCAAAATTTTAATTAAAAATTAGAAATTTAATTACTAAATCAATTAATAAAATAAAAAATATGTAGTTTTTTTTTTGGAAACAAAAGAAAGGTTTGGGCTTGCATTCAGAGTCCACAAACTTGTAAGACACTAAGAAAAATAATAAAACAATGGGTCGGAGCCAATCTTGCTCACCCGACCCAATAACAACAACATTGTTTTCTAAAGAACCACAACATGAGCCACAAGTGACTCATCTCTCTCTCTCTCTCTCTCTCTCTCTCTCTCTCGCCGTGCCCTTTCCTCTGCTACCTACAAAGATATTTCAAACAAAACCTCATCCAATGGCCAAAACAATGTTTGCGAACCAAACCCTCAATGAAAACTGCAAGCAAAGCAACAGAACAATAAAAAAAACACGCACATACAGAGATCTACCCTCATCCCCAGAAACCCTATACCCCAATTCATTAAGCTTCCAAGGTTACAAGTACAATGAAATCGAAAATAAAGCAAATGGAAGAAACACGCACGCATCAAAGATCAACAATGCAATGGAAAAGAGTGCCTCGGTTTCTCCCAGGTATTCTTCCTCCTTCATTTGTTACTGTTTTGATTCCGTCTTCCCCTGCTGCTCTTCGTATGTTGTTGTGACACTGTTCTTTCAATTTTCGATTCGTACGTGCTGCTTGCTGTATGTGATGTTTCTTAGTGTGAAAACCCAAGTTTTGAATGATGATTTTTTGTGTGGGTGTTTGTGAATCTTGCTAATATTCTCAATCGTGTGTCTCCTTCTCAATGTGTGTTGATGATATGTTTGTGAACTGTGATGGCTTGTGTATGTGTTGTGAATCTTTCTTGGTGTGAGTATGTCCTGGTGTGAATGTTTCTGGTGAAAAGCTACTACCTTTTTTTTTCATTGTCTTGTGTGTAAACTGGTTTTTCTAGCTGATACTTCTGAGGAATTATAAGAAACCTGACAGGTAGAAAACCCTAGAACTCATAATCAACTGGTCATATCTTGAAATTCTTGACAGAGGGAACGAATGCTTGAGACTACCTTAGCTGCACAAACTGGTTAGTCATGATAAATACGCGCACAAGACCCTATGACCTAAAGATGCTATGTAGGATGATGCATAAAGATGGTGGAATCTTATGGTAAAAAATTAGGGTATGACAATGACCTTATTCCAATACCTACAACCCGGGATAGAGAGATCATCTGAATTTCTGTTGGAGCAACAACCAAAATCAAAGTGGTAGCTAAGTTGTGCAACAAAATCAACAAGCTCCCAATTTCCAAAGGAAAACCTCACGGTTGGATGAGACCTTGGAAAATTTCATGAAAGCCACTCAACTTAGCTTAGAACAGGTGAATAAGAACCATGAGACCATGAGCAGAAACCATGATGCATTCATTAAAAATTTAGAGACACAAATTGGGAGATTGTCAAAATAACTCGGGCCTTTCCAAGTTCGAGTGA
This sequence comes from Lathyrus tuberosus, assembly GCA_022829125.1. Lineage (NCBI taxonomy): Eukaryota > Viridiplantae > Streptophyta > Magnoliopsida > Fabales > Fabaceae > Lathyrus > Lathyrus tuberosus. The sequence continues at coordinate 10,681,498 of JALAZF010000086.1, forward strand.
AGGATTCTCGGGTAACACCGTAGACAAACCTAATAAGGAAACGTGTAAGGCGGTGAAGACCGATTTGGGTTCAGTGACTAAGGATGATGAGGTTGGAAAAATGTAAAAGAATGAAATTGAGAGTAAGAAGGGTGAAAAAGAGATGAATAAGAAAGAACCTCAAGGGAACCAAGAAAAGGGGGAAGTTACAATTGAGCAAGACATAAATGAAAACTCTCCAGGGAAGAAAACAAAGGATAAAAACCTGATTGAACTGAACCCACATTTACCCGTTTATATGAAACCACCTTACCCAATTATTAAAAAGAAACAGGTATCTGAAGTTGAAGCTGGGATGTTTGAGAAATTCAAAAAGATGTTGAAACAACTTCAGGTCAGTATCTATTTTCATGAAAATTTAGAATTAATTCCAAAGTTTTCTAAGTTTATGCAGGTATTGCTAAAAGGTGGAAAACAGAAGTTAATTCAAGCACCGATCAACCTGACAGAAAAAATGGAGACGGTAGAACTTTTAGAGAGGCCACAAAAGATGAAGGATCAAGGAGAGTTCAACATTTCATGCACCATTGGTGGGGTAAAAATCCCACATGCTTTATGTGATTTGGGATCAAACATCAATGTTATGCCACTGAGCAAATTCAAGGAGATGGATATAGGAGAGATCAAGCCAAGCGACATGACGCTTACTACGGCCAACTCATCTGAAACTGAACTGCTTGGTATTGTATAAGATGTGCTAGTTCATGTCAATGGTTGTACAAGAGGCATGTTACAAGATGGTAGAAAGAGGTGGTGGAGTTAACAAGGGAATTGAGAAAGGAGTTTTTACCAGCGTGAGGGTAGCCCTTGCATCTGACGTGTTTTGAAGATTGAGCGTCAAGCTATTGAAGTAAAAGAAGCACTGGATGGGAGGCAACCTATCAATTTTTACTCAGTTTTTTTTTTGTTTTGCAAAAAATTTATTTTATTTCAAAAACCAACCACAAGAGGAATTAGCTACCAAAGAAGAACCTTGTCAAGAAAATCCCTTGTTCTTAAATAGACTTATGTGTGATTGTGTTTTTTTCTTCAGATTTACGAAGTTTAGCTTTAGCATTGAACAAATGATCTAAGAAAAAATAAAAAGAAATGACTTAATCATAATAAAAGCAACGGAGGACTTGAAGGCAATGGAAGAAAAAAGAATCGACCGACTTGTACTCAACCTGCAGATAACTCATCTGGTAAGGCTTGAGCCTAAATATTTCCATTGTACATTATTTCTTTTATAGAGTGTATCAATGCATTATTCTTTTATCTGGTTTGATTTATTTCCGATTAAGTTATCATGATTGATCAATACACACCGTGGCAATTTTTTTCTATATAACTCTGAGCCTTTGTAAACCACCCTTTAGCAGTAGGACTATTCTTTGCTAAACACTTTGAGCCTAAGCCTTTCTTTCGGTGACGAAACCTTAAATTCTTGGACATATTACTTGAAATATCCTTTTGATTCAACACTCTCTTTGGAGTTAGGTAGAAGTTTAGTTCTTCAAGTGTATGAAAAATATTAAGTTTGGGGTTGCTCTTGGAAGTGAGCGACGCTTTACGTTTGGGATGGGGGAACTAGAAATTTGATCCAAAATTTAAAAATTTATCGAGAAAAAGAAGTGGAAAAAGACACTTCTTCAAAAAATGATGAATAAATGACAAACAGAAAACAAAAAGAAAAAAGAATGACATTATAAGAAGGATCACAAATCTCTAGTACCAACAAAGAGGTAGGATGAATGAGGGAGAACTAGGAACCTAACTCTAAAGGTTTAACCCTATTTTCCTAAATATATCCTACCCTAACATAAGCCAAGTTACAACCGAAAAAACCCTCTAAATGTGTGTGTTGAGATTTCAATGATTGACTTTATTAGAACATAATCAAGTTAAGTTTAATTGATTTTGCATGTTTATTGAGTGTTAACCTTATCAATTGAGTAAGTTAAGTGAGCTGGGAGATAGGTTGAGTACTAGTCATGGTTGAAGACATTTTACGAAATCGCTGAATGGAAGTTGGAAGCCAGAATAATGGTTAGGTAACTATAAATATATGGTGATGTTCAATTGTTATTGTGCGACTTGTTGTCTGTTGAAATATGCAGTTGCATGTGAGTTGCTTGAGGATAAACAACGGTTCAAGTTTGGGGTTGTCATGACAGTCCGTCATTACATATAAGCAATCGAAGAATTGGGGAAAAAAGAGCAAAAGTGGAGCCAAAATGATGAAGAAAGACCCAAGAATGAGTGAAAATAGCCAATGATGGAGGAATGGGACTTAGTGAGAATTCTGGGGAAAAAACACGCAGCTACTGGAATAATCACGCGCAACATCGCGTGCTATTGCGTGCGTGATATAAAAGCAAAGGGTTCATTGTGCGTGATGCTTCCGTAATGCGCGTGGTGATGGCTTTTTCTGACGCATTTTGACCCGTTCTGATAGCTTTAAAAGGGGATTTTCTGCACTTTTACAAGGGGACAAAATTTGGCACTGGGAGCACGATTTTACAACATCAGGGAGTGATTCTGGGAGCATTGGAAGCCATTGAAGGCCAATCCTTCAAGGGAATTCATATGTTATTCATCATTATTCAATTGGTATTGTAATTTTAACTATGTGTAACTAATTCTCCTAGTTTAGGTTGTGATGTAATGAACTTTATTCAATCTTATTGGCATTATATGGTGATTTGACTTTGTGTAAATCCTTTGAATGATAATTTTATTCAGTTGTTACTTATGCTTGTAGCACCCCAAAATTTGCTCTCTTTACTTTAGTACTAACTGGCTTATGTTTCATCTCATTTTGCATTATCATGTGTGCATATCATTGGTTCTTAGCATGGGGTCAAGGTGCTTGAGGCAGCTAGAGAGGAGAAGATGTTCTTCAAAGGGTCAAGCAAGAGTCCTTGTATTGTGGATCACTCTTTCCTAACCAGTGCAGAAATTAGGGTTTTGAGATTCTTGGGTTTATTGCTCCAATGGGCAAGCTTCTTGGGTTCTTATCATCACCAAATGGCATATCTTATCTTTGTTGGAGAGGATACACACCATATTCAGAGGAATTTGGATTTAGAGACTGTGTTATTTCCTCCTAGACTGAGGGTACCAAGATTAGGGTTTGTTATAAAGTCAGTTTATTTATGATTTTTTAGGCAAGACTTGATTCCATGGTATTCCTTGGGTCCCTGAGTAGCTAGTAATGGAAGATTGTCCATCAGTTTGGTTCATGAGAAGTTCAACTGGCCAATGGATTGGGAATCAGGAGAATTGGGTAAAAGTCAACAGTGAGAGGGGAAGTCAACTGTGGAATTTTGAGGTTCTCTCCAAGGTTTTCAAGGTCTCACATCCTAATATGGTCTTCAAGAGTCAAGTTCCATACCATTTATCAAGAATCAAGGGTTGGTACAAAAGTTACTAAATACGGAAATGACCTATAATTTGAAAGTTTCCTTTTTGGGCATGTTCTTACATTACATTCAACTTGAATTTTCATCATCAAGGAAGCTTCAAATGAATTTTCCTTAAACATGAAAGTTGAAGATCTTTTTCTCCCCTTTCCAACAAGTACTAGATGGTCTCCATATCATTTGTGAAACTCAAGTTATGATCAAAAGAAGGCAAAGTGGTTTTTAGGGTTTTCTCATAGTTCCATTTTCATTTTGGGACATAATGACCTATAATTGATTCCATTGTTTCAAGCCACATTTTAACATCAAAGAACATTCCTTAAGGATCATTTTGGGCCTTTGAACCAAGAAATTTCATGACTTATTCATTACTTATTTCACATGGTGCAAAATTGCAAGATCATTGAAAACTCATGAACCAAGACATCTCAAGGCCCAAATTCCATACAAGTGTGATTAGCAATTGAAATATAAGTGATCCATCGTAGAATGTTTGGATATACATGCATGAAGGAGGGTGTGTTTCACATTATGTAATTTTCCAAAATCACCCAAAACTCATTAAGTGAGGAATTAACAAGGCCCAAATGATTATCAGTGGATTAACCCTAAGTATTTAAAGTTACTCATGCACTGGTTGGGGGAGAAGACACGTTATTTTGAGGAGAACAAAGTGTGAACCCTAACAACTTCAATCATTCGAATCTCACAATCCACAAGAGCTTTTCCAAAAATTCTTTCACCATCTGAACCCTTGGGATCCATAGAACATAAATCATCCATCGTTTGAAGCTAACAACAAGGATTAGGATTGCTTGATCTCAGGTTGGTGATAATTTCCATGATCCTAAAACTTTATTTTTTTACATGCATAATGATCTGTGATTGTTGTTGATGACTCTGATGTGTTTTATTTTGAGTTTAGACGTGTATCATGTGCACATCGTGAGTTTTAAGTTTTGGACCCCTAACTTGTTTCGTGCGAATCTCTTTGTGTGTTGATTATTGGTGATTTTTGACATGATATTATTGATCCTGGTGAAATTCTGGTCAAGATAGTGTATTCGTTTGCGTGTTTTGGTGCATTTTTCATTGCAGGTGACCGGAGAGGGTGGCCGGAACCCTAGCTCCGGTGGCTGGTTTGTGTTCCGGCCGGTGAAGGGTTCGTGTGGGGAAGATGAAATCAGGGTCGTCCATGGCTTTGATCCCACGGTCCACAGCACGCCACGCGTTTTATTTTTTTTGTTTTTATTTTTGTTTCGTGTGTTTATTACCCCACGTTAATTATCATGTACCACCAGATCATGACCTTTGATCTTGATGAAGTTTGGTTTTATTGTCTTAATGTGAGACGTTTGATGCATCTAACGGTTGGATTAGTGACAGCGCATTAAAATACCATGTGCTTTTTTTATTTTGTTCTGAGTAATTCTGTGCGTGCATGTGTATGCTAATTATTGTGTGCTTGTGATCTGAGCTGTCAATCATGATTACTTTGTATTTATTTGACTGGATTGTACGCGTTGGATGGATCCAATGGCTGATGGTGAGTCTGACCATTGACTAGGTCACATGTGTACTCCTTTTTTTATTTTATTTTCGCTAATGGACCTCTTGTTTTAGGCCTTCTATTCACACCCCTCCCTTTCAGCCCATTATATTTTCCAACGTGTTTTATTGCTATTCATACCCCCATGCTCATTCCCATTCATTTTATTTTATTTTATTTGCATTAATTCATTTCTAATTTTTAAAAATAGATAATTGCATTAAAAAATTCCCAAAAAATTCATGAATCATATTTATAGTTTTATAAAATTTTCCCAAATTTTATTTTTTATTTTTATTTTATTTTTATCATCTAAATTAATTATTTTAATAATTTCTTTTTGAATTTGCCTCATTTTGCACACATTGCATTGTAGAATTTATTTCTCATCATCCATAAAACCTTTTGAACTCATTCTTTTTGTATTTTTTCACCAACACACTGAATTGCATTAAAATATTTTTCTCTCATTTTTAAAATCATTTCATATTGCATTTTAGTCCTTTCCTTTTGCATATTGAACCATGTTTCTTGTCTGAACTTTGTATAATTGTTTAAGTGACCTATCTTTTGAATTTTGGCATGAACTTTTGATATGTTGTTTGTTTATGGTTGAGATATTTTGATAATTAATTTGGTAATTTTAGAAGAGGTTTTACTAATTATGTGTTTGCTCTTTGTTTGAGGTCTTCTTATATGCACTTCCTTGATCATGTCTGACTACTTGTTTGAAAAGGCACTTGTGCCATCATTTGGGTTTGCTTCTTTGACTTCATGATCCATGTTTAGGTCATCCACATTTTGTCTTGGTTGAATTTCATTTGGTTTATAATCATTTCTCTTCGGTTGTGATTTTTTTGAGTTTCATTTGTCTTATTTTCACTTATATCTGTTTGTACTAACCTTTTATGCAGGGGCTAAGGTAAGTTATTTGAGGGTGTGGATAGTTATCCATGTCCACTCTCACTCTTTCTTCCTCTCATCTTTTCCTTTCTTTAGGCTTAGGTTGTTGTCAAACCTCCCCTTAGGGCCATCTTTGCATGATAACATTAGGGTAGACTCTCCCCGTAGTTTTTTCTTTTTCTTTTGAGTCCCTCTTCTCATCTCATAACAATTTCTAAGATACTTAATAAGGTCAACTTGCCTTGCACACGAGCCTTAAACATAGGAAATGAAGATTGAGGGGCCCCCCTCCTCTCTTCTAGAGTGTTGAGCATACGTCCCATTGGGGGCGACCATGCGACGCATTCGTTCCCGTGTCATAGACTTTGGTTCAAGTTGAGTTACGAACTAACTCAAGTCACTTCTGTCCTAAAAAATACAAATAAACTTCAAACCTTTTTATCCCGCGGGATTGTCAAACTAAAGGCTATTTTCAAAAAGGGCACGTTACCTTCCGTCTGAGTCGCAAACAGTCATCGACCCTAACTGTCGGACGTGAACTTAACGTCGCTCATAAAAAACACAAAAAGAACTTGGTCCGAACTACGTTGACTCTGAATTTCCCATTGCACAAAGGGAGTACGTAGGCCTAGGACATCGACGTCCTACCAAGTCTGTCCTTGTTTTCCATTTCCCCGTTGTAGTGCAACCATAGATGTTAGGATAACTCACCCTTAGAATAGACAACAAGCGTGGATCCCATCGAGTACGATGGACGCGTGGGGTGCTAGCACCTTCCCCTCGCGTAACCGACTCCCGAACCCAGGTTATGGTTGCGATGATCATTTCTTTCCCTCTTCCTCAGGTTTATGCGGTGTTCCCTTTCGCTCTCTTGGGATAAATTTACTCGGTTGGCAACTCTGTTTTCTGCGCCACTTTCGCGTTTGTACCTGGATGAAAATCCTGGAAGCGACAGCTGGCGACTCTGCTGGGGAATCTGGTTGACCTATGCTAGTACATCCCCCTTTAGTGTGTCAGTCCTAGCGCTTGCTTGTCTTTGTTCTCTTTAGGTGTTTTTGTTTTTGTTTTGCTTTATTTGTTGTATTTTATTTTTACCGCATTTTCTGCACTGCATATTATTATCAGCTGCTGCACTGTTTTTCTGTTTGGCGGGTTGGGAGTTCTGAGAGGTAAGCCCAATACCCAGGCTTGAGCATACACATAGGATTAGCGTGGCAAGTAGTGTGACTCGTGTGGCATTTGGCCAGACGTAGTATACATGAAAACTCCACATCCAGACGAGGTTCTCTTTGGTAATGTTCTATCCTGCGCATTGGTGCAGATGATTGGATGTAACCTAGAAAGCTGTCGACTCTGGCGACCATTCCCGAGAACTCAGTAACGGCACTCCTCCCGAGACGTAATAATGGCAGACCAGAAATGGCAAACCCATTACACATGTCGATCCGAGGACCCAATACTGGGAACTTACTATAGGATATCCTTTGGAAAAGAATCGGTGGAAGCACTCCTCGTTTGGCGATAGTACTGTACCCCGAGGGATGAATGTACTATTGCTTCTCAACCTCAGTACCGAAACTGAGGACTTGCCATAGGATGTTTTCTTTTTGAGGGGAATCAGTTGAGGCCTCCTCGATTGGTGATGATGCCAAACCAGAAATGGTGACCGTATCATCATTTCTCGACCTGAGAGCCCGTGATATTGAGGATCCTCGGCTTTCTAGTACCCACATGTGAGAGGGCAGGGTGTTTACAGGTTTGCAGGTAACCTTGACCTTCAACATACCCGGTTTTCTGATCAGCAGATTTATCAGTGTGGCACTATGGTTATTTTGGTATTCTGAGTATTTGGGCAGACCTTTGAGATTATACAGTGGTTCGGTGCAGCGGTTGTCCAGTCTGTGTGGCATCCTTGATCCCATGTGTGCATTTGCATCATCATTCTGCATCCTAACATGTTTGTTCATTTTCAGGGCTGCATCCTAACTTTGATTCTGGTTTTTGAAGACTATTAAGGATGAGTACTGAGAAGAGAAAAAGCATCATAGTGTACAAGTTCCCGTCACTTTTTCTGGATATTGTTCACAAGATTGTGTCTATGGCAGAACCTGGGGTATTGGCAAACTTTAGAGAAGAGTATGGAAGAATTTTGAATTTTGCTCGCAACATCACTGAATATGAGTATAGGGCTTTGCACACTCTGGTGCAATTCTATGACCCTCACCTGCGTTATTTTCTATTCACTGATTATCTCTTGGCTCCGACATTGGAGGAATTTTCTCTCATTCTGGATGTTTCTATTAAAGAAGAGGCTCCTTTCTATCCTTCTGAAGAACTTCCTGATTTGGAAAAGGTTTTCGAGGCTTTGCATTTGGATCCATCTTTGTTGAAAAATAATATTGCCAGTAAGGGAGGTTGTAAAGGCTTTCATGCGAAATTCTTGATAGAACAGGTTGCTGTGTATGCTAAGGCTAGATGTTGGCCAGTTTTCAACGCCATCTTGGCTATGTGTGTCTATGGAACGGTGTTGTTTCCAAACATGAAGGATTTTGTGGACATGCACGCTATCCGGATATTTACCATGAAGAATCCGGTACCTACTTTGCTTGGAGATCTGTATTATTCAGTGCATTATAAGAATGAGAAGAGGAGGGGAGGACCCCTTTATTTTTGTGCGCCAATCTTCTACAAATGGTTTGCTGATCGTCTTCCCATATCTGGGGCATTTGTAGATACTCAAGGAACTTTGGAGTGGTCCAAAAGATTGATGGGCTTGAGAGCAAATAATCTAATTTGGGTTAACCGTGACTTGTTGGGCCAAGATATCATGATTAGTTGTGGAGGTCTCCCAAATGTGCCTCTAATAGGAAGGAAAGGGAGAATTAACTACAACCCTATTCTTGCTATTAGGCAATTCGGGTATGCCTTGAAAGAGCCACCAAGAGACGAGGAGGTCCAAGAATTTTTATATCTGAGTGGGGAAATCAATCCAGAACTGTTAAAAGAAGCTGCGAATACTTGGGAAAATCGTCATAAGAAAGGGAAGGTTTCTTTTGGTAAGAGCAACAACAGAGCATTTCCCGTGTATGAAGATTGGATTCAGAAAAGAGTAGAGGAGGAGCTTTTGCCATTCGCCAAAGAACCCCCATCTTACCCCTTGCTGATTGAGCCTCCTACCACAGTTGAGATAGAGGAATTTAACAAGTTGTGGGCTGAAAAGGAAAAGTTGCGAGAAGAAAACAGTGAGCTACTAAGAGAGATTTATCAGTTGAAACATGAGCAGGGTGAAGCTGTTCATATCACCAAGTTAAAGACAGAGCTTCTCACTAAGGCAGAAAAAGAGCTAGATGACAAGGTCGCATCCAGACAAAGGATGAAGCAAGCTCTAGACGGTATCAGTAAGGTTCTCGAGTCTAAGAAGGAGGAATTGGACAAGGCTTTGTTAAAAATTTACAGGTTCAATGCTCACCGAGAAACTACAATGGCTGAGAATAAGCAAAAAGAAGGCGATTATCTAGCTCAGATTGATCAATTAAAGTTGAAGCTCAAGAAGAAAGACGCTGAGATCCTATCAGGGGTATTCCAGAGACAAGCAGTCGAGGGTCAACTCAATGAAGCCATAGCCTCCATAGAAGAACTGAAGATCTAAGCTGAAGTGAAGAGACCTAGAAATGAGGGTCCTAGCATGGATGGTGTTTCTGGAGAAGACGCTTGGGAGTTGCATTGCCGATACTTGGAAGGGATCATGCATAGGAGAGACATTCTCATTCAAGAGCTAATTCAGAGACCGAAGCATCCCGACACCAAAAAGTTGTTCAAGGAAATTCAAGACTGGAGCAAAAAGCATAATGGATGGGGGGATTGACACTTGTGGACTTTGATGACATGCCGTATTTTTCTATTTTATTTCATTATTTGGACCACTGCCAAGCTTGTTGGTTGGGATCTATGATTATTGTGTTCAGACTTCGTGGGCTGTGATTGTTGACAATTGGTTATCCTCTGGTTTTCTTAATATATGAGCAGAAGTTCCGTTCTATCTTGTTGTTAAACTAGAATCAAGGGGTGGATCGCCCTGCGGATATTCAAACATGTTCAGTTGCATTTGCATATTCATAATCATTTTTGCATAATCATTTTGCATAATAGGTGTTTATCTCTGGTGTTCTTACTTTGTTCTCCTCCGCAGTCAGGATTGATCAACCAGTTCATCGGTATTCTACTCAGTCTGTGATAACTAGAGGATAGCCATAGAACAACTCCGTGCAGAGATGCTTGAAATTAAGGTTCAGATGAGGCAATTTGGGGAAGACATGCTGGTCATGTCCCAGGAGCAGAAGATGCTGAAGGAAGAGGTCAGTCAGATGAAGACTCAGATGGGTTTGGTCATGGATATTTTGAAAACAGTGTTGAAGAAGGAAGACAATCCTGTGCTCACTTCCACAACAGAGGTCCTTACTCCTCCCATCCCTTCGAGATTTGATCTAGATCACGCATTGCCTCGTGAATCTCTTCCACAAATTGAGGTTCCAGAGCTTTCTCAACAGCAGCCAGGTCGTGTCTCCCAAGATAAGCCTAAGAATAAAAAGTGTGCACAGAGACCGAAGCAGTCTAAAAGAGTTTTTCATCCACTCCCTATGCCATATTCTCAACTATTGCAGTATCTCCTTCAGTTGCAACTGGTACAGAAAAGGACTTTGGCTCCTCTCACTGGTAATCCCCCACCAGGCTACAATGCAAGAGCCCATTGTGATTTCCATTCTGGGGCACCAGGGCATACTGTGGAGAAATGTAGGGCCTTTCAGCACCAAGTCCAGGATTTGATTGATGCAGGGGCAATTGAATTCACGTCGGGCGGCGTGAGTATACAAGGTGATTTGACCCTAATTGTTACAAAAGAAGTGGAGACTCCTCCCCTCTTTGCAGGATCCACCACATGTCATGGACTTTCTCCACAACCTTTTGCTGCAGAAGCTCTACGTCAGCAACCTTTGTTTGTGCCTCAGCCAAATGTGGAAAGGAAAGTACAAGCGCAGGTGGGGCGCCCAAATCAGCATCGACAGCAGAATTATCAGCAGCAGGGGCAACCGAGACCAAGAAGGCCCAAGAGGATATTTGATCCTATTCCTATCCCTTATAACCAGCTATTTGCTCGTCTGCTCAAGAACTCTCTGATTCAAATGAGGAGTACCACGCCGGTGTCGTACCCTATTCCTCCGGATTATGACATGACTGCTAGGTGTGAGTTCCTCTCGGGAACGTTTGGGCATACAATTGATAAGTGTAATGTATTCCAACACAAGGTGCAAGACTTGATCGACTCGAAGGTCATCACGCCAGATGGTACCCCTTTGGATTAAAGCTTCTTTGTCAGAGTAAGCGTCAGATCGCAAGAGCGTCATCAGAAATAATAAGCCCAGACCGAGCTGAGTCTCCTCAACGATGGTGATCTTCAGTTTCTTTACTGCATTTTCATTTATAGTTTTTCATTTCTTGTTAAAGCATTGTATGCATGTAGAGACTTGTTTGTTTTTGAATGACAATCATAATACAATGAGCATGTTTTTCTTGAAGTAATCCATTCGTGTTCACTCTTAAATGTTTATATGCACTGCAATACCAATTTTCTTGTTTAGAACTCTCGAGGGAGGATGACGAAATAAGAGCGCAGATTTCTAATGGTACGCTTTTGGATAAAACCCTATTAAGGATGTACAGGCATTGTTTCCAATTCACAAACACTGGAGAGATAGGGAGATAGACCCTCGTCAACCCCTTTTGAGCCTTGAAGTAAGAGTTTCTTTCATATGAAAAAACCCTCATGCTTAACCCAGGGGCAGGATAGGCGTCAGTTAGTTTGACCGAGCGTTCAAATTTCAAGGAGAGTGTGCATCCGAGGAACCATTACCTTCTATCCCACCGTCACAAGGTCAAGAGATGCGAAACCACAATGGTTATCCATCAACAATCAAGGAGTGAGGCAGTCACAACCCTTTCAAGCAAGTAAGACAACCAGTGTCGCACACTTTGTTCAAAAGGGGAATAAAAAAAAAGGAAAGAAAAGCCTGCTAAGTCGAAACTTGAAAACAAGTGACTTAGGCAAAAGTTAGGGCATCCCGCTGGACTTCAAAATCGAAAAACTCAAAAGAGTCAGTCCAGGCAAAAATTAGGAATAAAAAAGGGGCAAAAAGAAAGAAAAAGCGAAAAAGCATTACAAAAGAAAATCCTCGATAAGAACAAATTCGTGTGATTACAGACACAAAAGATAAAAAGGGGTGGCTGTCATTCCAAAACCTCCTTAGGTGCCAAACCATTAGTGGCATAGGTTCCTTAAAGATCATAAACCTTTGAGAGATGAGCGTTTGTGTTAGATTAACTGAACATAGGACTGAAGAACATCACGAAGAGTGGGTGGGCACCGATAAATTTTGAGTCATAAATCCTTTTTGCTGAAACCGTGAACCAGACCACGTTACAACCCTTTAAAGTCCTAATTGAAACAGGGTTTATTCCGAAAGCGTACTTCAACAGGATAGCGTTCCTGACTCCTATGAGTTATACTAATAAGATTGGTTGGTATTGCATGTGCGCATTGTTTTGCCATTCAAAAATCAAGGTCGCATCCCAGCTAGTGATTCGTTCATAAGGCTTGGCGACGCATTTTCAATAAAGCTTCAAGGTTAACATGGGTATTGCATTAGAATTGTCATTCTCATAATAAACATTTTCTGCTTGCATGTGTTTGATATCCAAGAAGTTTACACGATGAACGACAGTCAAGAAGCTTGATCCTGCCAAGTTGGGATGCTTGAAAATTCAGAAGGACAATCATATCAAGGGGCATGCTGCCAAGAGACTCAGGGTAGAGTGGGCTGTCCCCAGTAAGTCATGTTAAAGATGAAGCTAATCTGGAGCAGTCACATTGAAAACTCTCCTTAAAGCAGCTGAACAGGGGCAATCAGGTCGATTGGGCAAATCTCTGTAAGATCATTCAAGGGAAAATTTCCTTCAAGAATTGGGGCAGGCCACCTCTAGAGCGTGAGAAATTGTCCACTCCTGAAAGTGGTTAATTGAAAACACCTCCTCAAGGTTCAAAATACTAAAGCAGAGTATTTTTAAGTCATTACAATCCCTTTCGAGGTAATGTACGTCATGGATTACGAAGACTGGGGCAGTTATGTCGAGATATGATAAATCTCTCCAAGAGTTTGAAGACCCTGGGGCAGTGCGAACGCCCGGTCTTCTATAAAATCCTCTTGAGACGATTTCTTCCGTTAGACCTGGTGGTCTGGGGCAAGTGGAAAGTTCAAAGGGCCTTTTATGACCGTAGGGACAGGTCAGGTTGGATGGCAACAGGATTGTACTTCCCCAACAGGGTTGCCCTCCCCAGCAATGAGATTGCACCTTTCCTCAGCAGAGCAGACCTTCCCCAGCAGGAGACTTGGGAAGTATTTTCTTCGGATCAAGACGTTATTTCCCCACAGAATCAGGGTGTTCACTTCCCCCATCCGATCAGGAAGCGTGCCTTCGTCGATAATGTCATATTCTAGTCCCCAGCAAGGTGGGAGTAAAGGCACTCTCCCTATCAGCAGACCAAGTTCAGCAGTATCCCCAAGCAGGATGGTATAGTGGACTGTTTTCCCCAAGCAGGATGGTATTATGGGCTGGCATCCCCCAGCAGGTCCTAAACCCATCTGTTATTGGCAATCCTAAGTAACAGACTTCCATTTCCGTTATTGGCACTCATTCTCGACTCCCCCAGCAGAGGAGAGATCTCAGGTTTTGGATGTTACCTTCAGTAAAGGACAGGTGTAATCCCCGGTAGTGTGGATGTTCTTTCGGGATTTCATCCCCAGTAGAAGTTATTGATCCAAAGAGTCGATCACTATGATCCTTCTCAGCAGAGCTCCTGGATTCAGAGGACAATTTATTTTTGTCGTCCCCAGCTGAATTAGTCTTCTCTCCCCAGCATTTATTTTACTGGAGAGACCCCTTTTGCATATCATAAGCATTTGCATTGCATCCTCAAACGCGTAGCATTTCCACTTCGTGTGGAGCATTACGGCAAAAATTCAAACATTTGTATTCGAAGCATAAGCCAGGTTTGATACTTTCCTTGCCAGTTCTCTTTCCCTGCTGAGATGGCATAACTCAGGAGATTTTGGAGGGATGCGTTCCTCATACTTGTGCTCCCCGGCGGAATCTTTTATTTAGACTTCTCCTTTCCCCAACGGAGTCATCTTATCTGTGGATCGTGAGTCCGCTAGAAGTTTGCCTTTGTTCGGCCTTTCTCTTTTGTGAAATCCAGTTCTTGCCTGGTAGTCAGTTCTCGCTTGGCAGTTTCCCTTTCTCGGTAGGGGTGGTATAAACCAGAAGTTTTGTTTCACGTTATCCCCAGCGAAGTCCACTTTATGTTGGTTATCTTTTGCGGGTACAATTGAGGTTGTATTCGTTTTGAGGGTACAATTGAGGTTGTATTCGTTTTATAGGTGCGATTGAGGTCGTATTCATGTTTTCTTTGTGGGTAGAGTGATTGAGGTCAGTCTTCCTTTGCGGGTGCAATTGAGGTTGTATTCGTTTTGTGGGTGCGATTGAGGTTGTATTCATATTTTTCCCTGTGGGTAGAGTGATTGAGGTCAGTCTTCCTTTGCGGGTGCAATTGAGGTTGTATTCGTTTTGTGGGTGCGATTAAGGTCGTATTCATATTTTCTTTGTGGGTAGAGTGATTGAGGTCAGTCTTCCTTTGCGGGTGCAATTAAGGTTGTATTCGTTTTGTGGGTGCGATTGAGGTCGTATTCATATGTTTTCTTTGTGGGTAGAGTGATTGAGGTCAGTCTTCCTTTGCGGGTATAATTGAGGTTGTATTCGTTTTGTGGGTGCGATTAAGGTCGTATTCATATCTTTCTTTGTGGGTAGAGTGATTGAGGTCAGTCTTCCTTTGCGGATGCAATTGAGGTTGTATTCGTTTTGTGAGTGCGATTAAGGTCGTATTCATTTATTTTCCTTGTGGGTAGAGTGATTGAGGTCAGTCTTCCTTTGCGGGTACAATTGAGGTTGTATTTGTTTTGTGGGTGCGATTGAGGTCGTATTCATATTTTTCCCTGTGGGTAGAGTGATTGAGGTCAGTCTTCCTTTGCGGGTGCAATTGAGGTTGTATTCGTTTTGTGGGTGCGATTGAGGTCGTATTCATATTTTCTTTGTGGGTAGAGTGATTGAGGTCAGTCTTCCTTTGCGGGTACAATTGAGGTTGTATTTGTTTTGTGGGTGCGATTGAGGTCGTATTCATATTTTCTTTGTGGGTAGAGTGATTGAGGTCAGTCTTCCTTTGCGGGTGCAATTGAGGTTGTATTTGTTTTGTGGGTGCGATTGAGATCGTATTCATGTTTCCTTTGTGGGTAGAGTGATTGAGGCCAGTCTTCTTTTGCGGGTACAATTGAGGTTGTATTTGTTTTGTGGGTGCGATTGAGGTCGTATTCATATTTTCTTTGTGGGTAGAGTGATTGAGGTCAGTCTTCCTTTGTGGGTGCAATTGAGGTTGTATTTGTTTTGTGGGTGCGATCGAGGTCGTATTCCTATTTTCTTTGTGGGTAGAGTGATTGAGGCCAGTCTTTCTTTGCGGGTACAATTGAGGCTGTATTCGTTTTGTGGATGCGATTGAGGCCGTATTCGTCTTATTTTTGTGGGTATGGTTGAGGTCATACTCCTTATTTTTAGCACGCTCCATTTCGTTATTCTCACCGTTAGCAAATTTTCGGGGTTCTTTCGGTATTCAATCCCCGTGCAACCTGGAATGTATGAGAGTCATCGCTATCATACCTTTAGGACCAAATTGATTGAATAGGGGCAGCTGTAGCACCCCAAAATTTGCTTTCTTTACTTTAGTACTAACTGGCTTATGTTTCATCTCATTTTGCATTATCATGTGTGCATATCATTGGTTCTTAGCATGGGGTCAAGGTGCTTGAGGCAGCTAGAGAGGAGAAGATGTTCTTCAAAGGGTCAAGCAAGAGTCCTTGTATTATGGATCACTCTTTCCTAACCAGTGCAGAAATTAGGGTTTTGAGATTCTTGGGTTTATTGCTCAAATGGGCAAGCTTCTTGGGTTCTTATCATCATCAAATGGCATATCTTATCTTTGTTGGAGAGGATACACACCATATTCAGAGGAATTTGGATTTGGAGACTGTGTTATTTCCTCCTAGACTGAGGGTACCAAGATTAGGGTTTGCTATAAAGTCAGTTTATTTTTGATTTTTTGGGCAAGACTTGATTCCATGGTATTCCTTGGGTCCCTGAGTAGCTAGGAATGGAAGATTGTCCATCAGTTTGGTTCATGAGAAGTTCAACTGGCCAATGGATTGGGAATCAGGAGAATTGGGTAAAAGTCAACAGTGAGAGGGGAAGTCAACTGTGGAATTTTGAGGTTCTCTCCAAGGTTTTCAAGGTCTCACATCCTCATATGGTCTTCAAGAGTCAAGTTCCATACCATTTATCAAGAATCAAGGGTTGGTACAAAAGTTACTAAATACGGAAATGACCTATAATTTGAAAGTTTCCTTTTTGGGCATGTTCTTACATTACATTCAACTTGACTTTTCATCATCAAGGAAGCTTCAAATGAATTTTCCTCAAACATGAAAGTTGAAGATCTTTTTCTCCCCTTTCCAACAAGTACTAGATGGTCTCTATATCATTTGTGAAACTCAAGTTATGATCAAAAGAAGGCAAAGTGGTTTTTAGGGTTTTCTCATAGTTCCATTTTCATTTTGGGACATAATGACCTATAATTGATTCCATTGTTTCAAGCCACATTTTAACATCAAAGAACATTCCTTAAGGATCATTTTGGGCCTTTGAACCAAGAAATTTCATGACTTATTCATTACTTATTTCACATGGTGCAAAATTGCAAGATCATTGAAAACTCATGAACCAAGACATCTCAAGGCCCAAATTCCATACAGGTGTGATTAGCAATTGAAATATAAGTGATCCATCGTAGAATGTTTGGATATACATGCATGAAGGAGGGTGTGTTTCACATTATTTAATATTCCAAAATCACCCAAAACTCATTAAGTGAGGAATTAACAAGGCCCAAATGATTATCAGTGGATTAACCCTAAGTATTTAAAGTTACTCATGCACTGGTTGGGGGAGAAGACACGTTATTTTGAGGAGAACAAAGTGTGAACCCTAAAAACTTCAATCATTCGAATCTCACAATCCACAAGAGCTTTTCCAAAAATTCTTTCACCATCTGAACCCTTGGGATCCATAGAACGTAAATCATCCATCGTTTGAAGCTAGCAGCAAGGATTAGGATTGCTTGATCTCAGGTTGGTGATAATTTCCATGATCCTAAAACTTTATTTTCTTACATGCATAATGATCTGTGATTGTTGTTGATGACTCTGATGTGTTTTATTTTGAGTTTAGACGTGTATCATGTGCACATCGTGAGTTTAAAGTTTTGGACCCCTAACTTGTTTCGTGCGAATCTCTTTGTGTGTTGATTATTGGTGATTTTTAACATGATATTATTGATCCTGGTGAAATTCTGGTCAAGATAGTGTATTCGTTTGCGTGTTTTGGTGCATTTTTCATTGCAGGTGACCGGAGAGGGTGGCCGGAACCCTAGCTCCGGTGGCTGGTTTGTGTTCCGGCCGGTGAAGGGTTCGTGTGGGGAAGATGAAATCAGGGCCGTCCATGGCTTTGATCCCACGGTCCACAGCACGCCACGCGTTTTATTTTTTTTGTTTTTATTTTTGGTTCGTGTGTTTATTACCCCACGTTAATTATCATGTACCACCAGATCATGACCTTTGATCTTGATGAAGTTTGGTTTTATTGACTTAATGTGAGACGTTTGATGCATCTAACGGTTGGATTAGTGACAGCGCATTAAAATACCATGTGCTTTTTTTATTTTGTTCTGAGTAATTCTGTGCGTGCATGTGTATGCTAATTATTGTGTGCTTGTGATCTGAGCTGTCAATCATGATTACTTTGTATTTATTTGACTGGATTGTACGCGTTGGATGGATCCAATGGCTGATGGTGAGTCTGACCATTGACTAGGTCACATGTGTACTCCTTTTTTTTATTTTATTTTCGCTAATGGACCTCTTGTTTTGGGTCTTCTATTCACACCCTCCCTTTCAGCCCATTATATTTTCCAACGTGTTTTATTGCTATTCATACCCCCATGCTCATTCCCATTCATTTTATTTTATTTAATTTGCATTAATTCATTTCTAATTTTTAAAAATAGATAATTGCATTAAAAAATTCCCAAAAAATTCATGAATCATATTTATAGTTTTATAAAATTTTCCAAAATTTTATTTTTTATTTTTATTTTATTTTTATCATCTAAATTAATTATTTTAATAATTTCTTTTTGAATTTGCCTCATTTTGCACACATTGCATTGTAGAATTTATTTCTCATCATCCATAAAACCTTTTGAACTCATTCTTTTTGAATTTTTTCACCAACACACTGAATTGAATTAAAATATTTTTCTCTCATTTTTAAAATCATTTCATATTGCATTTTAGTCCTTTCCTTTTGCATATTGAACCATGTTTCTTGTCTGAACTTTGCATAATTGTTTGAGTGACCTATCTTTTGAATTTTGGCATGAGCTTTTGATATGTTGTTTGTTTCTGGTTGAGATATTTTGATAATTAATTTGGTAATTTTAGAAGAGGTTTTACTAATTATGTGTTTGCTCTTTGTTTGAGGTCTTCTTATATGCATTTTCTTGATCATGTCTGACTACTTGTTTGAAAAGGCACTTGTGCCATCATTTGGGTTTGATTCTTTGACTTCATGATCCATGTTTAGGTCATCCACATTCTGTCTTGGTTGAATTTCATTTGGTTTATAATCATTTCTCTTCAGTTGTGATTTGTTTGAGTTTCCTTTGTCTTATTTTCACTTATATCTGTTTGTACTATCCTTTTATGCAGGAGCTAAGGTAAGTTATTTGAGGGTGTGGATAGTTATCCATGTCCACTCTCACTCTTTCTTCCTCTCATATTTTCCTTTCTTTAGGCTTAGGTTGTTGTCAAACCTCCCCTTAGGGCCATCTTTGCATGATAACATTAGGGTAGACTCTCCCCGTAGTTTTTTCTTTTTCTTTTGAGTCCCTCTTCTCATCTCATAACAATTTCTAAGATACTTAATAAGGTCAACTTGCCTTGCACACGAGCCTTAAACATAGGAAATAAAGATTGAGGGGTCCCCCTTCTCTCTTCTAGAGTGTTGAGCATACGTCCCATTGGGGGCGACCATGCAACGCATTCGTTCCCGTGTCATAGACTTTGGTTCAAGTTGAGTTACGAACTAACTTAAGTCACTTCTGTCCTAAAAAATAAAAACAAACTTCAAACCTTTTTATCCCGCGGGATTGTCAAACTAAAGGCTACTTTCAAAAAGGGCACGTTACCTTCTGTCTGAGTCGCAAACAGGCATCGACCCTAACTGCCGGACGCGAACTTAACGTCGCTCATAAAAAACACAAAAAGAACTTGGTCCAAACTACGTTGACTTTGAATTTCCCATTGCACAAAGGGAGTACGTAGGCCTAGGACGTCGACATCCTACCGAGTCTGTCCTTGTTTTCCCCTTCCCCATTTTAGTGCAGCCATAGATGTTAGGACAACTCACCCTTAGAATAGACAACAAGTGTGGATCCCATCGAGTACGATGGACGCGTGGGGTGCTAGCACCTTCCCCTCGCGTAAACGACTCCCGAACCCAGGTTATGGTTGCGATGACCATTCCTTTCCCTCTTCCTCAGGTTTATGAGGTGTTCCCTTTCCCTCTCTTGGGATAAATTTACACGGCTGGCGACTCTGTTTTCCGAGCCACTCTCGCGTTTGTACCTGGATGAAAATCCTGGGAGCGACAATGCTTAATGGTTATTATTTGAGATACTTTGTTAATAGAGAAGTTAGATTTAAACTAGACAGTTACACATACCTACAAAAGATGCTCATGTCAAGTATGTGTACACGTAACGCACATCAATTCATGATTTAAGTCCATTGCAGTTTAGCACTCTATTAACTGACTACACTTCTAAATTCAACTAAACATTATCCCTTGTAACTAACTTCAAACTTAACAAACTAACCTAGAACACGTAACAAATTTTTAACCAATTTCAACTTCCCTAAATGCTTATAAACCCCTTCAAAAACCTTACCTAACCAACTTCCCCATTGCTTACCCTAACTGCCCAAGTTAGTTGCAACTCTCCCTACAATTAAATAACTTAAAAACATATAAGCTCACATAAGAAAACCAGCTGGAATTGTATTCAAACTAACACAAACTCACTCTTTTTAACTTTAGAAAACACAATCCATAACTAACTTTTTAAAAATGAATCTCCACCCTCCTTCACACATTGCCACAGATCACAATCCAATGGCTATCGATCATTAAATCCCTAATTGAATTACAAACTTTTCCCTCCGATTCTCTTTAACCCTCACCTATAAGAACCCCTGGTTTTCATCCTTCAACATCCACAATCTATTTACCTAACAATACTCTGCCAGAATTTACATTCACCCTCACCATTATTCACCAAAGCTCATCATCTAGATTGTTGGAGCTTCACCATCAGAAGCTCCATTCAACCGAGCATTAGCCTACTCTATCCTAACTCTAACAACAACATCTCAACAACACAACAAAAAATTCACAGAAAATTGGAAAATAAGAAGGATAAAAAAGGAAGAAGAAGGAAGCAGATATTGAGAATTAAGGAGCAAAAGGTTTCAAAAGAATTCATTACCCGGATCTCTTTGCTTCTCAGGGTTTCTTGTTTATCAGTTGCTGTGTTTTAACACTTCTTCGGAACAACTCTTCATTCCATTGGTAAGCCATAATCCTCTTTGATCTTCCGTCAAACTTTCATTACCATGATCTTGCAAAATAAAATGCATGTATTCATTAATGTATTACATGAACAACCTCCATTTAATTTTAATCTTGCAAAATTATGGTTCCGGTTAGGTATTGGAATTGGGAAGGATTTATGAGGTAATAAAGATTATGGAGGTGAGATTATGGTAGAGGGTGTGAAGAGCTTCATTTTGATGGTGTTTTGAGTGTATTTCGGGTCGCGCCGCTGCCGGAGGCGATTTCTGGCGCGACGACGATTTCCCGTGGGCAGAGAACATGAAGGTGGAAAGAGAAGGAGCCTGGGAGCAAGGTGTTGAAATGAGGGAGTCTTTTCTCCTTTTCCTGTAACACCTCATTTAATCATTTAGTCATTTCATGAGTTATTTTGTGTGATTATTCTTGGCATGGTATTGGTTAGAGGTATGTGTGCAGGGCGAGTGTGAGAACTTAAAATTAAGTGGGAATATTTCATCATCATTATTAATATAAATGTTATTATTATTATATGGAAATATTTATTCCTAATAATGAGGGTAATAATATTATTATTATAATTACAAGTAAATAAAACATTATTAGAATTATTATTGGGACTATTATTATTAAGATAATTAAAGAAATAAAATATAATTAGGAGAGATTAGTGAGGGGTTATAGTCAGTTCACATAAAAGAGAAAGAGGAAGAGAAAGAGAACTAGGGCAAGAAGAACTAAGGTTTCCACCATTGTTGAAGGAAGAAAAGCTTGGAAATTTCAGGTAAGGGGGGAGAATGGGATTTATTTAATGGTGATAATAACATGAGAGGGTAGTGAGGGTTCCTTCCCCTTTTAGGTTTTCCGTGTATTTTCTTCTCCTTTTTTATTGCTGCATGATTGTATGATAAGGATTATAAATTTGTGTATGTGTAATGTCTGCTATGAATTCGTGTTATATGCTGATGTTGCTGTGAAATTTGTATAGAATGTATGTTATTGTTGTGTTAACCATGAAACCAGATCTAAAAATCTTGGGGTTTTAAGGGGTTAACGAATATAGGTTCTGATGACAGAAAGTGTTGACAAAATGATGAAATAACGAAGTAGAGTTAGGACTTTGAAATGATACTGAATTAAAGGTGGTATTGGGTCTGGATTAGGAGCTTGGAAGTGCTTTAATGGGGGAAAATTTGCACTGATGCGAAATCTGGTATTTTTGGTGATTGACTGGCCATACGTGTATGGGGGACACTCCTAGGGGGCATACTCGTAACATACACACCGCGTCCCCAGAGCCAGCACATCCCTCTGCTATAACGCGTATGAGACATGTATGAGGTAGTGGCTATACACGTATGGGCATTGCCATACGCGTATGGGAAGTTTTAAGGAGTTTTGAGAGAAAAATAACTCTTCGGTGATACGCGTATGGCGCAAGGAAATACGCGTAAGAGGTCCGGGCAGATGAGCCCTACACGTACGATATGTGGGCTTAGGGCGAGGGAAATGAGTCCATACGCGTATGGGTATGGTCATACGCGTATGGGCAGGGTTGTGATGAAAATTTCCCGTTTTTGCGATTTCTATCCCAATTTCGCGTGTAATGCAATTTCTCTTGATTCGTAAGACTAAGATGGTATAGTTGGACATAGGAGAAACTAGTAATGATGGTAAATAGGATAAAATGTAGGATTTTATGAGAATGTCTGGTTGAGATGTGTTGGATGTTTGTGAGCCAAGATTGTCGTGTGTGGACGGTCTTGTGCTGTTGTGGTAATTCCGGAAGGAATTACGGTGAGTATGTGGCTCACGTGGGATCATGGAAGATCGTGAATTATGCTTGAATAATTATTATATCATACATAATTTTGTGTCATGCATTCATGTCATGTTATGTGGAGATGAGCTAGGTGGGAATCCATGATGGGTGCCTAGTCTCATTCGGACTCTATGTGGGAGTCGAGTGGAGATAAGTCGTAGTTCAGAGGAACTTGTACAACTTATCGGGATTCTGACGAGAATCGGGTTTTAGGGTGAACCGTATGTGATTGTGATGGTACCGCATGCATTGTGTCGTGTTAGTTGAGTCGCATTGCATATGTATGTGATTGAATATGGGTTGATTATGCTGAATGATGGTGTGGCACTTGTATGTGTGTTGTAATTGTACGATTGTCATGATTTGTGTGTTAACTACTCCTTAGCATGTGATTTTCATTGTGTATTAGTAGTTCTCACCCCTGTTCTGTTTGTTGTGTCTGTGCTCCTTCGGGAGTACTGATGATTAGGTACCTGAGTAGTGCTTGAAGCATGTGTTGCTATTTGATCTAGTCTTAAGAGTCGCTCTGACACATAATATGGGAAGGATGGGGATTTCATATTTTCTTTATATTATTTGACTTTGTGTTTGTTACGTATCTGGTTTTGATTTAATTATTGTGGAACCATGTATTATGTGGAGATTTGATGTAATTGGAGTTTAATGTTAAACCAATTCAATTAATTCCGCTGTTTAATCAAAGTGTTTGTTTTTATTAATGAATAAGATATGAAGTGATTTGATACTTCAAGATGATGTTTTGTTGAATGTGATATCCTACGTGTGTGACTCTGATTAATTTCCGCAATTATTTTTCGTATTTTTAATTATCATACAAATGGGTAGAGTAGGGTGTTACAATTGGTATCACAGCAGGTCGGTCTGTCCGGCCAGTGTAGTAGTAAAGTCTGACTATAGAGTGTGTATAGTAGTGTGTTTCTTCTAACTTGTGCTTCCTTTGGTGTTGAGTAGTATGACTTGTATGAATGATGTTGCGATTGCTGATGCATTACAAGTTGTTGTGCAGGCAGTACAGAGTACCAATCGGAATGCTGAGGATGTCGAGTTCCGCAATTTGAAAAAGTTCCAAAATAACAAGCCACCTAAGTTCGAGGGTAGACAAGAACTGAATGTGGCGCAAAAGTGGCTGAAAGATATTGAGAAGATCTTCAGAGTCATGGGATGCACTGAAGCTCAAAAGGTACAATTTGGCACTCACATGCTGAATGAGGAAGCTGAAGACTTGTGGGATAATACTCGTCAAAGGCTAGAAGTTGCAGGTGGTCCTATTACTTAGACGATGTTCAAGGATGAGTTTCTGGAGTGGTATTTTCCAGAAGATGCCTGTGGCAAGAAAGAGATTGAATTCCTAGAATTGAAGCAAAGGAATTTGATGGTTGTAGAATATGCGGCTCAATTTGAGGAACTGGTGAGATATTGTCCTCATTACAATACTGATGCTGCTATGGGTTCAAAGTGCATCAAGTTTGAGAACGGGTTGCGCCCCGAGATCAAACAAGGTATTGGTTATCAGAAGATCAGATACTTCCCTGAGTTGGTGAACATGTGCCGAATTTATGATGAGGACAACAGGGCTTGGATTGCTCTCTACAAATCCTTGAGTGACAAAAGGGGTAAGCAGAGACATGAGAGTACACCTTACAGTGCTCCGGTAGATAAGGGAAAGCAGAAAGTTGTTGTTGACAATAAGCCAAGTGGGGGAGGAAATTCTTTCAACCCTATCAAGTGTTCCAAATGTGGTGGTGCGGGTCACCGTGCTAATGAATGTCAGAATGAGGTGAAGAAATGTTTCAAATGCGGGAATCCAGGTCATGTTATGGTAGATTGTAGGACCAATATACCTACCTGTTACAACTACGGTGAACAGGGTCACATCAGCACCCACTGTCAAAAGTCGAAGAAGTCGCAGACCGGTGGGAAGGTATTTGCATTGGTGGGGGCTCAGCCTACCATTGAGGATTATTTGATCAGAGGTACTTGTTACATTCATAACACTCATTTGATTGCTATCATTGATACGGGTGCAGCCCACTCGTTTATTTCTATTGATTGTGTGACGAAACTATGACTTGTGCCGTCTATTTTGAGTAAAGGGATGGTGATTGACACTCCATCTATTGGATCAATAACTACATCGTTAGTGTGCCTGAACTATCCGATGTCGATCTTTGGTAAAGATTTCAGAGTGGATTTAATTTGCTCACCACTCAGTGATCTGGATGTTATTTTAGGGATGAATTGGCTAGAGAGCAATTATGTCTACATTGATTGTTATAGGAAGAGGTTGTTATTTCTCACCCCAGAGGAAGAAAAGTTGGTTAGTTTTATATCTACCAAGGAATTGAGAACCTTGTTGGAGGATGAAGCTAAGATGTTCACGGTGTTGGTCTCATTGTATGTTGAAGGCAAACCATCGATCAATGAATTACCTGTAGTGAAAGAGTTCCCAGAAGTGTTTCCGGATGATATTTCAGAGTTGTCTCCGCAGCGAGAGGTGGAATTTGCAATTGATCTTGTTCCTGGTACCAGACCGATATCTATGGCACCATACAGAATATCAGCATCAGAATTGGCAGAGTTGAAATCTCAACTCGGAGAATTGCTTGATAAGAAGCTTATTAGACCTAGTGTGTCGTTGTGGGGAACTCTAGTGTTGTTGGTTAAGAAGAAGGATGGTAGTATGAGATTGTGTATTGATTATCGTCAACTGAATAAAGTGACCATCAAGAACAAATATCCACTTCCAAGAATTAATGATCTAATGGATCAGCTTGTGGAAGCTCGTGTTTTCAGTAAAATTGATTTGAGATTGGGTGAAAGAGGATGATATATAGAAAACGGCTTTCAGGACTCGGTATGGACATTACGAATATGTTGTGATGCCGTTCGGAGTGTCCAATGCGTCGGTGTATTCATGGAGTACATGAATCGTATCTTTCATGCTTATTTGGATCAATTTGTGGTGGTTTTTGTTGATGATATTTTGATCTATTCCAAGTCGGAAAGAGATCATGCAGAGCATCTGAGGATTGCATTGCAAGTGTTGAAAGATAATAAGTTGTTTGCAAAACTTTCGAAATGCGAGTTCTGGCTGCACGAAGTGAGTTTTCTGGTACATGTTATATTTGGTGATGGCATAGCAGTGGATCCATCCAAGTAAGTGTTGTACTTCAGTGGGAACCTTCGAAATCACTGACGGAGATTATGAGTTTCTTGGGTTTAGCAGGTTATTACCGTAAGTTTATTGAAGGATTTTCTAATTTGGCCCTTCCTCTGACTCAGTTGACTAGAAAAGGTTAGGCCTTTGTATGGGATATCTTGTGTGAAGAGAGTTTCAGGGAATTGAAGAAGAGGTTGACTACAGTGCCAATACTGATTCTACCAAAGCCAGATGAACCTTTTATGGTATATTGTGATGCGTCTAAAATAGGATTAGGCGGAGTATAGATGCAAGATGGTAAGGTCGTGGCTTATGCCTCACGACAATTGAGAGTACATGAAATGAATTATCCTACTCATGATCTTGAGTTAGCTACAGTGGTTTTTGTGTTGAAGATTTGGAGGCATTACTTGTACGGATCGAGGTTTGAAGTGTTCAGTGATCATAAAAGTTAGAAATATTTATTTGACTAGAAAGAGATGAATATTAGACAGAGAAGATGGTTGGAATTCTTGAAGGACTATGATTTTAGCTTGAGTTACCATCCCAGTAAAGCTAATGTCGTAGCAGATGCTTTGAGTTGGAAGACAATTCATATGTCGACATTAATGATTAAAGAGTTGGATTTCATTGAACAATTTAGAGACTATAGTATGGTTTGTGAAGTGACTCCTGAGAGTGTGATGTTAGGTATGCTGAAAGTTAACAATGAGTTCCTTAGTGAGAGTCAGAAACTTGATTTGAAGTTGGTAGATTTGATGACCGCAAGAGGGTCGGATGCAGAAGGTGACTTTAAAGTAGATGAGTTTGGTGTGTTGAGATTTAGAGGCAGGATTTGTGTGCCAGATAATTCTGAATTGAGAAAAATGATCTTAGAGGAAATCCCCAGGAGTAGCTTGAGTATTCATCTAGGAGCTACAAAAATGTATCAGCATCTTAAGAAATTGTTTTAATGGCCAGGTATGAAGAAAGACATAGCTCGGTTTGTGTATGCTTGTTTGACTTGCCAAAAGTCAAAAGTGGAGCATCAGAATCCTTCCGGTTTGATGCAACCGATGGAAATAGCAGAGTGGAAGTGGGATAGTATCGCGATGGATTTTTTGAGCCGAATACGGCGAGAGGCTTTGATGCTTTTTGGGTGATTGTGGATAGAATGACGAAATCTACACATTTTATACCGATTAACATCAGTTTTACTTTGGCAAAGTTAACATAGATTTATATAAGGATAATAGTGAAGTTGCACGGGGTTCCGTCGAGAATTGTGTTTGACAGAGACCCGAGGTTTACTTCCGAATTTTGGAAGAGCTTGCAGGAAGCTTTGGGTTCTAGTTTGAAGTTGAGTTTTGCTTATCATCTGCAGATAGATGAATAATCTGAGAGGACTATTCAGTCACTAGAAGACTTGCTGAGAGCTTGTATACTCGAGCAGGGGTGCTTAGGATACTCATTTACCATTGATTGAATTTATTTACAATAAAGTTACCATTCTAGTATTAGAATGGCGCCTTTTGAAGCATTGTATGGTATGAGGTGTAGGACACCTCTATGCTGGTATGAGTCGGGTGAGAGTACTGTACTTGGACCCGAGATTGGGCAACATACTATTGAGATATTTCAGACGATTAGAGAGAAGATGAAGGCATCCCATAGTAGGCAGAAAAGCTATCATGATAATAGGAGAAAAGACTTGGAATTCAGCGAAGGCGACCATGTGTTTCTAAGGGTCAATCCTGTGACCAGTGTTGGTCGTGCGCTAAATTTGAAAAAGTTGGATCCTAAGTTCATTGGACCGTATCAGATTTTGCAGAGAGTTGGGATTGTTGCTTTCAGAGTGGCGCTGCCACCTGAACTTTCGAATTTGCATGACGTGTTTCATGTGTCACAACTTTGCAAGTATATTGCTGACCCATCCCATGTGCTTCAGAAGGATGAAGTACAGATTCAGGATAATCTTACCGTGGAGGCAATGTCGATAAGGATCGAGGATCGCAAGATGAAGCAGTTAAGAGGCAAAGACATTCCTTTAGTGAGAGTAGCTTGGGGAGGAGCTGCTGGAGGAAGTGTGACCTGGGAATTGGAGAGCAAGATGTGAGATTCGTATCCGAAATTGTTCTCAGCATGTACATTTTTTAGGACGAAAATATTTTAAGTGGGAGAGAGTTGTAACACCCCATTTAATCATTTAGTCATTTCATGAGTTATTTGATGTGATTATTCTTGGCATGGTCTTGGTTAGGGGTATGTGTGCAGGGTGAGTGTGAGAACTTAGAATTAAGTGGGAATAGTTCATTATCATTATTAATATAAATGTTATTATTATTAGGGTTAAATATGTTTTTGGTCCCTATAAATATCTCACACTTCATTTTGGTCCCTACAAAAATTTCATGCAAGCAGTTTTAATCCTTGTTATTTTCTAAAATTTTGAAAACTATTTTATTATCCATAAACTTTTAAATTTTTTGATAATTTTTTTCATACGTGTTTAGATTACTATACAATATTTCTTTACCAAATTATATAATTTTTTAAAATGAGAAGAATTAAATATGAATTTTTTAAATTTCAAAATATAATGATAAAAGTAATGAAATTCTCGACTTATAAATCAAATTTTGAGTTCTTTTTTTTTCGAGGAATTTTTTATAACGTTCTAAACATATCTGCAAAATAATCATTAAAAAATACACACTGGTTTAACAGTAGGGACTAAAACTACGTGCATAATTATTTTGTAGGGACCAAAACATGCTATTTATTTAATAGGGACCAAAAACTAAATTTGTTAATTTTATAGGGACCAAAAACATATTTAACCCTTATTATTATATGGAAATATTTATTCATAATAATAATGGTAATAATATTATTATTATTATAATTACAAGGAAATAAAACATTATTAGAATTATTATTGGGACTATTATTATTATTAAGATAATTAGAGAAATAAAACATAATTAGGAGAGATTAGTGGGGGGTTACAGTCAGTTCATGTAAAAGAGAAAGAGGAAGAGAAAGAGAACTAGGGTATGAAGAACTAAGGTTTCCACCATTGTTGAAGGAAGAAAAGCTTGGAAATTTTAGGTAAGGGGGAGAATGAGATTTCTTTAATGGTGATAATAACATGAGATTTCTTTAGGGTTCCTTCCTCTCTTAGGTTTTTTACTTATTTTCTTCTCCTTTTTTATTGCTGCATGATTGTATGATACGGATTATAAATTCGTGTATGTGTAATGTCTGTTATGAATTCGTGTTATATGCTGATGTTGTTGTGAAATTCGTATAGAATGTATGTTGTTGCCGTGTTAACCATGAAACCAGATCTGGAAATCTTGGGGTTTTAGGGGGTTAACGAATATAGGTTCTGATGACAGAAAGTGTTGACAAAATGATGAATAATGAAGTAGAATTAGAGCTTTGAAATGATACTGAATTAAAGGTAGTTTTGGGTCTGAATTAGGAGCTTGGAAGTGCTCTAATGGGGGAAAATTTGTACTGATGCGAAATCTGGTATTTTTGGTGACTGACTGGCCATACGCGTATGGGGGACACTCCCAGGGGGCATACGCGTAGCATACGCACCCCGTCCCTAGAGCTAGCACAACCCTCTGCTGTAACACGTATGGGACGCGTATAAGGGAGTGGCCATACACGTAAGGGCATGTCCATACACGTAGGGGAAGTTTTGAGGAGTTTTGAGAGAGAAATCACTCTCTGGTGATACGCGTTTGACGCAAGGCAATACTCGTATGAGGCATAGGAATATGAGCCCTACGCGTATGATATGCAGGCTTGGGGCTAGGGAAATGAGTCCATATGCGTATGGCCATAGTCATACACGTATGGGTAGGGCTGTGGTGAAAATTTCTCGTTTTTGCGATTTCTGTCCCGATTTCACGTGTAATGCAATTTCTCTTGATCCGTAAGACTAAGAGGGTATAGTTGGAAATAGGAGAAACTAGTAATGATGGTAAATAGGATAAAATGCGGGATTTTATGAGAATGTCTGGTTGAGACGTGTTGGATGTTTGTGAGCCAAGATTGTCGTGTGTGGACGGTCTTGTGTTGTGGTTGCAATTTCAGAAGGAATTATGGTGAGTATGTGGCTCACGTGGGATCATAGAGGATCGTGAATTATGCTTGAATAATTATTATATGGTGCATAGTTTTGTGTCATTCATTCATGTCATGTTATGTGGAGATGAGCTAGGTGGGAATCCATGACGGGGTGCCTAGTCTCGTCCGAACTCTATTTTGGAGTCGAGTGGAGATAAGTCGTAGTTCAGAGGAACTTATATGACTTATTCGGATTCCGACGGGAATCGGGTTCTAGGGTGAACCGTATGTTATTGTGATGGTACCACATGCATTGCGTTGTGTCAGTTGAGTCGCATTGCATATGTATGTGATTGAGTGTGGGCTGATTATGCCGAATGATGGTGTGGCACTTGTATGTGCGTTGTAATTGTATGATTGGCCTGATTTGTGTGTTAACTACTCCTTAGCATGTGATTTTCAACGTGTATTATCTAATGTAGTTCTCACCCCTGTTTTGTTTGTTGTGTCTGTGCTCCTTGGGGAGTATAAATGATTAGGTACCTGAGTAGTGTTTGAAGCATGTGTTGCTATTTGATCGAGTCTTAGGAGTCGCTCTGATACGTAACACGGGAAGAATGGGGATTTTTTATTTTCTTTATATTATTTGACTTTGAATTTTGTTACATATCTGGTTTTGATTTAATTGTTGTGGAACCACGTATTACGTGGAGATTTGATGTAATTGGAGTTTAATGTTAAACCAATTGAATTAATTTTGCTGTTTAATCAAAGTATTTGTTTTTATTAATGAATAAGATATGAATGTTCAAGATGATGTTTTGTTGAATGTGACATCCTACGTGTGTTACTCTGATTAATTTCCGCAATTATTTTTCGTATTTTTAATTATCACACGAATAGGTAGAGTAGGGTGTTACATTTCCCCTTTCTGATTTCCTCACATGGGCCAAAGACTCAGGCCCAATGCCCTTGTGCTATAGCGCACCCCTGCATTGCTTCCACACCTCCTGTTTGAAATAAAACAATGACCAAACAATAACTTTGATCCAATTAGTAATGGGCCCTATGCCCTAATGCTCTTTCACACCCAATTTCCATTATGCACCCCTGGAAGATTACTTTTATTTATTAAATTCTTTAGAAGATTCTTTTAATATCAAATGACACCTTAGTCATGATTAGAAATTAGTTTATCAATTTTGGGATTAACATATCTTAATTAGATTTAGATTTAAGGTTAGGGTTATAAATTAGGGTTTTGTTGTATTAATCTTAATTTCTCTTCTTTTCTTTCTCTTTAAAAATTCATGACTTCCATAATGATCATTTCTTGGGATTGCTTATTTTTTGACCTAATTTTCTTGCATGATCCCCTCTTTTGATTGATCAGATTCATTTTGGTCAATTGATTAAGCTGATAGCTTTAGGGAATCAACTATGTTATTTAATATTTTGCATTGATTAATTGTATGATTAAACCCTAGAAAATAGATAAACAATTACATGATCCATTAGGAAATTAATTAGAAATCATTCTAAAATATTCTTAAATCATTAACCTTTCTCTAATTAATAAACCTTTGAATGTGAACATTCCTTTGGAGATTAGGTTTTTTTTTTCATTTAATCTTGATTGTCTTTAATCCATGCTTTGTGATTGTGAATACCTCTTGAATGGTTTACTTGTGTGTATGGTGAATGATTATCCCCCCTTTGGGCAAAATATACTCCACTCCCATGAACATGTAATAATTTTATCGCTTTCTATATTCGTCCATTAACTTAAAAATAATCAAAAGCGACCTAAAAAGAACCTTCTTTAAAAGAACAAAAATAAACTTGACTCAACGTCAAGTGTTTTCCAAATAAATCTTAATTAAATGCAACACGAGTGCTTTATCTAACTTCAATTACCTCTTCCATTTATTTCACACAATTGTCACAAAGAACTTCAAACACTTGATCCAACGCCAAGTCATTTTCAAACATTTTTTTTACAATAAACTGGATGAAAAAGTATGGGGTGTACGTACTTGTTCACACCATTTCTCAAGTACTTGGGTTGTCTGATGTGCTTAGCTTGTGGCCCAATACTTATATTCCATTCAAAACACTTAAAAATAAGTGAGTTTAATTCGGTCCTCATGGGATGAAAAAGAGAGGTCAGGATGCACTTGTTCTTTCGGCTCCCAAGTATTTTGATTGCCGACCATACTTATCTTTTGGTTAAATATTTGTCTCCCTCTAAGTACCAACGATTAAAATCTCCTCACAAATTTCATAAATAAAAACTTTTGGGACACAAAATAAAGGTCAGGATGCACTTATCCTTTCAGATCTTGAGTACTTAGATTGCCGATCGTACTTAGTTTGTGGTCCGATACTTGTCTCCCACTTAAGATCAACCATAACCAATCAGATACAATTTTTCGCCTTAGGGCATTCTAAAGCTCTTCACAATGACATGTTATTTCTATTCTAACGCAATACAAACAACACTTAAACCTCCCACACGCGAGTATAACAGCAACATTTAATTGCTAGAACTTGAACGTTAACATCGTTTAATAAAACCAACAAACAAACACTTATTTTCTCCACACGAACTACAAAGCTCTGATTTTCTCATTGCACTATTGGAATACATAGGCACATGATTTCAAAATCTTGGCGAGCACATTAATTAAAAACTTATTTTTTTCCCTTAACTAAAACCAATTACAAGTAACCTTTAGATAATAACACACATCCACACAAAAACAATCAAAATGGTTTCCGTTGAGTACAATAGATGTGAGGGGTGTTAATACCTTCTTTTTGCATAATCGACTCCAGAATCCGAATTTGGTTGTGACACGAGTTGTGCATATGCATGTTGAGAATAATGAAAATGTGCAAGTTGGGGAGGCGAAAAATATGCAATATGAGGAAATACAAAATATGCACATTTGTGGCGTTGGGCACGACTAGAGGCACGATTGCGGAAATTTGGGGAGAAGTACAGCGACGTCAAGACGTTTCACCGATAGAAGCGTGTGGTTGGTCATGCGAAATGGTGGCCATCGGCAGCTTCGTGTGTGGCTCACAGTTGACTGGAGGTTACGAGTGTATTCCTTATTCTTCTTGCTCTTTCGGTTTTCTAATTGTTTGTTGTTACGTTTTTTGATTTAATTGATGTGTCTTGTTGTTGCTTGATGTTTTATTGTTAGCATTATGGTGATTTGTATTATTGAACTGTGTGATAAAGTGATGTTATTGATGTTGTGATGGTGTGAAAGATGGTGGTGTTGATTAATTAAAAGGGTGATGGTTTTGTGTTAAAGAATGGAAGGTAATGATGTTGGTGTTTGATATTGTGGTGTGTTTCTAGAAAAACATAACACGTGAGAGAGAGTGTTTGAGTAAACAAGGTTGTCGTGTTGACCAAAAGTATGAGAAAAGGTTAGGAAACTTTTAGATTTATTTTGGTTTGGTCGAATTCTTCCCTATTGTCTAAAAGATAACCTTTACTTATAATAAAAAAAATAGGTTAACATAAAAGAAAATTATCAAATTGTGACAAAATATGACCAATAAAAATTAATAATCAAACAAATATTTGTCATATCAAATCTTTCATGATTTTCCTTAAGTTTTAAGATGACAACAAATCAAATAATATTAACATATAGTTTTGTATTTTTTGTGATTTACAAAATCAAAATAAAAACAAATCAAATAATTTTATTTTTTTATATATTTTTTTTGTGATTTAAAAAATCAAAATAGAACAAATCAAATCAAAATATTTTTTTATGATTAAAAAATCAGAATAAAAACAACTCAAATCAAAATATTTTTAATATTATTTTAAAAAAATTAAAAATGTACAAAATTAATATAACCATTTTTATTATTTATATTTTAAGGAGATTAAATAAATTATTAAACAAAACATTACTAAAACAATTTTTTTTATAATAATACAATATATTTAGCAATAAAAGGAAAAATTAACTAAATCAAATTAAAATAAAAATTAACACAATTCGGACAAAATTGGAGTGCGACACTAAGCAAATACTTTATTTTGAATAGATAATTTAAAGTATGTTTTTACGTTTAGTTCCGCTGCAAGTTTCTGATTTAATTGAAAGAATATGCGTGTTGAGAATGTGTAGCACCTTAATTGAGAATAATATTGTTTATCTGTTTAAATTAAAGAGTCGGGGTTTTTACGGTGTTATAGTAATCGATTATGTTTCTGATTTATAAATTTTTTCTATTTTGCTAGGTCATGATCGTTAATGGTCATAGCCTAATCGATTATGGACTGAATCTGATCCTTCAAAGGTTTCCTTTTTGGCATAAATATTTTATAATAAAAGGGCAGCTTATTCTCATTTGAAAACACACAATATTAATAAAAAAAAACATTGTTTGTTCTACTCTTACTATGCTCCAAATTTTCATACTCTACTCTAAATTTGAGAGAATAACAACATTGTAGAGAATTCTTGTATAAACTTTATTATGTTATTCTAATAAGTAACTATAAATCAAGAGAGGACTATTCTCTTAAAATTCTGATATGTTATAAAGGTTGCATGATGAACATGAGGTACAAGTTTGGTGTTAGAAGGTTAAGGGTTGATCGTGTGTTAAAATCTTTATGGTAGTAGAAATCTCAAGGAGCAATCATTGGGGTCTATAGTAGGCTTCACAATTTTGGGCCTAACCAATATAATTCTAGGCGTTATTTTCTCTCCCTTATATTTTTATATTACCATCAGTTAATATTTTGTAATTATTTTTTCTTCTACACCTTTTTAAAATTCTGCTTAAGAATCAATTTAAATTTCTTTAAGTTTTGAAAAATCTTTTCATCACAATTCAACTCTCACCTTTTGTGTTTGAAGTTGCTTAGGTAGCACTCTTGAATCCATGTTTTCTTTCTTGTATTGATGAAAGAGGCGATGGATGAATAATATTTCGAGAAGTGAATCCATGTTTTTTTGGGTGAATATTACTTCGGAAAGTGAATCACTACTACAAAATACACATTCGGTAACATAATACTACTAAGGTTATGCTTTTCACCATTGTATTATCGCAAACTAGATGCTCCTGATATATATATATATATATATATATATATATATATATATATATATATATATATATATATATATATATATATATATATATATATATATATATATAAAAGTTATTTAATCATGGTTGAGATAAACAACCGTGGTGATAAAGTAAGTGTTACAAGCTTCGAATCCTAGCAACTACATTTTTTTTCCATTTTTCCTATTACAAAAAGCACGTGTCACTTAAGTTCATAAATAAATAAATAATTGAAAACTATTTAACCATAATTTTACTATTCAACCGTTGTAATAAGATCTACATTTCATGCAACCTTCACTTTCTTCCTTATCTTCCTATTTCTTGATAATCTTCACTATCTTCATTCTTCGATATAATCTTAACTTTCTTCCTCATCTTTCTAATTCTTGATAATCTTCACTATCTTCATTCTTGTTTGATTTTGTGGTCTATTTCGTGCAAAGTTCATATGCTTTATGTTTTGTTGTTGGATTTAGCCGTGAACAAAAATATTATCTTTGCTATAATGGATATCCATATGCTTAAGATTTATAGTTGTATTATTGTTATGAATATGCTTTAGTTTTTCGATATGTTTTATGTTTAGATTTTGTTGTTCCATTCAAAATATTGTTTTGAAATAAATTTCATAATTTATTATGGATCGTAGTTGGATGAAAGCTGATAGATTAGGTCCGGTATACGAGAAAGGAGTTATTGAATTCCTTGAATACCCAGATCAAAATCTTCCCAACAATAATGGTATCTTTTATTGTCCTTGTGTTAATTGCGGGAATATAAATAAAGGTACAAAGGATGAGATATTCCATCACATATGTTGTGATTGTATATGTCAAAATTATACAATATGGACGTGGCATGGTGAGATGGAAAAAAGCGAAACAGAGCGTCATATAGTCAAGAAGTTGATGAAGATGAATATATGGATGACCGACTTGAAGATATGTGTCATGATATTGGAGAATATTCTTTTTAGAAAACCCATATTTATGATACTTTATGTAGTGATAAGGATACCCCTTTATATATGGGATGCACAAGTTTCACACGATTGTCTGTGGTGTTAAAATTGTTTAATTTGAAAGCAAAAAATGGATGGTCGGATAAAAATTTCACGGAATTGCTTTATTTTCTAAAACAAATGCTACAGAAGATAACAATTTTCCTGATCGTTGTTATGAAGCCAAGAAGATATTGTGTTCAATGTGTCGTAACTCGAAATTTGGCCCCCCTTTTGCATTTTGCATAAGCATGTGCATTCGCATCGCTGTTATACACACTCGCACTTTTTCTCTATGTTTTTTGTTGCATAAATATTTAGGTTTCAAAGCCAGATTAATCATATCCTCACAAGGTCATCACATGATAAACACAAGTACAAAACAAGGGTTTCTATTCCTATTCCCCAAAGCCAAAGGCCAAAAATTGGAACCGTAGCCAAAGCACCATTTTTCAAGCAAATTGGGCACTTTTTGGCTTGGTTAATCGATTAACACTTTGTAGTGCAAAAAGTGTTAATCGATTAACCTTTGAAAAATTGGCAGATTCTGCTGCTTTTTCATGACAGCAACTTTCCCTCCACATTTTTGGGTTCCACTTGGTTCTAGCATTGTGTAGAGCATTCTAGACATCTCTAGACAGTTCAAGAAATTTCAAGATTATTCCATACACTTGATACCATGAAACATTTCCAATTATGACCACCATGGACTCTTACTTCTAAACATGAGAGCCAGTGATTTGGACTTGCATTGGGATTGCTCCACTGAGTTAACCAACTAACTAACCGAGTCAACCGCTGACTCGGTGAGTCAAGCGTAACTAACTCCCAAGCTAGCTCCAAAGCTAGCTCCAAAGCACATTCCAAACCTAGCATACTCCAAAGCTAGCCTATATATAAACAAACCTCCACCATTTCACCAGGGGGCTTCAACCATTTCTCACACTTTTCACTCTCAATTTTCTTATTTCTCTCTGCATTTTCTGCAAGTTCTACACCTTCATCTTCATCTTCTTCCCCAAACCAAACTAGAGCTCAATTCCACCATTGAAGAGTAGTGAATTTCACATTGAATTTGCTTACTCTTGAGCTTAAACCTCCATCATATTGAATTTCTCCTTGGATCTCTGCAATTACAGCAACTTCCATTTGCAATTCAAGTGCTTACTCCAATCGTTTCGGTGCAAATTTGATTTCAGAGCTTTTATTGCATTTTGATCAGTTTCGTTACGGTTTGAAGTGCAAG
The DNA here is from genome assembly GCA_022829125.1 of Lathyrus tuberosus. Classification (NCBI taxonomy): domain Eukaryota; kingdom Viridiplantae; phylum Streptophyta; class Magnoliopsida; order Fabales; family Fabaceae; genus Lathyrus; species Lathyrus tuberosus. Next base: position 10,718,723 of record JALAZF010000086.1, read on the forward strand.
TGCAAAATTCTCTGGTTTTCTCTACTTATTTTCATCACATTTCACTTGCAACAACATCCAAGGCACTCCTCCGTCTTGTAGGTTGGTCAATTTTCACTCAATTTACTGTTTCGATCACTTTTGCGCGTTTACGATGTAGTTTCGATAGTTTTTTGGTATTGATTAATCATGTGATTGCTGGATCTTTGATCTCCATGTTTAATACTTTCAATTGATGATTAATTACATCTATTTGACGTCATTTTCGTGCACAAATGCAAACCATAACATGAGAGTGATTGGATAAGTGATTAAGTGGCTGGAAGTGATTTTGAAAACTGATTTTTTGCCACTGCTTCAGTGTTAATCGATTAACACTTTGCAGTGCAAAAAGTGTTAATCAATTAACACTGCTTTTTCAGTTTTTTATGCTGATTTGCAAGGGTTAATCGATTAACCACTTTGCAACTGCAAATGGTTAATCGATTAACACTGGACCACAATGCCATATTTGCCTATTTTTCAAGCTTGTTTGATCTCTTTTCCTCATTTAACTTCCATGACTTGATATGCTTGATATTTGTGGATATTTTATGAGTTGTTTAACCTCTGTTTGAAGCATGCTTGCGAACTTTCGATGCACGATTTATTAATTAAGTAGTTGTATGCATTTTTGGCATTACATTGTTCATGATCATTCTTGCACATCTTTTGCTCACTTGATTACATGATTTGTGTTGATGTTTGGTACTATTTTCCATGCTATTTGCATTGAGTTTGTTCCTTCTTAAGCAAATTCAATCTTGTACAATCATTAATTTGCACGTTACTTTGACGATCTTTCGATTCGTGAAAGATTGTTGGCTTGCTCATTCCCTTTGATCGATTTACCAAAACCATGTTTCGATTAGTTGATTATCCCTTTCTCCTCTCTTTAGGATCCTTTAGAGTCTTATTCTCTTGATCCCCTGTTGAGTCAGAGATTTGCACGACGACCGGAGCACTGTACAAATTGGCGCTGTTATGTTGTTCGTTTCAATTTCCGCACTATACTTTGGTGCTAGAGAAGGGATAAGATTAGAGAATTCCTACACACATCTACATTATTTTGGGTAGGGGACGAATGACCCTGTGCCTGGAATAATCGTCTCTATCTCCAAGATGTAGTGTCTCTCAATCCTCAGTCGATTCGATCCTTGATCATTACTACCTCTTTCAATCTCTCTTTTGATCAGTCACCATAGTCTTGGTTAAGATCCTTCTCACTTTGGGTTAACAAATTCCTCTTAGTTCAACACCCTTTTCTTTGATCAATCATTGTTCATTGATTCCCCACCAGAGTCATGATCATTTGTTCCTTTGATTAATCACAGTCATTCTGTTAAAATTAAACGCTCGTCTTTCCCAACAAAGTCTTGCCTTGTTTTCTTTGGTTAAACACAGTTTTCCTGTCAAAACACCGAAACCCTAGCGGAGTTTGCAACCTTCTCTTGGTTCCTCTCCCTTTGATTGGTTAACCACTGCCTGCCAGTTAAAACACCAATTTGCATTTCTTCTCAGTTAACCACAGTCTATCTGTTAACATACTGAGTTCCTTTTGGGTTAATCACCATTTTTCTTAGTTAACCACTATTTATCTGTTAACATACTGAGTGCCTTTTGGGTTAATCACCTTCTCTTGGTTCATCACCATTTTTCCCAGTTAACCACAGTCTATGTGTTAACATATTGAGTTTCCTCTTGGGTTAATCACTTTTTCTTGGTTAATCACCTATTTCTCAGTTAACCATAGCCTGTCTGTTAACAAACTGAGCTTCTTTTGAGTTAATCACCTTCTCTTGGTTAATCACTCGTTCTTTTTAGTTAACCACAATTCATCTGTTAAAACCAATACCCCATGAGTTAGTAACCTTATTTTGGTTTAAATACTCATATCCTTTGGGTTAGTAACCTTCTTTTGGTTCAAATACCCTTTCTTCGGTCAGATACTACTTGTTCAGTAAGTGTACTGAACTCCTTTGGGTCACAACCTTTGTTTGGTTCCACACCCGTCCTTTGGGTCACAACCTTTGCTTGGTTCCACACTCGTCCTTTGGATCACAACCTTTGGTTGGTTCCACACCCGTCTCTTTCTTCGGTTAACCACTGCCAGTCAGTTAACATATCGAATCCTTATTCTCTCAGTTTTGACATCATCCCTTTGTTTGTTTCCCAATAGGGTCGCTAACCCTCTGATCCCCAACATAGTCGCTAGTTCTCTTTTCTTCCTTTTCGCTCAATTTCAACACCAACCCCTTTGCTCACTCCTTAGTAGAGTCAATTTTATTCCTTTTGCTCCTTTATCTTCTTGGTTTCGACACCATTCCTACACTTTATCCTCAGCACAATTACTACTTTTCCTTTGCCCTTATTTCTTGGTTCTGACACCAATTCTTTTGAATCCCAGTGAAGTTTTCTCTCATTCTTTTGCTCTTGGTTTTGAAACCATTTTCATTTTCCTTCTTTGTCTTTATTCCCCGAACTATGTAGGCTTTGAATTCCTCATTGCACCATGAGGATACATAAGCACGAGATTGCGAAATCTTGGCGAGCCACATTCTTCCATTCTTCTTCTCTGTCCCAGGTTTCTTGAACTACGACGCTCAGATTTCCTCATTGCACTATGAGGGTACATAGGCACGAGGGCCCTAATCCTCCGTGAGCACTTTCTTTCTTTTTCCCTTTTCTCTTCTCTCTCCTCCCTCTTTTTTTAGCTAGAAGTCTTTAGATAGATAACCCATCCAAGCCTAGAAGCAAGCGAAATGGTTCTCGTCGAGTACGACGGATGCGTGAGATACTAATATCTTCCTTTCTCATAACTAACCCCCTTACCTGTTTCTCTTCCCTTTGGGTTTTATCGATATTTTCCCTGTCCTTTGGGACTAAATAAAGTTTGGTGGCGACTCTGTTGTATGTTTGAGTGTGTGATTCACTCAGGTATAATCCCGCTAGCATCACAATGAGTTTGGAGTATATCAAAATACATGCATGACCTAACAACTGCATATTATATAGGAAAGAGCGTGAAAAATCGGATCAATGTCTGGAATGTGGGGTGTCATGTTACAAGCAGAAGGACAACAATAGTGATGACAATCACAATGACAATGTTAATAGGAAGAGTCCTCCTGCTAAAGTGTTATGGTACTTGCCACTAATTTCAAGATTCAAGAGATTTTTTACTAATGCAAATGATGCAAAGAATATTAGATGGCATGTAGATGAAAGAAAATGTGATGGAAACATACGCCATGTAGCTGATTCTTTGCAATGGAATAAAATTGATTCGTTGTTTCCGGATTTTGGCATTGAGCCAAAAAACCTTAGGTTTGGGCTTGCCACCGATAGAATGAACCCCTTTGGTAATCTGAGTACTAAACATTCTTTGTGCTCTGTTCTTCTCATGATTTACAACCTATCTCCTTGGTTGTGCATGAAGCGTAAGTATATGTTGTTAAGTATGTTGATTTCAGGACTACGATAACCTGGAAACGACATAGATGTTTATCTAAGTCCATTAATTGAAGATTTAAGACTTTTGTGGGAGGAAGGCGTTGAAGTTGATGATGCATATTCTGGTGAAAAGTTTAAGATGTGTGCAATGTTATTTTGCACAATCAATGACTTTCCTACATTTGGTAATTTGGTTGGATATAGTGTCAAAGGATACAAAATGTGTCCTATTTGTAAATCTAATACCTGTTATCACCAACTTGAGTTTAGAAAAAAAGACCGTTTACCTTGGGCATCAGAAATTTCTAAAACCTCTTCATTCTTATCGTAGATTACATAGGGCTTTTTTAACGAAGAGCAGGAGTTTGATATCGCTTCTAAACCTTTAACCGTGAATGAAGTTTATCAACGACAGAAACACATTAATGTTTTCTTTGGAAAGAGAGAAAAATAAAAAGGGCCAGTTGAGAAAACTATATGGAAAAAGAGGTCTGTGTTCTTTGATCTTCCGTATCGGTCAAGTTTCGATGTAAGACATTATCTTGATGTGATGCATGTGGAAAAAAATATGTGTTATAGTTTGATTGGAACACTTCTAAACATTCCAGGCAATACTAAATATAGTAAGAAATCTCGTCTCGATATGGAGGTGATGGATATACGAAAACAATTGGCTCTAATAAAAAAATGGAAAATAACTTATCTGCCTCCGGCTTGTTACACTCTATGTAAAAAGGAAAAGAAAAGTTTTGCGATTGTTTGCATGGTATCAAAGTTCTCCAAGGTTACTCATCAAACATCAAGAAACTTGTATTAATGAAAGATCTCAAGTTAATTGGTTTGAAATCTAATGATTGTCATGTCTTGATGCAAAAACTTCTACCAGTGGATATCCGTACCATCCTACCAAAAAAATATGAGAGTAACTATAACTAGATTGTGTTTGTTCTTCAATGCCATATGTAATAAAGTTCTTGATTTCAAAAAATTAGATGAATTAGAAGATGAAGCTATCATAATCTTGTGTTAATTGGAGATGTATTTTCCTCTGTCATTTTTTGACATTATGGTTCACTTGTTCATCTAGTAAGAGAAATCAGATTTTGTGGTCCAGTTTATTTAAGGTGGATGTATCCAATATAGCTATACATGAAGATTTTTTAAAGGATATACAAAGAATCATCACCGACTAGAAGCTTCGATTGTTGAAAGGTACATCACAGAAGAAGCTGTTGAGTTTTGTACAAATTATTTGTCGGAAGCAGAGTCTATAGGAATTCCAAAGTCTCGTCATGCTGACACTGAAGGTAGAGGTATTCAAAGTTTAAATGTTAAGTCAATGGCTCAGGATGTAGTTATTCAGGCATATTTCTATATATTGAATAATCTTGAAGAAGTTCAACCTTACGTGGCTACTTACAAAAGACTTTTGAAGAAAATATATCCACGAATGAGTGACAAGTTGTTGATGATCGCGCATAATAAGAAATTCCTATATTGGTTTAATAAAAGGATACCGAATGATCATAGTGCATATGAGAAAATTAAATGGTTGTCATACATGCCAAAATTTAATGTGATAACTTGGAATGCATATGACATTATTCATTATACTTTGTATACAAAATCAAAAGATAATCGTAGTACAGTGAAAAATAGTGGGGTTGTGGTTGAGGCCGAATTCATGTATTTCTCTAGTTCAAAAGATAAGAATCCAATATTGGCATCTAGTGCGTTCTATAGTGTCATTAAGGAGATTTGGGAAATTGATTATGTTATCTTCAAAGTGCCTTTATTTAAATGCAAGTGGGTTCCCAATAATATTAATGGTGTACAAATTGATGACTTAGGATTCACCCGGGTTGACCTTGGCAAGGAAAATTATATGATCGAACCATTCATCATGGCTTCACAAGCAAAACAAGTTTTCTATGTGACCGACCCTTCGGACACATTGGGGAAATGGTCAACCGTTCTCTGAGGAAAATACATTCCTAGTAGTGATGAAAGTTTTGATATTCCTTCTACTCCTTCTTACACAACATAAGTGCCTACCACATATAATGAAGTTGATATAGATGGTGTGCATGTTATTCGTATTGATCATAATGAAGGCATATGGGAAAATTAACAAGTAAGTATTTTATTCTTTATTCATAATTTAATGTAAGTTACTATTTCTAAGTATATTTACTAAAAAGAATGATTATTTGAAATTGTAGGTGTTTAAAGTCAAGACACCAAGAGACAAGAAACCAAAACACTAAGATGCAATTATGTGATGTTATATAATGTGTTGTAGGTTATTTTGTGTCATTTTTCTTTTGATTTATATATACAATGTTTGGTTCTTAATCCAATATATGGATTTGGGTGTAATACAGTACAATTATTTTCATGATACAATTGTTGTTTCTGTTCTGATACGGTTCACAAAAATACAGGTTAAAAAATAGAAAAATTTCAAACAGTAGAAATATATTTTTTTAAAAAGCAACTAATTTAACGACGGTTGTTAAATATGACAGTGGTTGTAGAGTGAGTGATATTCATAATAATATATATACCAAAAAGGCGCTGTTGAGAATCGAACCTGGGACCTTTAATATATTACAACGGTTAGTTAAAGCAACGGTGGTAATATGTCGTGCGCTTTTAGTTTTCTACAACGGCCATACGGCCTTAATTGTAAGTAATGTTTATACAACCACATGTTACTTCACAACGGTGGATCACGCGTGATGGTATCCCTTTTCCAACCATTGTTGTATATGTTTTCCGTAGTAGTGAATCCAAACTAATGAAGAAATGACATCAACATGTAAAGCAAATTCACTGGACGAATGGATTATCGAACAGGGAGTATAAAAGAAAAAGTTGGGTTGAAAATAAGGTATATTAGTTGGGTGGTTCAACATATAAGGTATACAACTCGCCCAACAAATCCAAGGCGGCTCAGTAAGGCATTTTTGAATTTTAATTTGGCGCAAAACAACCCTAAAGGAAAATTCGTTGGGTGAACCACAACTCGCCCATCAAATGAGGATAACTTTTGAAATTTATAAATAGGATCTTGGTCATTGTATTTTGATGTATATTTTTATCTATTTTATATAATTTTAGTTCATTTAGTAAAATTCTCTCTCTCTCTCTCTCTCTCTCTCTCTCTCTCTCCCCCTCCCTCCCTCTGAGTGAGTATGTGTGTGTGTGCGTGCGCGCGTGTGTGTGTGTATGTGTTTATGTGTGTGTGTGTGTGTGTGTGTGTGTGTGTGTGAGTGAGTGTGTGCGTGTGTGTGTGTGTGTGTGTGTGTGTGTGTGAGAGAGAGAGAGAGAAAGAAAGTTTGCAACACCAAAGGCTTGTTGAAGTAGATAAGCCTGAGAATGAGAGATCGTTCAAATGTAGTTATGCTTCTACATCTTCTATCTGTCTACCATCTTCATGTGTATCTAAGTTATTTTTTTGTCATGGTTTTCTTTGAATATTATTATGTATTATTTATATTTTATATGATCGTGGCGTTATTGCCTAATTTAATTAAGCAACCATGTTTGATGTTTACTATTTTTAATGCCTGATATACATGTATCATGCTTGTGAATTTATGAGGTGCCGGGAGAGTCTCATAGATTTAAACAAAGGATAAGTCTTGTTTATGCTTGAAAGGACATGATCATTTATAACATGATATGTGAATCTAACTGACATCAAGAGGTGCTGCTAAATTTATGCACAGGTAATCTTTTACCATGAGTTAGAGTCTAAGGATAGATTTAGAGGTGGTATTCACATATAATATTGTTGGAGTTTAATGTTACCATACTGTTTATTAAATCGAGAGATTGTCGAATAAACAATACGATTGATATCACGATGTTATTTTAAATATGTATAAAGTTGATGAGAAATAAGTGATAATATGATTTGATGATTAAAATGTGTATAAATAATCATTGATGTGCATGTAATCATACTACAACCTAACCCCACACTCTATATCACTAATATTATCTTATTTGACTTTCTTTTGGTTTATGTTAAAAACACTTTTCAAACAAAATTATTTTTCTACTTAAAATAACAACTATTACATATAAATTATATTTCTAATTCCACGTGTATTTGATAATTTTATTCACTACATTATAATTGAGTTGAGACACTATTATTTATTTTATATGTTAATGATTTGTTGAAAAAACACACAAACTTTTGTGATTATTGGTTAATCAAAATCTTGCAATAACTAAATTCTTTTAAAAATTCAATATTTTTTTGAAATCATATCTCAAATTACTAACACTAATAATGTCTCTTTATAACATTTAATTTTTAAATATTTGAGTGAACCATCATCCTACATTCCTTTGTAATCATTTGTACCTTAATTGAGTAAGTGAATAGAAAAACAGTTTTCCCAATCCTATTCTCTCTCTCTCTCTCTCTCTCTCTCTCTCTCTCTCTCTCTCTCTCTATCTATCTCTATTAACCAAATTGTTTCATTGTTCATCAATAAATTCCATTTTCTCAAAGATTTATTTGTTAATTGGTATCGTTTGTTACAACAAACTGGTGCAGTGTGCATGGAGGAAGATGCCGTCAACAAAGTTTGAAATTGAGAAGTTCACCGGAGTTAATAATTTTGGTTTATGGCACTTGAAGATGCGAGCCCTTCTTGTTCAACAAGGTTTGCTAGAAGTGTTAAAGGGAGAAGAAGCCATAGATGCTGCATTGATGAAGAAGGATAAGACAACGATGATCAAGAAAACCCACAGTGCCATTGTTCTGAGTCTTGGTGATAAGGTTCTCAGGCAGGTTTCAAAGGAGACGATGGAAGCTGGTGTTTGGCTGAAGCTCGAAGGATTGTATATGACAAAATCCTTGGTGAATCGTTTGTACTTGAAGCAAGCTTTGTATTCATTCAAGATGAATGAAGATAAAGCGTTGACAGAGCAATTAGATACGTTTAGCAAGCTTATTATTGATCTTGAAAATATTGATGTTACCATCAGTGACGAAGATCAAGCGTTGTTACTGTTGTGTTCTCTACCTAAGTCGCATGCTCACTTCATATAAACCCTCTTGTATGGAAGAGAGTCCCCTACCTTTGAAGAAGTTTAATCAACCTTGTATTCTAAGGATTTGAACGAAATAAAGGAGCATAAACCATCATCAGTTGGCGAAAGGTTGTCCGTTAAAGGGAAATTCTTGAAAAGAGATGGTAGGCTTGAGAAGAAGAAAGGTAACACTCAGCATAAGTCTTATGGTGGTGATATTTCTGGTATTAGGTGTTATCATTGTAAGAAGGAGGGTCACACAAGAAAGGTGTGTCCTGAGTGCCTAAATAATCATGGAGGTAAGGACAATGACAATGCAGCTATTGTGCAAGATGATTATGAATCTTCTGATGTCCTTGTGGTTTCGAGCAGCAACTCTTGCAAAGAGTGGATTATGGATTCAGGATGTACTTGGCATATGACTCCAAACAAGATTGTGTTTGAAGAATTATGTGATTAAGATGGTGGATCAGTGGTGTTGGGAAACAATAAAGCTTGTAAACTTGCAGGTACTAGATCTGTGAGATTCAAGCTCCATGATGAGTCAATAAGGCTATTGACAGGTGTTAGGTATGCACCTGATCTTAAGAGGAATTTGATTTCTCTTGGTGAATTCGACAAGAAAGAATATGTCTTCAAAGGAGAGCAATGTATCCTTAAAGTCATAAAGGGGTCGAAGGAAGTCTTGAGAGGCGTGAAGAAACAAGGCTTGTATACCCTTGAGGCTGAGGTTGTAAGTGGTTCAGAAGATTTTGCATCCACGAAACCAGTGTCGAAGACAAAATTATGGCACATGAGATTGAGCTATGTCAGTGAAAGAGGCTTGGTCGAACTTCAGAAACAGAACCTGCTAGGTGGTGACAAAGACGATAAGTTGGAGTTTTATGAACCTTGTGTATTTGGAAAATTCTGTAGGGTGAAGTTTAACAAAGGTAAACAAAGAACACATGGATCACTTGATTACATTCATGCTGATCTTTGGGGGTCTGCAAGGAATCCTTCACATTCAAGTGCAAGGTATTTTCTATCCATAGTTGATGTCTATTCTAGAAAGTTATGGGTATTCATTCAGAAGACTAAGGATGAAACTTTTGAGAATTTCAAAAGTTAGAAGGTTTTGGTCGAAACTCAAATTAGGAGAAAGGTCAAGAGATTGAGAATCGATAATAGCGTTGAATTTTTCAATGAAGCTTTCGACAGCTACTGTGTCGAGTATGGGATTGTAAAGCATAAGAGTGTAACAGACACTCCTCAACAAAACGGCTTAGCTAAGAGATTCAATCGAACGATCCTTGAAAGGGTTAGATGCATGTTGGTTAGTGCTGGATTGAAGAAGGTGTTTTGGGGGGAGGCTGTTTTGACAGCAGCTTATTTGATAAATAGATGTCCCTCGACTGCCTTGGAAATGAAGACACTTGAAGAAGTTTGGTCGGGTCAACCACCAGATCTCGACAAATTGAGAGTATTTGGTTGTCTAGCCTATGCTCACATTAGGTAAGACAAGGTTAAACCCAGAGCTCTGAGATGAATGTTCCTTGGATATCCTGAGGGAGTCAAAGGCTATAGGTTGTGGTGCCTAGAACCAGATCACATAAGATGTATCACAAGTCGTGATGTAGTTTTCAATGAAGTCGAGATGGCGTTCAAGAAAAATGGTGATGCTGGTCGAAGTGCGGAAATCTCTGAAGAGGAGTTGGAACAGGTAGAGATTCATGTTGAGGTGGAGCATAGTGATGCTGAAGTGCATAATCTAGATGAATTCGAAGAAGAAGAGCAAGATGCTAAAGAGACTGAGGAAATTGTCGATGACTACCTACTGGAAAAAGATAGGTCAAGAAGAGTCATCAAGCCACCTCAGAGACTTAGTTATCTAGATCTTATAGCTTTTGCCTTAATCTCTGCAAGTGAGGTACTTGAGGAAGAACCTAGAGACTACAAGGAAGTTATGAGGAGTCGAAATAAGACTGAATGGTGAAAAGCCATGGATGACGAGATGAAATCTCTTCATGATAATAACACTTGGGAGCTGATTGAGAAACCTACAGGAGCCAGGTTAGTCATTCGTAAGTGGATATTCAAGGTCAAGGAAGGAATCAAAGGAGTGATGTCGAAGCGCTTTAAGGAAAGGTTGGTTGCTAAATGGCTCAGTCAGAAAGAAGGTGTCGACTTCAATGATGTGTTCTCGCCTGTTGTAAAGCATAGATCCATTATAATGTTGTTAGCCATGGTGGCGAAGTTCGACCTGGAACTTGAACAAATGGATGTGAAGACAACTTTCTTGTATACTGATCTAGATGAAACGATCCTGATGCGGCAACTTGAAGGGTATGCAGAAAAGGATAAGGAAGATTATGTATGCAAGCTGAATATGTCTTTGTATGGTCAGAAACAATCTCCTCGACAGTGGCATAGCAGATTCAACAAGTTCACGACATACATCGGTTTCACTAGGAGCCAGTTCAATCACTGTGTTTACTTCAGATTTCTACCTGGAAACTCACTTGTTATTTTGTTGCTTTACGTGGATGATATCCTCATAGCTAGCAACCGTGTCGAGGATGTAATGAAGGTGAAAGCTGAATTTAGTAAGGAGTTCGAAATGAAGGATCTGGGAGCTGCCACCAGAATTCTTGGGAATGACATCCAAAGAGATAAAAAGCCGTCGAAATTATGCTTATCTCAAGAGACATACCTACGAAATATTCTCGACAAGTTTGGTATGTTGAATTCAATGCCTGTTGTGACTCTGACAAATCCTCAGTTTAAGCTTAGTACTACTCAAAGTTCGAGTACTGAAGCTGAAAGAATCTATATGAGTAACATTTCATATGCTAGTATAGTAAGGTCTTTGATGTATGTTATGGTTTGTACGAGGCCAGACATAGCATATGGAGTAACCCTTGTAAGCAAGTATATGGCCAATCCTGGAAAGACGCACTAACAAGCTTTGAAGTGGATTTTTAGGTACATAAATGAGTCTCTAAATAGAGTCTCGGTTTATGGTGGAACCTGTGGTGATGATAGCAACGTCAATATCAAAGGATATGTCGACCTTGATTATGCAGGTTATATGGGTTCCAGAAAATCTATTTCTGGATATGTGTTCACTATGTTCGGCACAACAATCAGCTGGAGAGCGACACTTCAGAAGGTTGTTACCTTATCAACCACTGAAGCAGGATATATTGCCCTCACTGAAACTGATAAAGAAGCATTGTGGCTTGATGGTTTTGCAAAGGAGCTGAAACTTCAAGGTCGAGTTATCATTGTTAAATATGATAATCAAAGTGCAATACACTTGTTGAAGAATTCAGCCTATTATGAGCGAACCAAGCACATCGATGTAAGGAAGCACTTCGTCAGAGAGATAATCGAGCGTGGAGAAGTTTAAATGTTAAAGGTTTTGACTGATGACAATGCTGCTGATATGATCGCCAAGACATTGCCGAGCTGCAAGTTTTTCCACTGTATGCAGTTGATAAAGCTGCATGATGAAAGCTAGATTATTCCCTGTTATTGTAGAGTTTGTTCCAAGGTGGAGATTTTTGAGATATTGGATCGAACTCTAGTGTTGTTGACTGGGATGTTGTCAGCAGGGAAAGCTTTCATGTTTCGACAGGAGGCAAGGATGAAGTCGAAGCTGGTTCACATGCTAACGTCAAAGTGTTTCATATTGTAGTCGAAGTTAGTTCTAGTATGTAATGTCGAATTACGCCTTATTTCTTGGATTTAATTGTTTAGGTTAACTTCTTGATTAAGTTAGCTTAGTAGCCTATAAATAGGTTAGTTCTCTCAGGTTGTTGAGAGAGACCAATTGTTATTATTCACTTGTAATCTTTTATACCATAATTGAGTAAGTGAATAGAAAAATAGTTTGTCCAATTTCATTCTCCTTCTTTCTTCTTTCTCTGTTAACCTAACCGTTTTATTATTCATCAAGAAACTCTATTTTTTTAAAAATTTATTTTTTAATTAGTATCGTATGTTACAATATAGTTATAGGCAAAATTACACTTCATGAGTGGCAAATCAACTACTAGCATATATATTTATATTTATATTTATATATGTTCTAACAAACAACTAACTCAAGAATCCAATTGTAAAGAGGGGCTAGACAAAAAAGTTTTGATTAGATATAAATTTCTCATCTTTCAACCGACAGTCAACAAAGAACATCAAAATTGAAAAACACAAATTACATTTGACTTTCCAATCACACCAAATATCACACAAACATAAACATTATTTGCTCTAGGAATAAAGAGAACATTCATTTTAGAACATATTCACTTTATCAATGTAAAAAGGTATGATTTATAAAATTTTATTTTATAGAAAAAAAGTATTTAAAATATAAAATAACCACTTTTAATCTTTTATCAATTTATATCAGAAAAGGAGAATAAAAAGGGTATGATTTTTTTTAGCATAAAAAAAATCATGAGCGGTTTTGAGTAACACATCTAAAAGAAATCATGAGGGTTTTGAGTAACACATCTAAAAGAAATCATGAGGGTTTTGAGTAACACATCTAAACATGCGAGATTCATTATCATAAACATATACAGAACATTTTTTATAAAGTTTTTGACAGTTAATATTTAAATTATAAAACATTAAAATGACTTTTTTTAATGTAATCATATACAAAAACTGTTGACTTGTTTAATAATTCATAAACAAAAAATATCTTAAACAGATAAAAAAAAAAATAGTGGCAATACTATTTTGCATGCCTCCCATCTATGCATAATGGACACAAGTGAAAGCACCTAACCCAAAAGAAATAAATAAACCAATAAAGTGGAACAAGCTTCATATAGTGATGGCTACCTATAAACTTTCCAACATAATACTATCTAAATACAAATGTTTTTACCTATACTTGTTTTATGTGAATTCTAATAAAAAATAATATATAATTTTGTATAATGTTGATGTTGTTTAGTTGATAAGAACTTGACTCATATATATATATATATATATATATATATATATATATATATATATATATATATTACTCCCTCCGTTTTAAATTATAAGTCACTTTGTCAAAAAAATTTGTCCTAAATTATAAGTCACCTTACATTCCCAATGCAATATAAATGACATATTTCCCAATATACCCTCAAATATTTATTATTATTTATTCTTTCAACTCTTTTAATTTCTCTCTCCTATATAATTATGAGGGACATTACTGTAAAGTTATACATAATTTGTCTTTCCCATAAAGTAATAATTAAGTTTCTTAATTTGTGTGAAAAATCCAAAACGTCTTATAATTTGGGACGGAGGGAGTAGTTCAATTTTTAATATTGATGTGAAGATATTTTTAATAAATAATTTATTCAACTCACATTAATTTTTCTAATCAGAAAAAACCATGTCCCAAATTTTCACACGTTGTTGGCAATGTCTCTATTACGCTCAAGTTACCACGAATGTCCGTGATTTGAAAATCGAAGAATATTCAAAAAGCAATTGGAAAATCAACGTTGGATAGAGACAATAGAAGAAGAAAAGTGAGCTCATCCGTTAGCTAAGAGGGATGGCTCATTCAAATTCAACACCTGACGCCTCACCAAATACTCCATAGAATCCTAGATTCATGAAAATGAACATTCCCTTTATTGCGTCTTCATTCATCAATTCATATATTTTTGGTTAAAATACAATTTTGGTCCCCCTATTTTTCAAAATTCACAATTTTGGTTCCTCTATTTTTTTTCTAACAGTTTTGGTCCCCCACCCCTCACTATTCATGTACGGACGTGTACTGTTCATGTACGGACAAGTTACTGTTCATCACTTTTTTTTTGCCAAAATTGGGGTGGGGGACCAAAACTGTTAAAAAAAAAAACAGGGGGATCAAAACTGTAAATTTTAAAAAACAAGGGGACTAAAACTGTATTTTAGCCTATATTTTTTTAAGTGCAGTTCTTCTCTGCTCGACAGCAAACCAATATTTTCTTATTCATTTTGGATTCAACTACCGATTCTCCATTGATATATTTTTATATAAAATTATTGTGTTGCACTAATACATTTTTTTATATCTTCAAGGCTGCATGCCTCATGGAGCATGCATTATTGACTAGAAAAAAAGTGGCATGCAATATAATTTTAACTATCACGTATATCAATTAGTAGCTTGAGAGGCACTAAAACTTTTTTTATAAGCAAAACATATATATCATGAGAGGTATTAGGAGTACCTCAACCTAAGAAAATACGCATATGATTACCTCCCACAGTTAAATCAAGGAATTTAAACGGAAGTTCGTCTAATCTGCATCCAATGAAATGTTTTGCTGCATTCATAAAATAATCATCCGTCATGATACTAAATAGAAAACTTTCTTATATTAATCTTCAAACCTAAAATCAATTCAAAGGCCACTAAAATCGATTTCATCGACCACAAATTAGACTAGGATTCATCCCCAATAAGAATCGTGTCATCTGCATATTGCAGTAAGCTGTGCGCCACTCCATTATCTAACTTGAATTCTTGAAAAGAACCTGCACACACTGCCCTCCTAACCAAAATAGCCAAACCTTCCGCAACTATTGTAAAAACAAAAGGCGACAAAGGATCGCCTTGTCTAAGGCCTCTAGTTACCTTGAAATCTTTCGTCGGACTACCATTTACTAACACCGACATAAAGTTGTTCATAACTCCACCTTCCATCCAACGCATCCATCTCGTACTGAACCCCTATTGCCACCATGATTTTCCTAAGAAAACTTCACTCCACATAATCGTAGGCTTTAGCGAAATCCACCTTCAGAAGAAAACACTTCATCTTGCTCCTTTTTGAAAAATCGATAATCTTGTTTAGGACCAACACCCCATCCAAAAGTTGCCTCCCTTGAATAAAGGTCGTTTGCGAACTTGAGATCAATTTACCCAGAACCAGTTTAAGCCTTGCAGCCAAAAGCTTAGAGATCACTTTGTAAATCACCCTGATAAGGAAAATCGGTCTGTAGTCATCTAAATCCTGTGGATTTTCCTTCTTCGGGATCAACGCAAGAAAGGAAGAAGAAATAGATTTTGGAAGCCAGACCGATTCACAGAATTCTTGGATACACAAAATGACATCTTTGCCAAGGATCTCCCAGCATCGTTTCAAGAAATAAATATTAAAACCATCAGGGCCCGGACTTTTATCCCCTCCAAACTCAAGAATGATGTTCTTAATTTCTTTGTCACCAAAGTTTTCTTCAAGCAACCTGCAATCATCTTCAGACAAACAGTAAATATCAGTAAAATCGAGATTCATCCTAGGTGCACCATTCGATTGAAAATTGGCTTCAAAATGATCCTTGACCGCATTCTTAACAACATGAACATCGTTAATAATCCCATCCTTCGATTTAACAACAGCAATCACATTTTTTCTAGATCTATTTTTTATAGCAGCATGAACAAACTTAGAATTCTGATCACCAAAATGAATCCACCTGACCCTTGATTTCTGATGCAGGATACTCTCTCTAATACGGATCTTCTTTCAAAATTCATCTTGAGCTTCACTTCTTCTCTTCAACTCACTGTCTGATATACAACCCTGTGCATCAGTCATCGCGTTTTCATTTTCGTTAATAGTGTCCACCTCCCTTTCAACCTTAAGATTAATTAATCCAAAAACATTTTTATTCCATCAACACAATTTATCCTTTAATATATGCAATTTCGTTGTCAATTGAAATGTAGCACTGCCTTCCACAACAAATGAGTTTCATTCCTCTTTTACAAATGCAAGAAATTGGGGATGATCGAACCAATAGTTGAAAGCTTTGAAGGGTTTCAGACCCCAGTTCTGATTCCTTGCTTTTAGCCAAACCGACCTATGATCAGAGACATCTCGATCTTCAATAACCTGAGTGACTGTATTCCATTCATTGATTAAACCATCAGAAACGAGAAATCTGTCTAATATACTTCAGTAGCTTCCATTCGAATTAAACCACGTAAACTTATTGCCAATTGTTGGTAAATCCACCAAATTCATCATCTCAATGAATGCCCCAAAATCCTTCATCCCTCATCTGCCATAATTTCCTCTTCTGTATCTTTCCTCTTTAGCTTTAACCGCATTGAAATCGCCTCCCACTAACCACTCCCCAGGTGGTAATTTATCTTTCCATGTTAATAGTTCAGACCAAATTAATCTTTTCTCAGCCGCAACGCAAGATGAATAAACGTTAATGAGATAGCAATTCGTTCCATTCCAAATTAAGTTAACCCCCAAAAAACCTTTACCGCAAAAACTAAAAACAGAGCTACAATATTCTTCCTCCAAATAGTCAAGATTCCTCCAGATTGACCTGTCGAAGGAGACGCAGAACATTCACAATCTCCCTTACCTCCAAAGACTTTGAACCATAGCCTCCTCCATGGTCTGACACTTTGTTTCCTGCAAAAAGCACACATCCGCACCTCTTTTACCAATTGTTTCTTTAACACGTCTCTGTTTTGTGGAAGAGTTGCACCCTCTAATGTTGTAAGTAAAATAATTCATAAAGTATGAATTTCGAGCCCCTTCTTGAATTGTGCTGGATTCCTTTCCATAGCTTCCATATTTCCAATTATCCCCTCAAAAACCTCGTCGACCTAGTTGTAGCGTCGGTTTTTTGATGACGCGACCACCTACCGATGTTTGGTGCTACTTTCTGATTTTTTTATTTATCCTATGAAGCTTAAAAACAAGGGGAAGATATCTTAAACTAACCTTGCACACAAGTGTTTTATTTAACAAATGCTAAGAGATCGGGGATCGGGGTTTGGTTATACAAATAGAAGCTATTAACACCCATAGTATCTATAGTAATCTATAGGAACCTTCGTTTGCATGTACTTTCTACTGTTTAAAATGCTTTCTTGTGTTTATCTGCTATTGATTAGGAAAGTTTCTCCTTTGGGAGGGTTAAGAGAATGTTTTTGGTGTTTTCGGGTTTTCTATTGTTTTTGGGAAGGTACCTGGACCTAGAATTTTTTATTTGTGTGCTCGCTAAGATTTTGTAATCTTATGCCTACGTATTCCCGTAAAGAGATTTGGGAAATCAAGCAATCGTAGTTTCTCCTATTTCTATGGGAGGAAAATTTTGTGTCCTGTTCAAAGCCCAAGATTGAAGCTAGGAGAGTATTTATGTCTTGTTCAAAGCCCAAGATTGAAGCAAAAGGGTGACTGAGAGAGAGAATTTGTTATCTCTAAAGGGAGAAATCTCACCTATTCATCACAGATGTTGAGTAATTGGTTATAAGGGGAAATTATTTTAACTGGGATTTATGGAATCCAGCAATGCCATAATTTCCTTTATGAGAGAGATGTCATGAAGGAAGAAGCTTTAACTCAGTGTAGAGCAATGCCACTGTTCCTTTATGAATCTTTCATGCTAAGAGAGGGACATTGGCTTGGATGTGTAGAATCCAGAGGCTTACCACTTATATCTGTTAGATAAAAGAGAAGTTTTAGCCATGATAAGGGAAGGACTCCAGCTTGGATTTTGAATCAACAAGTGTGCCGCTTACAGTAATTATCTAGAAAAAGGTTTTGATTGTTTGTTTTTATATGTGATGTATAGAAGAGGTATCTTCCTATAGAGAGGACTCATGGTCTCATCTGAGGGGATGTTGTTTTTTGTGTGCCTTGTTCAAAGCCCAAAGTTGAATCTGAAAGAAAATGACTCCTCTGGGGATTGTTATATCTGTCTTGTACAAAGCCCAAGATTGAGGTTGTCTGGGAAAATCATTATATAAGGCCTAAAGGAAGGCTGGCTCTTGCTGAGGATTATTGAAATCCAGGAGAAGGTATAAACTGTATTGGGGGATCCAAAGGGAAACTAACTCTTGCTGTTGATTTGAGCAGAGTTGATTTAGCAGATGCCATGAGGCTCTGATTTTTTTGAGGATTTGTTGATGGTGAATTGACACTGGCTGGGATTTTTAGGGTGAAAGTTAAGCCTTGTTGGGGGTCAGAGGGGATTAAAGGTGAGTTTGAAAACCATAGAAGTTTTAAATCTTCTGGGGGCTGGTGTATTGGTAAAATGATCAGGATTTATCCTATGTTTTTAGGAAGCCTATGGGTCCTTGTGTTAAGCCCAATAGGAGACTATGAGGGTGAGACTTTCCAAGTCTACTTGTATGAAGCCCAAGAGGAGGCTGAGACTATCCAAGTCTTATTTAGAAGAGATAGACTTTGGTTGGAAAGAGATCTTTGTATGATGCCCAAGAGGAGGTTGTTGGTTCAAGGGATGAAGATAAACCCTTGAATGATTGGGTATTCTGGAGTTTTGACTTTCCTGAGGATTGGACTAGCAGTGGTGACTGGATTCTATCCTATGCTTTTAGGAAGCCTTTTGGGTCTTTGTACTAAGCCCAAGAGAAGGCTAGGGGAACTTTTAAGAATCCTGGTGGTCCTTGTACTAGGCCCAAGAGGAGGCTGTGGGGAACTTCTAAGAAGTCTGTTGGTCCAAGCCTAAGAAAAGTTCAAGAAAGCTTTCACCGGGAATAATCATTTCTTTGTTAAATAATTCCAAGGTTTGAAGAAATTCAAAAGAGGTTTCACCGGGAATTAATCCTCTATAGGGAAATGAATTTCTTTTATATGTTTCTAAGTTTTGACAGTCTTAAGAGGAGGCAGACTGTATTGAGGGGAGTTTCCTATGAGGGAACTAGTCATTGACTAAGTTAGAAGTATTCTTTTGTTTGACCTAAGGATGACCTAAATGTTGGGGAAACTCTAGACAGATATGCACAAGTATATAAATAAGTGAATCAATAGGTATATAAATAAGTATGCATTGAATTGGAAAGATGTTGGGTCTTACACTCTGAAAAGAGGCCCAAGTGTATTTTGATTGATTGTATTGGCTACAACTGTATGATTAGGGTTTTGAGAAATTGAAGAAAGTTTAGAGAAAACTTTGAGTTTGAGTTTGAATTAAAAGAAAGTTGTTTAAAAGAAAAGAAAGTTTGGGGCTTATAACTCAAAGAGAGCCCCAAGTGGTCTAAAAGCAGTTTCACCAGGAATAATGCTCCTCTTAGTACTAGTTAAGAAAAAACAGATGATTTTGAAAACAGAGGTATGAGGATTACAACTCAAGGAGAGGCCCATGAATATTGTTTATTATATAAAACCAAGTTTATGTACAAAAGATTGGGGCTTATACTCAAGGAGAGGCCTAGATGACTTATTTGAAAACAGTGACCGTGCTGCGATACCGAAAGACGTTTTGGGACTTATAATATAGCAGAGGCCCAAAATTTATTTATGTACAAAAGGGTTTGGGTCTTACACTCTATTATAGGGCCAAGTGTGTTTGAAAGGAAGAAAAGTGGGGCTTATACTCAAGGAGATGCCCAGATGAAAAAACAGTAGACGCACCGTCATTTTTGAAAATCGTATTCGAACTTATACTATGACAGAGGCCCAAAAATTATTTATTTACAAAAGGGGTTGGATCTTACACTCTAATAGAGGCCCAAGTGTTTCAAATGAAGTTTTGAAAGATTTAAAAATCAAGGAAAAACCCTAATTTTATTTAAAAATGCATTTTTTTGAAAGAAAAATTAAATAAAAATGATATAAAATATCACATATATTTAATAAACATGTTGTGAACTTTGAAAAATGTTTGAAAATAGATGTTTTAATTCACAAGATGATTTGAAATTCAATTGATTTTGAAAAATCAAGAAAAAGAAATTCATTTAAAAATGTTTAAAACAATTAAAAAGAAATTATTTGAAAAATTCAAAAATATATCAAATATAAAATATTTTTTTGATTTTTTTGTGGAATTAAATATTAAAATGTATAAATGATTTACGTTTAAAAAATCATTTGAAAAATATTAAATATGAGAGAGATATGAATTTTTGAAAATAATTGAAAATATTTAAAAATATTTAAAAACTCAAAAATTCAAAAAATGGCGCCAAGGCCATCTTTTTCTTCCTCGCTCGTACCCGCCATGGACGATTTGCAAAACCTCTCATATCTCTCAATACGTAATGATTTTGCACGATTCAAACATGAAAGTTGTGGTTTTTGAACAAGGATTTCAATGATACCAATTAATTGCATTTCTTTTATGTGTAGAGTGAGAAATCATGTAAAGAATAAATGAACCCTAATTTTTGCAAGAACAATATGAAATTCCATACACGATAGATACAAAGTTATTAATTGAGGGGAAACACTCTACATAAGTGCAGAAACATGTTGGTAACTTGAAAACACATTTATGATGCATGGATCATAGAGTTTGAGAAGTTCAAGCTTACCTGTACAAGAGAAAATCGAATCCACAGTTATAGGTGTTGCATAAGTGTTTTGATGATCTGGACAACTTCCTTAGACCTCAAGTAGTGTGTTGAGATGTTTGGAATGGATTGAAAACCTCTGGATTGGTGGGCACGACTCCAACTGCAGATGGCTTTGGGATGAATGTGAACTTGATGAATCTGATATTTCAGATGTTGTTCAAGTGTTTAGATCACTCATATATGATGTATGTGAGGTGTTATGATGGTTGGTTTGAGCTGAATTGCTCTCTATCTCAAAACACGATTCTCACTTCTTTGAAAATGGAATTTTGGTTCACAAGAGGGAAATGGTGGAAAACATGTGTTGTGATGTTCTGGAGTGTTATAATCAGTCATAAATGACCTCTATTTATAGTCGAGCAAGTTTGTTTTGCAAGGAATTATGAATGGAGGTTGATCATAATGTGTAGCTAGGTAGCCATTGACTTGAATGTTTTAAAGTGCCAAGTCTCCTCTAGCTTGACTCAATTCAATTTTTGCAGGTTTGAACACTCAGAGCTTTGGACTGAATCTTGACTGGTTTGGACTGATATGGCTTGGTTCATGACACCTTAATGTATTACATTAATGTAACATTGAAAAATTTGAAATTATAGGCATTTTGTTGTGATGGATCATCACATGCTAGGCTGGATTCTTGCCTCTTTGAACAAGTAACAAGTGAGTCATCAAGAGTTTTGTGTTTTTGGAAGATGACAAAGTTTGCAAAGTGACAAAATTTGAAGGAGAAAATCGTGTGGCACAAGTTATGCACCAATGTTGTCTTGAAAAACTATAATTTAATGTCATGTTGCAAGGCTTGTAATTTCTTGCTCAAGTTGATTTAGAATGTGTTCTTGTACTTTTTGGAAAGCTTGCACATCATACTTTAACTTTGATGTTTGCCTTTGGTCTTGGATCAATGTGGATCATGGAGAAAAATGACCTCAAAGTTGGCAAAAATACAAACAGATTCTGTCCCAAAATTTCACTAAGTGTCAAAAGTGGAAATCCGTGAAACCCTAACTTCATGGCTTTATAACTCAAAATCCATACATCTTTTGACTATGGACCAGTAGGACACTTTTGTAGTAATTAATGAGAGCTTTCATTTGAGCTTTGGATGGAAGAAAATGGTTGCTTGGATCATAAGTTATGGTCTTGCAAAGTTGAGTAAAAATCATATTTTTTCCATAACTTGGTGAAATTTTAAGTTTCTTAAGATTACCCCTTTTGCAAGTAACCTTATTTTTCTTTATTTTTCTTGATTGATGATGATCCAAACCATAAGTTAACATTTTTTTTTTACTTAAAGAAGCCATGTTTGTCAAAAAATCTCAAAAGTCAAACTTGGTTTTGGGCACAGTTGACTTTTTATCAGATGAATTTCAAAATTTGTGATCCTTTATGAAATCAAGTCCTTGGGCTAACTCAAACCTAATGGATGGATTCCATAGGTGTTTTAGAGTGTCTTGAATCATTTCCCAAGGTTTGAGATCATGTCTTGGTCAAAAGTCAAAAGTCAAAAGGTATGGTTGACTTTTTCTCAGAAACCCTAGTTTGTGGTCCAGATGAATTTGAATCCTTGCATTGCTCATGAATCAAGTTATTTATGTCAATTTAAACTTTTGAGAGGATAAATATAAGATATTTGAGGTATTCAAAACATTTCTTGAGGTCTTGGCTCATTCCTTGCTCCAAAAGTCAACTTAGGGGTGAATTAGGTCAAGAAACCCTAATTCCTGATTTTTTATGAATGCATCCCCTAAGGCTATTTTGAACTCATGATTGGATCCATGAGGTCCCTTTGAGCTTCTTGAATCATGTTTTGAAGTATTGGCTCATGCCCAAATGAAAATTTCCCTCTGGAGGCCTTGGTCGACCAAAACCCTAATTTGGTGACACTGGTGATCTTGAGGCTTGATCAGCTTGAAATGTTGCATTCTTATGCTTGATTCTTGATGCGGGAGACCTTTTGATCTATCATGGATGTTTGAGGGGCTTGACAAGTTGAATATCATATCAATTCTTGATTGATCCTTTGCGTGAGTGCTCTGAGAGGACTCAAAACCCTAATTCTTGATTGAGGTGAATGCTCAACAATCTTTGAGAGGATTGATGAGGTATGAAGATACCTCCATATTATGGTGATGATTTCCACAATGATGTGGAACCTTGTGGTCAAATTTTAGGGTATGACAGATGCCCCAATTTAATCTTCTTGGACCTGAAGGAGTGAATGGCGAAGGCGTTCGGATATTCAAGGTAAAAGAGGATTAAATATTGGAATACTCGAAATTTTGATTGTGGTTGTGAATAGTACTTATTTGCTCATCCATCTTCTTTTGCTAAGTAATACCACTTAGAAAGGGGTAAAACTTCCCCTCGATCCTGGTCTTTAGCCACGGAACTGGTCTTAGTTTCTTTTGAAATAAACTTCCCCTCGATCCTAGTCTTCAGCCATGGAACTGGTCTCAGTTTTCTTTTGAAATAAACTTCCCCTCGATCCTGGTATTCAGCCACAAAACTGGTCTTAGTTTCTTTTGAAATAAACTTCCCCTCGATCCTGGTCTTCAGCCATGGAATTGGTCTCTATTTTCTTTTGAAATAAACTTCCCCTCGATCCTGGTCTTCAGTCATGGAACTGGTCTTAGTTTCTTCTTGTCAAGTCCGTCTTTTGACAAGGAATGTTATATGTGATGGTTTTCACCAAACTTCTCGTTGGGGAGATGCCATTTGATGGAAAAACGTGTTTCATCATACTTCTCTTTGAAATTTCTTTGAAGGGATACCATAGGATGAGTAAAGTTTTGATGTCAGACTTGTTGGTGGGAACCATTTGTCTGAATTCCAGAGGTGTGCAAACTTCTCTTGTGGGAGATGCCATTTGCTACGGGAAATTACATCATACTTCCTCCTTTCAGAGAGATGCCATGTGATGTAATCCAATTTTGAGGTGCTGATGACTCTAGTGAAAGCATTTTTTTGGGGAGAAACTGCCGTATTGCCAAGAGTCTTCTGTTGAGAGGCTTTCTCTGGGGTTTTTCTTTAATCCGAGAAAGCAAAATATCATCTTCATTGGTGAAGGGTGAAGTTCCAACAGTGTATAACCAAATGGCTTCTTGTCTTTCAGAGGTTCAAGTTATCAAGGTGGTCGAAGACGGACTTCAATCAAGTTATCAATGCAGTTACTTGCCATAAAACCCTAACTTTATCCTAGATTGCCCTCTCGGGTTTTCAATCCATCGGGATGGTCATTGTTAATGTCTTTAATTTTTGCCTGGACCGCCCTTTCGGGTATTTAATCCAACGAGACATTTTTTTTTCATTTAGGCAAAGTATTTCTTGACTACATCAACATTTGTGGGATAAGTAAACTCTTCTCCATCCATGGTTGCAAGTCTTAAGGCACCGCCTGAAAAGGCTTTCTTAACAACGTAAGGGCCATTGTAATTCGGAGTCCATTTTCCCCCTGGAATCAGTGAGAAATGATTGTATCCTCTTGAGCTCGAGGCCTCCTTCTCTGAAGACACGGGGTCAGACTTTTTTGTCGAACGATTTCTTCATCCTTTGTTAATATAACTAACCACGGCATAAAGCCGTCATTTTCTTCTCTTTGATTATATTCAGTTCATCGTATCTTCTCTGACATCATTCAGCTTTTGTTAACTTGGCTTCCATCAATACTCTCATTGACGGGATCTCTACTTCTATGGGGAGCACTGCTTCTATGCCATATACTAGAGAGAAAGGGGTTGCCTCTATTGAAGTGCGGACGGATGTGCGATAACCGTGAAGAGAAAAGGGTAGCATCTCATGCCAATCTTTGTAGGTTACAACCATCTTCTGAATGATTTCACTATGTTCGTATTAGCTGCTTCTACCGCTCCATTCATTTTAGGTCGATAGGGAGACGAGTTATGGTGTTCGATCTTGAACTCAGCACACAACTCTTTCATCATCTTGTTATTTAAGTTCGATCCATTATCAGTAATGATCTGGCTTGGAACACCATAACGTCATATGAGATTGTTCTTAATAAATCGGACCACCACTTGTCGGGTCACATTGGTGTATGATACTGCTTCGACCCACTTAGTGAAGTAATCAATGGCTACCAGGATGAACCGATGTTCATTTGAAGCTTTGGGTTCAACCATGCCAACCATGTCAATTCCTCATACAGGAAAAGGCCACGGAGAAGAAAGAACTTTGAGATGTGTTGGTGGTACATGAATTTTGTCGGCGTATATCTAACACTTGTGACATTTCCTCATGTACTTGTAGCAATCGGATTCCATTGTCAGCCAATAATATCCAGCTCTCAGAATTTTTCTTGCCATTGTGTGTCCATTGGCATGAATGCCAAAAGATCCTTTATGAATCTCTTTCAGTAACATGTTTGCCTTGTGTCTGTCTACGTATCTGAGCAAAACCATGTCGAAGTTTCTTTTATAGAGTGTATCATTGTTCAGGAAGAAGTTGCCAGCCAGTCTTCTGAGAGTCTTCCTATCTTTTCTCAATACCCCAGGCGGGTATTCTTGTCTTTGAAGGAAGCATTTGATATTGTGATACCATGGTTTGTCATCTATGACGACTTCAATTGCAAATATGTAAACATGCCTATCAAGGTGCATTATGTTGATCTTGGGTACATTGTTCCATTGACTCACACTAATCATGGAGGATAGAGTATCCAATGCATCAGCCATGTGGTTTTCTTCACGAGGATTGTGATGAAAATCAATCTTGTTAAAGAAGGGTAACAACCTTCTTGCATAGTCTTTGTAAGGAATCAATTTAAGTTGATGTGTGTTCCACTCTCCTTTGATCTGATTTTTAACCAGGGCTGAGTCTCCAAGCATATCCAAGTTCTTTATCCTTAAGTCAATGGCTTCTTCGAGACCCATGATGCAAGCTTCGTATTCAGCCTCATTGTTTGTACACTTGAATGCCAGTCTGGCAGTGAAAGGGATATGGGTACCCTGAGGTGTTACGATGATTTCCCCAATTCCATTTCCATAAGCGTTGATAGCTCTGTTAAAAATTAGTCCCCATTGGGAACCTAGCTCTGGACCTTTGCTTGGTAGAGGTTCATCACAATTTTTCATCTTCAAGTACATCACACATTCGTCTGGGAAGTCAAATTTGACTGATTCCTGATCATCAGTCGGTTGATGAGCCAAATGATCGGCTAAAATACTTCCTTTGACGGCTTTCTGAGCATGGTACTTGATGTCATATTCCGATAACAACATCTGCCAACGGGCAATCCTTCCTGTGAGAGCAGGCTTTTCAAAGACGTACTTGATCGAATCCATTTTAGATATTAACCAAGTAGTGTGATAAATCATGTACTGGCGAAGACGCTTAGCTGCCTAAGCCATAGCGCAACAAGTTTTCTCGAGCATAGTGTATCGAGTTTCATAGTTTGTGAACTTCTTGCTTAAGTAATAAATGGCAGACTCTTTTCTTTTTGTTTCGTCTATTTGGCCAAGCACACAACCCATGGAGTCTTCCAAGACTGTTAAGTAGATGATCAATGGTATTTATTCCACTGGAGGAGACAGAATTGGTGGATTCACCAGATATTCTTTGATGCTGTCGAAAGCCTTTTGGCAGTCTTCTGTCCATATACAACTTTGACTCTTTCTGAGTAGCTTGAAGATTGGCGCGCATGTCGCGGTCGTAAGGGATATGAATCTTGAGATGTAACTCAGACGTCCCAAAAATCCTCTTACTTGTTTTTCAGTCTTTGGGGAAGGCATTTCTTGATTGGCCTTGACTTTGTCGGGATCAACCTCAATTCCTTTTTGGTTGACGATGAATCCCAAGAGCTTTCTTGAGCGAACATCGAATGTACATTTGTTGGGACTCAAGCGGAGTTTATATTTTCTCAAACGCTCAAATAGCTTTGCCAAATTCTCCACATGTTCTTCTTCTATTTTAGATTTAGCAATCATGTCATCGACATATACTTCGATTTCTTTGTGTATCATATCGTGAAACAGAGTTGTCATCACCCTTTGATAAGTTGCTCCTACGTTCTTTAGACCGAACGACATTACTTTGCAACAAAAGGTGCCCCAAGGGGTGATGAATGAAGTTTTCTCCATGTCTTCTAGCGCCATTTTGATTTGATTATAGCCCGAGAATCCATCCATGAAGGAGAAGACTTTGAATTTTGATGAGCTGTCAACCAGCATGTCAATGTGTGGTAGGGGAAAATCATCCTTTGGACTTGCTTTATTTAAATCCCTATAATCTACACACATTTTGAATTTTCCGTCTTTCTTGGGAACCAGCACTATGTTGGCCAGCCATTGAGGATATTCTGAGGTGGCAAGGAAACCTGCGTCAATCTGTTTCTGCACTTTCTCCTTGATTTTGATGGTCATATCTGGATAAGTCCTTCTCAGTTTTTGTTTTACCGGAGGGCATTCTGTTTTCAGCGATAAGTGATGTTCTACGATGTTGGTATCCAATCCTGGCATGTATTGGTAGGACCAAGCATACACATATGGAAATTCTTTGAGAAGTTTTATCAAGCCTTCTTTGAAAATTGGACTGAGCAGTGCTCCAATCTTAATTTCTTTCCTTTCTTCTTCTGAATCCAAATTGACTGTTTCCAACGACTCTTTGTAAGGTTCAATGGACCTTTCCTTTTGTCTGAGTAGTCGGGAGATTTCTTCAGGAATTTCTTCGTCCTCTTCTTCTTCGGCTTCAAATACCGAGAACTCAAAGTCGGGAGAAAGCATTGGATCGTATGTTTCAATAGGGTTTAAAACAAATAATTTGCATGATGTGATGATTCTTTTTTAGAAAAGACAGAGAGGATGCAAAAGTGTGTGCAATGTATTTTTTTTTAAAACGCTTGTTTTTATTTTAGGTTGTTTTTTAGGATTACCATTTTCTGAAGAAAAAAAGTGAAAAGTGAAAATAGCAATAAATGCAGGAATTCAGAATGACATTATTTATTCATGATTTTTCGATTCTTGAAACACAACCCTATAAAACAAAACTCTGTTGCTTTGGGCAAAGCGAAGAGGGACATTTATAGAAAAGCAAGCCCTATAAAACACCCATTTCACCCGGGCAAAGTGAAAGGTCAAAACAAAGATGCGACAATTACTTTGATTTATGAACGACATTCGGGACATCGACCGCGACCCAAAGGCGACGAACTCCTTTGTGGATCACAAAGTCTGGTATCTTCCAGGTTTATCTTCAGAAATAACACTGATTTTAGGCGGAGCGGGATTATTGGAGTCCTCTTCCCATGCAGAGTTATCATAGGAGGACTCTTCCGTTATATCTTTGACAGTACTTTCATCCTCAAGAGAATCTCCCCATCCAGTTGGCTGGATGTCCTCATATCTGATGCGAGAGCTTTCAGGAGTAGTGTACTTTACTAGAAAGTCGTACTTGCCGCTTGGCTGCCCCAAGGTATCCCAGGTTTCTGTGGGAATAGATGAGTCATCTACTTCAATGACGTTGACCTCAGGAAATGCATAGTTAATAAATTCTTGTCATGCGATCTTTGAAAATTCATCAACGTGGCATTGGACACTCTCGGAATGTTCTGGGTAAGGATTCCATGACTCTGGGAGAACAGGCGTATTTTTTTCAAGATCATTCAGCAGATATGCATTATCCGGCTGACTCTTTTGCTTTGAGCCTTCCATGCAAGGCTTCTAGATAAGAAAATCATCCAGGGGATCATAAGATCATAGTCAAAGTTGTCTTTCATCAGAGTGTCTTCTTCCAATGAATTGGGTGGAGCATGGCATCCTTCAGGATCGCAATCTCCGTAGATCATTCTGCCGTCTGATCTTGGTATATATCTGGGACTTTGGTTTGGAGAGCAAAATGACATGTACGTTTCTCCCTGAGATATATAACCTTCATTGTTAAAATAGGATTTCCACTCTTCATCTGTATCAAAAGAGTTATTCTCCTCGATGGTGTGGACTTCTTGAGATATTGGGTGGAGGAAGCCTCCACTGTGGAAGAAATACTTAATAGGACGAAAGTTTTCATCCTTCTTTGTAGTCTGGGTACATGTTGGAGAAAAACCAAGACCTTTTCTTGTCTTGCTATCAGCAGGAATTACAATCTGCCCCTATCCTTTTATGTTACCGCTTCTCATTATCTGGAGAGCTTCTTTGTATGAGGAAATCGATGTTCCCTTTTCTTGGTGATTCTCATTGCTCACGATTAAATCTTGTTCTCCACATACTGTGACCAACTTGTCGTTCTTGATAAACTTCAGCTTCTGGTGAAGTGTCGAAGTGACTGCCTCGACTTCATGTATCCAAGGTCTTCCTAATAAATAACTGTATGCTGCTCGGATGTCCATGACCTGGAAAGTGACTTGGAAAGTGTGAGGACCGATGGTTATGGGAAGATCGACTTCGTCGATAACTGTTTTCCTGGATCCGTCAAAGGCTTCGACGATAATCTCATTGCCTCTCATGGGAGTACCTTAAAAAGATAGTCGGACCAAAGTTCACCTTGGCATGACGTTCAAGGATGAACCTGTTTCTACCAGTACGCTGGCTAAAGCATTGTCCTGGCAATTGACTGTGATATTGAGTGCCATGTTATGATTCTTGACTTCCTCTGGAAGTTCTTCATCACTGAAACCCAAATTGTTGCAGGAAGTGATGTTGGAGATGATGCTATCGAACTGACCTACTGTCACATCTTGTTCTACAAAGGCCTGTTCTAATACTTGCTGTAGAGCTTCCCTGTGAGCTTCTGAACTGAGTAGGAGAGATAACACAGATATCCGAGAAGGAGTTTGTAACAATTGATCCACAATGTTGTATTCGCTTTTCTGGATGAGCTTTAGCATTTCATCGTTGTTCTTTATAGGTTCCGTGTTGCTGGATTGACCAATTTGTTGATTAGGACTTTCAGCTTGAGGTTCCTTTTCTTTTGCAGATTCTTCAACTCCTCTGTTGAAGATTCGACTGCTTTGGGTAACTCGACTGATATCAGCAATGTTTACAATGGATAATAGTGGAATTTATTTTCCATCTTCTATGGTAGTCGCATTATACTTGTATGGAATAGCTTTTTCTGACTTATACGGTACGAATCCCGGCAGGTAGACAACCACAGGGGTTTTTTGGGTCTTTTAACCATCATAGACAACCTCGATTAGCTCCAGATTGGGAATGTTAGATACTTTTCTACTGTCCAGAGGGATTTTCATGTGCTTTGATTCCTTGAGCAAAGGAATTATGGTGAAAACATCCTTGGTAATTCCATGATTGACAGGTTCTCTTTTATCAGAGACTGTGACAATGCTTTTGTCTAGTAGTCCTCGGACCTTGTTTTGAACAGAGAGGCAACCTTGCACCATGTTGAATGACTGAAGATTCAAGCATGTTTGAGTTTCCCTTTGGTCTACCTGATGCTGGAGAACTGCTCGCACGAGGTAGCGTCCTTGGTTATTTTCTGAACATATTCCACAGCGTTCATAATTATGAGGTGGTACCCGACCATACCCATTTTGTATGCAGTGTATCCTTACCAGATCCGTTTCTAGTAAGCAGATATCACAGTTTTGGTGTCTATCAGGATTTCCATTAGTTATGCTAACTTAACGCGTGTCTTCATTCTGGTAGATTGGAAGCCACCAGTGGTCCAATAGATGTTGAAGAGCTTTTTGCACAAACGCGTAGCCTTGATCTTTTTCAGAGCAATCCTTGCAGTCTTGATAATTGTGCGAGGTCAGAAAACTGAGTCTGACCTGTTTGGCATGCAACTCTACCAATTTGGTATTCATTAAACGAATATCAAAGATCTGAACCATATTGACTTGATGATCATTCCTTTCATGGTAGTCTTGGATCCATCGAAGATCCATTTGACGCTGGAAGGCCTCTTGTACAAAAGAGCATCCCTGATTGTCTATTGAGTATATCGAGCAAGCACGGTAGTCATACAACGGCAAGTTGTAATATTGACATTGTCTTGAATGCATTGCCAATAGATTAGCATTCATTGCACGAATGCCATGATTTTGAACAATGTTTGGATGTGAATGGTCCATATTTACTTCACGAATCATGTGATCCTGAATCCAGCCAAGATCCATCTGCTCTTGAAGAGCTGCTTGTACAATAACACATCCTTGATTATTCTTAGAACAAATATCACACTGATGATAGTTGTGAGATGGTACATGGTCATGCCCGCTCTGCCTGCAATGCATTTTCACCAGATTTGTTCCTAGTAGGCGTACATCGTGAATTTGATAACTGCTGCCGGGTTCTCTTTCTATCAAGTTCACCATAGTCTTTTCATGTTGCGGTAATGGGTTCATTTGATCATTTGGATTAGTATCTTTGAAAGATAAAATTCTGCTTCTGACGAGCTTTTGTACATCAGATTTGAAGTTGGGGCAATTCTCAATGTCATGTCCTGATCTCTTTGATGGTAAGGGCAAGTTTAATCGGCTTTGAACCAAAAAGACGGGTTGTTCGGTACTGTGAGAGGAGTCCTGGTTTGAATGTGCCCCTTGGCTAGTAGAAGTGGAAATAATTTTGCATATAACATTGGTATGGGGTCAAACCCTGGCGATCGTGTGATACGATTGTTATTATTGTACTGCTGGTGAGCCTGCTGAAGAGGTTGTTATTGCCTTTGGTGATACTGTTGTTGATTTGGTTGGCTCTGAGAAACCTGAGGTTGATATGTCAGAGCTGGCGCTGGGTTGATAGTGGGAGTTACCGCTGTTACCTGCCGAGGTTGATACTCTTGCCTTTGCTTACCCTGAGAGATGTTACTGATATATTGCTATTTCTTCTTTTGGAAAGCACTCCTGTATCTTTTAGTACTACTGGATGGCTCTACATCTTTGACCAATCGTCCTTCTCGGACTTCTTCCTCAAGGCGTACCCCCATGTTCACCATTTCATTGAAGTCACTAGGTGCACTGGTGACCATTCGGTCATAATAAAACGAGCTTAATGTTTTCAAGAAGAACTTTGTCATTTCCTTTTCCTCGAGAGGAGGACAGATCTGGGCGGGGATTTCACGCCATCTCTGAGCATACTCCTTGAAGGTTTCTGTATCTTTCTTAGACATTGCTCTGAGCTGGTCCCTATCTAGGTCCGTGTCCAAGTTGTATTTATACTGCTGAACGAAGGCTTCCCCAAGATCTCTAAAAGTACTGATCTTGGTGCGGTTTAAACCCATGTACCATTTAAGTGCGGCACCGGTTAAACTTCCTTGGAAGTAATGGATAAGTAGTTGTTGGTTTTCTGTCTGGGTAGACATTTTCCGAACGTACATTACCAAATGACTTTGAGGGCAAGAGTTGCCTTTGTATTTTTCAAAGTCAGGCACCTTGAATTTCTATGGTATCTTTACATTAGGGACCAAACGGAGGTCAGCGGCGTCCTTGCCAAACAAGTCATGTCCACGAATGGCATGCAGTTCCTTCTGCATTTCCAAGAATCGTTCTTGGAATTTGTTCATTCTCACGTATACTTATTCATCTTTGCCAGGGGTGACATGAATGATATGTTCCTCTGGGATAGTATGTACCACTAGTTGTGGTATAGACATTGCGGTGGCAGCTCTTGGCGCTTCAGTGACCTGAAGTTTGTAACCTTCAGGAGTTTCTGTTGTAACCCTTGCATCTTCATTTACCTGAAGTTTGTAACCTTCAGGTCTGGAGGTTCCTGCTACGGCTTTCGGGTCTTCAGTGACCGGAGGTATATATCCTTCAGGTATAAAATTGAAAGGAATGCCCCAGGGAAAACCTTTGGATATATTGTACTGAGGATGATTGCCAGGTGCCTCAAACGCTGGTGTGGACATAATCTCTAAGATTGCAGTCCTTCGAGGTTGTTGATCCTGAGCTGCTGCCAGGGATTCAATCATGTTGTGGAGTTTCTCTAAACTCTCATTCAGAGTGTTGATTTCTTCTCTCAGCTCTCTGTTCTCTTCTTCGAGATCGTCCATTTTCTTTTGCCGATTGGCCCGAGTATTGTACAAATGAGATAGTTTGACTCTAGAGTGCGACACATGTGTGAGACTCAATTGACAAAGATATGTTATTTAAGAATGATGAATGATATGCAAAGAATGAGAATGATATTTTTTTAGTTTTTTTTTAGTTTTTGTTTTCAAATGAAATTTTAACAATTATGTTGCAAATATCATACAGTGGTGGAAACCTTTTATTGAATTCAAAGGATTGCAGTATCTTACAGGGAAAAGTATAGTATTTTACAAAGTGCGAGAAGGAAAATTAGGCTTATGGATCCTGAGTTTTCTCTGAGGAAAGCTCAGATGCTGGCTCCTGAATTTTTCTTTTCTTTGATCGGGCCCCTTCAATCGTTGTCGGGTCAATGATCCTTTGCTATGTGAAAGGAGAGAGCAAATTTCTTCGTTCCTCCTGACTTTCTATAGCATGCTGCTCTAATATCTCAATCAGAGCATCCTTTTTCCTTCAACAGTTCTTGGATCTTTGTGCACTCAAAATTTATAATCTGGTACTTGTTCTTCCAAGAGTTCTTCTCGCGTTGGACTTTGTTGAGACAGATCTGGAGTTTTTCCGCATCGGACATGAAATAAAGGACAGATTCCTTAAGCGATAAACTTCTTGACGAGGGTAAGGCATATTCAGTTTGATGGCTCTAGTTTTTACCCAGTGGAGGTAAGGCTTTGCAGAGATGCAATTTGGCCTTCCTAGGATCTCTCTCCCCTTCCTATGAACATGTTGCCAGTCATGCACTATTTCTTTCTTTAGTGCCCTGTCATTTTCTCCTTCCTTGAAGAAAAGACCTTTCAGATGAATATTATGTGGTACATTCTTCATCGGGTATCCAAGTTGACGGCGAGCTAAAATTGGATGGTAGTTGGTCCCTCCCTTAGTACCAATGAGGGGTACATTGGGGAAACTT
Organism: Lathyrus tuberosus; assembly: GCA_022829125.1. Lineage (NCBI taxonomy): Eukaryota > Viridiplantae > Streptophyta > Magnoliopsida > Fabales > Fabaceae > Lathyrus > Lathyrus tuberosus. Next base: position 10,752,494 of record JALAZF010000086.1, read on the forward strand.
CCACATTTGTCGATGATTTTTATTCTGTCATAGATCCGATTGTACCAATCTATGTCAGAATCGGTAAGAGTCATAATCTTCTGCGACCATCGCATACCACTCTTGTGATCCCAAAAAGCAGCAGACTTGGGTAAGTGGGAAATAAACCATCTGTAGAGTAATGGTACACAACATGTGATCATCCCTCCACTGTACAAATTCCTTAAATGTACAGAGTGATAAGCATCTGCGAGCAAGGTTGGGACTGGGTTCCCAATTTAGAATATATTGAAAGCATTAACATCGACAAAGTTGTCGATGTTGGGAAAGAGTAATAACCCATATATGAGTAGGACAAAGACATTCTCGAAAGCAGTTACATTTCCTATACTGGAAAAGTATAGGGCTTTCTCCATCAGGAATTTAGCTGGTAAACCCTGGATTCCTCCCTTGGTGGTCATGTGAGTCCTAATATCCGACTCTTCCAATGAGGTTGCTCTTGCAGTGGCTTGATCTTTTGAAATTTATTCTAGTCCAGAAAATTGATCTTGATTAGTGATAGGTAAATCAATCGGGTGAGAGTACTCTTCCAATGTTGGTGTGAGCTGATAATCTGGAAAAGTGAAGTAGTGGTATACTGGATCATAGAACTGAACCAATGTAGACATGACTCCTTCTACCATGTGGACCTTCAAAAAAGACAACAGTCTTCCGTGCTTAGTTCTGAAAGCTTCGGGATTAGTAATCATCCTTCCCAATTTCCTTAAGTCTTCCAGTTTTGGAACCTTGAAGGTGTACTTGTGCGTTTTTCTTCTACCAAAATCCATAACGCAACTTCTGATATTTGCAATTATTATTTTAGTTCTTTTAGAAAAAAAAAGATTTTTTTCTTGTTAAAAAAGAGTTTTTTAATGAATGAAATGCATGGATGCATGAATGCAGCAAACAAAAACATTTGAAAATATGGGTTTAAGGGTTCATTGTCACGAGCATGGAGCCATGAATCTACCCATCCCCAAGGTGTGTACTAAAGGTCAATTTTTGTACCTGTAGAACGGGTTCTAACAAAGATTGTCAAAATTATTGACCCTTCTCAAAAATATTAAGAGTAAACTGACTGACTCGTGAGAGATGTAATATCCCTAAGACAAATATCCTTTGACTGTAGTATCGCGTATCAACTATTCTCGATAGTCATCGCACTACCTAACAATCGTCAGGGGTTTAAATGTCAACTAAACCTCAGTTTCAAGGGTGCCCAGCAGAAAAAGTAATGTTTTCACGACTTGCATGTTCAACATCAGTAATTCCAAAGGGTACATCCCCTGATTCGGCGGACTCTCAAGTTATCTTGGTCAGGACTCACTCCTTATAAGCCTTCCTGAATATGCCACCACTTATCTTAATGTTCTCTCGGACTCACCACATGCATATTAATCGCATTCCCAGATAACAGTAATTTAAACAAATATATCAAGTAATATGACAACATATGATATATAAAAATGAGAAAGCAAGTAAAATAGCAGAAAAATAAATGCAAAACAAGGCATAAACCCCTTAGGAAATCGAATTCTAAAATTCCCCAGTGGAGTCGCCATTTTTCTGTAGCTTTGGTTTTTTGGTGACGCGACCACCTACCACTGTTTGATGCTACTTTCTGATTTCTATATTTATCCTATGAAGCTTGAAAGGAAGGGGAAGATATCTTAAACTAACCCTACACGCAAGTGTTTTCTTTAACAAATGCCAAGAGATCGGGGATCAGGGGTTCGTTATACAAAGGGAAGCTATTAACACCCAGAGTATCTATAGTAATCTATAGGAACCTTCGTTTGCATGTATTTTCTACTGTTTGAAATGTTTTCTTGTGTTTATCTGCTATTGATTGGGAAAGTTTCTCCTTTAGGAAGGTTAAGAGAGTGATTTTGTTGTTTTCGGGTTTTCTATTATTTTTGGGAAGGTACCTGGACCTAGAATTTTTTATTTGGGTGCTCGCTAAGATTTTGCAATATTATGCCTATGTATTCATGTAAAGAGATTTGGGAAATCAGAGCAATCATAGTTCCTCCTATTTCTATGGGAGGAAAGTTTTAGGTCTTGTTCAAAGCCCAATATTGAAGCTAGCGGAGTATTTATATCTTGTTCAAAGCCCAAGATTGAAGCTAAAAGGGTGACTGAGAGAGAGAATTTGTTATCTCTAAAGAGAGAAATCTCACATATTCATCACAGATGTTGATTAATTGGTTATAAGGGGAAATTACTTTAACCAGGATTCATGGAATCCAGCAATGTCATAATTTCCTTTCTGAGAGAGATGTCATGATGGAAAAAGCTTTAACTCAGTGTAGAGCAATGCCACTTTTTTCCTTTATGAATCTTTCATGCTAAGAGAGGGACATTGGCTTGGATGTGTAGAATCCAGAGGCTTACCACTTATATATGTTGGATGAAAGAGAAGTTTTAGCCATGATAAGGGAAGGACTCCAGCTTGGATTTTGAATCAATGAGTGTGCCACTTACAACAACTATCTAGAAAAAGGTTTTGATTGTTTGTTTTAATATGTGATGTATAGAAGAGGTATCTTCCTACAGAAAGGACTCATGGTCTCATCTAAGGGGATGTTGTTTCTTGTGTGCCTTGTTCAAAGCTTAAGGTTGAAGCTGAAAGAAAATGACTCCTCTGGGGAGTGTTATATATGTCTTGTACAAAGCCCAAGATTGAGGTTGTCTGGGAAAATCATTATATAAGGCCTAAGGGGATGCTGAATCTTGCTGAGAATTATTGAAATCCAGGAGAAGGTCTAAACTGTATTGGGGGATCCAAAGGGAAACTAACTCTTGCTGTTGATTTGAGCAAAGTTGATTTACCAGATGCCATGAGGCTCTGATTCTTTTGAGGATTTGTTGATGGTGAATTGACCCTGGCTGGGATTTTTAGGGTGAAAGTTAAGCCTTGTTGGGGGTCAGAGGTGTTTAAAGGTGAGTTTGAAAACCTTAGAAGTTTTAATTCTTCTGGGGGGCTGGTGTATTAGTAAAATAATCAGGATTTCTCCTATGTTTTTAGGAAGCATGTGGGCCCTTGTGTTAAGCCCAAGAGGAGACTATGAGGGTGATACTTTCCAAGTCTACTTGTATGAAGCCCAAGAGGAGGCTGAGACTATCCAAGTCTCATTTAGAAGAGATAGACTTTGGTTGGAAAGAGATCTTTGTATGATGCCCAAGAGGAGGCTGTTGGTTCAAGGGATGAAGATCAACCCTTGAATGATTGGGTATTCTGGAGTTTTGACTTTCCTGAGGATTGGACTAGCAGTGATGATTGAATTCTATCCTAAGCTTTTAGGAAGCATTTTGGGTCCTTGTACTAAGCCCAAGAGGAGGCTGGGGGAACTTTTAAGAAGCCTGATGGTCCTTGTACTAAGCCCAAGAGGAGGTTGTGGGGAACTTCTAAAAAGCATGTTGGTCCAAGCCTAAGAAAATTTCAAGAAAGGTTTCACCGGGAATAATCCTTTCTTTGTTAAACAATTCCAAGGTTTGAAGAAATTCAAAAGAGGTTTCACCGGGAATTAATCCTCTCCGGGGAAATGAATTTCTTTTATATGTTTCTAAGTTTTGACAGTCTTAAGAAAAGTTTCACCGGGAATAATACCTTTCTTATTTCCCTATTGAATAAAGCCCAAGAGGAGGCAGACTATATTGAGGGAAGTTTCCTAAGAGGGAACTAGTTATTGACTAAGTTAGAAGTATCCTTTTGTTTGACCTAAGGATGACCTAACTGCTGGGGAAACTCTAGACAGATATGCATAAGTATATAAATAAGTGAATCAACAGGTATATAAATAAGTATGCATTGAATTGGAAAGATGTTGGGTCTTACACTCTGAAAAGAGGCCCAAGTGTATTGTGATTGATTATATTGGCTACAACTGTATGATAAGGGTTTTGAGAAATTGAAGAAAGTTTTGAGAAAACTTTGAGTTTGAATTTGAATTAAAAGAAAGTTGTTTAAAAGAAAAGAAAGTTTGGGGCTTATAACTCAAAGAGAGACCCAAGTAGTCTAAGAGCAGTTTCACCGGGAATAATGCTCCTCTTAGTACCAGTTAAAAAAAATAGATGATTTTGAAAATAGAGGTATGAGGCTTACAACTTAAGGAGAGGCCCATGGAGGTTGTTTATTGTTTAAAACTAAGTTTATGTACAAAATATTGGGGCTTATACTTAAGGAGAGGCCCAAATGACTTATATGAAAACAATGATCGCACTGCGATACCAAAAGACGTTATGGGACTTATAATATAGCAGAGGCCCAAAATTTATTTATGTACAAAAGGGTTTGGGTCTTACACTCTATTATAGGCCCAAGTGTGTTTGAAAGGAAGAAAAGTAAGGCTTATACTCAAGGAGAGGCCTAGATGAAAAAACAGTAGACGCACCGTTATTTTTGAAAATCGTATTGGACCTTATACTATGACAGAGGCCCAAAAATTATTTATTTATAAAAGGGGTTGAATCTTACACTCTAATAGAGGCCCAAGTGTTTCAAATGAAGTTTTGAAAGATTTGAAAATCAAGGAAAAACCCTAATTTTATTTAAAAATACATTTTTTTTAAAGAAAAATTAAATAAAAATGATATAAAATATAAAATATATTTAATAAACATGTTGTGAACTTTGAAAAATGTTTAAAAATAGATGTTTTAATTCACAAGATGATTTGAAATTCAATTTATTTTGAAAATCAAGAAAAAGAAATTCATTTAAAAATGTTTAAAACAATTAAAAAGAAATTCTTTGAAAAATTCAAAAATATATTAAATATTAAAATGTATAAATGATTTATGTTTAAAAAATCATTTGAAAAAGATTAAAAATGAGAGAGATGTGAATTTTTGAAAATAATTGAAAATATTTAAAAATATTAAAAAATTCAAAAATTCAAAAAATGGCGCCGATGCCATCTTCTTCCTCGCTCGTGCCCGCCATGGACGATTTGCAAAACCTCTCACATCTCTCTCAGTATGTAATGATTTTGCAGGATTCAAACATGAAAGTAGTGTGTTTTTGAACAAGGATTTCAATGATACCAATTAATTGCATTTCTTTTAAGAGTAGAGTGAGAAATCGTGTGAAGAACAGATGAACCCTAATTTTTGCAAGAACACTATGAAATTCCATACTCGATAGATACAAATCAATTAATTGAGGGGAACACTCTACATAAGTGTAGAAACATGTTGGTAACTTGAAAACACATTTATGATGCATGGATTATAGAGTTTGAGAAGTTTAGACTTACCTGTGCAAGAGGAAATCAAATCCTCAGTTATAGGTGTTACATAAGTCTTTTGATGATCTAGACAACTTCCTTGGACCTCAAGTAGTGTGTTGAGATGCTTAGAATGGATTGAAAACCTCTGGAATGTTGGACACGACTCCAACTGTAGATGGCTTTGGGATGAATGTGAGCTTGATGAATTTGATGTTTCAGATGTTGTTCAAGTGTTTAGATCACTCATATATGATGTATGTGAGGTGTTAGGATGTTTGGTTTGAGCTGAATTGCCCCCTATCTCAAAACATGATCCTCACTTCTTTGAAAATGGAATTTTGGTTCACAAGAGGGAAATGGTGGAAAACATGTGTTGTGATGTTTTGGGGTGTTTTGATCAGTCACAAATGACCTTTATTTATAGTAGAGGAAGTTTGTTTTGCAAGGAATAGTGAATAGAGGCTAATCATAATGTGTAGCAAGGTAGTCATTGGATGTTTCAAAGTGACAAGTCTCCTCTAGCTTGACTCAATTCAATTTTTGTAGGTTTGAACACTTAGAGCTTTGGACTGAATCTTGACTGGTTTGGACTGATATGTCTTGGTTCATGACACCTCAATGTATTACATTAATGTAACATTGCCAAATTTGAAATTGGAGGCATTTTTTAATGATGGATCATCACATGTTAGGCTGGATTCTTGCCTCTTTGAATAAGTAACAAGTGAGTCATCAAGAGTTTTGTGTTTTTGGAAGATGACAAAGTTTTCAAAATGACAAAATTTGAAGGAGAAAATCGTGTGGCACAAGTTATGCACCAATGCTGTCTTGAAAAACCAAAATTTCATGTCATGTTGCAAGGCTTGTAATTTCTTGCTCTATTTGAATTAGAATGTGTACTTTTACTTTTTGGAAACCTTGCACATCATACTTCAACTTTGATGTTTGCCTTTGGTCTTGGATCAATGTGGATCATGGAGAAAAATGACCTCAAAGTTGGCAAAAATACAAACAGATCCTGTCCCAAAATTTCACTAAGTGTCAAAAGTGGAAATCCCATGAAACCCTAACTTTATGGCTTTATAACTCAAAATCCATGCATCTTTTGACTATGGATCAGTAGGACACTTTTGTAGTATGTAATGAGAGCTTTGGATGGAAGAAAATGGTTTCTTGGATCATAAGTCATGATCTTGCAAAGTTGGGTAAAAATCATCTTTTTTCCATAACTTAGTGAAATTTTAAGTTTCGTAAGATTACCCCTTTTGCAAGTAACCTTAATTTTATTTATTTTTCTTGATTGATGATGATCCAATCCATAAGTTAACTTTGGTTTTGACTTAAAGAAGCCATGTTTGTCAAAAAATCTCAAAATTCAAACTTGGTTTTGGGCATAGGTGACTTTTTATCAGATGAATTTCAAACTTTGTGATCCTTTATGAAATCAAGTCCTTGGACTAACTCAAACCTAATGGATGGATTCCATAGTTGTTTTAGAGTTTCTTGAATCATTTCCCAAGGTTTGAGATCATGTCTTGGTCAAAAGTCAAAAGGTATGGTTGACTTTTTCTCATAAACCCTAGTTTGTGGTCCAGATGAATTTGAATCCTTGCATTGCTCATGAATCAAGTTCTTTGTGTCAATTTAAACTTGTGAGAGGATCAATATAAGATATTTGAGGTCTTCAAAATATTTCTTGAAGTCTTGGCTCATGCCTTGCTCCAAAAGTCAACTTAGGGGTGAATTAGGTCAAGAAATCCTAATTCCTGATTTTTGATGAATGCATCCCCTGAGGCTATTTTGAACTCGTGATTGGTTCCATGAGGTCCCTTTGAGCTTCTTGAATCATGTTTTGAAGTATTGGCTCATGCCCAGATGAAAATTTCCCTATGGAGGCCTTGGTCGACCAAAACCCTAATTTGGTGACACTAGTGATCTTGAGGCTTGATCAGCTTGAAATGTTGCATTCTTATGATTGATTCTTGATGTGGGTGACCTTTTGATCCTTCATGGATATTTGAGGTGCTTGACAAGTTGAAGATCATGTCAATTCTTGATTGATCCTTTGCCTGAGTGCTCTGAGAGGACTCAAAACCCTAATTCTTGATAGAGGTGAGTGCTTAACAATCTTTGAGAGGATTGATGAGGTATGAAGATACCTCCATATTGTGGTAATGATTTTCACAATGATGTGAAACCTTTTGGTTAAAATTTAGGGTATGACACTCGTCTCCTTCGATTCCAAGCTTCTTGGTCGAGTCCCAGACCTTAACAGGAACATCCTCGAATTGTCTCCTAATACGTGAATTGCTCTGATTAACATCAGAATCACCAATCGAATCACAACATAAAACTGACCCCCTGAGTATCGCAAATTGGAATCCCCTTCCTCCAAACTGGTAAGTGGTGATCGATATTGTGGCATAACATTTTCTTGATGCGCTTGATGCTGTGAATGATTATTAGCCAGCATGAGAACAGAATAATACGATGGAGTGAAAGGGATTTTGAAAAACAATTTTTTCTAAAATATATAAAGAAGTTTTTAATATATAAAGGATTTTGAAAAACAATTTTTTTAAAAATATATAAAGAAGTTTTTAATATTTTTTGAATTTTTTTATATAAAATAATAAAACAGTGTTTATCATTAACGTATTTTTAATTTTTAAAATATTATAATAATAAAAATTATATTTAAATAATTCGTCTAAATCTTTCAAATTCCTCCTCCAATATAATTTTTTATTCTTTAAATTAAGAGAATTTTGGTTTTTGAATAAAAACAAAATTTCCAAATTCTTCCCACCTAAATCATTATATTTTTTCGTTCAATCCTTCACTTTTCTCAAAATTCTCACCTCTTTTCCTCTCCAAACTCTCAAACAAAGGCTAAGGGTTTGTTTGGTTGAGAGTTTTTTTTAAGGGGAGGGAAGGGGATATGAGATAATATTTTAAATAAAAAGTATTTGGTTCAATATTTAGGAGGAGAGGGGAGGGAAGGGGGTTGAGATAATATTTTAAATAAAAAGTATTTGGTTCAATATTTTAGGAGGAGAGGGGAGGGTAGAGGAGGAAATCTGAATTGTTCATAGGGTGATTTTTCGTTTTTTGAGTCGGGATTTTTTAGACAAGAGAGGAGAGATGCTAAAATATATATATTTTTTTATATGAATTAAATATGTTTGTGGTCTTCATAAATATCTCAAATTTCACTTTTAGTCCCTAAAAAAATTTCCTTCAAATAATGGTCTCCTAAAAATTTGCATCCACACTTTTGGTCTCTCCTGCTAAAACTGTCACTAAAATCGTCGCTAATGCTAAACTGCACACCTAGACTCAGATAATATCGTCCAATGTACATAAATGCTAAAGTATCCTAGTTTTGACATCATACAAAACATATATAACGGAAAGTTGCACTCACATACTCCCTCTTTTTTATGATGGCAAAAATTAAGATGATGCGTTTCGTGTCCATGAAGGCTCCCTCTGAATGTATGCTTCATAGATACTTCTCCCCCTTTGACAACATCATAAAGAGACAAAGCAGCACAATTAGCAATATAACATAACACATATACAATATACCTAACATATGTGTTTTACAAAGATAAGAACGTGCACTCACATATATGCAACATACATGAAAATACACAATAGTCATGAACACAAGATAAATAAAAAGGAAAAATAACAACATCACATAATAGTCATCCAAGGGAATACAGACAGTAAAACCATTGTCTTATGTTAAAAATAGTTGCAACATTACCAATACATAAGCTAAAAGCAAAGACAAAACCAGAAGAAAAACATAAAATGCATGAAGATTTAAACTTTGAAATCATGACAGAAACAATTTCTAAGACATTTGACATAAATGACAAAAAGATTCAACACTTTAGCGTCATCCACGATCTATAGGCATCGACTTTACTCCATGGTTCCATTCTTGTCCATCATTTCCAAACTGATGATCCAAGAAGTCACACATCTCTTGGTAGAAATGAGCATAGTGTTGGTGATTCTCATTTTGAGCGGCAATCACGCGATTAATTCTGGCAATTGTGGTAGCATGATTAACATCTATTTCACTTCTCATAGAGACCAACCTTTCAGTCACATATGAGGTAAAAGCATCATAGTTGGCATCTTGTGATGTCACATGCTTTTGCATTAGATGAAATTCTTCCCTTTGAGCTGCTTCAAAAACATCTCGCCTCTGACATTCCTCCTTATAGAGCCCATCTTGCTTAATATGCATATTTTGAAGCATAATCATAATGAAGGATTCATCTCCATATTTATCACCCACTTGACCTATTAGAACAAGATTTGGTTCTGGAAGATATTTCGTTGTTTTGATAATAACAAAGTTGTATTTGTGTGAGAATAATTTTGGTACTCTAACGTTTGTTTTCTTGAGTATTGACAAACAGGTGCGGACGCTGATAAAGATAGCCCTGACTCTGATAAAGGTAGCTCTGACTCTGATAAAGGTAGTTCTAACTCTGATAGAGATCATGTGAAACGTCACTCTAAAGTTCTCAATGGTCGCTTCTGCGTCAAAGAAGCAAGATTACTTCTAATCTATTGTGCTTCAGAAAGACTCTAAGAAGATACTATGTTGCTGCTGCAATGTTCTCTTGGACTCTGGCTCTGAATTTAACTCTGATACTTATCTTCTGAAGACTAAGTGCTAACGAATCTGAAGACAAGGTTCTGATGAACAACATTCTGAAGACTCTGAAGACTTAAGTTTCTGAAGACCAAGTTCTGAAGACTCTGAAGACAAGGTTCTGCTGAACAAGTTCTGAAGACTCTGAAGACTAATGTTTCTGATAACCAAGGGTTCATTCTGAAGACTCTGAGGACTCAAGACTCTGAAGACCCAATGATTCATTCTTCGAGAGGTTATAGAAGCATATGTTCAACTTCGAGAGGAAGAAGGCTATGATATGTCCAATTTCAGACCTGACGATCTATTGGATCATCCACCTGATTGATAAAGAAGAAAAGAACTTCCTCCAACATAGCTCCTCAAATGAAACCTATAAAGAGGCAGAAGAAATATCCTGGTGAAGCCATCACAAGGAACATCTCTCTAAAATCATATCCTGAACAACAAAGTAAGTCTTTTGAATCTCCATCTGTAACTGCACCTGTTTCTATTGACAGGAATTTGTCTTCATCTCTTCCCATTTCATCACCACCACTTACAACTCAACCTTTATTATCCACTTCTTCACCAATATTCTCTACTGTTGTCACCACCTAATAATGTGAAAATATACCGTTTAATTCGACTTGATTCGCATGCAATTTAATTTTGTTTTATTATGTTTTTCGTATTATTATATTGTGTTATGTTTGTGTTTCAGGTATTTGTCGAATAAGAGCATCTGTGCGATAAAACCGGGAAAAGGGCAAGAAAATGAAGAAAAAGTGAAAATTCTGCAATTTTACTGATACGGTGTTCGCCGTGGACAAATGTCGTTCGCCGTCCCCAGATGGCGTTCGCCATTATGTCGCAGACAGCAGTTTTTCAACAGCAGCTGTTTTTGGCAGTTTTAGGGAGTTTTAATAACTCCTTTTCCCTCCTTTCTCTGATTTTTGAACCAAGGGGAGTTAAGAGACATATTTCTCTATAAATAGGACTCTGGAAGCAGTGCCATGGGATCCAAGTCGCGCGGAAGCGCTACCGCCATTTGTTCATAGTTTTAGGCAAAAATCACTATAGTAAAAGGAGTAGTTTTCTCACTTCGAGGAACTACTCCACCATTAGTATCTAGGCCTGCAATTTATGTAATAATTGAATCAATCTTGCCATCATCTTATTGAAGTTTGTTTCCAGTTCTGTTTATTCAAGTCTCCATTTATTTTCCTGCAATTTACAGGTTCTTTATTTATCGCTTTATTATTACTACTGTTATGTTTTTACAATTGTCAAGCATGTTGTCCTTTACTATAATTATCATGTTTAGTTTGTTTTTGTTTAATTCCATGTTTTGCTAAATTGTCCTGAGTCTGGCGTATGAGGACCGTCGTTACCGACAGGACTCTGTAGAAATTATAGGCGCGAAATTGTGAATGTATGTCATTTTGGTTTTAATTTCCAAGTTTAATTTAAGTAGCTTTGTCACGAGAGTGAGAGGTTACTTAACATTGTTTTGTCACGAGAGTGAGAAGCAAATTTAGGTTTAAGCCGAGATCCGCGAGAGCGTGAGGAGTGAACCGGATAGTGAGAATTAGGCATCATATCTAAATACAGCGAGAGCGCTTTAGATAGCAATTAGGATATTATTGGCTTTCAAAGTGTGTTTCTTAGTTACCGGGCGAGCGAGAGCAAAATCTTGGGATTAAGAAGTATGGCTTTAGTTAAGACCGTGAGAGCGTGAGGCGGAGTCTTTAAGTCGGTATATTCTACGAAATGGTAATATAGTCGTAATTAGCACCCGTATTCTACAAATCCTTTAGGTCCGCGAAATTCATATTTCAGGCTCGTTTTAGCATTATTTTCAAACATTTAGTAATTAGCGTTTATATTTCCGTTCGTACCATTTTAATCATTAGCCTAAGCTTTACAAAGCAATGATAGATTACAGTAGGTTGTTATTGGTCTATGTAGGTTCGACAATCTTTTATATTACTTCGATATTTCCGTGCACTTGCGGACGCATCAAGTTTTTGGCACCGTTGCCGGGGACCAACAGTCAATATTATGATTCTGTTGTTGCACCGTATAGACTAAGGCACTCTTATATCAATTACTATGTATCACCCAGATTTCCTTTACAATTACCACTCCTAATATTTTGAGGAACCGCAAGAATCCCATAATCCCGAACTCGAAATATTAATGGAGGATTTCAATGCGAAGCTAACTTATTCTCACCCAAAATCCCTCTATGATTACCACTCCCAATATTTTGAGGGATCACAAGATTTTCATAAATCCAAACTCGAAATATTAATGGAGGAATTAAATGCAACGCTTACTCACTCTAGGATAGAATCTTTGATGGAGCATTTTGTGGAGACACAAACTCTCCAAAATGAAGAGTTTAGAAAACAACATCTACAAATTAATGAAAAACTTAGGCAGATGAACACTGTGGTCGAGTCCCTCGCGACTCACAACGAGGCATTGGAGACTCAAATCTCTCTGCTTTCACAAACACCTCTAGGGCCCTCCCATTAGAGACATATGGATGTTGTAACAATCAGTAGTGAAAAACAAATCGAAAATCCTGAGAAGAGTGATAATGAGGATGATGAGAGTTCTGGTGAGGAAAGCGTAGAGATTGAGAAAAATCCACTGATGCCACCCGAAAGGGAGGTTGTCGAAGAGGTAGAGAAGGAAGCACTTATTTTTGTTTTTCTTCCCTATACCCCACCAATTCCTTTCCCGCAAAGGTTTGTAGAAGTTAAGGTAGACTCCAAATCCAAAACATATGTGGAGGTATTGGAAAATATCCACACCGATGCACCTTTGTTTAAGTTCCTACATAAAAAGAGAAAATTTGAGGACCGTGAAACTAGGGATATCATTACTGTTAAGAGGGTAAGGTTAACCTTTGAGGTAGTGGATGAAATAACTAAACCCAAACTTGAAAAACTGATACTCGAGATATATCCAGGACCACCACCACAAGTTCAAAAGAATGAACCACCCCACAGAAGGAAGAAAAGAAAAGGTGAGGGATATGTGAGATGGCTTGATAAGTGGTCTTGGAAACCGAAGATTATTAGTCGTCGAGCTATCGACATTAAACAAAGCGCTGCGTGGGAGAAAACCCACGAGATTTTAATTTGATGTTTTCCTTTTTATTGTTTTTGTTTGCAGAAAATAAAGAAATGTATCGCTTGTCACGTCTCAGCTACATCTAGGAGAAAATCCTCTAGATGACGATCCTGGAGATGAGCTGGTGCCCACAGACATTCCTACGAATGTTGCTGCTGGTGGTGACACCGACGATGAGTATGATAGGAGAGAGCATGTCTCTCCCGTCAATAACTCACCTCTTCCTCGTTCTCTGCATGGTCAGGTTCCACCTGCACACACCGCACCATATTTTTTTCTAACACTTTTTGCAGGTACTTCCTCTGAAAGCGGGCAATATGATGAGCTGGTTCAAGAAATACACAAACGAAGGTATCTCAAAATGCCCGCCGCCGAAGCAGAAGTGGTCAGTGAAGACATGGACAACAAGGGAAGAATCAGAGAGGATTTAGCACGCAGTAGCATTTATACAGGTTCTATCTTTCTTTTTTCCACCTTTTATCAAAACATTGAGGACAATGTTTGGTTTAAGTGTGGGGGAGGAACTTTACCGCTTTGATTTTACCGCTTTCTAGTTAGGTTCATCATTTGCTAGTTTATTTCTTGCTTTTAGGAATTTTATTTGTTTTTAATGTTTTGTAGAGTCTTTGCATGTGCTGTCGAGTCTTTATGCGTGGTTTTCACTTGTTATTCAATTTCCCCGAAATTTTAAAAAAACTTTAACCTCCAACTATTTTTTGTTTTGATTCATGGCACGACACTTTGAAAGTATATAGGTTGTTTAGGGTGTGTTAGATAGACTATACGATGAAGGATGTAGGTCGAGTTATATCCTTGTTTAGGCTGTGTTTAGGTTGTTTAGGCTTTGTCCGCAAATGTGGAAATGTGTCGTTACGATATCCTTATTTTCACTATTTAGTACCTATCGATCAAACATTATCCTGGCAGCCACGTATGATTAGTGTCTCGTTGTGCTTATGTTTCGAACCGTGCTTATTTTCTTTTTGCCGTGTTGGTTGATTGCTTGAGGACAAGCAATGGTTTAAGTGTGAGGGTGTTGATAATGTGAAAATATATCGTTTAATTCGACTCGATTCGCATGCAATTTAAGTTTTTTTTCTTCGTATTATTATGTTGTGTTATGTTTGTTCAGGTATTTGTCGAATAAGAACATCTGTGCGAGAAAACCTGTAAAAGAGCAAGAAAATGAAGGAAAAGTGCAAATTCTGTAATTTTACTGATACGATGTTCGTCATGGGAAAATGGTGTTTGCCGTGAGCAAATGGTGTTCCCAGTCCCCAGATGGCGTTCGCCATTACCCCACGGCGTTCCTCATTATTTCGCAGACAACAGTTTTTCAACAGCGGCAGTTTTTGGGAGTTTTAATAACTCCTTTTCCCTCTTTTCTCTGATTTTTGAACCAAGGGGAGTTAAGAGCCATATTTCTCTATAAATAGGACCTTGGAAGAGGTGCCATGGGATCCAAGTCGCACAGAAGCACTACCGACATTTGTAATACTTGGATCAATCTTGCCGTCATCTTATTGAAGTTTATTTCCAGTTCTATTTATTCAAGTCTCCATTTATTTTCCTGCAATTTACAGGTTCTTTATTTATCGCTTTATTATTACTATTGTTCTATTTTTACAATTGTCAAGCATGTTGTCCTTTATTATAATTATCATGTTTATTTTGTTTTCGTTTAATTCCATGTTTTGCTAAATTGTTCTGAGTCCGGCGTATGAGGACCATCGTTACCGACGGGACTCGGTAGAAATTATAGACGCAAAATTGTGAATGTATGTCATTTTGGTTTTAATTTCCAAGTTTAATTTAAGTAGCTTTGTCATGAGAGTGAGAGGTTATTTAACATTGGTTTGTCACGAAAGTGAGAAGCAAATTTAGGTTTAAGCCGAGATCCGCGAGAGCGTGAGGAGTGAACCGGATAGTGGGAATTAGGCATCATATCTAAATACAGCGAGAGCGCATTAGATAGCGATTAGGATATTATTGGCTTTCAAAGTGTGTTTCTTAGTTACCGGGCGAGCGAGAGCAAAATCTTGGGATTAAGAAGTATGGCTTTAGTTAAGGCCACGAGAGCGTGAGGCGGAGTCTTTAAGTCGGTATATTCTACGAAATGGTAATATAGTCGTAATTAGCACCCGCATTTTACAAATCCTTTAGGTGCGCGGAATTCATATTTCGGGCTCGTTTTAGCATTATTTTCAAACCTTTAGTAATTAGCATTTGTATTTTCGTTCGTACCATTTTAATCATTAGCCTTAGCTTTACAAAGCAACGATAGATTACAGTAGGTTGATATTGGTCTCTGCGGGTTCAACAATCTTTTATATTACTTCGATATTTCCGTGCACTTGCCGACGCATCACCACCTCTCCAACGCCCATTTCTAAATCTTCTACTAAAGAAATTCCAGTCTCTACACCTCTTTCACCACTGGCTCTTAAAATCACCTCAGTCCAACCAACTTCCACCATTTTTATCCAACCAACTCTTGTCACATCTGTTCCACCATCTCCAATCATTCAAATCACTGAAGAAATTCTCACTGAACATCCACAAACAACCATCTCACCATCACCAACTCCAATTACTGCTCCATAACCTATTCCAGAATCAATAATTGATAATCGTGAATCTTTTGTAAACAATGATACCATCATTCTTGATGACTCAGTTGAAGATGATCAACCCTTAACTAAAAATCAAACCTCTGACCTTCCTCCTACCATAGATGAAGTAATATCTGTTTTTAAGGACAATATGGTTATGAAATTCAGGACACTTTTCGATGAATCAAATGCTAGTGAAGACCCTTCCGTTCTGGGTGCTTCGTGGGATCAATTCAATCAGTGGATGTCTGAGGAATTTCAGAAGATTCAAAATCTTTCAGTTCAGACAAAGGGTTACTTTGTTCAACAAGTTGAAAATGCGTTGCAAGAGAAGAAGGAAGCTGAAGCCGGGGAACTGGCAGAAAGGTTAGCCAAAGAAGAAGCTGAAAGATTAGCTAAGGAGGCTAGAGATCAGGCTGAAAGAGATGCTGCTGAAAACTCCTATTTTGATCCAGTGTTGAAAACTCCGGCTACTCTTTAAAAGGAACATGAGTTATTCAGAGCAAGGATGGACAAGCAAGATGAATTCACTGTCAACATTCAGAATGCTCTTGCTCAGATTCTTCAGAGGCTCCCACCTCTCCTCCTTCTCAACCTTAGGCACTTTTTAGGTTACCCCGTAGTTTGTCTTTGACTGTTTGTGTATGGTTTGCTGTACTTTTGGTTTCTCATTTTGATTACCTTTTTTATTATGACAAAAAGGGGGAGTATTAATATGGAAAAGTTATTTTGATAAATATCTTGTCTCTAATCATAGCTCTAACATTCTAACACGTTAAATGGCATATCTTTTTAGAATGTTTTTCAGGAAAAATAATTATATTGGCAAAATGACTCTGATATCAATCAGGCTTTGATTGATTTAATCAAGCTCTGTTATCAGAATGCATCACCTCTATAATCAAGCTCTGATATTTTGGTTCTAGCTAGATCTCTGCAATCAGGCTTTATATCCCAAATCTTATAAGATTTTATTAAGTATTAGATTTAGGGGGAGCTTGATAAAGGGAAGTTTTTCTTTGAACTTATCTGAGTCAATTCTTATTATCTTCGTACAAAATTGTGTTATCAAAATACATTGTTTTGTCATTATCAAAAAGGGGGAGATTGTTAGAACAAGATTTGGTTCTGCAAGATATCTCGTTGTTTTGATAATAACAAAGTTGTATATGTGTGAGAACAATTTTGGTACTCTAACGTTTGTTTTCTTGAGTATTGACAAACAGGTGCTGACGCTGATAAAGATAGCTCTGACTCTAATAAAGATAGCTCTAACTCTGATAAAGATAGTTATGACTCTAATAGAGATCATGTGAAACGTCACTCTAAAGTTCTCAATGGTCGCTTCTGCGTCAAAGAAGCCAGATTGCTTCTGATCTACTGTGCTTCAGAAAGACTCTAAGAAGACACTATGTTGCTGCTGCAATGTTCTCTTGGACTCTGGCTCTGAATTTAACTCTGATACTTATCTTCTGAAGACTAAGTGCTAACGAAATTGGTCATTATCGTCTCATTATGCTTCCGGTTTAGGTTTGAAGACACCATGATCATTGGTCATTGTAATTTCATTAGGATCATTCATGATGGCGTCTCATACCACCTTATCAACAAAATAGATATGGATACACATGCAAGCGTTTCAATATCCATAGATTTTTTCTTTTGAATATTGGCGCTCTATTGTATGCCCCTTTAGGTTTAGTAGCCATTTTCTAATAAACAAGTATTTAAGCACAGAATTAACCGGAGCTCGTAATACCACTTGTTAGATGAAGGCGACTTATCTAGAAGGGGGTGAACAGATCACCAATAAAAAAATTGATTGCAAAACCTGTTTTTCAAATACAATGGCTAGCGGAAATAACTTGGATCGATTCGTCTAAACCAAACCGCTATCGAAAAGCTCGGATATGCGTATGTGAAAAACCTATCGAAGATAATGATAAGCAACTTTAATCAATATGCTTTAATCACAATCACCAGAAAGCTACTCAATAAGTAATTCTATTTCCAATGATAAATGAAACAAAAATGCTATTGAGACAAATTATCGAACACCTTGTGTGCAATTGATTATGTTTGGAATTTTGTATAATTTTGTTGATCTTAAAATCCAAACACAATTAGAATGATTGTGATCAATTCAACAAAATGATTTTCAAAAGAAATTACCAAACAAATTAATCACACAAATGATGAACACGACAATTTGCAAACAAAATGTAAAAGAGATAGAGAGAGTACACAAGGATTTGTTTAGACAATTCCCCAATTGACCTCGTTAGGAGTATGTCTGTCCTCAATTCGAATTCGAATTGAGATCATGAAATTAACCTTACTTTGAAAATGTAGTTTACAAGAGAAATGTAGCAATTCTACCCTACAAACCCTAAGTTTGATGTTGATCCTAGCAATTTCTCTTCCCTTGATCTGAGCTTGATCAAGTCACCCAACAATGCAAATTTGATTCACCATCTCACGCCACTCCTTTGTAAGAACCGCAACCCTTCAAAGTCTTCACTCGATCGAATCCAAATTGTGAATTATTGTAACCCAAGATATACCAAGATGATACATCGTCTCAAGCTACTCCTTTGCAAGAACCGCAACCCTTAATAACATCCACTCGATCGAATTCAAATTTGAGTAATCTTGTCCAAAACCTTCAAACCACACTTTGATCTTGAAGGAAAACCCCACCTTGGTTTTCTTATTTGAAACCCCCCTAAAATCTCAACCCAATTTACAATACCACAAGCTAAATTAGATGTTATCAACTTGATTCTAGATGGCACCCAAACAATGAATGATTATGTGTACTTTGTTTGTATGTATGCATAAAATCAAGGTTGAAGATGAAGAAAACTCTTAGTATGTTCCAGGTTTCGTTTATGATTTTAACCAAAATCATTGAAAAGAAATGATGCATGTAGCATGTATATATATGTGAGCAAGTATGAAGCAAAAGGAATGAAAAATGATGCAATATTTCAATATTTTTGAAGCATGGTCGACCTATGCAAGTCATGTGCTAACCTATGCAGGTCATGTGTCGACCTGTAGAAATGACACCTCTAACGGACCCTACAGGATTTAAAACTGTAACACATGTGCCGACCTATAGACTGCATGTCGATCTGTAGAAGAAAAACTCTTCTATGTCGACCTATAGCTGAGTTTTTCAGAATTTTTGATGCATAGAATCATTTCTTGATGCATGAATCTTTTCTAATCCTTTTCCAACATGTTATCATGCTCCCTAATGCTAAAATGCACACCTAGACTCAGATGCACACCTAGACTCAAATGATACCGTCCAATGTACATAAACGCTAAAGTATCATAGTTTTGACATCAGACAAAACATATCTAACGGAAAGTTGCACTCATAAGATTAGATTCATAGCCCATTCATCACTATTTTCAATTAACAACCAACACCTTCAATTTGTGTTTCTCCATTAATAATTAACACTTTTGATTTGTGCCTTCTGTCAATGGTAACAACTATTGTTCAACAAAGTGGCGGCGATACACATGTTTCTACAACGTAATTTGAACACCTAAAAAATGATAGGAAACGGTAGATCCAGAAACAACGACATGCCACTTCTAAGGACGGAGAACATGGGTATCATTTTCATTGTAATCCTGAATAGTAATTTTTCAATATAAAAAAAAAATTTAAAAAAATACAATTTTTTAATACTAATTCATATATAAAACATAGGGCTGACAATGAACCGAACCAACTCGAAAATAGTTCGGAACTCGGTTCGACAATTAATTCGTTAAACTTGGTTCATGAACCTAATGAGCTGAATATGAGCGAAAAACTAAGTTCGTTAACTAAATGAGTTGAACTTGAACTATACATAGTTTGACTCGTTAGGTTCATGAGTCAACTCGATTATATATGAGAATGATTATATTGTCTTTAAGAGTATGTTTAAAGATTTAATATAAATTTTAACCTTATATTTTATTTTAATCTAACAGTGTTAATTGATAATTTATATTCTCAAGTGAGCAAAATATTTTAAAAAATAATTATATAAATAAAATTAGCATCATATATATTAATTAATTTTTAAATTAGTATTTTTCTTAGACAAAGTTAAATTCCAATCTAATAACTTTTATTTTATTTCAATACTTTCTTTTTAAAATAATATTAATTTAAAATGTCAATATTAAAAAAAAATAGACTGTAAAAAATAGCTTTTAAGTCCGTGAAACAAACGAACTGAACCTAATAAGATGAACCTAACGAGTCGAATCGAGTTGCTTGTGAACTTATAACGAGTCGAGTTTGAGCTTAAAAAAAAGTTCGCATCAAACTCGAACACAAATTTGAGATGAACCAATTCTTAACGAGTCAAGCTGAGCTGCGGCGAGTTCAACTCGACTCGGTTCATTTTCAGCCCTAATTATTAAAACATTTCGATTTACTTACTAATAGACAAATAAGTCAAGTTGTGGATGATTATACCAACATTCTCATAGACTAAATTAAATAAAAATAAATAAAATACGATGTCACCTCAAATGCTACACATGTAGAAATAAGCACCGTTTGTGAGAATAAGAATTTAAATGACGTCGTTTGAAGACATAAAAGATTACATCGACACTTTTAAAAGTTAAGAGACAAGAATAAATTCAGAAATAAAATTTAAAAAAAATAAAAAGGGTATTTTGCTTTTTTAAGTTTTTTTTTGGGCAAATAACATTTTTCGTCCCTTAACTTTACACCAAGGTCCAAGTTGGTCCCTTAACTTTAAAAAGTGGCGATTTCGTCCTTTAACTTTTTAAAACGTGTCACGTTTATCCTTCTGTTAGCTTCCGTTAGTCCCTTTTTGATAACGTTGTCCACGTGGGAGATTTACCTGTGACGTGGAAGTGTTGAAGGTTTTAATTAATCTGCAGAAAATGAATAGTCCATTAAATCTCTTTCTAAGTGGTGTAGCACTCTGCTAGGGCAAGCGAATTGGAGAGACGAAGTGCAAAACGAAGGATTTCTCACCAGACGAGATGGTTCCAGACGAAAAGGAGTGAAAATCTTCATCTGCCATTGATCAAACGGTTAGTTAATTCGTCTTTCATATTAGTTAGGGTTAAAAGTTACGAAAATTAGGGTTCGTATTCAGTTTTAGTCTTCTTGTAAATTTGATAGGGTAAACCCTAATTTTGTAGATATTTTGGTCTGGTTAGGTATCATGGATGAAATTATTGAACTCAAAATTCATCGCAGTGGGGAATTTACTGATGAGGGTCTGAGTGTATATGAGGGTCTGAGTGTATATGCGAATGGTGTAGTTGATGATTTGAGGGTAGATGTAGACAGATGGAGTTATTTTGAGCTAGTGGGTGTGTTAAAAGATTTGGGTTATAGGGAGTTTGAAACAATCTACTACAAGGATCCACAGTTTGGTATGAATGCACTAATTAATGACCAGGGTGCATTAGAAATAGCAGACCTGTATAGGGTTCACAAACGTGTTGATATTTACATTCAACACACGTTGTCTCAACCTGACTACTGTGACAAAGTTGATGTGGATGGCATAGTTGGTGAGGGCCCTGAAGAAATTGTGGATGAGGTGGAGGAGTTACTTAGTAAGCTGGTTGATGAAGTTGTTCATGGTGAAAATACCACCCCTGTTCAGGTTAATGTAGAAGAACAAGTTAATGTAGAGGAACAAGATAATGGTGATGAACAATTTAATGGTGATGAACAAGTTAATGCAGAGGAACAAGGTATGAATGTTGAGGAACATGTGACTGGTGAGGAGAATGTTAATGTTGGGGAACAAGTGAATGTTGAGAAAGAAGTGGAAGTTAGAGTTGATGACAGTTTAAGTACTGATGATAGTGAAGATGAGGACTACAAGTATGATAGTGCACAAGATGTGGCTTTTGATGATGAGTCTGATGGGTTTGATGAGGTTGAGCAGGATGAAGTTGAATCCCTAATTCATGATGAAATTGAAGGTAGTAGCAAAGTTCATAAACACAATGGGAAGGCTGGTGAAGATAAAGGCAGTGACAATGATACTGATGACATGGAGAGTGGTTGTGATAGTGATGAAAGTATTGGACTTCCAAGAAAAAAACATCCTATTTTTAGACAACCAAAAGACATGGCTAATTACAAGTGGGATGTGGGAGTCTATTTTAGTTCAAAGGGTGACTTTAAGGAGGCAATAACAACTTATGCTGTGCAAAATGGTAGAAACCTTAGGTTTGTAAAGAATGACAAAGTTAGGGTAAGGGCTAAATGTAAAGATGGTTGTAAGTGGGAGGCATACTGTAGCAAGCTTCCCAATGAAGACACTTGGCAACTTAGGAAAGTGGTTGATAAGCATAGTTGTAGTAGGGAATATAATGTGAAACTGATGAGTACAAAATGGTTGAGTAAAAGAATCCAAAATAGCTTGAAAAACAATCCAAAGTTGAAGATAAGGGATATTAAAGAAAAGGCCTAAAAAAAATGGAATGTTGGGGTGAACAAAACAAAGGCAATAAGAGCAAGGTTTGCTGCAAGGGATTTTGTTGATGGATCATTCTTGGGAGATTACACAAGGGTGTATGACTACTGTCATGAATTGTTAAGAGCCAATCCTGGATCAACTGTGAAGCTCAATGTGGATCCTGTACCAGAAGGTGTTGAGGATCATAGACCATGCTTCAAAAGGCTATATGTATGTTATGCTGCATGTAAAGAAAGCTTTAAGCTGTGTAGGCATGTAATAGGTCTAGATGGATGTTTTCTCAAGGGGTTGTGTGGAGGCCAGATTCTGGCTGCTATAGGGAGGGATCCTAAGGATCAAATGATTCCCATAGCATATGCAGTTGTGGAGGGTGAAAACAAGGACAGCTGGACTTGGTTCTTAGAGCTCCTAATTGATGACCTTGGAGGCAAAGAGCAATGCATGACTTACACCTTCATATCAGGCCAACAAAAGGCAAGTTTCTTATGTTTTTCTTATCATTTTCCTTAACTTTTTCTTATATTTTTCCTTATCTTTTTTCTTATGTTTTTTCCTATTGCAGGGGCTGTTACCCACTATGGAAGAGCTATTGCCTAGGGTGGAGCACAGGTTTTGTGTTAGGCATCTGTACAACAACTTTAGGAAGAGGTTTCCTGGCAAAATGTTGAAGGATATTATATGGAAGGCTGCCAAGTCAACTTACCCACAAGCATGGGAAAGAGAGATGAAGGGAATGAGGGCTATAAATGAGGAAGCTTTTAAGCATATGATTAAGACCCCACCAAGGTTTTGGAGTAGGTCATACTTCAGGACTGAAAACAAATGTGATGCTGTTCTCAACATGTCTGAATCATTCAATAGTGTGATTCTTGAGGCAAGGGCCAAACCTTTAATCACTATGCTTGAAGACATAAGAATCTACATGATGGAGAGATGGGCTATCAATAGAATGAGGTTTGGTACCTTGGATGAGAATGACATATTGCCCAATATTAGAAAGAAAGTTGATATCACAAGCACCTACACCAACAATTGGCTTGTAAGGTATGTCAGCTCAATACACTAGTATTTATTCAGTTGAATTAACAATTGCACGCAAGTGAATCATTTGTTCTGTTTTCTTTGGTTCTTTAGGATGTCTGATGAGCATATGTTTGAAGTAAGGCACTTGGAGAATCAGGCTGATAAGTATGTTGTGAACCTGAAAGACCACGTGTGTTCATGCAGAAGATGGGAACTTACAGGACTCCCATGTGTGCATGTATTGTCTGCTATGAAGAGTAGGAATTTCAGGATAGAAAGTTACATCCCTGAATACTATAGAATTTCAAAATACAAGGCAGTTTATAAACATGTCATCTACCCTGTTAATGGGTCTAACTTGTGGGTTAAGACACCATATCCTGATGTGCAACCACCCAAGTTCAAGAAGATGCCTGGTAGGCCCAAAAAGAGGAGACATTTAGAACAAGGAGAGATTGATGGATCTGATAAAAAGATGAGAAGAAATGGTTTCTTGGTGAAGTGCAGCAGGTGTAAGAAATCAGGGCACTACAAGTCCACTTGTAAGGACACAACAAGTCAGGCTGCACAACAGAGTACTCAACACTCTGCCCAAGAATCTACTCAAACTGTTACTCAGCCTGCTGTGCAACCCAGTCAAGCATCTCAAACTGTGCAACCCAGTCAAGCATCTCAAACTGCCCAAGAATCTACTGCTCAGAAGACTCATGGTCCTGCAAAGGGGAAGACTCAGAAGCTACCAGTGAAAAAAGCTCCAAGGCCATTTGTTCCACCAGGCCCTACAACCAGGCTGTCTGCATCAAAGAATGTTGTTGGTCCAGTCACTAGGAGATCTACTCCCACCAAGAGAACAGCTGCAAAGAAGAATCCCTAGACATATTTAGGATTAGGTGTTTTAGTCACTATGGTTTTGTGCTTTTGGTTATGAAGTGAACCTGTTTTTTGTTTTGCACTTTTAAGGTTGTGATGTAATGAACAAGAATGTTGTTTTGGTTCTGAACATGTTATGAACCTATTTTTAGTTATGTTTCTGGTCTGTTATGTAATGAACAAGAATGCTGTTATGGTTCTTAACCTTTTATGAACCAGTTTTTAATTATGTTTCTGTTATAAACTTGTTATGAATCTGTTATAAGTCAATTTTGTCACAGCAAATGATACGATATAAGTCCCAATTGTAGGGCAATAACAGTCAGAATATTACAGGTCATGTCCAAATATTACAACTCCAAATTATAGGTCATGTTCCATATACTTATAGGTCATGTCCAAATATTATAGGTCATGTCCAAATATTACAAATGATATAATATAACAGCAAATCTTTTCATTAATAAAACATTTAAAAACAACATTCAACCTTAAAAACAACATTCAACCTAGAAAACATTTAAAAACAACAAAACATACTTTCACATACACAACATAACTGACCTAATTCAACCTAAATAACATTACAACAGTAACAATTAGAAACAACAAATTCCATATTTTTTTCCACTTCATGATCATCTTCATTTCAGCATCAATATTCATCAGCTTTTTCCCAAGTTCTTCAATGTCTTTTTTTGCCTCATCTAATCCCTTTACAGCCACCCCCATCCTATGCATTAAAAGCTCTTCTTTCTCATGAAATGCAACCTCATGGTACCAACCAAAGTAATTGCATCCATCTTGCTTAAAATTGGGACAACCCCAAAATAACTTTCCCATGTTCTTCAGTGTTTTTGCTCTTTGAAGTATAGCCATGTCTCCACAATAGCACATGGGCTTCCTCCAACGATTTCCACTGCCTGTTGAATCCCCATTTTCTGCATTTCTC